>CM057825.1:63272043-63915594 GCA_030068075.1 Paguma larvata | reverse complement strand
TTTTTTTGGTCAGTCCAGCTAAAGGTTTGTAATTAGAAACAACAAACAACAACAACTTAACACAACGAAAAACAGTCAAACATCAACTTTCAGTATTTGTCTTCGTTTTTCTAATCTCTGATATATACTCCAATCTCTTCTGTTCTTTTGGGTTTGGGTTTTAATTTGCTTTCTTTATCCAATGTCCTAAGGTAGTAAATTAGGTTACTATGTTTTTCTAATGTTTGCATTTAAAACTAGAAATTTCCCATAAGCATTTCCTCAACTGCATTCTGATGTACTGTATCTTAGTTTACCTCAAATATTAGTAACTTCCCTTATAATTTTTACTTGGCCCATATACTATATAGAGAAGTTTCTAAATTTTCACTGATATGTCGGTAGCCCCAGTTTTTCTGTTACTGATTCCTAGTTTCACTGATTTTGTTGGAACACTTACTTTGTATAATCTCAGTCCTTCTAAATTTTTTGCAATTTGTTTTGTGGCCTATCATGCGATGTATCCTGGAGAGTGTTCCTTATGCACTTGAGAATGTACATTCTACTGTTAGCATATGAAGTGTTGATAATCTCCATTAGTTCTAATTGATTAGTTTGTTTTTCATTTCTTATTGATCTTCGTGTCAGCATAAAAAGTATACTCGAACCTCATTATTATTGGCATTGTTCAGCCCTGTAATTTTGTCAGTTTTTGCTTGATATATTTGGGTTTGTTTGTTAGGTTCATATATATTTATAATTGTTAGATTTTCCTGATGGATTGGCCTGTTTTTTCTTATAAAATGTTTATCTCCAGTAATTTTTGATTTCTATTTTCTTTGATAGGAGAATAGCTGCTTTCTTATGGTTGCTATTTACATGACTTAGGCCTTTCTACTTTTTGCTTTCTATGTTTGTATCTTTGAATCTAAAGTGTGTCTCCTATGAACAGCAGTATTTGATTCAGCTTTTTTTATCTAGTCTTACAATCTCTGCCTTTTGAATAGATGGTTTATTTCCTTACTGCTTGCCATTAATTATATAATTAATTTAAATCTTTTACTGTTTAACATGTCTCATGTCCTTTTCTATTCCTCCTTTACTGCTTTTTTTTTAATGAATATTTTTAGTTAACATTTTTAATGTTTGAGAGTGAGTACAAGAGTGGAGGGGCAGAGAGAAAAAGGGAGGGAGACCTAGAATCTGAAGCAGGGTCCAGGCTGCAAGCTGTCAGTGCAGAGCCCAACTGGAAGTTGATCTGTGAGATCATGACCTGAGCCACCCAGGTACCCCTAGTTCATATTGAAATTTCTTTTAATAATTTTTTTTTACTAATTCTTAAAAATTATCTTCGTGGTAGTTAAATAAGGGCTTATCCTATATCCTTCTAAGAATCCATGTCACCTTTATAATAACGTAATTCTAGTGAGATGGAAATGTTCCTCTGATATAGCTCTATTCTCTCTTCAGCTTCTTGCTATTAATTGTACATACTGTATCTTTATGTTACATAAAAATACATTGTTTTAATTACTACTCTGTATAATTTCATGTATGTTAAGAAAAGGAAAAGCAAGTACATATTTATAGTTTGTAATATTAAACTTCTTATTTACCGTTTTGAATTCTCTTCATTTCTTCCTGTAGATTCCCATTACTGTCTGGTATCATTTACTTCAATACAGCTTTCCTCGCTGTCATTTCCCCCCCCACCCCTCCTTGATACTATTATTGTAAATTCATGACATTTCTATTTGGGTGAGTTCCAATAATGCAATAATAAACATTTATTTTAAAAGAGAAGGAAGAACTATTTCTATTTTTTATAATTTTATAATTTATAGGTTACTCTTGGTTTTTCCATGTAAATTTGAATTATCATTAGTATCACTTTCAGTCTTAGCATCTTCATTTGCTTCAGGTTTTATTTTTTGTTTTGTATATGTCTATTATCTTCATTTTTGAAGATTCTCTTCATTTTGTTGACTGTAAGATTCTTGGTTGACAGCTTTTCTTTCAGTAGTTTGCATATGTGATCCTGTGTCTTCTGACCTCCACCGTTTTGGATTATAAGTCAGCGATTAATCATACTTGGGGTGTGTTTTGAATGTGACACGATCGATTTTTTTTTCTCTTGTGAATCATATTTGGTCCGATTGGCATATTGGTGTGTGTGTGTGTGTGTATACCACGTATATGGATGTGTATTTATTATATATATATATATATATATACGTATATATACGTGTATACACACACACACACACACACACACACACACACACACACCACACACACACATTTATAATATATAGTTTTTTTTTTTTTAATTTTTTAACATTTATTCACTTTTGAGAGACCAAGTGTGAGCAGGGGAGGGGCAGCGAGAGAGGGAGACACAGAATTGAAGGAGGGCTCCAAGCTCTGAGCTGTCAGTGCAGAGCCTGATGCGGGGCTCAAACTCACAAATCACAAGATTATGACCTGAGCCAAAGTTGGATGCTTACCGACTGAGCCACCCAGGCACCCCTCTTCGGCATATTTTCTATGGTGTGTCTAGTTTCGTTCTCTTTGTGTTTATGTTACTGTCGTGTAGTTGCCTGACATTTAGCTTTATTGACTGTAACATAAGTGCTTGACATGAAGCTTTTGATCACTGAGACCTCCATTTCAAAGACCTACATCTTGAATGAACATATTGGTGGCTATACCAACTATGTAAAGAGCTAGGATACCCCCACTAATAATTTTTTTTTTTCAGAAAGCCCTGGTGACCTGGATAAGTGACTACTTAGATGACCCCGTGTTTCCCTGTCTGTACTTTAATTCCCATTTTTTGTTTTAAATAGACTGACCCTGTGAAAGCGTAGGCATTCCACTCTTGACACCATTAAAGGCAGAGCCCCAGTACCTTTCTCTTTGTTTGTCTGTCCTTGGTCTGTCTACCTCTCTACCCACATCCTCACTGTGGCTGTGCCCTATATCCTCTAGGACTCGTGAATAATAAACCTTTCTTTCCTCAAAATTTCCTTATGTTTGTTGCTAAGGTACACCTCATAATTTTAAAAAGAACCACAAGGGCCTGTATAGCCCCAACATTGGCTCCAGCCAGGGAAATGTCTGCAGGGGCTTGCCATAAGGAGTATGGGCTTATTTCAGTGGCCCCGAGCGTTCCCAGCTTATACCATCACTATTGATAAGCTGGAACAAACACAAAACAGCTATTTCAAGTTCATTGAACTTCTTAATGTTTTATTTTGTCTTATCAAATTAGAACATTTTCAGTTATTTTATTTTTCCTTGCTGCTTTTTCTATCAACTCTCCTTCTAGTCTGTCCATTATGTAAATTTTGGTACATTTAATGCTGTCCCACATTTCTCTGAGGCTCTGTCCTTTTATTTTTTTCTTATCCTTTTTCTTCTCTGTTCTTCAGATTGTATAATCTCTATTGATCTATCTTCAAGTACCTTGATTCTTTCTTAAGCCAGTTCAAATACACTATCGATCTCCTCTAGTGATTTTATTTTATTTTTCCTTTGGGCCACTGTACTTTGCAACTGCAGTATTTCCATTTGGTTCTTTATTCTCTTTGCGACACATTGTCTTCATATCATTTTTTTTTCCTTCTCTAATTCTGGTTCCTTTGGGTTCTTTAGACATGTGTACAGTGGCTTCTTTGAAGCCCGTGGACATCTAGGGCCCTCTCACAGTTTCTGTTGCCTGCTATTTTTTCTGTGGATGGATTATATTTGTTTATTTGCATGTGTAATTTTCTAGAAAGTGGACATTTTATTATGATAGTTTGGAAATTGATTCCATTTTTTCCATCTTTGATATTATGTTTGTTTACTGATTTGATGCAGTTATTTTTTTATCGCTCTATAATCATCACAAACTTGGATTAAATCAAAACAAATTTATTATCACACTGCTTAAAGGTCAGAAGTCCAGACTGATTTTCCATGGGTGAAAATCAGGGTGATAGCTTGTCGGTTTTTCTTCTGGAGGTCACTTCCTTGCCTTTTTCCAGGTTTTAGGTTGAGATCAGTTTTTGAGTTGTGGTCCCCTTCTGTTTTCAAAGCCAACGATAGCTAGGTAGTCAGGATTTTTCATGCTACATCACTCTAACAGTGACGACTACCTCCCTCTTCCATACTATAAGGATTTTTGTTGTTACATTGGGCCCACGTCAAAATCCAGGAGAATCGTCCCATCTTAAAGTCAAGTGATCAGCCTCAATTCCACCTACAAATTTTATGCTTTTTTGCAATGTAACCTACCATTTGTAGTTTTTAGCAAGTAAGATATGCTCCCCACTTTGGGGAGTCATTATTCTGCCTACCACACTTGGGTAGAAGATATTCCATGAAGTTTATTTCTTCAGTGTAAAGTCTCTGAAGCCTCTCTCTATGGGAAGCAGCCTTGGGAGATGTGCACGATCACTCTGGATGCCTTTATTTTACATACTGGAAAACAATGGTCCATAAATATCAAGAATCCTATTGAATGCAAGATACGTATTTATCAGAGTTCAGACTAAAAAACTGATTATTTAAAGTACCAGCTTGGTACATCTCTTTTTTCATCAATCTACCTTCTAAATATTTCCAAGTGAGATTTGTAATGATGGTGGCTACATAAATTCATCTTCAAGAAAGGAACGTGTTATTAATACAACTACTTATAGGTGAACATGTGCACTTACTAGATAAGACTGTCACAATTAAATTTATTTTGTAAATGATAAAATTATTTATTTTAAAGGAAAACTTTTCCACCGTGTTGGGTACTGTTCATTTGCAAATGAACTTAAAAATGATTTATAAAGTACTAAAAGGTAAATTTATAGTTGTTTGCCTTGATCAGTGTGTTCCGAATATATTCAAAGGCTCATGATATTAGCTGGGTTAATTTGTACTGAGCCAATCAATGTAATTAATTACAAGGACTGTCAGAAAAGGACTGTCCCTCTAGAGAATTATGAGGAAAGAGATCAAATTGCAAGATCTAAGTACTTTGTAGGCACTGACTTTTGTCATGACTGTAAAGTCTGATAATAGTTATTGAATAGTTGTGTCTTTTGTGATAAATTAGATGTTATTGTCGTTAATTTTTCATACTGTCTTCTATTGAAATTCAACTGTAAAATGTTATAACATTATGAAAATTAGAATTTGCAACATTAGATAGGATGTATTGTACAGATCAGCATTAATAGCTATATATTCTTAACATTTGCTAATTTTATAAAAATAAACTCTTGAATAGTTTTCAATACTAACGGAAAGAAAACTTTTCTGCACCCCTATAGACAAGCCTCACAGCAACTTGAGTGAGTTCTTAAAAAAAACAAACAAGAGCGTGCAAAAAAAAAAAAAAACAAAAACCAAAACACCCCATAATGAACCACGTTTAGCAGCAGCATATAAAGATAACATACAGTTAACAAATCAGGATTATCAATAGCAAGATCTGATACATGAAGTAAAAGAATGAAAATAGGAGGTGGTACCAAGGATGATAAATCTATTTAGAGACAGAACTGTAAATGAGATGGGGAGACTAAACGAGAGGTGAAAGAGCTGGAGTCCATTGTTTCAGATAAAAGATGCTGAAGAGTCACATGAATTTATGAGAGGGCAGAGAAGAGACCAGTGTTCTATAAGCTTTAGCGTAATTGGAACCTCTCTAATGTATTAGCTGTAAAAGTCGTTCATTAGCAATATGAGTGCCTAGTTCTTAAAGTGGATGTTTCATAACCACAAGAGCTACTGAAATAGTGAAGGCTCATCATTGTTTTGGCTTTTAATGAAAGAGTCAAGACTTTTCAAGGGGAGCTTGAAGGATATACTGAAATTCTAATGGTTTTGCCATTAGAATTTTCCATTGTCTGGAGCTTACAGAAGATGTATACAGATTTCCTGCCTCTTGAGTAGAAAATATCTGCCCATCAAAATTGTGAATGGTTACTATACAGGAAACTGAGAGAAAAGACCGTATGCTTAATTATTATGACTTCAAAGCTTGCTTTTTCTGGAGATGTTGAGCATAAGAAAATGAAGGATGTACAGTCAGGATATTTGGTTACATAAAATCTGTCATACCTTATGCATGATCTTCCCATTCATATTGCAAACTTAGTATGGATTATGCTAGACAGCCGTGCTTATCCATTAAGGCAAAGGTAGTAAAATTTCTCCATGGTTTCTACAAGATGAACCTTGTAGAAATGGTTTTTATTGAAGGAACCTAAAAGAGGTCACTTTATTTGATCTGTTTCTTTGAATTTACAATATGCTGCAAACTTAAAGATGAACAGGGTTTTTTAAAATTTATTTTCTTTCTATCAGCTGAATGACCAATAAGAAATCTAGTATAATTTGTGCAGGATCATTTTATACAGGATCTGAGTATATAAAGATCTTGATTAGGACAGCACCACTCACTTTTCATGGATTATTAAGTGAATTAGGGTAACTGGTTTAAAAATTTTGTTCAGTGTTGCATTGTTTTTTGAGAGAAAGAGAGAGAGAGAGAGAGAGAGAGAGAGAGAGAGACTGTGTGAGCAGAGAAGGGGCAGAGAAAGAAAGAGACAGAATTTGAAGCAGGCTGTTAGGACAGAGCCTGATGCAGAGCTCAAACCCACAAACTGTGAGATCGTGACCTAAGCCAAAGTCAAATGCTTAACTAACCACCTGAGCCACCCAGGCACCCCAGAGTAACTGATTTAAAGCTTAGACCTAATCAATCTTCAGAGAACCACTATTTCATATCCTGTTGTAGCTAAGGCTGATTAGTTTTATAGAATCTTCAATATTAGAGATTTAGAGATCATCTAGACAAATTAGTATACAGGTTGTAACATGTAATACTTTTAATGAATAATCAGGGTCCTAAATTTGCCAATAAATTTATTCTAATTTAAGGTTAAATTGGTAATGATCAGATTCTCATCGATTTGTATATATTTGTTTGACATGGAAAAGTTTGGAGATTTTATGGTTAACATAGGAGTTGAGTGAATATCAGTCATAAGAAAGTAACACCTGTTGTAGTGGGAAACTTGAGACCTGCTGATTTAGAACATGTCCAGGGAAATTCCTCAGTAAGAAAATAGAAAAACAGAGAATTTAAACCCTGGTTTTTCTGCCACATTTGTTTCCTCTGTGTCTTTGTATCTTTGGGATTCAACAAATGTTGGGAGGCAGGAACATTTTAAGCTTCTTTAAAAAATAGCTTCTTTCAGTTGAACAGCCAAAGAAATGCAATGGGAGCAGCTAAACTAAGATGTGGCAAAAACAGTGGGCTGATTGGAAGCCAAGAGGGTAAAAATAGCCTGTGACTTTTCCATAAGTGATACTGAGGAAGAAAATAGTGATCTGTAGATTAAAAAGAAAGATCAAGGATGACTCCTGTTTTCAACATGAGTAATTGGGGGAATGTCATTACTGAGATAGACAGATGGGTGGGAGGAGAGGATGAAAAGAAATTGAGAATTCTGTTGGAGCCATGCTAAAGTTGGTGTATCTAGTAGATACCTAAGTGGAGATGTCAGTTGGAAGTTGGATTTATAAATATGAAGCTTGGGGAAGTGGTCAGCACAGAAATAAATGGGTTCATAAGGATAGGGAGAAGATGCTTATCTGTAATCAATAAATGTTTGAAGATATCCATTGTATTTACTTCCTGAAGGAAAAGTAGAAACTGCTGAATCCTGTTGAAGTCACCGTTGCACAATTTAAAGAAAAATAACATTAAAAAAAAATTTAATGTTTATTTTTGAGAGAGAGACAGGGCATGAGCGAGGGAGGGGCAGAGAGAGAGGGAGACACAGAATTCCAAGCAGACTCCAAGCTCTGAGCTGTCAGTACAGAACCTGACGCGTGGCCCGAACTCACAAATCTCGAGATTATGACCTGAGCTGAAGTCCCTCAACCAGCTGAGCCACCCAGGTGCCCCCAAAACTAACATTTTTAAGTGCTTACTATGTGCCAGGCACATTTTCAGGTATTTTATATTTGTTAAAATATTAATTCTCACAAGTGCTCTCATGAGTCAGTTAATGCTTATTATCAACACATATTTGAGCACAATATGGTCAAAGCAGGGTCTGCCTAATAGAAGCTAAGGAATTGGATGTACCAGTAGCCTAAGAACAGCCTAAATGCATCTGCCAAACTCCATGGGAGTTCTCAGGGTCCATCTTAACGGTTATGAGATCCCGAGGTTAGTGACACTACTTATTTGTAGATGGAGTCTAAAGGCATCTTTCCCACTTTGACTCATCACCTTGCAAAAGCATCTGCAGGACTGGGTAATACATTCATCTGAGCTGATGATGAGATTGCCTTACTCTGGTTAGACCAATGTTACAGTTTCCTATTTGATTTCCCTTCTGTGTCTGAGAAGGAAGGGAAAGAAAAAAAGTAAAGAAGCTTAAAAAATTAAAAGATGTTGAAAGTTCCTATTGAGTGATTTTCATACTTGAGAAGATGACTGTTGAACTGCTTTGGGTTGTCCTGATCAAAGGCTAAATCCTGGGCTTCATAGATGACAATTCAAACTCAGCTTGGCAAGTTTTAGGAGACTGCTAATGTAGAGCAGATGAAACATGTTTGCCTTGTGTCAAAATGACCTGCATATAAATTAACCTAATAGGCATTGGCTAGATATGACCTCCATTACAAAATTTTTGCAGAAATAAAATTGACCTATTAAAATGCATTCAATCTAATTTTATTGTGGAAAATACAAGCAAAAAATGCAATCAGATAAACACATACACACTAGCATTTGAATTTGATACTCCACATATGCACAAAACTCTGGTGCAGAGTTCAGGCTGATATTCTTTGATACTACTGGCAATTTACATTCATAAATCATGGACTATGAGATTTATGAACCGTAGTGACCGAAGCGAATAATGATTCCGTAAAGTTTAAATCTGACTTTCTGTGAAAGCCAAACTTACAAAAATGAGGAATAACTTTTAAAACTCTATGGGACATACCATATTAGAGATTATTATATTTGTAAAAGGAAAAAAAATTCACAAAATGAAAAAATGTGTTTGTTTCTACACGTATATTTTTCTCCCATCTCCTAACTATTGCAGGCAATCCTCCTGAGTTCTGCGATTTCACCTGTTGTGTGATGCGTGTATGGAGTTATTTCCTCTTTTCACTATATGAAATGCAGAGCAGACAGTTTGTAAGGGATCTTCTTGAAAAGCTAAAAGGGATAAGGCTATGGCCACAAAGCTTGATTAGCTAAAAATTGATTCTCTAATGAGGATATGATTACTAGCTTCAAGCTCTGATTCTTTGCTGGAAATACCACTGATTTTTCCAAAAGCATTTTAAGGAGTGGATTTTGGAATGGAAGAACAAGCACTGGTCCAGAGGTCATGTATGTATCTTCTACTCCTGGCTTATCCTTTTAGTGATTAAATAGCAGAATTTCTTCTTGCTTCAGTTTCCCTATATGTAAAACAGGGATATGGTGACTATCCTTTCTGATACAGTATGATTGTAGGGATCAAATGAGAAAACACATGAATAACATAGAAACATGCATATAGTATTGTTATGCAAATTTTATAATTTATCTATAATCACCTGGATTCATACAATTCAAATGAAATATTTTTTAATCAAGTATAGTTGGCACATAATGTTTTATTTCAGGTGTGTAACAGTGATTTGAGAACTCGACACATTATACTTCTTGAGGTGAGCATATATTCTCTATGCTGTACTTGTCACAAATGGCAAGATTTCATTCTTCTTTATGACTAATATTCCATTGTATATATATGTATGTGTGTATATATACAAACACATCCCATATGTTCTTTCCATTCATCTATTTGTGAACACTTGGGTTCATGTCCATATCTTTGTATTGTAAATAATGTGCTAAACATAGGGGTATATATATCTTTTCAAATTAATGTGTTATTTTCTTTGGGCAAACACCCTGCAGCGGAAATATCAGATCATCGTATTTCTATTTTTAATTTTGTGAGAAATCTCCATCCTGCTTGCCATAGTACTGCACCAAGTTACATCCCCACCAGCAGTGTATGAGGGTTCCCTTTTTTTCACATTTTCACTAGTGCTTGTTAATTCTAATCTTTTTGATGACCATTCTGACTGGTGTGAAGTAATACCTTATTGTGGTCTTGATTTGCATTTCCCTGATGATTAGTGATGTTGAGGATCTTTTCATGTGTCTCTTGACTCCAAATGAAATATTTTAATATTCACTTGGCTTTTTGTTAAATATCTTAAAAAGTAATAGAGTTCCAAATGATAACTTTAAAGTTCTAAAAAACTGGCCCATTTGAAAATGGTTTTTGTTTTCCCTGTGAGTTAACTTTGCAAAGACTTGACCTTTCAAAAGTAATTCTCAATAGAGAATGTTTTGCGAAACAGATTTCTTCTAGGAATACAGAAGAATATTTCAGAGTGATTTTGGAGATTTGTACAATTTTTAAAGCTCTTTGATTATTTATTCAAATTTACTCCCATCATCGCATCTATTCTGAAGCACCATTATTTAAGATGGTATGGGCAGTTTGGTTATCTTTAAGCAAAACTAAACAAGACAAAAACAAACTAAACCAAAACAAAACAAAACAAAATGAAAACAAAAGCAAAATCCCTTAAAATCACAAAGCAAACTTCTCATATTCTAGTCGTCTTCTTGGGCCATGACCATTTTTTTGCTTAATATGTCTATAAACAGACATGCCATTTGTTCATTCACTTGTTAAACAACATCAGCTATTCGTTGGGCATCTTCTGTGTGCTAGAGTAGTGGGCATAGAGTGGTGATAAAAGCAGACAAAAATCTTCATAGAGCACGCATTCTATGAGCCATACAGTCAGAGTAAAAAGAACATTCTCAGCAGGGAGAACAGCCATTGTAAAGACCTGGAGACAAGCAAGGTTGGCGTATTGGAAGATCAAAAAGGTAGTCAGGATGGCTGGAGCAGGAAGAGCAAGAGTGATACAAATGAAGTTGTGGGAGTAGGCAGGGCCAGATAGCGAGGTGTTGAGACCAAGGTAAGAACATTGAATTTTATAGACTCGGTATACATAAAACTGTCGAATGAATGACTTTTTGCTATTCATTTACCATAATAACTTTTCCTCAAAATACTGTACCTAATGAATGTGACATGAAATGTGATATCTTTATATTAGTTTGGCAGATAAACTTATCAACTCGGCATATAGTTTTTATTCAGAGAATAATATATGGACAAAATTGAATTATGCACCATGTTGAGATAAACCTACTGTGTTTGACTCTGTATAATTGCACAGAGCAAGAGGGGTGCAAGAGTAGAATCTTCTACCATCTAGTTGTTGAATGCACGTATTCAGTGTTTCTAAGAACCTTCTTGTTGAGCCTTGATTTGACCCAAATGTTGTTTTTCTGTGCTATATCTTGATTTTTTTTTTTTTTTTTTTTTTTTTGTGAGAGAGTCCGAGCAGGGGAGGGGCACAGAAAGAAACAGAGACAGGATCTAAAGGGGGTTCTGCGTTGACAGTCCAGAGCCCTATGTGGGGCTTGAACTCACAAAGCATGAGATTACGACCTGAGCCGAAGTCGGACCCTTAACTGACTGAGCCATCCAAGTGCCCTTGTGCTATATCTTAATTTTTAGGTGAAGCTTGAGCATAAAGTAAGCATGAGCCCTAAGACAGTTAAATATTTGTGAAGACCAGGACAAAATAATTCATATAGAAAAGATGACTTGCTTGCAAATTCCTCCATCACCCACCATTTTCTATCAAGACTTTCTTCTTCTTTGACAAGTACTTCTTTAAAAATATGTATTGTATCAAATCGTATATATTTACTTTCAGTTACTGCTTATGAGTTTTTGATTATTCAATTAATGTATTTTTCTAAATGTGAAAACTGGGTATTTTGGATTGAGGTAGAAGGTATGTAATAGTTTCCAGTAGCATTAGTGGATTTTAAAAATTCAGTACTTCTCATTTAGGGTAGAGTGTTGAGAAATAAATGAAGCTCATTAGGTAAGAGAGAGCCATGTTTTGAAATGGGAGACCCATGCAGAACCTAGATAATTAAGAAAAGGTTGTCTGCTTCAAGTCTTTCTCTCAGGAACTCTAGATATAGTGTCAAAACTTTAAATAGCATTCTTTGGCTAATGATAGCTAGTGACAACTAAAAAAAACAAACAAAAAAAATTCTGCCTTTAAGGCCATACCATCATGCTTACTTCGCTAGACAAAACTGCAGGAAAATCTCTATGTTTATCACAGGTTAAGTTGGAATATTTAACTGTTTAAAAAAGCCTGGGTGGCTCGGTTGAGTGTCCAGCTTTGGGTTTCCACTTAGGTTATGATCTCAGTTTGTGGGTTCGAGCCCTGTATTGCCAGCTGCGAAGCCTTCTTGGGATTCCCCTCCCCCTCTTCCCCTCCCCCTCTTCCCCTCCCCCTCTTCCCCTCCCCCTCTTCCCCTCCCCCTCTTCCCCTCCCCCTCTTCCCCTCCCCCTCTTCCCCTCCCCCTCTTCCCCTCCCCCTCTTCCCCTCCCCCTCTTCCCCTCCCCCTCTTCCCCTCCCCCTCTTCCCCTCCTCCCCTCCCCCTCCTCCCCTTCCCCTTCCTTCTCCCTTCCCCCTCTCCCTCTCCCCCTCCCTCTTCCCTTCTCCTCCCTCCCCTTACTGTCTCTCTCCCTCCTGCCCCTTTCTATCAAATAAACTTAAACCGTTGGTATTCCCTTTTTTTTAATCTTAAGAGTTTTCAGATAAATGCTCCCTTTATATTGCAATAGATTTTTTTTTGTAGCTTATATTTTCCACATTGTTTTCTCCTCTTTGGATGGGACCCAGAAATACCTTCATATTTAGGGTGTATGGAATGTTCTTGTTCTTCAGTTTTCTCTTCAGATCTAAGTTTAGAAAACTCCAGTGTGGTTCCTAGCAGCTACTTCCCTAAAGCATAGCTACTGGATGGTTTTGTTGAGCTCTTACTGTTCTGTCAATGGAAGCCTACAATTTTTCTTCAGAGAATGTAGCTCATGCAGATATATGCTCCTCACGGAGAGTTAAAATGAGTTTGAAGGTACAAGCAACTCTAAGGACCCAGTGGTCTTATTGATCTTGTAGCAGCAGGAAACTATCCCCCCTCTAGCACTCTACCAATAAAATGGTCCCTATCATTCATTTGCTTTTCCTGACACTACCAAGGAGCACTTTATTTTTCTGTTTCTCTTTTCTACCCCCACCCAACCCTTGCCTCTATCTTTATCTCTGTATTTACGTCTCTTTCTTATCTTTACCATTATCTTTTCTTCTTCAAATCCCTAGGAGATTATCTTCGAGTTAGACATAGAGCTTTTATACCAGGCTCTGTGAAGTCACTGGCCATCCCATAGATAACTGACTTAGTTTATGTACCATGTCCTGATCTTACTGGTTATATACCAAGGGAACAGGATAAAATGTTACAAAGCATTACAGCATAAGTACATAAAATCACTTCCAGACTTTTGATCAAAAGAATGTTGTTGGCATAGAAAGAACTGAAGTGTTTTATATCCAGAATAATATCCTTGCCCCCCAGGATTGTGCTGTGCATAGAAGACTTCTTGTTTGCAGCATTTGTCAATAACTAGATTTCTTTGGAAACCATAGAGCAATGTTCATCTTTATTCACTTCTTTACTCTGGTTACCTCTTTAACTGGAGGTAGAAATTACTACGCTATTAGGATTGGGCAAAGTGAGGAGCTGGACTCTTTGACTCAGAGGTTAATTCCCATGTAGTTGGGTTATGGACACATGGTTTCAGATTTACTTTACTCTTGAATAACCACGTATTAAGATTAGTACAAGGATTCAAATATTTCTTCATTGAGGAAAAACAACACTATTTTGGCTCCAGAGTAGATTATATATAAAAATCTGTTCCCAATAATGATGAAGGTAAATTCTCTAAATTCTTTATTGTTATCTCCTACTTCTATTATCATAGAATTTTTAAAATTTTGTCAGTACTTATAGGTAGTATAATCAACATGCTAGTCACTTTCTAAGAGTCCCTCTTACTCTGTTATCAGAAATATTTGAAAGTATAGGTCCAAATTTACAAGGCTAAATGATTGAGACCAAACAGGTAACACAAATGAATGGAAAAGGCACAAGTATAATATGATTGGGAGTTGGAGGTGGGTGTGGTGGGCACCATGGCCAAGTAGAAAATATATGCTATGGTCTAAATGTCTCAAAACACTATTGTATGACACGAATACATTTCTGAGCCCCATTGGGGTTATTGGACTGTCATGTTATAACAACTGCCTGTTTGTTTGTTTGTTCTCAAATAACTTACCTGGTAAGAGAAGAAATAACAAGATGTAGTCCAGGGTAAAAGGGTATTTCTTAATCTTATATATAGGAAAATCAGACCATGTTTATGAGGAGAAAATATAAATTATAGGGGAGAAGAAAAATGAATTAAACATGTGCCAAACCTGTAAGATACTTGTGGAGATGGTGAATATAACCTTATATAAGATAAATTGTTTCTCTTCTTTTGAGCCTGAAGCCTAACTCTGAGATTCATTGAACTTCTCATCTCATAAGCCTTTGCTGAAAACTAATCTCAATGAGGCATCCTGTGACCAGCCAATTTAATATTGCAAGCACCCTGGGACTCCTAATCCTCTTAACCTTGTTCTATTTTTGCTCTTACCATAGCACTGACCCATAACACTGATGTTATATGACAACAAGCAATATGTATATATCGTAGTAACGTAATAACATGTTATATACCATGGTCATTGCTTACTATTTCCCTTGTTAGCATGTAAATTAGATGAAGGCAGAGATCTTGATTACTTATATCCTCTGATTTATCCCAAGGTCCTAAAATAAATATTGAAATCTGGTCAGCTCTCAAAAAATGTCGAGTAAAGGAAAATGTGAACATACACAGGTATGGATAATTGTAGTAAATAAACTTGCTGTTTAGTGATTTAATATTCTTGCAAAACAAGAAGGGTCATCTGTTTAGAGAGAAGGATTTGAAGGAGTAGCAGGGTGTTGAGTAGAATGACTAACTTAAGCTAAAGTCATGAACAGAAAATCATCTGTCCTGCTCTATTGGAACCCTATTTAAGGTGGACATTGTAGGGGCGCCTGGAACCCTATTTAAGGTGGACATTGTAGGGGCGCCTGGGTGGCTCAGTCGGTTAAGCGGCCAACTTCAGCTCAGGTCATGATCTCACAGTCTGTAGGTTTGACCCCACATCGGGCTCTGTGCTGACGGCTCAGAGTCTGGAACCTGCTTCTGATTCTGTATCTCCCTCTCTCTCTGCCCCTCCCCCACTCATGCTCTGTCTCTATGTCTCTCAAAAAAAAAAAAAAATGGTCATTTCAATGTTCCAATGGTAAGCTTGGTTCTGTAACTTTTTTTTTTCCTCTAGCAGGACACTGAAGCCTGTGGCAAAGGAATCATGCACTTAAATTTATTAAAGTAGTGGATTAGTGGATTGGAAGTGACCCAAGGACAGGGAACACTGATAGGATAACAAAAAGATTAAAGCATTAATACAATAGTCTAAAGAAGTAAAGCCATGGTGAGACATTAGCCTGAAAGAAAATTAAGGCTTTATTAAGTATGCAGAAATATCAGAGGAGATAGCACACAGATATTCTTAGAAAAGGGTGTGAGGGACACCTGGATGGCTTAGTTGGTTAAGTGACCGACTTTGGCTCAGGTCATGATCTCATGATACCTGAGTTTGAGCCCTGCATCAGGCTCTCTGCTGTCAGCAATGGAGCCTACTTGGTATTCTCTCTCTCTCTCTCTCTCTCTCTCTCTCTCTCTCTCTACCCTTCCCCCATTTGTACTTTCTCTATCTCAAAATAAAAAATAAACTTTAAAAACAGCTGTGAGAACACTGTGGTTAGAGTAGCCATTGGTAAAAACAGGTTACATGCGAGCAGGGCTTGGTGTCAGTTTGGATCATGACTGTATACTCAGAAGTGCTTAGCACATAGTAGGTTCTTTTTTATATATAATAGTTTATTTTCAAATTGGTTTACATATAACACCCAGTGTTCATCCCAGCACGTTCCCTCTTTAATGCCCGTCACCCCCTCTCCCCCCTCCCTCACCCCCCTCACCTTCAGTTTGTTCTTAGTCTTTGGGAGTCTCTTATGTTTTATCTCCCTCCCTCTCTGTGTCGTTTTTTCCTTTTCCCTCTTCGCCTCCCCCTGGTTTTTGCTTTGTCTCACAAAGTCCACCTATTCGTGGCCATTTGTAGCAACATGGATGGAACTGGAGGGTATTATGTTAAGTGAAATAAGTCAGTCATAGTAGGTTCTTAATGCATGCTTGTTGGATGAATGATGAGGTCAGTGTGACCATGAGAGTAGGTTCCTATGGTACAGGATGAGGAAAGATTTTTGAGATAAGGAGAAGACTATCAATGATCGAATTGCTGAAAATTTACACCTGGCCTTCGATGCGTCTTTGAAGACCTAAAAAGGCAATTGGAGACCTTATGTTAAAGACCTTAAGTTGCTGGCCCATAAGCTAGAAGGTCTGTACATATTAGTTTGGATGGAGGGTAGATGTCGTAATCTTGGGAAAAGATGGGTTTTCTGTATCAGAGTGGAAGAATAATGGTTTTGAAGTGACAAAAGGCTAACTTGATCCATACTTGCTGCCTCCAATGCCTGAATGGCTGACAGAACAAATTCTCCAAAAAGTCACAGCAGGAAAAAACAGTTTTGTTTAGGGCAAACAGAAGTAGCATTCTGTGAACATCTGGGAATATAAGAAGGTTGATTTACAATGGAATAGCCTGGGAAAGAGGAAGAAGGCTGGGGAGGGAACAGTTTCCAAAAATTATGGGAGAAGAAATTCTTCAGATAGTAAATTATAAAGTAGAACCTACCAGTACCCCTGAGGAAGGATTAGTAAACATCCTCAAAAGGTAAAATACCATTATTTTGAGAGAACCAAAGTCCATTTCAGTGATATTAGCATTTGTTATTTGTAACTAAACCTAGGCTATTATCCTTTGAAAGTGTCATTGTGATTCTTATTTATTGAGCATTATGGTAAGCATTACATTGTTATCTCATTTAATTCTTTCTGTATGAGGTAACCACTAGTCTCTGTAGACCAGGACTTAGGGAAGAAGAGAAGCTTACCCAAAGGTACAGACAATAAGTGGAAGAGTCGAGACTTAACCAAAGTTTAATTTTTTTTTTAAGCCCTTCATTCTTAACCACTGGCACATCTGTCATACTTTAAATCCCAGAGTTCTTCATAATATAAAATAGGCTTCTTGATTTACATCATTCCAGGTTTTTCAGTGTTCCAAGTGCATCTGACGCTGCCAGCTTCACACAGACACAACTCTCAGTGACATAAACATGAAATTGTAAGATAACACTCAATTTTGAGGATGTGTGTTGAGAGTACAAAATAGTGTTTAAAATAGAAACTCTAAATCATTTGGAGTTTTGGTACAAATAAATATATGAAAAAACGTGACCAAACAGTAAAATTCTAATTCACTGGCTTATATTGGAGATTGGGAAAGGGAACAACAATAATAGAATTTTATATGCCTATTATGTATTTTAGACACATTTGTATGTATGATATAATTAAATTTTCCTAACAGTTGTGAGTTACGTATATAAATGAGGAAACATTTTCAAAAAGGTTAAGGTCATACAGCTATCAAATGGCAGCTCTGGAATTTTTGAAGTCAAGTACAAACTATTATTCTATAATACTCCAAAAATTTATTTCCGTATCTATGCTTCCTGACAGAAATAGGATCCAATTAGTAGAATTAACTTTGTGCACTCACTTTATGGGAAAATCTATGTAAATGAAAGGCCTCTAGTTAAATATTTGGGTGCCAGATTGTTTTAGTGTACATAGCAGACCAAAGTGACTAAAATTTGCCTACCCACACACAGAAAAAATGATACTCTATCAGGAAAATTTTGATAAAATTCAACATACTCCATTTCACTTCATGAAAGTTTAATAATTAAAATGTAAATTTAAATTTAAATGAATACACAGCAAAACTATTTGATGAATATTTACTTTTACCAGGTACTGTGCTAAGCACTTTACATATACATTAATTACTACAAGGCTACTGGTCCCTTCCAATTCTGGATTCTAATGGTCTCTCCAGCATGTTTTATATAAGTGGCTTTCCCAGTGCTGATCATAGATTAGTGCTAGTCTGGCTTCAAAGGATTCATTCCAGAGATAAGAAATTAAAATGTTAGGAGATGGGGCTAAATATATTTATTTTAAATAAGTTTCCCTAACAAATAAAAAATTTCCCTAATATGACAAAATAATGTATCTTACTGATTTACTATTCAGTGTGTTGCATTAATCAGGCCATGGATTACTCATGGCTGTAACAATTCCACACTGGTATTGAATATATCAGTTGTATCAAAACATTGCACATGTTAATTTGTAGATCATAATTTTGCAAAATCTCAGAAATGAAGATTGTATCTAGAGCACTCAACTCTCCTAAAATGTAGAGCTTCCCCCCCACCATAAGTGACAACACTCAAATCATATCAAAGAATTCTACTTATTCAAATATAAGGCACTCCTATCATGACACAGTGAATTTATAGAAGGATTGCACTCCTCCAATAGAAAGATACCATTAGAACACTAGATCCCATTAGAACACTAGTATACACAGTAGGGCTGAATAGTGTATTTACTAAGTATAGAAATTGAAGTATTTGCTGAAATCACTGGTGACGATTGGATAATTTGGCTCATTCATTTGTATCTTTAAAATAATTTAGGATACTGTACCAAATTATAGGTCTACAAAGTATGTACACTGAAATACAAAGTCATACTTTAATTTTCTAGAAGACTGATTCTTTAAAAAAATCAACGTTTTTGAGAGAGAGAGAGAGAGAGAGAGAGAGAGAGAGACAAGATTTGAAGCAGACTCCAGGCTCTGAGCTGTCAGCTCAGATATGAGGCTTGATCCCATAAACTGTGAGATCATGACCTGAGTCAAATTTGTCACCTAACTGAGCCACCTTGGTGCCCCCAAGTCTGACATTTTATGATATGCATATTTGAGTATTTTTAATATTTAATATTGGATACTTGTTGAACTCAAGGTAAATAGCATGTGAACTTCTGTGATATTTGTGAACAGAATTGGCCTTGATTAGAACAGGCCTACAGAGTGTAATTTGAAGGGTACATATTGGTATGTTCTTCAGAATCTCTCTCCTGTTGGTCCTACCATAAGGCATAAAATTAATTTATTCTTAAGTCTTTGAAAGCTATTGCTAAAAGTCCAATGTTACCTGTGAAAGATCAAGCACTGCTTTCACACATGAGTTCACCTGTTCTGTTAACATTTTAGTTACTACTATTTATCCTAATATAGACCCTACTTGACCTATTTATAAATGAAACAAAAGTCATTATCTCTCAGTTTAGGATACATTTATATGTAATATATGTATAATATACACGTTCCTTAAAAATCTGCTTTTTTATTTCCCACATAAGATCTTAAAATCTTTCCATGTTATTTTGAATTCAATAAACTGTTTTTTGAATATAATAGTGAAGTGACTATTTAGACTAAATACATTGAAATGACTATTAGTTTTCCTCACAAAGAAATGGTCAGATTGTGTCTTCTGTGGTAGGCAGAGCTACTGAAGAGCCCACACCTTGCAAAGGTTCACAGTGAATGCTTGATTTGAACACTTTAGTTTTGTGTTACAGAAAATTATGTCAGATTATAGGAAGAATTGACAATAATCTTGTTTTCTGTGTAGACTTTGCAAATGAGGCTTTATCTGCTTTTGTTCCCTAACAATAAGTGACATTGTCAATAGAAATATTCCATGCATTTTTAATAAAACTACTTAATAAACAAAACATGATCAACGTTTATACGTGGTTCCATATAATGGGGAGACATTATATTGTACTGTTGCAAGGAATATGTTGTGGATGGACAGAAATACAGTAATTACTATTTAATTTTAATATGTTCAATTATATAAGAATTTTTCAGAGGTGTTTGTGTTCAGGGAGGTACTATTTCAGTTTAAACTTTAAAGTTTAATGTTTGTTTGACTTTAGTTTAAAAAAAGTTTAGTTTAAAAAAGAAGTTTAGTTTAAATTTTTTTTAAGTTTAAAAAAATTTTAAAAACTTAATTTTGAGAGTGTTTTTGTGTATAAGTGGGGAGGTGGCAGAGAGAGAGGAGGGTGAGAGAAAGAGAGAGTGTGTGAGAGAATCCCAAGCAGACTCCTCCCTGTCAGTGCAGCGCCCAAAGCAGGGCTTGAACTCACAAAACTGAGATCATGACCTGAGTTGAAATCAAGTCAGATGCTTAACTGACTGAACCACCCAGCCCCTACCATTCTCATTGAAATACTTCCTTCTTTTAAGATGTCCTTCCTAAAATTCCATCAACCAAATAAGTTTTGTTCTTCAGCCGAATAGGAAAAAAAAAGAAAATGCTTCATGCATTTGTTTCCTCCAGATGGTATTTGTTGAATATCTGCCATATGCGAAATGCTGAGGACATGGCAATTGACAAGGCATGTGTTTGCACTCAGGAGTTCTCCATCTGGTGCAGAGAGACAAGACAGTGTGTGATAAGAACCATACTAGAGAAATGCACAATCTTGGCTTTCCTAATCTTGGCCTGCAGAGATGGAATGGTGGGGTTGGGGTGGTGGTAGATAGATTTCTAGGAAGATTCCCAAAAGGAACTGAAACATGAGTAGTCTTGAATAAAGTACAAGATGATCAGGATAGAGGAAAGAAGTTCCAAATACAGGAGGGTTCAATAAATTTAAAAAATTGAACCATAAAGAAAGCATAGTATATTCATGGAACTGAAGTAGTTTAGGATAGCTGAATATGAGGGGCTTTAGGGGAACATGGATAGATAAATCAGAAAGTCCTAGTAGATCAGGTAATGAAGGGGCTTACAGATCATACCATGAGCTTTAAATGTCATTTAAAAGGCAGTGAGTGGCCACTGAAAAAATCTGGAGCAGAAAGGTAGGAGTTGGATTTTAGAAAGCTTATTCTAGCATATGAGTGGAGAATGGTGAAGAAGCCAGATTGGAGACAGAATTATCAGTTGAAGAGACTTTTATGAGTGGTGAGTTTGCATTCTATGGCAGTGGGAGTAGAGTAGACATGTTGAAAGGAGACCTGATAGCTGGGATGCTTAGACATTAAAATAAATAGGAGCTTCTTATTAACTGATATGGAGGCAGGCTGAATAAGAACATTTTCTAGGATATGGCCTTAATTTTACTTCAAAATTTTACTGGTAAGATGAAAATTATAACAAGAAAAAATTGGTTTGTTGCAGACTATAAAAAAGATAGAACTCAGACACATTGTACATATTGACTGTGAGCTATCCTCAGGACATTCTGACCAGTGGCTATAACTGTAAGGGGGAGATAAATCTGTGGGCTAACAACAGACTGGGGAGCTGAATTTCCAGAGTGTGAATCCTAGATCTATTAACTAACTAGGGGATACTTGGAGAAATACTCAGCCTATTTCTGAGTATTTCCTCATATATAAACAATTTTTATAAACATTAAATGAAATATGTCATAGTAAATATATACCAGTGCATGACATATAATGTACTCAACAGATTTGGGTACTGTCATTATCACTATAAAAATAAGTAGTATTTATGAGTCTTCTAGTGAACTAGGGAGATGGATTTAGAGCTGTGGATCTGAGAGTCCTTAGCAGGAGTTATTTTACTTTTTCATCTAGTTATCTACTGTTCCAGTCTCTTGCCACTGTAATCACTGCATAACAAACAAAGCCAAAACTATTGAGTCTTGAGATCAGCTGTGCATCTCTTCTCATCTTAGCTGGGTTCTTTTGTATTTCTGTGGTCAGTTGTGGGTTGCCGATTTGGTATGATCTATCTCCTATGTTGGAAGGTTGGCCAGCTGTTAACTAGTTTAGCATGGCTTCAGTTACCTTTCATATATGTTGCATATTACCCAGCAGATTTATATTCTCATGGAAAGGCAGATATACAAGAATAGACAAGCCCAAGAGTACATCAAAATATATATACATTCTTATCAAGTCTTTACTTGCATGATGGTTAATAACATCCCTTTGGCTAGGCTACAAAAAGTCACAAGGTCGATCTCAGTCACACAAGGAGAGAATTACAATGTTAGAGGACAAGGGTCATAGATAAAGAGTATGAGACACTAAGACTGTTAGTCAATCATTCTATTTATTGACCTAGAGCCATAAAATCACACTGTGACCATAAGGTAAAACTAGATCTCTTCTTCCTCACATAAATTGGACTCCTCCTATTGCACATGATTTTTCCTCCCTCTCCTAGCCTGATCTGTGTGTGTTGTTACCTTGTCGTGTACTAGCATGGAAGCTTTCCAAATCAGATTTCTGAAGTGGAGTCAATTTAAGACTTCCTATGTTAAAGGCAATGCACAAAATAGTGTTTCGATAAAAATAATTACTGGCCTTGAATCATTCATTCCATAAATACTTACTGGGCACTTTTAACGTTTTAGATCATGTCTTAGGTGCTAAGAATAGTGGCAAACAAGTTAGGCATGTTCCTTTTACATTATGAACTTATATTGTACTAGGGAAAACAGTCAACAAGTGGCCAAAAAACAGAAGATTTTTGAGCATGATATGTCCTATGAAAAAGATCAGGCAGAAGGAAGAATGAGTTTATCAAGAATGATTTAGAGTTCTAGGAACACTAGATAGGGTAGTTAGGAAGGTCTTTTCCAAAGAGACATGTTTTGAGCTGAGACATCTGGGAGGAGGTCTCAGTCATGCAGAGATCTGGGGCAAGTGTTTTCTATGTGGAAGGAGTAAAAAGTGCTGAAGGCCTGAGGTGGAAACAAGCTTGGTTCATTGGAATATCAAGGAGGTCATATTGCTGAGGAAAGGTAAATGAATATGAGTTGGGAAGAGGTCAGACATTGGGAGCTTTGTGTGTCATGGTAGCATTTGGAGTTTATTGCAAATGATGATGGGGAGTTTTGAGCAGTAGAGTTACAAGCTACAATTTTTGAACAATGAAGATCATTGGAACAGGTTAATGCCTGTACTTGATCCTCCTGGTCCAGACTCTCCTCTGCCTAGAGCGTATGACCCATACAGATCTATCCCATACAAGTCAACTCTGTTGGTACAGTCATTTTCCAGTAATTTCCAGTTTAAAATTCAGTTTGTCTTGATAAACTATTGAGACAAATCAAGGTGTATTTGCTATCTTAGTTACTACACACAACATAATACTTTATCTCCAAATCTCCTTCTCATCAGACAACTCTAAGGAATATTTTGCTTATCACCTAAAAAGTAAGAATTGTTTACATGAAGCATAGGAAGGTGGGAGGAAATTGGAAAGTTCTATAGTTTGTATAACCAGTTCGCTGGCAGCCCTGTCTACTGATCCTATTGTGCATCCCAAAGGACTCCCTCCACAGTTCTCTCTGTTGTTGGAAAATCACACCCTTTCTTAAACTACTTATTTTCCAGCACTAGGTCTGTTCATAATTTTCAGCTGATAAGACCCATTGGCTTCACTGCGGAGGTGGGGGTGGTTTCTTGGTGGACAGGGTGAGGGGAAGGGACAGTGGAAAAGAGGGACTTGCAAACTTACTATTATCCGTGGCCTACTCTATCTCACTGAAAACCCAGGAATTACTAAAAAGCAGTTCTACAAGAAGTTGAAGGCAAGCTTTGTCCTATCCAAATTAGCTTTAATATTTTGTTTGCCTTCGATGCTTGTTTCCTGTGCTTCAGCAGCTTATCCTCTGCTCAGTGATCTACAATGGCAAACTAATCCTAGTCCTTATGTTTAGAACTGTTCCCTGACCCCAATTCAAGAAAAAAAAATTTAGTGGTTGGAAGAATATATCCAAGGGATTATTGATGTACAAACCAGATCTCCCAATGAAAAGGACAATGCATCAAGGAAAAGTATAATAGTAACAAATGCAACCCTCCCCCATGGGGAAAAGGCAAAAAAATTCTAATGATCCAAAAAGCCTTTCCTTCTAGAGAAACCTTTTCCATCTAGATTCTTTTAGTCATCTACTCTTACAGGTAGAAGAGGACCATATTTTTTTTCTGGTTTTATCAATGGACCCTGTCTCAATTCCAGAAAATATCTAAATTCAATCTAGCCATCTTCATTTTTTGTTCACTGAAACTTAGGCCAGGAATTGTCACAAGAGAAATATGTACAGACAAATATTCCATATTTCATTACATAAGATTTTTAAAGGATAGTTTTTATGCTATATAAAGAAAAAAATATGGGGCAATGACATGAGGTGGTAAGGCACACACAGAAGCAAGAAGAGGGGTTAGGAGGCCATGACAGAGAATTCAGTAAAAGAATAAATTGGATGAATCAAAACCATGTTGTATGGGGTACCTGGCTGGCTCAGTTGGTGGAGTATACAAGTATTGATCTCAGAGTTGTGGGTTCAACCTCACATTGGGTGTAGACATTACTTAAAATCTTAAGCACTATGTTGTATTTTATTCCATAGAGTGTCTAGCAGAGAAATAGATGCATTATAGACATAGAACATTTCACCTTTATTGGCTTATCACATTTGAGGGAACATCTGATGCTTAACTAAACCTTGGCTGTATCCTGAGGAAGAGCAAGGAACCCCATGCTGGAAAAAGTTACAGCATTTTAGAGGTATCTGTAACATTAACTTTATAGCAGAGTTATACGATCTAGTAAAAATATTAACATGAAATGGTTTTAAGCAAAGCATTTCTCCCTGGGCATTTGAAATTTCTGACTAGGCATTTAATGGTTGAATTTTATTATTGGGTTAAATCGGATATAAAGTCTGCAAGAAAACTGCATGAATCTAGAATCTGAGATATAAATACATAAGCAATAGATAGCAATTTGAAATAGATCGACTTAGCAAATTTTAATAATTTTTGGACAGTGTTTAAAATTCTCTGTCCTTCAGGACAAATTATATGGATATTTTATTTAAAAATCTCAGTTGATCTTTCATTATTAAAGAAAATATACCAAGACAAATGGATGGTCATATTGTCTCTGTTTTATTAACCTCCCAAAATATGTTATATACTTTTAGGAGATAAAGTCTGAGAATAAAAATAGAAATGCTTTACCTTTATAAAAACAAGTAGAAGATATAATTATTTTAACACAAACTGATTTGTTGTATCAGCGTCCTAATAGTACTGCCATCAAATTCACCTAACAGAAGTTGGTGTCAAATTCAAAGTTTTAGTATACATGTCCTTTGAACAATGAATTTAAGGTCAAACTTCATTGACAATGAATACTGATACCTGTGTGATCTTTCTCGCACCCTCCCTTTTTCACGCCCCCCGCTTCTCCTTTCTCTGTGTCTCTTACCCTCTTTCTCCTCTCCCTCTCTCTTTCCTGCCCACCACCTCCCACCACCTAAAATCCCTGGCAGGGTCCCTTAGAAACAAAACTTTATTGATCTGTTATATATATTTTCATACTACATATAATTCAGTTTGAGAAATTCTCTTCATTCTCCAATTTTACTTCCATTGGTATCTTAGTCTTATAATGTAAAAATGCATAACAACTTCAAATGACATAAGTGTAAAGTTGAATGGTGTGACTGATCATAACTGAGCTAAATTAAGTTCCTTTTCCAGAAGTCGTCTTTGGTTAAAGTGGCGGTAGAGGTCTTAGTGCTTTATCCACTGGACCTCTTGCTTAAACTCTTTTGGAAGGCTGAGTCCCTAAGATTGTATCTTTCCTGCAGGGCACAAATGATAGTAGAGGTAAAAGCATGGCAGTTAGCAATGACACAGATTTATTGGATGGGTAGATGAATTGTCTGTTTGTTGTCTCTTCACCAATTGTTAATCACTACTACACCTTCCCATCGTCTGCAATAAATACAGATGAATTTACTATATATGGCTTGGAAGGCTAATATATCTGGATGTTGTTTATATTTGTTTGCAGAAACAGTTCCTCTAGAGTCTTGCAATTGAACGTATGATTCACGAAAGGCAGCAGCAGCATGACCTGGTAGCTTTTAAAAAAATGCAGAATCTCAGGCCTGATCTCAAGCCTACTTCTTGCAGGATTTTACTGTATACTAACACTTTAAAATATCTAGTGGCTCTCAACAGTGATTAGACATTAGAAACTTCTTTCAAAAACATATAACAACCAGTGTTCTCTCTCAGATGAAGTTGGAATATGTAGGCTGGACTCCAGGCATTGGCATCACATAAATAAGTTCCCCAGTTGATTTTGAAGCTCTCTGGATTACAGCCCCAGAGTTTCAACACGGAAGCAGTTAATTCCAGAGACCTTGTGTGCTATGTTCTATCTTTCCCCACTGATAAAGTACAGGAACAGGAGCAAAGGAATTCTACAGGGTAACTTGACTAAATTAATTAGGTCAGTCTCCTGCCTGGAAGAGTGGATGGCTCAGTCACCTATGCCAGTGAAGGCTGTCTGAATCAAAGCCAAAAGTTGGATTGGCTCTCACATATTGGATTCCTGTCTTTGGACTCAGGGATTCCAGGTGATATGACATGGCATGTTCCTGAAGTCATAGGCTCCTGTGGCACATTTTTTGATGCTGTACTTTGGTGGAGAGGAGATTTTACAGAAAGAATCTGAGGCACAGGAGTGCAGCAACACTACTAGAAGTTTAAAGTTACTTTTGTAATAACCACTCCTACGAGTTCCAAGTTCCTACTCTAAGATAACTTTTGTCACTAAAATCATGAGATCCACTCTCTTGGTTCTACCTAAACTGTCCATTTTCCTTGCTGAATATGAACTGGCAGAATTATCATTCCTGCCGTGGACTATCTATCTCAGAAAATGGAATGGAAAATTAACCTTGATTATGCATCTTATTTCTTACCAGCCTTGAGTGTCTTTAATATATTAAACCTGTGTTGACTTCAAGAAGGACTGGCAATCTCACTTTCAGACTGACCTTTCCGCTAGAAATTTAGAATGAAGTCTTGTTTTTCTTTTTTGTTCCACTTTGGTAGTCGCTATTTAAACACTTGGTCAGTCTTATGGTTGACTTTCAGATGCTGTATTCCAGTTATTTGTTTCTGATTTTTTGTTTTTAGACCAGCTTTGTGCAGGTAGAATGAAATTAGGCTGGAGGAGGCTTCAAATTATTGACATTGTAGGTATTAATTGATGTTTGCCAAAAAGGTTTTATGTTAGGCCAAAAGCTTTGAAAGAAACAGTGTTTTGAATCAATTACTTTAAGAAACATCAGAGGATTGTGAGAAGGCACAGAAGAAAGCACCAGGAATCTGTCTTTCCACTCAGGCAACAATTGTCCTAGAGAAATCTGCCTGATGTAAATATGTTGGACTCTGAAGTCTTTTAAAGGCTTACAACATCCAGGGGGAAAAAAAGTATGGCTTGTTCAAAGGTGAAAAAAATCAACAAATTATTTCTGAAAAAGACTCAATGGCAGATCCACTAGACAAAGACTTTAAAACAGTTGTCTTAAAGATTCTTAAAGCAAGTAAGGTAGATTTGGAGAAAGTAAAATAACAACAACAACAAAAATAATAATAATAATCATGCAGTGAGTATATCTTAGAGTTCATTGATCCTCTTGGATGGTTATAGTTATGTCTTTCATCAAATTTGGGAAGTTTTTTGCCGTTATTTCTTCAGGTAGACCTCATGCTTAATGGCAGTTAATTTTAGTTAATTTTAACTACCTATCTCCCACCCTCATCCCTATGGCAGGAAGCTGAGCATATATTCCTGGAGCAACCTACTTACAGGTCGTAGAAACCAGGATGGACAAAAAAGGTCCTGTCCTCCAAATGTTGGGGATCTATTCTGTGATTCCTAAATACTGCTTCTAATCAGAGGTGTGAAAAGGGTGGCAGCCATTGATGTTGGATCTCTTGCCATTGTTCCAAGCCCTCCCCTCTGGTAGAAGTGATTTCTAGGGTATTTAAAAGGCTAACACCCTCCCTTCCCTCCTCCCTTGCCCCCTATTCCTGCTACATTTTTCTCTTTTTCCCCTTGGGAACCAGATATTTAAGACTAAGTAAGGTATTAGAAAGTAACTGCATATGCAAGGAAAATTATAAAATAACATACATGCTCAGAGAAAGGTACAGGCTCAGAAAAGTCCTAGGAAGCCCTTAAGTTTATGCCTTAGGCTGATTCTTGACTCCAAGACTGCTTAAAACTACAAAACCATTAATACTGGGGATTGGGAGAATTTGATTTCCAGAGTTCCCACATTATTAGATGAAAAATCCAGTTCCCCTCAAAAATAAAATCACATGACATACAAAGAAATGCTACAGAGAGTCCTACAGGATGAAATGATGAAAAAACAGTAGACAGTATGTCTGTCTATACTATTCAGAGCCATATGAAGAAGTATCTCCAAAAAGGTAAATACATAGACAGTTATAAAAGCTGGTATTGTGACCATGAATTGTAGCTCTACTTCTTCTTTTCTATGTGATTAAAGATTTAATAAATCCTAAAACAGCCTGAAAGCCTAGATCATTGTAACTTGAGTTTGTAGCTCTATATTCTCTATATAATTTGAGACATGTAAAAAGAATTATTTCTGTTTTAGGACATGCAGTGTATAAAGATGTAATCTTGTGACAACAACCAGAAGATGTGTGGAAAGAGCTGTTAAAGGAGCAGTTCTTGTATATTATTGAAGTTAAGCTGGCATAAATTCAAATTTGAATGTTATAACTTCAGGATGTTAAATACAATCGCCATGGTAACCACAAAGAGACTAGCTAGAAGAATATATACAAAGTGACATGAGAAAGGAATTAAACATTTTGCTAAAAAAATCCTCTAAACACAAAATATAATAATGCAGGAAATGAAGGACAAAAAAGCTATAAGGCATATATATAAAACAAGTAGCAAAATGACAGTTCCTCCTTATCAGTAATTTTTTATTGAAGTATAATTAACATCCAGTGTTAAATTAGTTTCGGGTGTACACTAGTAATTATTCAAATGTAAATATCTTCAAATCGAAAGACAAATAATTACAGAATTAATTAATTACAGAATAGATAAAGAATATGGTCCACAAGAGACATTAGATTCAAAGACACAAATATATTGAAAGTGACTGGATGGCAAAGATATCCCATACAACTAGTAACCAAAAGAAGTCAGGCATGCCTATCATAATATCAGACAAGATAGATTTTAAATTGTTAGAAGACCCAAAGGTCATTGTATAAGTTTCAATGCAGGGAGAAGATACAATAATTAAAACATGACCTAATAATGACCATGAAATTAGCAAACACTTAAAGAATTGAAGATAAATAGACAGTTCTACAATAATAGGGGGCTTTAGTACTTCATAGCTGGTAATGGATAGAACAACCAAACAGAAGATCAGGAAATAGAGATTTAACACAATAAACCAACAAGAACTAACAAATAAAAAAAATTGTCTAAAATGCAGCCTATGTATTTTCAGGTGTACATTGGACATTTTTCAGGATAGACCGTATATTAAGACACAGATTAAATCTCGATAGATTTTAAAAGATCTACAAAATATCTTCTGTGACCACACTGACCAAAGTTTAGAAATCACTAATAAAGTAAATTTAAACTCTGCAAATTTGTGGAAATTAAGTACACTCTTAAATGGTTCAAAGAAATCACAAGTGAAGTTTAAAAATACATACAGATGGTGGGGCACCCGGTTGGCTCAGTTGGTTAGCTGTCTGACTCTTGATCTCACAATAGGTCATAATCTCATAGGTTTGTGAGTTGGAACTCCACATTGGGCTATGCACTGTCCCTTCTCTGTTCCTTCGCTGCTCACTCATGCTCACTCTCTCAGAATAAATAAACTTAAAAAAAATTTAAGTGAAAAATACACATAGGTGAAAAACGAGATCACAATATGCTAAAACATGGAATGCATAGAAGTAGCGTTAATGGGGAAGATATAGCTATAAAGGTTTATGTTTAAAAACAACCTAACTTTACACAGTAAGCAACTATAAAAAGAACAAACTAAACCTAAAACTGGCAAAAATAAGTAATAAAGATTAGAGAAGAGATAGAGAATATAAAAAAGAGAAAATTAGTGAAACCATTGGTTTTTTGAAAAAGATGAGCAAAACTGACCAACTTTTAGCTCGATGGACTAAGATTAAAAAAGGCTTATTACTAAAAACAAACGGAATGGAAAAATTACTAAAAACAGAAATGAGAATGGAAACAATACTGAAAATACTTTTAAAATCATTTTCTTTATTATGAGCAATGGTATGCCATCAAATTGGATGACTTAGTGAAGTGGACAAATTCCTAGAAACCCAGAACTTTATCGAGAGTAAATCATGATGAAATAGAAAAATCTGAAAAGACCTGTAACTAGTAAAGAATTGAATTGTTCTTCCAACAAAGAAGTCCTGGACCTGAGGAGTTCACTGGTGTATTTTATCAAACATTTGAGAACTACCACTAATTCTTAAACTTTTCCAAAAACTTGAGGAGGAAACCTTTCCTAATTCCCTCTGTGAGACCAGCATTACTCTACTACCAAATCCAGACCAAGCCCTTATAGGAAAAGAAAACTACAGATCAATATCACTCATGAACATTGATGCAAAAGTCCTCAAAAAATACTAGCAGACTGAATTGAGCATCATGTTAAAAGGATTATATACCATGACCAAGTAGAATTTATTCCTGGTTTGCAAGGATCATTTAATATATGAAAATCAATCAACATAATCCATCACACTGACAGAATGAAAGGAGGAAAATGCAAGGCCATCTTAATTTATACACCAAAATCATTCGACAACATTCAACACCTTATGATAAAAATACTTGACTCACTAGGAATAGAAGGAAACTACCCAACATAAATAAAAGCCATGTATGAAACACCCACAGAAAATATGATACTCAGCAAAGACTGAAAGCTTTCCCCCCAGGGTCAGAACAAGGCACGGATACCTACTTTTACTATTTATGTTAAACCTTGTACTTGAAATTCTAGTCAGAGCAATTAAGCAAGAAAAAAGATATGTAAATTAGAAAGGAAGACAAAATTATTTTTACAGATGACAAGATCATCTATGTAGAAAAGAGATTATAAACACACACACACACACACACACACACACACACAGTTAGAACCAGCAAATCAATTCACAGAGTAGCAGTTTACGAAATCAACCTGCAAAAGTTAGTTGAATTTCTATGTACTAATAATAACCTAAAAAAGAAATCACAAAAGCAATACAACTTACGATAGAATCAAAAGAATAAAATAGTAAGGAATTAAAGTAAATGAAAGACTTGTACAGTGAAAACTACAAAGCATTGCTGAATGAAACTGAGACCCGAATAAAAACATATTCTATATAGATTAAAAGAATTGATATTATTCAGGTAGCATATTTATTATATGCTTATTTATCGATTCAGTGCAATTCCTATCAAAAGTCCTATGTTTTTTGCAGAAATAGAAAAACCTACCCTAAAATACATACGGAATCTCAAGAGATTCTATAATCATCTTGAAGAAAAAGCAAGGGCTCCTGGGTGGCTCAGTAGATTAAGCATCCCACTTTTAAAAAAAAAAAATTTTATGTTTGTTTGTTTTTGAGAGAAAGAGACAGAGTGTGAGTAGGGGAGGGACAAAGAGAGGGAGACACAGAATCAGAAGCAGGCTCCAGGCTCTGAGCTGTCAGCACAGAGCCTGACGCGGGGCTCGTACCCACAGACCATGAGATCATGACCTGAGCCGAAGTCAGATGCTCAACCAACTGAGCCACCCATAAGCATTCCACTCTTAAACTCTAGTCATGATCTCACAGTTGTGAGATTGAGCCCCATGTCAAAGCTCCGCAATGGGTGTAGAGTCTGTTTAAGGTTCTCTCTCTCCCTCTCCTTCTGCCCCTCCCCTGCTTGCAGGCATGTTCATGATCTTTCTCTCAAAAAAATAACTAGAGGACTCACATTTGCTGATTGCAAACTATGGTAAACAAAACAGGGTGATGCTGGCATTAAATAAAACAAAACAAAACTATAACTAATAGAAAAGGATAGAGCTCAGAAATAAACCCTAGAAATAGAACTCATAAATAAGCAAATAATTTTTGAAAAGCATGCCATGGTCATTGAATAGGAAAAGGAGAGTCTTTTCAACAAATGGTACTGGTAAACCTGGATACAAAAAATTGAAATTGGATTCTTACTGAAAACCATATAAAAATTAACTCAAAATAGATCAAAGACTTACATGTAGGTCCTAAAACTACAAAACTCAGAAGAACAAAAAGGGCAAAAATTTCACTGCATTGGATTTGGTAATGATTTCTTGAATGTGACACTAAAGGCACAAATAACAAAAGAAAAATAGATAAATTTTATTTCATGAACATTAGAAACTGCATCAAAAGACAGTATCTATAGAAAAACCTACAGAATGATAGAAATATTTGCAAATCTTCTATCTGATAAGGGATTGACATTCAAAGTATATAGGGAACTAAATCTCAAATAAAATAGCCATATTAAGAAATGGGCAAATAACTTCAACAGCCATTCCTCCAAAGATCTACAAATGGTCAATAATCACTTGAAAATTTCTCAGTATCCCTAATCATTAGGGAAGTGCAAATCAAGAGTATAATGAGATGCTATCTCACCCTGATTAAAATGGCTACCATCAAAAGAGGAAAAAATAACAAGTGTTGGTGAAAACGTGGAGAACTGGAATCTTTGTGCACTATCAGTAAGACTGTAAAATGGTTGTTGCTGAAGAAAATAGTATGGTGGTTCCTCAAAAATTAAAATTAGAATTGCTATGTGATCCACAATTCTACTTCTGGATATATACCCAAAATAATTGACAGTAAGGTCTCAAAGATATATTTGTACACTTAGATTCGTAGCAGCATTATGCACAATAGCTAAAATGTGGAAGCAATCCAAGTGTCCATTTCTGAATAGATAATTAAAATATGACATGTACATAAAATGGCGTATTCAGCCTTATAAAAGAAGGAAATTCTAATATATGCTAAAGCATTTACAGACATTATGCTAAGCAAAATAAGCCAGTTATGAAAAGACAAATACTGTATGATTCTGTGCATATGAGGTATTTCCAGTGGTCAAAACTATGGAGACAGAGTAAAATGGTGATTTCCATGGACTGGGGCAAGAAGAGCGTGGAAGTTAATGAGTATGGAATTTGTTTTGCAAGACGAAAAAGTTATGAAGATGGATGTGGTGATAGTTGTACAACCTTATATATTTAAAATTACTAAACTGTGGGGTGCCTGGATGGCTCAGTCAGTTTAGTGTCCATCTCTTGATTTTGGGGTCAAGCCATGATCCCAGGGTCATGGGACTGAGGCCCACATCAGGCTCTGCGCTGGGCATGGATTGAGTCTGTTTAAGATTCTCTCTCTCTCTGCTTCTCTTCCCCACTTGTACTCTCTGAAATTAAAAAAAAAAAATGAAAATGACTGAACTGTACATTTAAAGTGGTTATAGTTTTAACTTAGAGTATTTCACCACAATAAAAACTCAAAAAAAATGCATATATATGGGGTGCTTGGATGGCTCAGTCAGTTAAGCATCTGACTTTGGCTCAGGTCATGATCTTGTGGTCCATGAGTTCAAACCTCATGTTGGACTCTGTGCTGACAGCTCAGAGCCTGGAGCCTGCTTCAGATTCTGTGTCTCCCTCTCTCTGCCCCTACCCCACTCCTGCTCTGTCTCTCAAAATAAATAAAAATGTTAAAAAAAATTAAAAAAATAAACATTAAATAAATAAACTTAAATTGGAAAAAAATAAATATGTTAGTCTTTGAATTCATGGTTAGTAACCAGCTTTTTTCACTTAAACCTAGTAAATACTTCACTGCATCATCCTTTTATCTAAACAGTGCTTTTCCTACTCTTAAGGCACAGCTGGTAAAAAATGCATAAAAATGATCCAGAGATGAAAAGAATGAAATAAAAAGTTCTTAAATTGAAAAATATATAAGGATATATAAAATTCAAAGAAGACATGGTATTTGGAAATGTTGAATCAAAATGACTACTTTGTGAAAACCTAATTGGCTAGAAATCTCCTATCTCTGGAGGAAAAAAGATGTTAAACTTGATTTTGACTTGTTTTATGCTTTAGCCCTTACCAAGGAAATAATTCTAAAAGGTATACTTGGGAGCAGGCAAAAATGACTAATTTTATCTACCAAATTTTGATTAAGACAAGCTCATCTGTTAAAAACAAAACTATTCCCTACCTAAGAACTAAAAAAAAAAATCATAGATTTTATAGATTAGAAAACTCATTCTAAACTATTCTGCATAAAAATGTTACTTTGATCCAGAACACCCTACTTCTCCATGTCATTAAGAATGGGTAAAAAGAAGCTTAAAGTCTGGCTTGCAAAATACCTCATTGCTAGTACTTGCCATTACTTCACATGATTCACAAATTGATTTTCTGGCTTTATATCTGTGAGAGACAGTGGGCCTTTTTAACACTATAATTTTTCATAAGCTGATGGTATAGGGATGATGAATGAGCCTTCATCCTACAGTCTCCTCTAAGTGAACTCGTTAAAACAAGGTTGTTGTTTTCAAGTTATCTTTAGTTTTATTTTACTTTCCATTGCTTTGCAGAGCCTTTTGGAAATTACATGCTTTCCTTATCAGTTATTAAGCCCTATAGATTCTTTTTGTTCCTTTCAAGTATAGAGGTTATTTTTAGTACATTGAGGTGGAAAGTGAGACATATGGGTACCTTGTGCTAGCCCACATCCAGTGATAAGACAGCCAGGTAGTTTTAACTTCAGGTTGTGGCTACAAATTATTGATTAGAAAAGAAGTTCTAACTATGTATGAGAAGAGGCAGGAATTACATCCTCAAAAGAAGGCCAGCATAGAGAAGATAAAAAGTAGTGTTACCTCAGCTTCCTTCTCTCCATCCCCAGGGTGCAGCATCATGTAGGCACTTAAACTGGCTACAAAAGACAAGTTTTCAGAGGATTTCAATGCAACCAGGTAGGTCTTCAGTGTTTGTCCTGTCTACAGCTTCCTCTTTTTATTGAAGGTGATTCCATCTAAAGCTCTAAGATATCCATAGCTCCTAAATTCTTTCCATTTTCTCTAGCGGTTATCTACTCTCAGGAGACATAGGTTCATTGCTCCTTTCTTTAGAGGTATTCCTGACTTCTGACAGGAGATGGATTCAGTTAAGAACATAGGGACAGAGGTCTAGGTTGATAGGCATTTATTAGTGTCTTTTACAAATATTGACACAGGATACAGGATACATGAGAAAAGTGAATAAGCATAGAAAACTCTCCCTTATGTGTCTGTCCATCCAATCACCCATCATCCATTCATTTCAGTTTAAATATGCTGTTAATCTTATTCTCTCTCTTTTTTCCCACTTTCCCCTCTCTTTCTGTATATATGTATCTCATCTATTCATTTTTATAAAGTAGAGCTTACTACATACAGAAAAAAATTTTAGTGGAAGATTTTGAGTCGTAACACAGTTATATGTCAAGATAGAAAACAGTGTTGTCACAAAAACTTTTCCTTCTACTCTGTTCTATTTAATCACTGCCCCCAATCCTACCTACTGACAACCAATGATAGGTTTTCTCTTCCCTTAATTTGATCTTTTCCAGAATGCCATGTAAGTGAAAACATACAGCCTTTGGAGTCTGACTGCTTTTATTATCACAGGGTGTGTCAGGTTAATCCATTTTGAAATGGGTTAATAAATCACTGATTAGTAAATCACTGATAATAAATGTTGATGTTCTGTTTTTTAAGTATTTTTACCTAAATTCTGGTTAGTTAACAGATAGTATAATAGTGGTGTCATGAGTAGAATTATTTATCACTTACACATAACACCCAGTGATTATCACAAGTGCCTTCCTTGTGTGTGTGTGAATATTAATTCATCATCTATTTAGCCCATTCCCTCAGTTTGTTCTCCATAGGTAAGAGTCTCTATGGTTTGCTTCCCTCTCTCCTTTTTTTCCTCCTTCCCCTACGTTCATCTGTTTTGTTTTATTTTACAAAGGAGTGAAATCATACAGTATTTCTCTTTCTCTGACTTACTTCATGTAGCTTAATACACTCTAGCTCCATCCATGTTGTTGCAGTTGGCAAGATTTCATTCTTTTTGGTGGCTGAATAATATTTAACTGTATGTGTGTATATATATTTAATTGTATGTGTGTATTATATATGTATATATATATATATATAAATAATATTGAATTGTATGTGTGTGTATACACACATACACCACATCTTCTTTATCCATTCATCAGTTAATAGACATTTCGGCTCTTAGTTTGGCTACTGTTGATAATACTGCTAAAAACATTGGGGTGCATCTGTCCCTTTGAATCTGTACTTTTGTATCCTCTGGGAAATACATATTAATGCAATTGCTGGTGATAGGGTAGTTCTTTTTTTAACTTTTTGAAGAAACTCCATACTGTTTTCCAGAATGGCTATGCCAGTTTGCATTCCCTCCACTAGTGGAAGAGGTATCCCCTTTCTCCATATTCTCGCTAATATCTGTTGTTACTTGTGTTGTTAATGTTAGCCGTTCTGACAGATGAGAGGTGGTATGTCATTTGGTTTTGATTTGTGTTTCCCTTAGGAAATGTTGAGCAACTTTTCATGTACTGGTTGGCCATCTGGATATCTTCTTTGGAAAAATGTCTATTCGTGTCTGCTGCCCATTTCTGAACTGGATTATTTGTGTTTTGGGTTTTGACTTTGATAGTTCTTTAAAGATTTTGGATGCTAACCGTGAAGGATATTTGGGCTTTTCCTAATTTCTGGTGATCATATATGGGCAATATCACTGTAGACATTCACAAACAAGTTGTGTTAATGTATATTTTTGTGTTTCTTGGGTAAATACTTAATGAGATTTCACTCACTTTAAATAATAAATTAATATGGTTTTATATATTCTCTTTGCTGAATGTATCTCAAGTGTGTTTAGGCAAAAACCCCAACAGATATAAATGTACTGATAAATTGAAGTTCTGGACTTAGAAACGTGAAACCTCAGGATAAAATCTACGTGGCTAAGGAATATTGTGTTTTCATATATACTTTTCTATTGGTTAATATGGATATTTTTTTTTAAGTTTGAGAGAGGGAGAGAGAGTGAATGTGATTGGGGAAGGGGCAGAGAGAGAGGGAGAGAGAGAATTCCAAGTAGGCTCTGTGCTCAATCTCATGAACTGTGAAATCATGATCTGACCCAAAATCAAGAGTCAGATGCTTAACTGAGCCCCCCAAGCACCCCAATATGTCTTTTAGAACAACTTTATTGAGATAAATAATTCACATACCACAAATTTACTTTTATTAATTTTTTAATTCATTCTCAAAATATACAGATTAGTGAGTCATTATGCAAATTCGTGGAACTCTGCATCATTACAACTATCTAATTTTACATTTTCATCACCCCAAAAGAAACCACACACTTACTGCCTGCCTGTTCTACTTCCCATTCCCCTTTCTTCCCAGTGCGAGGAAACCACTAATCCACTTTCTATGTCTAAGGATTTACCTATTCTGGACATGGCATACAAATCAATTCATACAACATGTAGTGTTCTGTGACTGATCCCACACTGAGCATGTTTTCAAGGTTCATCCTTATTATAGTATGTTAGTAATTTATTCCTTTTTATTACCAAATAATATGAATATGTTACATTTTATCTGTGCATTTATCAATCGAACATTTCTCCCTCCCCCACTTTTTGAACATTATAAAAAATGCTGCTATGAACATTTGTGCCTAAGTTTTTGTGTAGACATATGATTTAGTTTCCTTTGGGTATATACCTAGGAATGTAATTGCTGGATCATATGGTAATATTAACATTTTGAGAACTTACCGAATGTTTTCCAAAAATGACTATACTGTTTTACATTTCCACCTGCAGAGAATGAGGATTTCAGTTTTTCTATATTCTTACCAACATTTGTTACTGTCATTTTAATTTTATTTTATTTTTAATGGTAAATTTATTTACTTTGAGAGAGCAAGAGTGCAAGTGGGGGAGGGGCAGAGAGAGGGAGAAAGAATCCGAAGCAGGTCTGAGTCCAAGATCAAGAGTTAGACACTAACCTGACTTAGCAATCCAGGCCTGCCTGTCATTTTCATTTTAGTTAGCCCAGTATATGTGAGTGGTATGTCACTGTGGTTTTGATTTGTATTTCCTTTAATTTGTAAGTCCATGACTACTTGTATAACATATATAGACAAATATTTATTCAAATACTTTGCTCCCTTTTTAAATTTGGTTATTGTCTCTTTATTGTAGCATTGTAAAACTTCATTACACATTCAGAATACAAGTTCTCATCGGTATGTGATTTGAAAATTTTTTCTACATTTTTTTGTTTCATTTATTTCTACTCTAAACTTTTTAATTCTTCCTGATTCTTGCTTTAGATTTAGTCTGCTCTTTTCTAGTTTAACGTGGCAGGTTAGGTAATTGAATTCTTTTATAATATAGGCATTCACAGTTATAAATTTTACTCTAAGCCTTGACTTACCTATCTACTATATGTTTTGGTATGTTGTGTTTTATTTTCACTTCATACAAAGCATTTTCTAATTTACCTTCTTTGCATATTCTTTAACCCATATTATTTACAGATGTTTGAATTTTCTCATATTTATGAATTTCCCAACTCATTCTGTATTTTATCTCTAACTTAATTTCATGGTGGTTGAACAAAAGAATTTGTGACTTAAAACAATCTGAGTGTATTTATCTGTCTTTTATGGCCAAACAGATGGTTTATCCTGGGGGATGTGTCATGATCATAGGAAGAATGTGTATTCTGCTATTGTTGGTTAGAATGTTACACATGTTTGGGCTAGTTTTAGTGCTCATCAGCTCTTTCTTATTCTTCTTTCTAATTCTTCTATGTCTGCAAGTGGGCTATTGACCTCTTGAACTGTTAGGTTTACTTACCTATTTTCTCTTAAATTTTTCTAGCTTTCGTTTCATGTTCTTTTATGCTTAAGTGCATGCATATTTATAATTGTTGTATCTTCCTAATGGATTGATTCTGTTATAATTATAAAATGTTCTTCTTTGTCCTTAATTTTTTTCTTAAAGTCATTTTGCCTGATACTAGAATAATCACTATTTCTTGGTTTGCATCATATATATCTATATCCATCCTTCTATTTTCAGCCTTTTTTTCTTTGAATATGAAGTTTGTCTCTTACACGCAATATATATTAGGATCATGTTTTTATTCATTCTGCTAATTTTTAATTTGGAGATTTTTAAAAAACTATTAAAAACAAAAAAATTGTATTTAAAATCTATAAAAATTTGTTTTGATCTATCAGAAGGCAAAAATGAATACTCAGTGTTAATTAGGATGTGAAACAGCTGGAACTCTTTACACTGCTGATGGGAATGTAAATCTTAGTTTGGCTGATTTTGATAAAACAGTTTAATAGTTAAGCAAATACATACTGTATAATTAAGCAGTCCCACTCTTGTAGAGAATCGAAGACATATTTTCACATAAAACCTGTAGACAAATGTTTGTGGTACTGTTTATAATTGGACTGTTAACATCCCAAATGTCAATTACTTTATCAATGGGTAAGAAACTACAGTACATATATGCAATGGAATACTCTGCCAGCAATAAAACGAAACAAATGATTGATGAATTCAACAACTTAAATGAATCTCAAACATGTTGTGTTGAGTGAAAATTTATATACTGTGTGATTCTAGTTATAGGAAATTCTTGAAAAGATAAACTATAGGGATTGAAGAACAAATCAGTGGTTGCCAGGGATAATAGGGGAAAGAGGGTGACTCTAAAAGGACAAGCAAACAAGAGTTTTCGGATGTATACTTATTGCTATAAGTATACATGAAACTATATATGTCTAAAAATTCATTGGATTATACACCCACACCCAATATGGGTCTTGAACTCATGACCCTGAGATTAAGACCTGAGCTGATATCAGGAGTCAGACACTCAACTGACTGAGCCACCCAGGCACGTTGAAAACAAAACAAAACAAAAACACTATTATTTTTTATTAGTATATTTAATGTTTACTTATTTTTGAGAGAAAGAGAGCATGAGCAGGGGAGGGTCAGAAAGAATGGGAGACACAGAATTCAAAGCAGTCTCCTGGCTCTGAGCTGTCAGCACAGAGCCCTGTGTGGGACTCGAACTCACAAACAGTGAAATCATGACCTGAGTTGAAGTTGGAAGCTTAACTGACTGAGCCACCACGGAGCCCCCCCCAAAATCTGTTCTTAATGTAATTAATAATGTAGACTTTATGTCTGCCAGTTTGGTATTTGTTTTCTACATATTTTTAACTTGTTTCCCATTTTTTACTTCATTTTTTATTGCTTTCTTTTGTGTTAGATCAATATTTTATAATGTACCATTTAATTCCCTCATTTCTTTAAAAATATATTTCATTTTTTCTAGTAGGTGCCCTGGGGATTAAAATTAACATCTTTAAACAATCTAATTTGAATTATATCAACTTAATTTCTAAATTATACAGAAACTTTGCTCCAGTATAGCTCCATTCTCTCTCTTTTCCTTTGGGCTATCATTGTCATACAAATGATATGTTTAAACATCTTAAGCCTTTCAACACAGATTTAAAATTAATGCTTCATTAGTTGTGTTTCAAATCAGAGGAAGAAATGAGTTATCAACAAAAATACATACATACTGTCTTACATTTTTATGTGTGGAGTTATCTTATGTTCTTTAGTCATTATGTGGATTCTAGTTATTGTTTAAGGTCCTTTTACCCTGAAGGACTCACTTTATTATTTCTCATAAGATAGTTTTGCTAGCATCAGATTTTTCTGTTTTTAATTTAGGGATGTCTTGATTTCTCTTGTAATTTTTAAAGTACATTACTGATTTAAAAAATTATGGCTGACATTCTTTTTCCTCTTTAGAATATGTCATCCTACTACTCTCTGGGCCTCTGTGATTTCTGCTGATAAGTTAGTTATTAATCTTACTGAGAATATTTTATATGTGATATGCTGTCTTTCCCTTGGTACCTTTAAGATTGCCCCTTTGTTTCTATTTTTTGACAGTTTGACTCTGCGTGTCTAGATTTGGATGTCTTTGAGTTTATCTTATCAAGAGGTCATTGAGCTTCTATTCATCTAGAATAATGTTTTACATCAATTTAGGAAGTTTTCAACCATTTTCTCAGATCTTCTTTCTACTCTTTTTCTCTCTTTCTGGAATTCTCATGAATGTCTGGTATATTTGATATCTTACTGATCAATAGACCTTGTTTATTTTTCTTAATTGTTCTTAGTGTACTGTTGATAGGCTGTTCTCAAATTTGCTGATGCCTTTTTTTGCCAGCTCAGATTTACTGTTAATATGCTGAATTTATTTCAGTTACTATTCTTCTCAACTGTACATTTCCTACTTGGTTCTTATTTACAATTTTTATCTCTTTGTTGATATTCACTATTTGGTGAAGTATTATCATGTTTTGGGTATTTTTTCTTTAGTCTTTGGAACATATTTATAATGTCTCAAAATATTTGTCTAATCCACATCTGGGTTTCCTTAAGGGCAACTTCTGCTGACTACTGTATTTCTTATGCATAACATATACTATCCGATTTCTTTGCATGTCTCATAAAATTTTATTTAATACTATGTTAAATAATTTGACATCTCTGAAGATCAGATTTCCCTTCACTTGCCTCCACTCCACCTCCCCAGGTTTTGTTATTGTTGATCTTGTTGCTTCTGTTAGTCCCCTAGGTAACTTTACTGGGCTAACTTTAGCTGTAAAATATGTATTTGTGTGTGTGTTTGTGTCCTGTTTGGCCATTGAAAACTTTGCTTAATAGTCAGCCAGTGGTTCGGTAGAGATTACTGCTTGAACCATCCTTGGCTAAGGGGCTCTGTGTGTTGGCGCATGTCTTCAAAGGTCTTAGAATTCTTTCTTAGCTTCTCTTTCTGTTTGTACAAAGTCTTGATGTCAACTAGAGGTGAGACTGGGGACTTCTCATTTCTTTTCTAAGCATATTCAAAGCCTTGCACATGTGTGGTGGTGTACATTTTCATGACTGTGTCAGAGTTTTATAAAACTTCCTATGAACATCTCATTCTCCCAATTTTTCCTTCTTTTCTCTTTTTCCCTCAGCGCCCCCCCCTTCCCTCCCCTCCTCACCAGCTATTATTTACTTCACCTTGTATTGCTGCTTTTAGGCAGCTGCATTGTAAACAATTACCACTGATTTTTTTCCCCCACAAATGTCTTTAGGATAGCAATTTTCCTTCTGAGCAAGCTTTGAAGAAGTACAAGTAATAAGAACCACTGTGTATTTTTTTTTTTTTTCCTGGGAGCTACCAGATAGTGACTAATTCTTGGGATGGAACTTTTTGGACCACTCCAAACTGCCCTTTCAAATAGCTCCTAGGCTGCTAGTTCTCTTAAGTTCTGTGTTGTGAAGCTTTTGGTGTTGAAGTTTACTGTGGATTTGAGGAGAGTGAGATGGGGTAGGACAAGTTAAGGTGCCACAAAGCATGTTCTTTCTTAGAGAGATGCTGCCATTTTTCTTAAATAAATGTTATTGGACTATTGCAAGCCTTCGTTTTATTTCCAGAGATTTGATAAAGTTGTTTTTTATTTTTCTAGAGTTGTTTTTGCTTTTAAAGAATTAATTTTGAGGTCCTAATGTGCCATTCTGGAAGTATATCTCCTCTTGGGAATATATTATTAAGAGTTTTTTTTTTTTTTTTTAAATCCATCTTCATGAGGCTTCTAACATTTATCTTAGTATTTAGTATTTAGTGTTTGGTATCGATATTGAGGTAATGTTGGTCTCATGATATCCACAGGCAAGTACTCTTTTTCTATTTTCTATCCTTTGTGTATGATAGGTATTATTTTATCAAAGCCTTGATTCAGTGTGCTAGTATCTTGTTGAGAATTTTTGCATCATGTTCATCAGGGATATTGGCCTGCAATTCTCCTTTTTAGTGGGGTCTTTATCTGCTTTTAGAATCAAGGTAATGGTGGCCTCATAGAATGAGTTGGGAAGTTTTCCTTCTATATGCATTTTTTGGGAATAGTTATACTATTGAAAATAACACATACTAACTCTTTCTTTAAAGGTTTGTTAGAATTCCCCTGATAAGCCATCTGGCCCTAGATTTTGTTTGTTGGGAGGTATTTGATTTCTGATTTGATTTCTTTGCTGGCTTTGGGTCTGTTCACAGTTTCTATTTCTTTTTGTTTTAGTTTTGGTAGTTGTATGTTTCTAGGAATTTGTCCATTTCTTCAAGATTGTCCAGTTTATTGGCGTAGGCTTTTCATAATACTCTCTTTAAAATGTTTGTTTTCTGTGGTATTGGTTGTGATCTCTCCCTTTTCATTTGTGATTTTATTTATTTGGGTCCTCTGTCTTTTCTTTTAGATAAGTCTGGCTAGGGAGGTATCAATTTTATTAATTCTTTCAAAGAACCATATCTTAGTTTCATCTGTTCTATTTTTTTCAGTTTTTTCTATATCATTTATCTCTGCTTTAATATCTATTATTTCCCTTCATCAACTGGCTTTAGGCTTTTTAAAAAATTTTTTAATTCATTTTTAATGTTTGTTTATTTTTGAGAGATAGAGACAGAGCATGAGCAGGGGAGGGGTAGAGAGAGAGGGAGACACAGAATCTGAAGCAGGCTCCAGGCTCCGAGCTATCAGCAAAGAGCCCAATGCGGGCTTGAACCCACAAGCTGTGAAATCATGACCTGAGCTGAAGTCAGATGCTCAATCGACTAAGCCACCCAGGTGCCCCTGGCTTTAGGCTTTGTTTGATCTTCGTTTTCTAGTTCCTTAGGTTTAAGGTTAATTTGTATATTTGAGACTTTTCTTGCTTTATGAGGTAGAACTGTACTGCAATATACTTCCATTTTAGGGCTGCCTTTGCTGCATCCCAAAGGGTTTAGACTTTTATTTTCATTTTCATTTGCTTCCATGTATTTATGTTTTAATTTCCTTGTTAATCCATTGATTCTTTAGTAGAATGTTATTTAATCTCTGTGTATTTGTAGTATTTCCAAATTGTTTCTTGTGCTTGACTTCAAGTTTCATAGCATTGTGGTCTGAAAATATACATGGTATGATCTCAGTCTCTTTGTACTTTTTTGAGAGCTTATTTGTGACCCAGTGTGTAGTCTATTCTGGAGAATGTTCCATGTACACTCGAAAAGAATGTGTATTTCACTGCTTTAGGATGAAATGTTCTGAATATATCTGTTAAGTCTGTCTGGTCCAGTGTGTCATTCAAAGACATGTTTTCCTTGTTGAATTTCATCTTAGATGATCTGTCCACTACTATAAGTGGGGTGTATAAGTGCCCTAATATTATTTTATTATTGTCAGTGAGTTTCTTTATGTTAAGAATTAATTTATATATTTGGGTGCTTTCAAGTTGGGGGAATAAATATTTACAATTGTTATATCTTTTTGATGAACAGACCCCTTTATATGATATAGTGCCATTCTTCATCACTTGTTATAGTCTTTGTTTTAAAATCTCATTTGTCTAATATAGTATCTCATTTGACTACTCTTTCTTTTAGGATTCATTAGCATGACAGCTCGTTCTCCATGACTTAACTTTCAATCTGTTGATGTCATCAGGTCTAAAATGAGTCTCTTGATGGGTATTGTGTTTTTCTTATCCATTCTGGTACCCTATGTCTTTGTTTGTGTATTTAATCCTTTTATAGTCAGAATGATTATTGAAAGATATCAATTTAGTGCCATTGTGTTACCTGTAAAGTTCGTGTTTCTGGTGGTGGTTTCTGTTCCTTTCTAGTCTTTGCTGCTTTTGGTACTTTTTTTCCAATCCAGAGTCCTCTTTAATATTCCATGCAGGACTGATTTAGTGGTTACAAATTTCTTTAGTTTTTATTTTTCTAGGGAACTCTTTCTCTCTCCTTCTTACTCTGAAATGACAGGTTTGTGTGATAAAGTATTCTTGGCTGCATATTTTTCCAACTTGGTACATTAATATATCATGCCATTCCTTTCTGTCCTGCAAAATTTCTGTGGACAGATCTGCTGTAAACATGATCTGTTTTCCCTTGTAGGCGAAGGACTTTTTTTTCCCATTGCTGCTTTCAGGATCTTTTCCTTATCTGTGTATTTTGTGAATTATACTATGATATGTCTTGGTGATGGCTGTCCTTTGTTGAATATATTGGGAGATTTCTGTGCCTCCTGGGTTTGAATGTCTGTCTGTTTCCTGGATTAGAGAAGTTAGCAGGTTTAATTTTCTCAAATAAATCTCCTTTTTTTTTCTTTTTCTTCTTCCAGGACTCCTATGATTATTATAAAACACAGTTACACTTTAAGGAGTTACTGAATTCTCTAAGTGTACATTTGTGATCCAATACCTTTCTTTTCCTCTTCTGTTCAGCTTCATCATTTTCCTTAATTTTATTTTGTATATCACTGATTTTTTTCCTCTGCGTTGGCCATCCTCATTGTCACTGCATTAATTTGGTTTTGCATCTCAGTTATAAAATTTTTATTTTGGCCTGACTAGTTTTTAGTTCTTTTATCTCCACACTAAAGGATTGTCTAGTGTCTTCTATGCTTTTCTCAAGCCCAGTTAATATCCTTATGATTATTGTCTTAAATTGTTTCAGACATCTTACTTGTATCTGTGTTGATTAAATCCTTAGCCATGACTTCTTCCTGTTCTTTCTTTTGGGGTGAATTCATCCATTTTGTCTTTTTGTCTGGGTCACTGTGTGTGTGTGTGTGTGAGAGTGAGAAAGAGAGAGAGAGAGAGAGAGAGAGAGAGAGATTGTTACAAGAGCCTTTTGTATTCCTGCTCCTGAGAGTTATGGCTATATTAAGAAGAGGTCAAAAAAAGAAAAAAAAAAAGTAGCAGCTAGGTGTGTTTTAGTGTGCTTGTTAAAAGAAAGTAGCTCCAAAAACAAAAAACAACAACAAAAAAGGGAAATTTGATTCTAGGTGTGTTTTGGTCTGCTTGTTAAAAGAAGCTAGATCCAAAAATAAACAAAAAGCTAGATTCTGTTTCCCCTAGAGCTAAAGCTTTGCATCCCGCTATGATCCGTAGACTGGTGCATGTGAGGGGTTTGTGCTGGTCTTTTGGGGGAAGGGCCTGCTGCTCTGATTCTCAGGCAGACCTTGCTTTAGTGGAGATTCACCTACTGGGCACAGGGGTGTGGGGCTTAAGGTAAGTGGATCCGACCTCCACTGGGTGGCTCTGGTTTGCTCGCTGAAGTCAGTTGGTGCTGATGGGCAGGTGGAAAATGGCTTTGCCTAGCTTTCTCATCCAGGAGGGGGAAGTTCCCACCTGCCACTCTTCAGGAAGTCCGGACAGAAGAACAATCACTTGTGTTCCTGGCTTCCGCTTGATCCCTGCCTTCACCCTGTCTGCATCCAAGCTATCTGCCCACCAGGTGGCACAGTACTTCTGTGTTTTATTTCAGAGACACCACTGGGTTTTAAAACTTCAAATTTCAGGGAGTTTTGCATGACGCTAACCCAAGCTGATCCTCTGGGGGAGGGTCTTACTGCACTTTTGCCATTTGCCTGTTTATCCCAGAATAGTGGTTACAAAACCATGCAGTAGTTCAGAGTTTATGGTAAAGCAGAACACAAAGCCAAGGTTTGCTGCCCTTAGCTGGTGTCTTTTGTTCCTATGCCAGGGAATAGGGCAGCATGTTGGCACCACTGGGTCTTTGTCACCAGAGAGGTTGTGCCCCCACTTCCGAATGCACCTCAGACCGGGGAACTTTGTCTCTCTGTTTGACCAAGGGAATCCTTAGACTATATTAGCCACTTCTGACTCTCTTCCCTCCTTCCACTGGAGCACTGCCAAGCCTGGCAGACACAACCCTGGCAATGGTGCAGATCCTTAGACTTTGTGCCGTTGCTTATAAAAACGTGTGGTAGTCTGCCTTTCTCCTTTTCCCAGTCACTGGTTTTCAGGAAGAGTTTTTCTCATGAAACGCCCCCTGCACACTTTCATTTTTTTCTCTTTCTCTCTCTCACTCCTTTGTCAGTGATCAGTGCTCCCTCCACTTGAAGCACCCATATTTCTTTTTTCCTCAAGATCAACTCTCTGCAGCTCCTACCTCCCACAAAGTGGCCTTTTTTTTTTTTTTTTTAACCTCAAGTTGTGCAGTTTTGCTTTTAGTCCTCATTGATTTCTTGGGTCTTCAGAATGATTTGATATTTATCCAGCTGTGTTTGAGGGAGGGATAAAGCAAGCTTAGAGTCCCTCTTCATCTCTCCCCCTACTAGCTCTTTGAACATGAGCTCTCTTTCCATTTACTTGTGTCATTTTCAGTTTCTTTAATCTGTGTCTTGTAGTTTTCAGTATGGAGATCTTTAATTTCCTTGGTGAAATTTATTCCTAAGTATTTTATTGTTTTCATGGTATCATAAATAAAATTGTTTTCTTAAATCATTGTTAGCACATAATATTACAAATGATTTCTGTATTTTTTTTTTGTATGCTGTAACTTTAGTGAATTCATTGATTAGCTCTAACATGTTTTGGTATCTTTAAGATTTTCTATATGTAAAATCATGTCACCTCCACAGATAATTTTACTCACTTTACGATTTATTTTTATTTTTTATTTAAGAGAGAGAGGCAGGCAGTGGGGCAGAGGGAGAGAGTGAATCTTAAACAGGGTCCATGCTCAGCACAGAGCCCCATGTGGGGCTTGAGCATCATGACCTGAACCAAAATCAAGAGTTAGATGCTCAACCAGCTGAGGCACCCAGTTGCCCTTCCTTCCTTTCAATTTAGATGCCTTTTATTTTTCTTGCCTATTTGCTCTGGCTAGGACTTTAGTACTATGTTGAATAGAAGTGGTGAGAGTGGGCACCCTTGTTTTGTTTCTGCTCTTATAGGAAAAGCTTTCAACTCTTCACCTTTAAGTATGATGTTAACTGTGGGCTGGTCATATATGACTTTCATTAGGCTGACGTATGTTCTTTCTACATCTCCTTTGTTGAGAATTTTTATCATGAAAGGATGTCAAATTTTGGCCTAATGGTTTTTACCTTGTAAAATGTAAGTGTTGAGATCTAAATAGTCATTTGGAAACTTAAAATTCTAGTATTCAATGATTTGGATTTTTAACATGAAACCTCTATATTTTCAAATCCAAATTTAATCTCTAATTTTCCTTTATACTTTTAATTTAAATTCACTTATTAAAACCATTTTGTGGGGACTCTAAGGCCCATTTATTGTGTATTTTGATTAGCGATTATTAAGATTCATAAAATTCGCAGGCAGCTGATTTCATCTCGATCATTGACAATATAATATTTCATAATAGGGAAGGATTCTTGTCTTTGTTTTTTAAAGTAAAAATGAGAAAGCAGAATTCTTCCTCTGTTGCTTTTACTTATAATTTGATTGGAGCATAAATGTGATTTTAATGGAAAATAATATTAATAAAACATTTGTATTTAATACCTTTTGTGTAAAATTTTGTTCTCCTCACCCTAAATAGAATAGAAAAAGGAAAAATAATCAACTTGGATTTTAAGTTCTTTATCCTATTTGTCTCATGCCTATAATTATTTGGAAAATCCAAAGCAAATCTGAGGTTTATTAGAAGAAAATGCCTATAATTATTGACTTGTAAGAGGTAGAGTCAAACTGGGATTGATCAAGTGAAGAAGCTGTGATTAAAGGTATGAAAGTAGATCATTGCAAAGAGATGAGAAGTAGGGAGGAACTGTTGCTAAAAGACCACTTCTAATATAGGTTGACCCTTGTGTTAGAACTATGCTTGGGGCGCCTGGGTGGCCCAGTTAGTTAAGCGACCGACTTCCGCTCAGGTCATGATTTCATGGCTTGTGGGTTCGAGCCCTGCATCAACCTGCTTTAGATTCTGCGTCTCCCTCTCTCTCTCTCTCCGTACCTCCCCTGCTTGCACTCTGTCTCTCTCAAAAATAAACATTAAAAACAATAAATAATGAAATATGCTTCAGAGTATTCTTTTTTAAAAGTCTGTTCATTAACTATAGGAATTATAACTACACCATAACACTGGTGATAACATTGGTTGAGGAGTCAAGAGCAAGGCTCAGGCTTGATGATCACATGTAGAGCAGGATTTCTGGACCCTGTGAGTAGGTTGGGGTTCTGCAAAAATCTCCTTCTCAAGGGGGTGTTTGCTGGTTCCAGGGAAGGAGTCACTGGCTTTGAAACTTACGTGTGCCATGTAGTGCCACTAGATCAAAGTGGTGAGCTTCCTGACCTCTCCCCAAAGGAGCTCCTACGTTAAAGTTTCAAGTATTCCTACTTTGTGGGCTCTACTACTTTGTGGATGAGTAATAGGCACTGTTGGGACCCAAGTGAGAGACAAAATAACAATGGTAACCATGAACCTAAAAAATAAGATAGCAAGAGTCTGGATGTGCTAAGTTAGAGTAAATTAAAAGAGCCATCAGGTGGTAAAGGTAGATCACTACTTGGCTTTCTAAGAAAGTCTATTAAGAACCTGCATTGAGCAAAGCAGTTTACTAGAAGCTGAAAACAAATATAAAGTAAGAAACACTTTGACCCTGATTACAACCTTAATGAGAGACAAATGACAATAATATAAAACCTAGGTTGAGACATTGAGTTTTAGAGATTTCGACATGTCAAAATATGCCTAGCAAACTGGTAAGGCAGGAAAGCTAGAAGCCTATTTACTTGGGGCCATTGTCCTTCAGAGGGAAGAGCTGTTTCCATTATTAGAGTTTAGATCCACCGGAGCAGGGCTGAAGTAATAAAGCTTGAATGGGCTCTTTGTAGAGCTCTGCAGAGCAAATTCTGAAAGAACTCAGCCTATGGAAAGTAGAAATTAATGGGCAGTTGTTTGTATTAAAGACTTGGTGGACAAAGGGAAGGAGTAATTCTGAGTATAGACAAGTATCAACTGGAATTATGTATGCCCTAAGAAGCATCGTAGTCAAGAAATAGAGCAGATTCTCTTCCAAGTTGCTTTTCTTTAGGTTGTGGCTTTCATTCTGGTACAAGAGCATTATAACAGATATGAAGCATAAGTTTTATTTAATCCTTACTGCAAACTTGGAATGAAGTTATTAGTATCCTTATTTTAGAGAGAAGAAAATGGGGGCTTTGAGAATTTATATTAATTTTTAAGATTAAAATTCTATAGGACTCGGACTTGAATTTGAATCCCATGCTCTAGTGTTATGTGATTCTGCCTGCCCTCAAGAAATGCAGTAAATATGCAAGCAGAGAAAGATTTTTATTATGGAGACTTCAAGTCTTAAAAACAACAACACTGTTTTTCTGTCTACTATGTGGTGTGCGCATCTGTGTTTGTGTGTGAGAGAGAAAGAGAGAGTCCAGTATTTCAGGATAAAAAGAGTTGGGTTGAACCTGGGAAATAAGACATGGGCAGGTCTCAGGGCAAAGAGACTAGTCTACTCAAATGAAAATTCAGGTTTGGGCCTGTATGGAGTGGTTTTGGGTCTAACTGGGAGAGGGACCTGTCCCACTCTCAGTTGATGAAACCATCTTCACTCTCCCTTTCTTTTTTTTCTACTCCTTTTAGTAAGCTAACATTCTGCTGAAAAAGAACAAAACCTATACATGTGCTTTTTGGCTGTTAGTCCCAAGCAAGGGACAGACCCAGAAGATTTAGTTGAAAATAAGACATTCTCTGATATTTTAATCCTTTACTATAAGTAAGATAATATTAGAATTCCAAATTAAATTTAAAAATCATCTATGCTTCTGATTAGAGAATTAATTTGAGCATTTTTTTTTATTTTACTGAATCAGATCTACTCATATACAGTCATCAAACAACAAAAAATTTTATTACGTACATGCTGGATTTGTGGTATTCTGTGGGTAGCCAGCCTCTTTAACATGGGCCACGATAGTACATAGTTTTCTTCCAAGGTCTGGAAATATATTCTTTATTAAAATGTCATATTATTAGAGTGAGCTGCATATAATTTGGCAACTTTCTTACACTTTAGGGATGTATTTGGAGGACATTTCCGAACAAGTTCTCTAGATCTCCTTGGAGAACACTATAATAATCATTTGAAAAATGTATTAGGAAATTGTCATATTCAAATGTTTTGGGTAATTGTTTTCTTTTATAGGGTTACATTTTTCATTCTTTCTGTGCTTTCTGACATACAATTGGATATCTAATTCAATATACAATGTTATTGTAATGTCCTCAATGAAAATTTAGATTCACAGAAGAAAATTTTCAAGTTTATTTTTTCTTTTATGTATTTTTTTATGTTGACAAAAGACAATAGGATTGTTACTTTTTTTAAACTTAAATTCTGGTTCTAATGTACAATACTATTCAAAAGAGTATAGTTATGATCTTAGAATGCTTTGTCTCCTTTGTCTGCAGGTCAGAATTAGCAATTTTGACTGCCAAGAAAGAAAAATAAGGATTTCCAGTTATTGCTTATTCCTTCTTTCCTCCTTACTCCATAGACAACCGATTTTTTTAAACCTATTTTTAAGACCAAAACTACTTTTATACATAACATTATTTGGGAAATTACTGTCATTTCCAGATGTGAACTTTTTGTTTTAGTCCTTTACATAGTAATTGTCTCAGCTGCTTTATCAGAATGTCTTCTTTCTTTGATGTCTCTGAGAGGAATGTTCGAAATCAACTTGTCTAATTGTGCCATATCACACCAACATAAAAATCCTTTCTTAAAGAACTAGGAAAGGTGTTTTCTACCTTATTTTTCCAGTGCATGCTTTAGTCTGTAATCATTTAAGTAAACTATTTCTGGGGCAAGGCTTGGCGAGTTCTGAAATTAGCTTTTTCTTAGGAGATTGTCAACAGAAGAAGTTCTGTATAATAAAGAATTTATCCTTGTCCAAAAAAAGAAGTCTAGCCTTTGCCCTAGGCTTCTGGGAAGTAATCTCTAAGCCCTTAGGATGCCATGCCTGATGGGAGTGTCTTTGTTTCTCTTGAGGTATTGGATCATTGAATAGTCTTAGGGTGGAGGCTAACCATATCAGAAAGACCAACAAATGCGACTGAGAGTGGAGACTTTGGGTCATAGGTATCATTGGACCTCCAGAAGGAGAGTATTCTGAGATTAGCCACGTGGGTAGTCCAGTCAGTCATGTCTACCTAATGGAGCCTTGAAAACAACTCTGAACACTGGGGATTGGTTAAGTTTCCTTGGTTAGCAGTATGCTGTTTATTGTCACATACTGATGCTGGGAAAGTAACATGTCTGACTCCATGGAGAGAGGAATATTGAAGCCCTGCATTTGGTACCTTTCCTGAACTCTACCCTATATGCTTCACACTACTGATTTTAATCTGTATCCTTTCCCTGTAACATACCATAAATATGAGAATAAAAAAATTTTTAGCATAGTTCTGTGAGTTTTTCTAGTGAATTATAGAACCTAAAGGTGGTCTTGAGGACCCTCAAACTTGCAGTTGGTATCAGAAGTGAGGATAGTCTTGAGTGGGAATTACTGCCTCAACCATACAGTTGGTGAGAACTTTTAGGGCATTATTTTCCTAAATAGAAAAAAAAATCAAGATTTGGCAATGAATTAAATAATAGAAAGTACAATTAATGAAAACTTAGGCATATATGTTTATATATGTGGTTTTCTATATGTTGACTATACACTTACTCTCCTTATGCTGACTTCAGAAACACAAAGTATTGTGATGAACTTAAAACTGAAGCTAAAACAAACACTTAATATGACTTTTACAGACTTTCAGGAATAGTAGGGTACAGAATTGCAGGCTGTAATTGACTCACACTGGAAGTAGCCATTCTAGAATCTAGATTGTCAAGAGCTGACAGGGCAGCCATCACCAGCTCTCCCGCCGACTGTGGAACTAGCCAGTATTCGTACCATCTGCCAAAGATTTTGTCATTAACCACAGGTCTTAAGGAACCCTTCATTCCTAAGGAACTATAGAATTGCACACAGATTCTTAAATGCTTTTATTGTCACTGAAGTTTTGTTTCAACATTACAAAGAAACTACAGAGAAAATGAAAATTTTTGGACTGAAAGAGACCTCAGTTCGGTTTCTAGCTTTGTCTTTAATTAGCTGTGAAAACTTAGGCAAGCTGTTTGAACCCCTCTGGGTCTTAATTTCTATTAAAAAAAAAAGTTGAACTAGGTTGTCTCCTGGACCCCACATGACTTTACAATGGGATGATATTTTAAGTAGTTTTAAAAACTTAGCTTCCAAACCTAGGTCAGTTTTCTGCATTTGTGTGGCCAGAGGCACAAATCCTCATGTTCTCAGTGTGCTAAGCTAAGAATTGAAAGTAAACTACTTTTCTCCCTACAGAAACAGGTGCACTCTGGCCTCTCTCATACAAGTTTAAGTGTGTGCCTCTTGAATAAGTTTAGAAAACACTTTTACCTGGGGCTCCTGGTTGGCTCAGTCAGTTGAGTGTCCGACTTCAGCTTAGGTCATGATCTCGCAGTTTGTGAGTTCGAGCCCTGCGCTGGGCTCTGTGCTGACAGCTCAGAGACTGGAGCCTGCTTCGGGTTCTGTGTCTCCCCCTCTCTCTGCCCGTCCCCTGCTCATGCTCTGTCTCTCAGTAATAGATAAAAATGTTTAAAAAGAAAAAAAAAAAACACTTTTACCCAAATGTTTTTTGCATGCCTGATTTTCTGTCATTTAGAGAGTATATTTTTAATTAACACAATATTTTATTATACGGAACAGATTATTTTAGTGAATTCCATAGCCTTAATTTTTAAGAACTAAAATTTTAATAAATTATTTGATTAAAATCTCTGCTCTAATTGTATTGTTTTATAATACTTCATTATAACTGTGTCTCCCTTGCATTTCCAAAGCATCAAGTCATTTTGTGATCTGTATCAGGCTGTTAATATAGGTCATCATGGGGTGGATAGTAGGTGGAGAAAAGTAATTGGGGTCAAGGAAAGAGAAGAGTGGAAGAAACAAAAAGATACAGAAGCAAGTAACTTGAACCTAAGTAAGAAGTACCACGATGGTATCATTCCATTTTAATAAAATTTGCGTGTGTGTGTGTGTGTATGCAGATTTAGAAAAAAAATGTTTTAAATTGGGTGTGCGTGCATGCACATAATTAGAAAAACATGTTTTAGATGAATGTGTTACTATGGACATGGATCTAGGTACCTAAAACATGAAAAGAGAGGTTACAGATCAAGGTATACTGCCTGAGTCGGTTCTGAAAACAAACACCTGTATGGGTGTTCATATTTGGGTGTGTGTTTGGATGAGCAAGGGAGAAGGATAGTACATGTGTCTAGCTTCTAATATGGATTATGCAAAGCAAGTAGGCTTTGGTGGGTGGGTTAGGATGAGATGATAATCTCTTGCTCTGTCCAACTCTGAATTTTTTCATTTGATTTAATATACACATTCCTTTCGTAATTGGAAAAAACATCTAATTAGATGTAGAAATCTAAACTGGTAGTGTTTGTTAATTTTCTCTTTAATATACAAAGACTATACATTGATGAATCTGCACTCCTGTGTTTGTGTATAAATTGATACTCAATTATAAAACATTTCTTCTAAAATTTTGAAATAATTTTTTTGCACTTTTATTCGTGTTCAAATGCTTAATTAAGTTTATTGAACAATTAAAACTATAATTCCTTGGAGTATTTCAAATGTTTTAAACAGGAGGTAAAACATAGACAAACATTGGTATATTCATATTCAATGTATTTAAAAATCTTTGGTGGGCGCCTGGGTGGTTCAGTTAGTTAAGTGTCCAACTTCAGCTCAGGTCATGATCTCACAGTTTGTGGCTTCAAGCCCCTCATCAGGCTCTGTGCTGACAGCTGGAGCCTGGAGCCTGCTTCAGATTCTGTCTCCCTCTCTCTCTGCCCTTCCCCGACTTGTTCACATGCTTGCTCTCTCTCTCTCAAAAATAAACACATTTAAAAAAAAAAAAAACAATTTTGGCAGCTGATCTCAGTTGCCAAATCAGTTTATTTCATATGTTTAACTTGATTGATGTGAAAATTGGGTGTGTGATTAAATACCATTTCTAGAACTTTTCTCATGAAATGCTGTTAGATTAAGTCTTTGACCAATCTCCCTTTGACAGGTAACTTGTTCTTCTAATTAAAATATAGCTCACATTTGTTGTAAATATTTAGATAAATAGATAAGTAAAGAATAAACCCTCAATTACCTTTGTATCCACATGGTAGCTTAATACCTAATTTTCTAGACTTTTAATTTGTATATATACTTTTTTTACTAAAATTAGATCATACTTTACATGTTTTAACCTGAATTATTCTTATTGTACATGTTCAGGATATATTCTTACTAAATAAGACAATGTAATGTTTTACTGTGGAGATATAGAATAATTTAACACAGTTTACTTAACCAGTCATCAACTATTAGAAAGATGTATTTCCAATTCATTTTGAACTTAATGGTATGGCATCAAACAATGTACCTAAATTTATGAGATTACCAGAATTATTTCCTTTGCATAAGGACTTATTGCATCAAGAGTATAAGATATACAATACTGCTAGTAAGTATCATAAATAGATACATTTAAATGTAAAAACTCAGGCATTTTGGTTTTTCAGAGATGGCGGAAGAATTTCATATACCAGTGGTAAAAGCATAAACAGACCTAGTATTTTTATATGATGATTTAATACCTATCAAGCAAGAAAAATAACAGTAAGTTTTAAGTTCTTTTTACTATCAAAATTACAGCCTTTTTCGTTGGCCTAAAGGAAAAATCAAATACATTTTTAAAAATTTTATTCCTTCTATCCTGTTGAAATTCTTTTGAATTCTTACTGTCCCCAACATCAGAGCTACTACTCTTTACTTTGTACATTTAATGAGTAAATCTTCTGAATCTCTATTTACGATGAATAGATTATAAAATTTTGAACAAGATATGCCAAATACAAAATAAAGTTGTAAACTGGTAGGCATTTTTTTTTTCCTTTTTAACTTTTGGCCTCCTTCATCCATTTTTCCCAGCCACACCTCTGGTAACAATTAATGTGTCCTATTAGCTTGTTGTTGTTCCTAATTTCACATATAAGAGAGCATGTTGGGTTTAATTTACTAATAAAAGATTTAACAAAAAACTAAAAAAAAACTGTTGGGCATTAAAAAAAAACATAGAAAAGTGGGTGAGGGGTATATGGGAACTCTGTGGTAGCTTTGCAACTTTTACATAAATCTAAAACAGACATAAAATTGAATACAGTAAAATCTTGGATTGCGAGTAAATTGTTCCACAAGTGTTCTACATGATGACCAAACATTTCTAATAAATTTTAACTTGATAAACTAGTGAAGTCTTGCAATATGAGTAGTGCATGATGCCAAACATCACATGGTCACAACTGAGCTAGTGGTCCTCTCCCTCTACCCCCATCTCCCCACTCTCCCCTCCTCCCTCTCCCCCCTCTCCCCCCTCCCTCTCCCCTGCTCACACACTCTCTCTCTCTTTAAAATTAAAAATAATAATAATAAAATACATATACTTAGTAAAAGCAAAATGCCTATGTGTATTAACATCGATGTTATTAATCTACATTATTAACTAACTGATATGTATTAGCATTAACTATGTTTATTAAAATGCTAAATTCTAAAACATCCTTTAATGTATGTTTCACATAGCTAAAACCTTTTGTAACTTATTCATTTCAATGTAATAAAAAATGAATAGCATTTCACAAGCTCAATATATTTTCATTATTATTAATGGAGATTGTGGTTGTAGTGGCTCAAATTGTCACAACTGGAACAGTGTTAGCCCCATCAAGCTTTGTGTTTTGTTTTTATTTACTGCCACCCTGTCATTCATAAAAGCATCCTTGATTTTTGACAATAATAAAATGTTCTAGGATGGGATGCCTGAGTGGCTCAGTTGGTTGAGCAGCCAACTTCAGGTCAGGGCATGAACTCATGGTTCATGAGTTTGAGTCCTACATCGGGCTCTGTGCTGATAGCTCAGAGCCTGAAGCCTGCTTCAGATTCTGTGTCTCCCTATCTCTCTGCCTTTCCCCAACTCATGCTCTGTCTCTGTCTCTCAAAAAATGAATAAACGTTAATTTTATTAATATTCTAGAACCATTCAGAGATCTTTCAACTCCAAAGCATAGCATCAGTTAGACTCTCACACTTTCCATAGGAAGAGGCCAGAATTTGCAAACTTGGATTTCATCAGATTGTTGGTAGTGGACTAGTTCTCCTGCTGCTGTTAGCCAGTTTGAAAGATAAAGATAATCCTTTTCAATGCCACATATTCACATGGAATCCAGCAAAAGTCCCACACATATGATAATGTAGTCAATGGTAGAAGAGGCAACATATATTGCAGAAAGGATGGTTATTCAATGTATGTTGCTGTGACAGTTGGCTATCTACAAAATAACTGAAATCAAACCTCAATCTTAAGTCATGCATAAAATGCATGCTACATAAAGACCAAAATTTGAAAGGTAGCAATTGAAATGCTTAGAAGAATATAGGCATTGCTTTTTCTATTTTAATACCCAGCTAAAGAGTGATACAACATGAGAAAATTATAAAAGATGGATTCATATATTAAATAAGATCTGTGTGACAAGAGACACTGTAAACAAAATGAACAGAATTTGAAAAGATCAGACCGAGAGTATTTCAGTGAGAGAATTATTGTCAAGATTACATACTTTTAAAACAACTACATACCATTAAGGGAAAAAACACTGATATATAAAAATGGGGAAAATGTAAACAAGCACTTCAAAAAGAAAAATCCCATATTGTCAATATTGACATAGAAAACGACTCAACCTTTTCAGGAATCACAGAAGCACAAAACAACTAAACGCTAACTCCATTCTGTTTGGTGACTCTAAAGAATTCCGATAATTCCAAGTATAAGCAAGGAAACGGGGAAATCAAATCTCTTGTGCAGCACTGATGGAGGAGGAAGATGTAAGCATATAGCTTTGAAGAACCATTTTGTGTTCTGCAGTAAAACTGAATATATAAAAACCCAGTAATTCTGCTTCTCAGTATATCAAGCAGAGCAGCATTTTTTTTTTTTGTATTTTTTCATCATCTCTGCATAGACATATACAAGCTAATACAGAAGTTTTGTGGGGGAGAAGAAATAATTTTCCCTCTACCCTTCTAGGTTCTTGGCTGAGACATCATTACAATAAAAGATTAACAGGAGAAAAACACACAGAAGTTTAATTATGTGTTGCCTTCTGTATACATGGTAGAGACTAACTCTTTGAAATGGTCCACGTTAACAGTTTAAAAACAACAACAACAACAACAACAACAAACATCTCCAGCTAAAGACCAAAGACGACGTCAGGGGTAGTTTGGAGAGGTTACTGGAAAAGCACAGTAAACAAGGGCAGTGTGGTTGCACAGATTTTAGTAGTTGACTTCTCCATTGAGAAGAGTTTCTAGAGATTTGGAGTTCTCTTGTTCTGGCACAGAGAAGGGGCTATCGTAACAAATGGAGATTTCCTTTATAAATATTTCTTATAAAAGTATGACTTCTACTCAGTTTAAAGAGATTTTCCTAGGTCTGCTGTGCCATAAATATAATCAGCCTAAAATAATCCCTATGCCAAAGAGATACATTTTGGGGTGGCAAATCCTGTTCCCCTTCAGTTTCAAGAAATAATCATTACACTTTAATTTGCAATGCACTGTTGTTTCTTTTTTTATTCTGTTTTTTTTTTTTAAATCACATATCATTGTCATATCCTGTCCAGAACTGCACACACCCCATTGTCCCGTGGGCCAGAATGATCCGACTCCTCCGTGTTTAAGGTGGTTAGGCCTGTGCTACACCTGCACTCCCCAAATGACAGAGCTCTGTCAGTTCCCATGTAAAGCCTCCTAAGGATCGAGCCTAACCAGAAACAAGGACTGGTTCAGGAATAGGCTATAGCACGTACCTGGAATCACTGTCTCCCTGCCGCTTTCAAGGATGTCTTCTGAGGAGATGATTGTATTCACCTTACACCCATCCTTTTAGGAAGCTGGTGTATCAGCACATGATTTGTTCTTCCTGAGTCATTTCAGGGCCCATATGATCTCTTTCATATGGGCTATTTTTAGAGATTCCAAGGTGATTTGCTGACTTCTTTCTCACTACTACTAAAAAACAAAAACTGACAAAATTTGAAGATCTAACGAGTTTAAGTGATTCATAAAGCAGGCAGTATCCCTTGGAGTGAGTAGAGGAAAGCTCTGAGGAATTGAAGGAGGACAAGAAAGTACCTAGCAAAGAGAGAGAAGGGATCGTTCCAGGCAAGGCCACCTTTCCTTAAGGGGATCTTATTAAGTGGCTTACCTCATCTATCTTTGGGGGAGATAGAGACGGCCCATGTGACAGATTTCCTCATTGATGTTGATCAGAAAATTCCTGATTGACAGGTTAAGACTTAGGTTTCTGGGGGAGGTTGAAACTACAGATAGGTTGCGTATTAAGCTTTAATTTGGTGACTTGGCCTGGCCCAAATGGCACCATTTGAGGCCTGTGGTTTTCTTTTTAACGCTACAAAACAAAAATAAATGTGCGTATAAGGTACACGTGTAGTATATGTGCTGCCGAAGTGAGCACCATACACATGTAAGTGTGTGTGTGTAAAGAGATGAACAGTTAGAAATGCCCTCAGAGAATCCCCGCTCGCGTCTGTGTCTGCTCACCTTCGTGATCCCCACAAGGACACCTTAATCTCTGCTGAGGTTTCGTTTCCTCAGTCCTTTCCACTGGGGTTTGCTTCCCAGACAGCTTGCTGTGTGTCCCCTCCAGTTCTCCTCTTCACCTGCAGAGGTTTCCTTCCATTATTCTGTATTTGCTCACCAGCTGCAGAACAATGTCCAAGGCAGTGCTGAAGCGTTGCTTGTGTAGTTCCACGTTGGATTCTTCAGGCGACGTTTCTTGATAAAGCAGTTTTCTTTTTAAAACATGAAGCTAAAGAAGATATTTGAAACACATTTATGCATTAAATAATTAATGGTAGAAAATGTTCTTATAAATGTTTAAGGTTGTTCTTGGTCCCAGGATTTAAATGACATCTTTATATATTTTAAAAGGACTCAGTCTGTCTTTGACATAGCAGTCTCTCACACACTTGTTACAAGACTATTTCTTTACCTTCAGAAATACTTGTTTACATAGATTTTCCAAAAGAATGGGTGTTCTCTTCAGGGACTTTAAGTTACTAGGAATTCTGTTTCCTTCTGTGTGTTCCTTTGAGAATTTTGATTCAAGTACACTTACCAACACATCTTTATAGTGTCTTTTTAATTGTCATTATTGAAATAAGTTTTTCATTTAAAATTTTCTTGTTCTTTACATGTCAGTAAAGTAAGTAGAGAGTTAGCTACTGATACCTCCCTGTGGGAAGAAATCTACAGCAAAATAAAACAAAACAAAAACACAGTGGAGAATAAATTAATGACTATCGCCTGACCCTGACAAGAAAATGCTTTCATTTTATGTTTTATTTTCTTTAGGTTGTAAGCCCAATGATTAGATGTGTCGAGCAGGTTACAATGTTAATAACATTTGTAGGTGCGTGATTTGCAGCAAACCTCTGATCATGGTTCACTTCATTTAAAGCTAAGGCCTTTGCAGAGGACATATTAATATTTGGTGTCTGTTGCTTGGAATGCATTCTGTTTGTCACAACCTGAAGCCTCAGAGGATCAAGAGAAAGCATTCTAATTAACCCTGGGTGCGTTGCAGTAGTGCAGAACTGTTTTGTTCTGTTTTTCTTTTTCTTTTTTTCCTTTTTGTAACTAATATTACATATAACTAGAATTTTGAAACCACAGCCAGGGTTCCTCTGTGTGAAAGCTCTGCTAGCATAACCATCAAAGACTGTTACTCTAACTTGCTTTATACAATTTGTGTCGGTGTTTCTTGAATTACAACTATCAGGATATTTTGAGGGCTAAGCCATCACATTTAAGGAATTCTATATGGCTTGTATGTCTCTAATGTGATATAGAGAAATATACATTTATATTTCACTAATTACTGGTTTAAGGACAGTAGGAAACCTTTGAAAATATATTTTAAGGAAGATCATGTTCTCGTCTTCAATAAGAAATAATAAATCTTAGAGTACTGTGGAAATAACTCAAGGAAGAACAAATGAATGACTTCTCGAAATAAAATTTACTTCTTACTTCTGCGTGTCTTCCTAAGGAGTGGGTAAAAGGAAGTTAAATGAGTTAATGATGTAAAGGATCTAATGTGGTATCCGACACTTCGCATTGCTTCTCTAGAGGCTTTTGTGTAGTTTGATGGAATGAGAAGTCTGGATATACGTCAGAATGAAGGAAATAGTTCTCTATCCCAACTCTGGCTGCTCTTTAATTTAGGCATATCAGACTCACTTAGCTTTTTCTAGTCAAACCAGCCAGATCTGCTCTATAAACCACTCTGAAGATTCTGATGGTCTTTCTCCTGGGCGAAACCTTAGGTGGAATAATACACTTCATGATTCTTCTACATAGAGATACTCTAAATCTTTGGTGACTTCTCTTTTTTAAGTATCCTTCCTTGTATGTTCCCATAATTCTTATAACTGGATTGAGTATGTCCAGTCATCTTATATCATGATTGCTTTTTTATAAAGTGTGTAAATGTTCCTTTCACAAAAATATTTCATGATGAAGACCATTTAAATTTACCTTTTCCCAGTGGGGACTGGGGGTAAGTACATTTATTTTCTTTTATTTACATTTTCCTGGAGTATTCGAAGAGTTCACATTATGATTCAGTAGTACTTAATATGCTATGAGGGAAGATTCTAGAACATTAGTGGTGGGTGATTTGGTTATTTGCATATTATAAAGAGGAGTTGGTGTTTGTGTTGGTTAATTGTGTGTTAACTTCACCAATCTAACGAATGCCGGGATAGCTGGTAAAACATTATTCCTAGATGTGTCTAGTCTCAGGAAGAGATTAACATTTGAATTTGTAGACTTAGTCTACTGAGGGCTTGAATAAAACAAAAAAGTGGAACAAGTACAAGTTTACTCTGTTTTTGCTGAGACACCCATTTTCTTCTGCTCTCAATCCTGGATACTTCTGCTTCTTGGGCCTGCTGACTGTTACCAGGACTTACACCATTGGCTCCAAGTTCTTGGGCCTTTGGACTTGAATTGACACTAAGGGTATCCCTGATTCTGAGGTTTCTAGACATCATTGCCTCTTTAGCTTGCAGACGGTAGATTGTAAGACTGCTTAGTTTCCATAATCCTGTGAACCAATCCCTCTAATTAGGTTCCTGTTAGCTATAACTATGTATTTATATCTATATCTAATATGGTTCTCTTTCTCTGGAGAATTCATATTAAAACAATGTTATATCCAAGATTGATTTTAAAAAGAAGAAAATATTAACACAAAACTCGTAGCTTAAAGCTGCATTTATTTATTTTGTTTTTCTCTATAAAATTACTTCCTGAATGTGAGCTAAGCCATGTAAACCTTGAGCCTAATATACTCATCAGTAAATGAAGGAGTTGGGCAAAATGAACCCCAGTGTCCTTTTCAACTCTGAAAATCAGGGTTTTATTCTGTATTTCTCAGTAAATGTTGATTTTTAGGAATTCTAAGTATTTTCTGTCTCCCCTCATTGCTGTGTGTGTGTGTATGTGTGTATGTTTCTGTCTTTTATTCTTAATAGAATCTAAAACTGATCCTATTAAGGAAGTAGGAGAGTTGTACAGATCAAATGAGTATTCTGTGATTCATTTTTCTGTAGATCCAAACATTGACGATAGTGAGTTTCTTTCTCAAACTTCTGACTAAATTGCCTCAACATCTCCACTGCCGTAGCTTCCTTACCTTGTCAAATCAGAACAGCTCCTGAGTCTTCATATTCTAGAAGGGCAGCTTAACTACCAGAATTCCTGATGTTAAATGATGTGTGATAACAAGAAGCTTTTCCTTTTGGTCCCACCTCCCTGAATTCTTTTTTTTTTTTTTTTTTTTTTTAGAAAGGAAAGTTGAAGAGGAGAGAGGAGAGAGAGAGAATGAATCTTAAGTAAGATCCAGGTCAGCATGGAGCTCCATGTCGGGTTGGGTATCTCACAACTGTGGGATAATGACCTGTTCCAAAATCAGGAGTGGGACGCTCAACTGACTGAGCTACCCAAGTGCTCCCAAATTAATTTTTTAAAATACTTTTATATTGCTTTCATCTTTGGCTGAGATGTTAGCCCTGGTAAAGTTTCTGCTATGTTAAATATATCTTTTTGTTTTTATTGACAAGATAGCTATAATACAAAACGAATCTAGAAAAGGAGTACTTTTTTCTGCCTTAATCTTCATAAACTCTGTAATTTTTTAAAATTATTTTTCTTTATTATTTATTTAGCAGTATCCTGACTAATTTTTAGTTTTAACAAAGAGGAAAATTTTACTCTTACAAACGTAAATATGATAGTCATGAATTTCAATATTTACTGACTATTGCAATTTTCCATATATTTTTGAAAAATATTTAGGACACCATGAAAAGTCAAAAACAGTTGTCACATTTACTTATCTTTTTGCCTATACATATTTTTAGAGTTTATGTTTAAATTCAAGTTAGGTCACATACAGTGTAACGTTAGTTTCAGGTGTACAATATAGCAATTCATCTGTTTGCCAATATTTATTGATAACCTGTTGTGCTGGGTTTGATAAGTTATGGAAACATGTCCACTTTCTTGGTCTTATCCATTAATAATGTGTCCTAAGGGCCTATTTAGAATATATTTTGATCCATCCTAATTTTCAAGTCTCTGTGTCAACTCTGAACTGTGTTTTTAATGATACATAAAGTATATCTAATGTCTAGAAATGGATTCTTAGGAAATAAAAACATATTCTATCATTTAAACAAAACTGTCATACTATCACTGTGTTTTTTATGTCTATGTAGTTTGAAAAATCAACATTAAATAGCTCTATGTGAGAGAGGTCTATTGATCTGAAAACTAGACTGCCTTGGATTGCGCTTTTCTAATTGCTTCTCATCGATTATCCCATACTTGTCATGGTTGAAATTGTTAGATAAACACTTTTATATCAATACAAACAGAAGATTTCTTTTTTGTTTTTGGTTTAATGAGTCAAAAATAAGTATTTATGTTACATAGACCTAAAATGGGGGTCTACATTCATTTAACAGTTTGTATAGTGTAGATGATTTATATTATAGGATTATGAAGTGGAGGAAGGAAAGGTAATAGTGAAATGAATTTTACTGATGTGTTCAAGGTCTGGAAAACCCAAATATCTGTTGGCTCAAGTCTGTCTTCCCAAGAGGACAACAGTCGCTCCAATCATTATATAACAAGATAATAGCTTCACAGTTTCATGGTGATTGATTTAGATCTCTCTCTCTCTCTTCTTTATTTCTTTCTAACTTCATTCAGTCAGCCCTGTAGGGTCCCATAAGAATTAGCAGCAGTGGCAGCTTAGAGGCTCTGGTTCTTTAGAACTCTTGGCATCAGCTCTGTGGGACCCTCCTTTGATAGCCTGTAACTTTACCTCTTTGTTTCCCTAGACCTTGGGATGGTGGCTGCTTCTTGGTGTTTTTTTGTTTTTATCTGGGTTAACTCAATATTAACTTAAGAAGAAAACCTTCCGTATCAAGAAGGTTGGACAATAAAAAAGTCTACTGCTAAAAAGCTTTTTTTTTAATTTTTTAAAATGTTTATTCATTTTTGAGAGAGAGAGACAGAGCAGAGCATTAGCAGGGGAAGACAGAGAGAGAGGGACAGCACAGAGCCTGATGTGGGGTCCGAACCCATGAACTGTGAGATCATGACCTAAGCTGATGTTGGATGCTTAACTGACTGAGCCACCTAGGTGCCCCAGCTAAAAAGCTTTTTAAACCGGTTTTTGGAGTGGCTGTACTTTGCTTGGGACTCTGTGCAGCTGGTTATGAGAACTATGAGGACTAAAATGCTTCAAAATGGAAGGGTGGTGTCCTTACATATATCACGGCCTTACCCACTAAATTCCTGTTGTCTAAATAACATTTGACTTTATTTGTTCTGTAAGAACTACATGTATTTGTTTATTGTTTATAATATTACTTGAATATCTCTAGGCATGAATGATTTAAAGTCTTTAATTAATCCCAGTAGCTTTGTCTTGCAAAAACTCCTAGAGCTTACTGCATGACAATGATGCAATTATCTATGTCCTAAGACGTTATTGTCCAACAAAGAGCATTAGTTTTGCTTTTGGCATGAAGTTGGGGTAAAGGGTGATCTCCTAATTCAATTAGGGATTCTACTGATTTGCAACTGAGTTTTAATCTTTTTAAGGACAGATCAACAGGTTCATTCTAGTTTACCCTTACTCGTCAGTGTTAAATTTCAAACTGCAAGCTTTCAGTATTTATCAGTGACCTATCTCTATAGTGTCTGTGAATGACAAATTTTGTCTTTCATGCCTATATTAATAACAGGAGGTCTGTTAACCTTCTTAGCTTTTTAACCACCCTTCTTACTTAAGCTCTTTTACTTGGCTTCTCAGCCTCTTAGTAGTCAGCTGTAAATAGGTGAAAAGATATCTCAAATAATGTACTCACCTCTTTATTTCCCTTTTCTTGATTTTGGATCCTCAAGTCCTTGATGTCATGGTGGCTCTCTGAGGTAATTGAGTCAACTTTGTTTATTTAGTTGATTTTATCCAGATATTTTAGTTTCCTGTTTTAGCAGGACAGTTGGTCTATTATATACTAATTCACCATTACTAGAAACAGAAATCCCATTTATTGATTTAATTTAGGCAAAATAGCAATCATAAATTCATCAAGGTACTTGGCCAAACTTCTATTTGATCCCTAAAAAGAACAAAGTGAAGAGATAAGATCATGGAGAGTCAGAAAAGACAAATTTGAATAAAACTTTCACTTAATTTTTATTAACTTACATTCCTCACTTTTAACATGAGACTAATAAGGATCTCGACAAATCAGAAGCAAGAAGAGTATGGGAAAACAATTTGTTCATTGTTATATGTTATATAAATAACAGTTGTTTATAATTGTTATCATGTTTTTCCAAAAAGTAATTTCTTGTGACATAGGGTCTACTTGTGAGAAGAGTTTCAGGATTGAGTGAAATAGAGAAAGGGATTATATAATTATAAAATTAAAAACTTGAATGGTTGCTCTTCATCTTGCTAAAAAAAATTTTTATTTAAATTTTTTTAACTTTTATTTATTTTTGAGAGACATAGAGACAGAGTATGAGCAGGGGAAGGGCAGAGAGAGAGGGAGATACAGAATCCGAAGCAGGCTCCAGACTCTGAGCTGTCAGCACAGAGCCCGATGCGGGGCTCGAACTCACAGACTGTGAGATCATGACCTGAGCCGAAGTCAGTCGCTTAACCCACTGAGCCACCCAGGCGCCCCTAAAAAAATATTTCTAATTTAAAATCAAAAGAATAAGCTTTGTCCTGGACAAATCAATACCTTTTAGGTTTGGGTCAATTAATGTGAACCTAATTAGATCTTCTCATATATGATCAAAATTAAATAACCTAAAGTTTATAATGAAAGCTTATGACTTTTTACAGATAGTTTTTGAATATTTATTAAAATCTTATCCATTGGCCAAACTATATTCTAAATCCTTCTTTTATTCCTAATTTAGTACAACCACCCTTTAACACAGTTACTATGTGTATTTCCATTTTATATATGAGAAAATCAAGGTATGTAAGTTAAGTTGTCTAATATTTGTAAAGAGTACAGCCAAGATTTGAATCCTCAATCAAGAGTCTACATTCTTTCTTTTATTTATTTTTTTTAAGAGAGAGAGTGGATGAGGGGCAGAGAGAGAGGAAGACAGAGACTCTGAAGCAGGCTAAGCATCATGAGGGTAAAGCCCAATGTGGGGTTAGAACTCAAACTTTGAGATTATGACCTGAGCCAAAGTCCGTGTACTCAATTGACTGAGCCACCCAGGAGCCCAATAGTCAGCATTCTTAACCACCATTCTATGTTGCCCTGTGTCAAATGATTTAGAAAAAAAAATACAGAATAAGGATGACATCTAAATAGAGATGGTAGAATTTACACATTTAAATTATCAAGGGTAGACAGATGCTGTAACATATACAACAATTGGTGGAAATTTCTGGTTTTCATTCGGTTAATGTTAAGATCAACCAATATGAATTGCTGATAAGTTTAAATAAGGATTCATTAAAATATCTATAACATTAACAAGAGTAATCCTTTATTTAACAGAGAAGGGTACAAAACACTTTTTCTTTTAAAAATTAACAAGGAAAAAAAAGCAACTACATAAATAATTACTTCTTGAAAGTGTAGTTTAAGATTGTAAGATTTGATTTAGGATTTATTCTGATGGGGTTGCAAAAATTTGGAGAGAGAGATTGCTAAATTTCTGTTGATTTGGTATGACACAAAAGATGGATTATTTTATATCTTAGAAAGACTGTTATAATTTGTGGATAAGATTGAATTCTAAATGAGGGTCCAATTATGACATATATCAACCATGACTACTAGTTTTCATAGATACTGTATGGATACAGTAGACCTGTTGTATAAATTATTTATAGTTAAATTATTAAGTTTTGTGAAATGAATTATGCTGCAAATGAGTAGTGGTAATTTAACTTTTATTTTATGTACTTAAACATTTATTTATGGATTATGAACTGTATGCCAACACAGGAATTGTCACTAGTAGTTAATCAAGGTATTTGTTCATTTACTTATGTTGTATAAAAGAAGCTGTCCTTCCTCCTCTCTAAAACCATCAAAATCTGGTAATTTTTGTACTATATATGGAATAATATCCACATATATATTATAGATATTAGCAACTATCAATCAGGTTATCAATCTCTGCTTTGTTGATAATGATTAATATTTTTTAATAGAAAACCAATTCCCTTAAGCTCATAATTCTTTCAACATTCAAAAAATACTTAATATTATTTAAAAAAATAAGTTACAGTGATAGGGATAACCACAAAGTCTTTTATATCCTTTAAAACAATAACTCTAAGGCCAGGAGATTTTTAAAAATACAGATTTTCAAGTTACATACCATGGACTTTTATCTGCTAGGTATTTGAATTGGGTCAGACCTGAAAATCTGAAGGTTTTTTTCATAGCCACACAGGTTAGGGAACCACTCTTTTTTGTGATGCCATAGCATAATCAAACTTTGGAATATAACACACTTAGATTCAACCCAAGTTCTGTTGTGTCCTACCTGTGTAATGTTGGGCAACATATTGAACTTTTCTATGCCTGCATGCCTCAGTCCCCTTTAAAGTGCAGATAAAAATAACTATCCTTATGATATGCTGTAAGAACTATGAATAACAATGTATATTAAGCATCCAGCACAAACAATAAGTAATTGACTCAATAAAGAAAAGCCATTTTTGCTCTGAGGTACTTTCCCCTCAATAAAGACTTCCCCTACAATGACATTAATCCACTTATTGCTTTTTGTTCTACAAATTATGTGAGAATATCCATGAAGATTCAACTTCAGGTAATCTGTAGGAAAAATAGTGCATTTGTTGAAGGTGAAATAATGAGGCAACAACAAGTGGTTCTAAACAAAGGTACACAACGAATCAAGAAGACTGAGATTAAACTCTAGAGTCAAATCCTTGCCTTTATCATGATTCTACAAAGTACTATAATCTAAATCTGCCCTCCCCTCTTTGTTTTTTCAAGCTTAAGGAATACATCTTCCTGGTACTGAAAAAAAGAGTCTGAGAAGAAATAAAATAGTGCAGTGTGATCTTGATGTCCATTCTCTGGCACATCCTGATGAAGTATTGAAACACAAACAGATAGTTTACTGAATGTTTCTGTAGGAGACTGCATTCTACACTGGTAGGTAGAGGTAGAGAACATTGTGAAGGTGAACTTGTTGAAACTAAGAATGTAAGATGAATGAAAAAGTTATTAGTCATACTACCAACTGTCCTGACACATTTAATGTCATGGATAGTCTCAAGTACAGTGACGACATCTGCCTAAGAATGTGCTTGGGGTGTCTGTGGTATAAATCAGTGCATCTCAGCATTGGAATGATGTTTGGAATGTTTCTTTTTTGGTTTTCTCTTCAGATGACACTGAACCAGTTGGACTTTATTTAAATGTAAATTAAACTTGCAAATCTTAAACATCATTCTATCTAGATTTCATGTTATTGTCTATAGCTATGTCCATTTTTAGAGTTCAAATGTTATGGTTTTATTGAGATATTTGCAAAAGTCATGGTCTGGGAACCCTGTGCAATCTTAGATTGAATAAATCTATATTAGTAACATGTCAAAAATAATGGTTGTGAGTGATCTTTGAATGTCATGGAAATACTATGTCTTTCCTTCTCACTTGCTTTTACCTCTCTTACCAGTTTTATGTAAAGTCTGACAGGTAGATGTGTTGCCTCTAAGTACCATGTGGCTATTCCAAGGAATCCTCTCAAAAATGGTCACTGGTTTTGAAGCACTATACTGGAATTCCAGCTGGCTTTACATTATTCTGAGGCAGTAATGGTGAAACTAAATACCTAAAAGAGCTTTCTTATTTTCTTGGAAGGATTTTATAATGGAATTTTAGTTTTAAAAATATTTTTAGTACTTATTTTAAAAATACTAGCTTTAATTCATACACACTAGGATAATCAGAGTACCCGAACTAGCTCTGCTCAATCCTTTTACTGTTAAGGTGACTTTATGGCATTTATAGAGTTTGTTAGTGCATTTATCTATTTATTCTAGTGCTCCTCACCTGGTAGGTACTAGAAATATCTAATCTTTCAAGACAACCAGATAATCTTTACCTTTTACCAATATTATCTCAGTATCATGTAGGTTAGATGTTGGCACTACTACACTGCCTTGTTCTTAACCGGCAAATGTGTAGAGAAAAGGCATTTCTAGCAGCACTGACAAAGTCTTTCCTTAGATATTGGACCTCTCAGTGACCCTTCAACTCTGCAGCCCGGAGACTTAGGGAAAATTCCAAGTATCTCATCATTAAGCATAAATTGAATTCACTGGCATGTCTGAGAAAAAAAAAATATCCTCTACCCTCCTAGGTTCTATTTGGTGGTGGTGGTGAGCACTGCAAATTAAATTCACAAGACTAGTTAGCAAGGGGAAAATAGATTTAATCACATCCACATATATGGGAGTTTTTTAAAGAAATGTGACTCAAAGGGGCACTTAGAATATGGGGCTTACATGCCATCTTAATAGGTGAAGAGAAGGGGATATAAGGCACTTAAGAGAATGAATGAGTGATAGGGTAGTTTTGAGACCATGTCTGTTCACGTATGGTGCCAGCCTCTCCTCTCAGAGGATTAAAGGATTAGAGCTGTTCTCCAAAGGAGTTTATGAGGAGTTCTGAGTTCTCTCAGGCAGTTAAGGGCTTTCAGAAACTCAAAAGCTTTCCGTTTAAAATAACTTTTATGCACAGTGGCATGTTCAGGACCCTTTCAAGTGTTATGGTTTGAATTGTGTCTCCCAAAAAGATAGGTTGAAGCCCTCACCCTGGTACTTGTGAATGTGTTGCTATCTCTGAATAGGGGCTTTGTGGATATGATAAAGTTAAGTTCTTTAGTGTGGGCCCTAATCCAGTAGGCTTAGTTTTCTTTTAAGAAGAGGAAAACACCATATGAAGATACAGACACACAGGGAGAACATCATGCAATAACAAAGGCAGAGATTGGAGTAATATAGCTACAAACCAAGGAATGCCAAGGATTGACAGCCATCACTAGAACATAAGAAACAAGAGAGACTTCTTTCTTACAGGTTTCAGAGGAAGCATGCCTCTGCCGATGTGCTGACTCGGGCCTCTAGAGTTGAGAATCGTGACAACAAATTTATGTTGTCTTAAGCCACCCAGTTTCCGATACTTTGTTATGGCAGGCCTAGGAAATTAATACAACCAGGTGTACAGAACCTAGAAGGGGGGGGTCTCTTTTTTACCACAGCATGTTTATATTTAAAAAAATTACATAAGCCCTATAGCTTTGCATAATCACATGCGCACACGCACACGCACACGCACACACACACACATACACACACCAAAGTTGAAAAGCAGGTTTAGTGAGTGTAATAGACCAAGGGAAAGACTGAAATTTGTAGGAGTGAAGTTCACATAAAAGTTAGCCCAATTTGAGGCGTTTTTATGAGCACAGTAAATCATTACCTGATTCATAAATATATGCTATAATGTATTCATAACCAAATGATAAATAAATTGTTCAAAAGGGAGCAAGTGATAGATTATACATTCATCTCTGCATCTTATTATTACCACATATAAATCAATTCAAGATTCAAGTGTTTAGAAGCACCACAAACAGTGGCATACTAAAATACATGAGGGTATGACGATAGTGATACATTTTTCTACATGTGGTTATTAAATTCTTCCTATGTGAAAGATATACTTTAATTTTAAAAATTTTTAAAAAATTTTTTACACTTTAATTTTAAATTCAAGTTAGTTAACATATAGTGTAGTCTTGGCTTTAGGAGTAGAACCCGGTGATTCAGCTCTTACATAGGTACCCAGTACTCACCCCAACAAATGCCCTCCTTAATGCCCGTCATCCACTTAACCTGTCTGCCCACCCATCTACCCTCCAGCAACCCTCAGTTTGTTCTCTGTATTTAAGAGTCTTTTATGGTTTGCCTCCCTCTCTGTTTTTATATTATTTTCCCTTCCCTTCTGCTATGTTCATCTACTAAGTTTCTCAAATTCCACTTGAATTCTGAAGGATACATTTCAGATAAATAAATATGGAAAATATGTGGTTTTCAGGAAGTACAAATGGACAGGACCAAAGATAGTAAGAAAAGAGCTTGAACAGGTGAGTGAAAAAGGAAAGGTGTGTACAAGAGATAGAAACTGGCTCTAATTGAATAAACTCTTCTTAAACAGAAGAGTGAGAAATAAGGTTTAGGTAATTGGAGAAGGATCAAAGGAAACTCTGAATAGCTATTGATAATACTTAATTGAATATTTACATTAACTCTATACTTGCTTTGCATGTACCAGTTATTTGATCATCAAAGTAATACTGTGGAGTACATACTAATATTGCAACTACAGATATCAGGATATAGAGGCACAAAAACTTTAGACAGTTTGCCTAAGGGTAATATTCGGGGGTCCATAGGATTTTAATCTAGCCAATCTGCATGCAGAGGTGTTAATTATTGTACATTATAGGCATTCTGAAAGGATGGCAAATTGAGAACTAATCTGACACATTTTTTTGTAGACGGTGCCGTATAATAGCTAATTATAGATGAATATATAAAGAAAATGTCATAAGGGCACCTGTGTTGGTCAGTTGGTTAAGTGTTCAACTTTGGCTCAGGTCATGATCTCACAGTTCCTGAGTTTGAGCTCTGCATCAGGCTGTGTGCTGACAGCTTGGAGCCTGGAGCCTGCTTCAGATTCTGTGTCCCTCTCTCCTCTCTGCCCCTCCCCTGCTCATGCTCTCTCTCAAAAATAATATTTAAAAAATTAAAAAAGAAAATTTGATATATGTACACAATAGAACATTCAGCCATTAGTGACAACATGGATGGAGCTAGAGGATGTTATGCTAAGTAAAATAAGTCAGAAAGATAAATTCTGTATTATATCACCTATATACGGGATCTAAAAACAAGTCATGGTGATATAATGTACAGCATGGTCACTAGAATTAAAGATACCACATTGTGTATTTGAAACTTGCTAAGAGTAAGCTTAAAAGTTCTCATCACAAGAAAAGAAGGTCATTTTGTAACTTTTTGTGGTGATGAATGTTAACCAGACTTAACTGCAGGGATCATTTTGGAATGTGAGTGTGTGTGTATACACACACACACGTATATGTACATATATATATATATACACATACACACATATGCATATCAAATTTTATGTTGTGTATCTGAAACTAATGTTTAAATATTACCTAATATAACATTATATTTATATTCTATCTTAATACAAAAAAGCACCATTGATAGAAAAAAAAGCTAATTATAATGGAGTACTTACTATGTGGTAAGCACCCCGATAAGCACTTTGCATACATCATCTAATTTAATCATCACACTGGACTTGTAAGTCAAGGCATTGAGGATTTTAGAGATAAAGTAGTGAAATTTACCAAAACGTGAAAGTAATGTTTTGAGGACAATATGTGGCATATTGTATATTGGTTCAATGTGAAAAAGTAAGAGAAGTGAGAAAACCATTTATGAAGCTGTTTTATTCATACAAGCAAGAGAAATGAGGGTCTAAATTTCGGGTAATGGAAATGGGAGAAGATAACGAATATGAACATTGTAGAAATAGCATAGGTACTATATGGCAACTAATCATCATAAGAGGAAAGAGATGGCAAAAATCATTGACAAAGCTTAGATTGAGAGCCTGGATAACAAAACAGTGGTGCCAGTGAGACCACAGGGGACATAGAACTTAGAAGAAAAGGTGAAGATGTTCTATCATGCACACATTTATGAAGGTGATGGAGCTGTCCAGTGGGAATAGTTTAAGCCTTGAGAAGCATTGGCAAGAGCTCAGAAAAATCTTCAAGACTGGAAAGATAATCTTTGGGGTGATCTGCATAGAAAGCAAAACTAAGATTGCAGCAACAACGAACACAGGACAGAGACGGGGTGAAGAGGAGACTATAGGGGATTGCTACCAGCTCCTTAAGTATGAGGAGTCTTCTCATTCAACTTCCTCTTCTCGTTCCTCTGCCTTTTTCCTCTCCAAGAACACTCCCCTTCTGATCCCAGTATCTTGGTGTATAGTAGCTAGATAATTAAAGAATGAAGGGACAATGGAATGCAGGAATGAATGAATAAGGGAGATCTGTTAAAATGCTTATAAAACTATGTAAAACTAAAGTCAGGAAAAGAGAAAATGAAAAATAGGGAAAAGATGAGGAATTTAAAATATGAGTTAGCCTATAAATTACTGTCCTGTATAGATCTTAATTATAGGTGTAAGTTTCCTTCTGCACAGCTATGCATAAATATTTTATAGATTTGATCTCGTAAATCAAATGTATTAGACTTTTTTTAATAGCAGGTATATTGTCCTTATCCCTGGAATAAACTGAAAATTCGTGCCACATTAATATTTTGTATACATTTGTATCATATAGTATTATGGTACAATTTCACTTGTTTAGAAATGATCCCTCTTCCTAGGAGAAAGTTGCTTTACTCTGTAGAGTTTCTTTTTTTTTAATATTTATTTATTTGGAGAGAGAGAGAATGAGTGTGTGAACAGGGGAGGGATAGAGAGAGGAGAGGGGAGAGAATCCCAAGCGGTCTCCACGTGTCAAGACAGAGCCCAACAGGGGGCTTGAACTCATGAACTGAAAACTCATGACCAGAACCAAAATCAAGAGTCAGATGCTTAACCAACTGAACCACGCAGGCGCCCCTTGAATTTTCTGATAAAAGAGAAAAGTTTTGTCAGAGTAAAATTGAAGACCTAAAAAATAATGTTTTATATCATATATAATTTATTCTTATAGTCACATGTATATAAACATATCTTATATCTTTGTAAAATTTATGCAGTTCTCATTTCTCATATGTATCAATGCACATGTATACAAAAACCTTTATATATATTTTGCCTCCTATATATAAATAACAATGTGTCATCTTCTAATTGATATACACATCTAATCTAACATATTTTAAATATTTATTTAAATATTTACTGTATGATTTGCTATTCTGATGCTTTCTATGTGAATTCCTCCAAACTAAAATCTCACACCTTTATGAAAGTGAAATCTCTCAGAATTTTTCCTGAGTGTTGAGTACTGACTTGTGTTTCAGCATAATCACACTGCTGCCAAGGACTTTTTCTATGTTCAACGTATAAACCACTGTAGGTAGTTCATCACATTCCATGTGCAGTGTTTCTTTCTTCCCAGGGTGCACATGTGATCCCACAGCTTACAGGTGCATCTATACAATCTCACTGTTGGGACTGCTTTTATGGGAGGTAGGCGAAATCTGCCAAGACAGGATTATTTCGTCTTATTTTTCACTCTTAGAGATAAAGTCATTTTTCATTTAGTTTTAAATACACGTACCCTGACAAAAGCAGGATGATACAAGTGGAAGTTTTCGAAGGTACCATACATAGGTTACCCTTGTAGGTATTCCATAGGTATTCTTAGGGTTATAGAGTTCTTAGGATGAGAAGAAAGAGAATAAATTTCTTCATAAAGTTACTTACTTTACTGAAGGGAAAACTAAGTCTCAGAGTAGAATGCTTTTTCTAAATTTGCACAGCTTTTGGAAGGCTAAGTTCAGACTATTACTGAATTTTTATTATTTTTCATTTGCTTTGTTGCCTCAGCGACACACATATTGAATCTTATTTTCCAATTAGACTTAAATTACATGAGTTTCATTTTACTGAAAGAAAAATATATTCAGTCTAATAAGAAAACTTACCCTTTTTCCTTTGTATTTTGAGTTCACGCTTACAGATGATTCTAGATGGTTTATGAACACAAATCAGAGCATTAGATTTTCTCCATTCCTCCCTCTTTCATCCAGTGTGCTCACTTTCCTGACAGCTGAGTCTCGATGTCCTTTCCATCCTTCTCACATTCACGAGACTTTACCAAGGTCAAAATAATAAAAATGGTGGTAATTTTATATACGCCTATCTGATATAAAAGCAGCTCTGCAGACGTTAATCTGTATTTTCATTTGGAACTCTTGTATTTCTGTGCAAGTTACACTGTTCTTCCTTTCCATCTTGTCTGATGCTCTTTTTCTGTTGTTAATACTGGATTCTTTATTACTGTACTGTGTTTGTGCACAGACAAAACTTACAAATCAGTGAGCAAGGATGATTCTCATTTTGTAACTCATTTTATTCAAAAATGTTAGTGAAGAAATTCAAAGTGAACCATCATATTTAAACCAGTATTGATCTTTTCTTTGCTAGATATTGAAGAATATGGAAGCAGTTCTTGCCTTGATGGAGCTCATGATCCAGTATGGGAGATAAAAATTTACCTCAGTTTAAAATAAGTAAACAATGCCATATAGCACAAAATGCGATGGAAGGTAGAGGAAACCAGATAATGATTAAAAAAATAAGTAAAAATAAGATTGTTTAAACACTCTTTTTACCCAAGAGAAAATCCATCTTGAGTTACCCAGTACATAGCAGAGGTTTGCATTTTTTCAGTCTGGGTTCCTCCTCTAAATCAGAGAACACAGGAAGTGTTCTCCCACTTCTCTCGTTCTCCCAGACGTAATATATAACTAGTACTGTTCTAGACTCAGAGGAGAGATGGTAATTCATTGCTTATAATGGATGCCTTAGGACATTGGGGCTTACTTCTTTCATGGATTCTTAGGCAACTCAAGTATCTCTCCAGGAAGGCCAGAGTATTTAATCACGTTGTGATTGGTCTTTAAAGGGAGATGGCTCAACCGTCCTAATTTTCTGTGTGAAGGGTGGCTCAAAGAGAGCCCTGTGGATCAAAAAGGGAGAGATTGGTGGATGTAAGAGTCTAAGTTTTCTTACGTTTACAAACAATTCAGTCTTATCAAAAGAAAGGTATCAAAATGAAATCCTAGATACTGACAGTCATGAGTGTAAACCTTAAGAGTCTGTTACATATGTTAAGAAAATGCAGTTATCATGTTCTATCAGATTCTCTATAGTGATTTGCCTCTTAAGTTGAAATAATTTTCCAGAGTACAAATTATAATTGGCCCCATACAGTCTTATTTCTAGTGCCCATTTCAAAACAGCAAGAATTTAGCATTTGTTGCAGTCTTTTGAAGCTGGGCCCATTGAACAATTCACTTCCCTGCCAACTAAGTTGCCCAGTAGCCTGTGTTGTGGTGAAATGAAAATAACCATATGATTAATGTTGACTTTTAGCAACAGATTTGTCTGCTCCAGGGGTTTTGACTCTATACCTGGCCGAGGGTTAGAGTCAATTCTTTTTCTTGCAGGTCACTTGTGCTCTCCTCAGAGCTTCCCTGCTGGGCTTGCCTATGCATAGCTCCCATATCTTGAGTATGGACTATCTTTTGGTAGCCCCTGAGTCTCTGGTGTCCTGACTGCCATTCTCCACAGACTGTATCTGTTGTAGTCCCATCCTGTCTTCTTGAGCTGGAGTAACTCACTTTCCCAAATTATCCACATCTCTTCCATGGGAAACATTCATGCATTCTTGGCTCTGATAATTTCTTAGAGTTCAAACTGAGCCCAATGCAATGTCTTTCCTTCAAAATGCAACCTTCTATATCTGGAAACACCAAAGGTCTCTCTATATAATCCAACCAACTAAGCCGATGGTTAGCCAAATGTTTCTCTACTCCTCATCTAAGGAGGAGGCATGAGGGAGTGTTACTCAAAGTCATGTCTTCTACAAAGAGATCCTCCCCAGAATTGCCTCTTTATCATCTTCTATCTGCTCCTAACTGAGACCTCTTTTTATAGTTAACATCTTCTTGCAGAGTTCAGGAATAACAACACTGGTCTTACACTTTTTTTCAAAATTTTCTTCAATGTTAAAATAGAATCCTCACTGCTTTTGAAAGCAGTTACTACAAATTACTCTATGGTGAATGTGCATCATCAAAAAAGGAAATTCACCCAAACAGATTCAGTTATGCCATGATCACACAGTAAGTGTTCTTATGCCAGACCTGAGAATTGATTAAATCTGCCATTGTACATGTTTAACTTAATGTCAAATAAGTTGAAAACATTAAAGAACTAATGAAATAGGCTTAACTACATGAAGTAATAATATTTTTAAATTTATTTTTTCCTCTTCATATAAATCACATCCCTATTTAAGGGGAATATGTCATTATGTAGAATTATTGGGACAATAGTCCACACTTTCCATTATGAAATTGCTGGTGGGAAATCTTCCCTCTCTCTCTTCTGTGTAAAATCAACCTGAAAGCTTGTAACCTCTTTCAGCCAAGCAAATGCGCTCATATGATACTTGCCATTTCAGATAGCAATAAAGTCACAAGGATATTTAAAAACCATTTAAGTCTAAGTATACATCATAGGGTGACTAATGTCCTAGCAAAAGATTTACATACTGTTTTAGTGAAAAGCTATTTAAGTAAATTACATTCAGTGTTATTGAATCTAGTTTGCCTTCCTAGGAATAGCAGTGAGCAATGACCTAAACCTGACTAACCATATCACTCTGTTCTCCTGGGTGGGCATGAGGCCCACAGTGGACCAGTGAGTGGTCTCTCCCAGGATTTGTAAACTTGGAGGTGATGGTGAAGAGTTCCTTTCTCTCTGGCTATCAAGATGGCAGCTTTGGGGCCTAGAGATTCTGATAGCCATTGCTACCTCATTGATAAGATGGTCTTGACAAGAGAAAAAGAGATGAGATGCCAGGTATTGAGGAGAAATGCTTATAGAATTTATTCTTGGTTGTCTTGGATTCCATCTCTGTAATCCTAAGGTTTGGTTATATGCACAATATATTTTCCTGTTAATCCAGTTTGAAGTGGATTTCTGTTGTTTGCCACCTAACTGGCCTGAATATGATGGTCCTTCAGCTGAATTTTCACCTATCACCCTGTCATTGTAGTTAGCTATTTTTTTTAATTTTTCTAATGTTTGTTTGTTTTTGAGAGAGAGAGAGAGAGAGTGCAAGTGGGGTAAGGGTAGAGAGAGAGGGAGACACAGAATCCTAAGCAGGCTCCAGGCTCTGAGCTGTCAGACAGAGCCCAATGTGGGGCTCAAACCCACAAATTGCAAGATGAGATCGTGACCTGAGCCAAAGTCAGACGCTTAACCCACAGAGCCACCCAGGTGCCCCTGTGGTTAGCTTTTAATGTCAGATTGGCAAATTAGAAAATTTAGTATTTAAAAAGTATGTTATAGAAAGTGTAGGGTTTCTATAGAATAAATATGAACTCTAGTAATCATAAACACATGCTTGTGCACATGCACATGTGGATCACTTATTCCAGACAGAACACTCTTCCATCTGCTGGGAACACAGCTACAAGGGAGGATCTTGTAATTGTCCAGAGCAGAGGAATAGAGCAATTAAATTCCAAAATCACATCAGACCCAAGTTCTGGTGTTGTGCGTTGTTAGCTGAGCAATTTAAAACACACAAGTTTGCTCTTTGTGTGTAATCTTATGAGGGGTGGATCTCTGTATGTGTAGTGCTTAGCAAAGAGCCCTTCTGAAAATAAAGTGAGCGTTAATAAAAATCACTCACTGTTAGCATAAGCCTGGAAGTTATTTCTCTTTAAGTCTGGTATTTTATGAAGCAAGATTTTGGTATGGTAGGTAAGGTTTATTGTCACCTCTGTGTATCTTCCAAAGAGATACACTTCAGCTACCATTTTCTCCCTCATCATGATTCATGGTTAAGAAATGAGTTTTAAAAAGTGAGTAATAAGCAGAGGGTAACCTCGATTAGCTGAAGTTAATGGGGACATAGAAAAACTTTGGTTAATTATAGGCCGTCGGAAACTGATAATAGTTTAAACATGATGGAACAGATAGTAAAACACAATTTTGGATGATAGATTGATTTAATCATAGTTGTTTTATAATTAAAAATCAATTAGTATAAAATAGGATGGGGGTAGTGTTGCCTTTACAGATATGGGAATGTTAAAAACAGTGAATTTAAATAGTCTAATAAAATATTTATTCATGATATTCTCTTCTTGATCCATTTATTTCCTTAGGATTGATTACCTCTGAAAGCTTTCCTGACATAAGCTTTTATATGCTGACAAAAGGGAGGTGTAAAGTAAAGCATCTTGATTAGCTACAAATATAGATCAATTCTTCATAAGTTCCCAGAATAAAGAGAACCCATTGCATACATGTAGAAGATGCCTTCCAAGACCAACTGCAGTGGAAAACCGACTCTGCTTTTAATCATATTTTTATTTTTATTTTTTCTTTTAATTCCAGTATAGTTAGCATGCAGTGTTATATTAGTTTCAGGTGTACAGTATAGTGATTCAGCCACTCCATACATCACCCCAGTGCTCAATACAACAAGTGCACTCCTTAATCCCCATCACCTATTTCACTCATCCTCCCCCCACCCCACCTCCTCCTCTGGTAACTATCAGTTTGTTCTCCATGGTCAACATGACTTGTCTCTCTTTTATTTTCCTTTGCTCATTTATTTCTTAAATTCTGCATATGAGTGAAATCATTTGGTATTTGTCTTTCTCTGACTTAGTTCAATTAGCATTATATTGTCTAGCTCCATCCATGTTTTTGCAAATGGTAACACTTCATTCTTTTTTTATGACTGAATCAATCATATTTCTAGATTTAATAAGTTCTTTTTAAATTTTAATTTAATTAAAAATTTTTTTAACATTTATCTTTATTTTTGAGAGCGAGAGAGAGTCAGTGAGTGAGTGAGCAGGAGAGGGGCAGACAGACAGACACAGAATCCAAAGCAGGCTCCAGGCTGTTAGCACAGACCTACTATGGGACTTGAACCCACAAACTGTGAGACATGGCCCGAGTTGAAGTCAGACACTTAACCGACTGAGCTACCCAGGCTACTAGATTTAGTAAGTTCTTAGCAGAAGTTCAAGCACTATAAAGTAAACTCTTGATAAATTGATTATTTTTCTTGACATAGTTCAACAAAGAAGAGTGTTCCCTTTTCCAAGAAATGTAAACGAACATGGGGATTTACAGATTTGGGTTCCAGCTGATGCTTGTTATGTGCTTGCTTATTTGGAAGAAAAATGCAAGAACTTAATTTGAATGTGTGTGTATGTGTTGTGATTAAGTTTTTTTAGAATCTTTTTTCTTAGAATAAGATTCTATCTTTGGATAGATTTTTTTAAAGTTTGAATTTAAATTCCAGTTAACATACAGTGTTATATTAGTTTCAGGTATACTACAGAGTGATTCAACACTTTCATACATCACGGGTGCTCATCACAAGTACACTCCTCAATTCCCATAACCTATTTCACCCACCCCCACCCACCTTCCTTCTGGTAACCATCAGTTTGTTCTCTGTAGTTAAGAGCGTATTTCTTGGTTTACCTCTTTTTTTGTCCTTTTTGCTTGTTTTGTTTCTTAAATTCTACATATGAGTGAAATCATATGATATTTGTCTTCCTCTGATTTTTTTGCTTAGCATTATACTCTCTACCTCCATCCATGTCATTGCAAATGACAAGATTTCATTCTTTTTTATGGCTGAGTAATATTCGTTTGTGTGTGTGTGTGTGTGTGTGTGTGTGTGTGTGTGTGTGTGTACACCACATCTTTTTATATCCATGTGTCAGTCTGTGGACACTTGGACTGCTTCTTCAATTTTATTATTGTAGATAATGCTGCTATAATCATTGGGGTGTGTGTATCCCTTTGAATTAGTAATGTGATTGTTGGATCATAGGGTAGTTCTATTTTTAACTTTTTGAGGAATCTCCACAATGTTTTACAGTGTGGCTTCACTGGATTATGTTCCCACCAACAGTGTAAGTGGGTTCCTTTTTCTCTATATCTTCGCCAATATCTGTGGGGTTTTTTTGTTGTTTATTTTAGCCATTCAGACAGGTGTGAGGTGATATCTCTTTGTCATTTTGATTTGTATTTCCCTCATGATCAGTGATGTTGAGCATCTTTTCATGTGTTTATCAATCGTATGTATGTCTTCTTTGGAAAAATGTCTATTCATATCTTCTGCCCATTCTTTAATTGAATTATTTGTCTTTTGAGTGTTGAGTTTTATCTGGTATGTCATTTGAAAATATCTTCTCCTAGTTACTTCAGTAGGTTGTCTTCTAGTTTTGTTGATTGATTCCTTCACTGTGCAGAAGTTTTTATTTTGATGCAGTCCCAATTGTTTATTTTTGCTTTTGTTTCTCCTTGCCTCAGAAGACCTATCTAGAAGGAATTTGCTATGGCTGATGTCAAAGAGGATACTGCCTGTGCCTTCTTCTAGGAATTCTATGGTTTCAGGTCGCATGTTTAGGTCTTTCATCCATTTTGAATATATTTTTGTGAATGGTATAAGAACATGGTCCTATTCCATTCTTTTGCATGTTGCCGTCCAGTTTTCCCAGCACCATTGTCAAAGAGATTGTCTTTTTCTCATTGACTATTCTTTCTTCAGGTTTTCTATTCTGTTGCATTGCTCTGTGTTTATTTTTATGCCAATACCATACTGTTTTGATGACTACAGCTTTGTAATAAATATAACTTGAAATCTGGAATCGTGATGCCTCCAGCTTTGCTCTTCTTTTTCAACGTTGCTTTGGCTATTTACGGTCTTGTAGAGTTCCATACAACTTTTAAGATTGTTTGTTCTAGCTCTCTGAAAAATGCTGGCGGGATTTTGAGAGGGATTACATTAAATGTGTAAATTGCTTTGGACAGTATAGACATTTTAACAATATTGTTCCAATCCATGAGCATAGAATGTCTTTCTATTTCTTTGTGTTATCTTCAATTTTTTCATCAGTGTTTTATGGTTTTCAGAGTACACATTTTTGACCTCTTTCATTAGGTTTATTATTATTTTTGGTAAAGTTGCGAATGGGATTGATTCCTTAATTTTTCTTTCTGCTACTTCTTTAGTGGTGTATAGGAAGGCAACATATTTCTGTGTATTGATTTTGTATCCTGTGACTTTACTGAATTTGTTTATAAATTCTATCTGCTTTTTGGTGGAGTATTTTGGGTTTTCTATAAGAATAGGAGAGATTTACAAGCAAACAAATCATTAAGTGTCTTTTTTATTTTTTTGCAAGAGGAGTCATACTTCAGGGTTTTGAAGTCTTTTCAAGACCATTTTTTTTAAACAGAACTAATGACCCTAAAAATGAGGCATTTAAGGATAAGAGATACTTCAATTTGAGTGACTTAGCTGAACTGACCAGTGGCTCTGGTTGTTGCTTAGACAGCATTTTGTTCCTAAAGCAATAAGACTTTCCATATTACTAGAGCTATTTGTCAAGTATGTAATAATAATATATTTAAGATTAATTTTCAAATGTGAGTTTATGTGTCACTGTTAAAAATTTGCACACATACACAAAGAAATCTTATTTTCAATATTTGATATTGTGTATTGATGAAAATAAAATATTTTAAACATTTAAAACTATCACTTGAGAAAAATGTGAACCTCTGAGACAGCTTTGGTTGGAAACCCTTTTGTCTATTCTGACTCTTACAGGGTAGTCTAGGGTAAGGAACCTACGTTTTAGGAGCCATACATTTCTCATCTGTAAAGTAGAGGTGATAATAAATGCCTATTAGTGTTGTATTAAATGAAAATTTAAAGGTAAAGCATTGTACCCTCTATTTGATATGTAGAATATACTTAATACATGGTGATTATATTGATGGCAATGCTAAGAATGATGTTCTCTTTTTGTATTAGTCTCTCTCAGGGGAAGTGAGCACAAACCTCATTTCTGCCTACAATCATACTTAGTTAATGTACAGAACACACAAACAGCTGCTTCTGTGCATTTAGTATTAGTTCCAACCTATCAGGATTTTCACAGAAATTGCTTTCGTAGTAGGCTGCACATGATAGAAATAATTTCCCTAGTTTGATAATCTATAAGCAGTTTTATAACTTAGCCTCTTTTTATATCTAACAATTCAATGTATTAAGGTGACTAAAACTCCTTGTGTAGGCTGCTATGATTTTCTATCATTGAATTCTATATTCTTCATGTTAAAATGAATTGTAATATATGTTCTAGTCACTTAAGTAGCATGGAGTATAGGGAAGTTCATCTGATATTTCATAATTATGATTCTTTCTTTTAAAATGTTTATTTTTGAGAGAGACAGCGCGCTAGTGGGGGAGGAGCAGAGAGAGGCAGACACAGAATCTGAAACAGGCTCCAGGCTCTGAGCTGTCAGCACAGAGCCCAGTGCAGGGCTCAAACTCGTAATGGCGAAATCATGACCTAGGTTGAAGTCGGACACCCAACCAACTGAGCTACCCATGATTATGGTTCTTAAACTTCAGAAAGAGTGTTCTGGACAACAGCAAAAGTATGGGTTTGGAAATATTTTAATTTCTATGTATGTGAATGTTAAATAGAAATTCAGTGTTTCCATGCCTAAATCCAGTAGCGCTCTACAAAGATTCTAAATGACTTAATCATGTAATTTTATTGCATCATTATGTGTGGAAATAAGTGCAGCCTCTCCATACATTTTGGAAATGTTAGAAGCACGCAATATTTCTCTCCTCATGTTTTCAGAATTTAACAGTAAAAGGAAAGAGGAGATAAAACTTTTCAGAAGTGGAAACAGGAAAAGTTTTTTTTTAATTTATTCTGAGAAATGTGTTCAGTGGTAAATTAATGACTGAATTTTTGTTTAAGGAGTAGCTTGTCCCCAGAGGCCCAGCAGAGGGCAGCAAAGCCTAGATGTTGACACTAACTCTTAACTGACAATTTTACATGAAGATCAAGGATGATTTGGCTTGAACGAGATGTATGTAGCAGAGGGCAGTTCTTTTGGACAATGGAAAGAGCTTTAAAACCTCAAAACAGTACATGACTCTATTTATTCAATACAAGATGAGCAGCTCTTTGAGTTTATGAAGAATAAGGCCACTCATATGGTTGTTGTTGTTTTGTTTTTCAATGAACATCTATTGAGGAAACAGTTTAAGATTTAAATTGAGTCAATAGATTAAGTAGGATCAGAAGGATAAAAAGGAATGTTGAGCATAGTGAATGGAATAATCTGGGTGATGGGTAGCCTGTGACTTTTTCCTCTTTTGGGGACTTCTCTGCTCTTATTTCCTTTGCAGTCCTCTGTCTCCCTCTCACAGGTACTAACCAGTATAATACTTATCATTTTGCCTCTTCAAGAAAACTAAATTGGGAGAATTTGAAAATACTCTAGAGTTTTGCAGGTAAAGATATGTAAGTTTGTTCTCTAAGAACAGGAGAATCTATCAGTGAAGTATAATGAACAAAATTGGTAGTATTGTTTTAATGGGAAAAAAAATCCATTACTACATTGAATGTTCTATGGAATAAGTAGTGAACTAGCTATTTCTACGCCTCTAACCTAGAAAAATGTTCATTGTCTTAAGGAGGTTTAATAACAGTGAAACTAAGGTCTGAAAAAGTTAATGGTCACAGGGGATGGGAGTCTTTTCTTCTGTCACTGGTAATAACAGGGACATTATGTTTTTAGTGCTGAGAAGCCAGTAAAACCATACTTAGAAGTGCCCTCATCTGTCAGTCCATTCATCAAACCACTGGGGGTAACAAAAAGTATGGTTATGAGATCATTGTTTTGCAAATGGGACCTTCTTTTAAGCTTTTCATGTAGTAGGAGGTCCTTGTGCCTGCTGGGAAATTTTGGAGACAAAGAACAACAGGATGTTTTTCTCTCCAACAACAGCTTCTATTAACCTCCTGATGTTTGGCTCGGAGGGTTGTATTATGATCCTGCTGACATCAGCCACCCATCTAAAATAAAGGAGCAATGTTTTGGCTCAAGGAGTGAGAGGCTGAAGACTTGGGAGGTTTTGTACCTGATAATGTAACTGTGTGAGAATTAAGTGCGAGGAAACATGTTGTGCTATCTCCCTAGCTGTCTAGTGGTGATGTTATTCAATTCAACAAATACTTAATGAGTTTCTACGAATGTCTTCGCAATGCATTTGGCATTACAGGGACACTGAGAAGCATTAGGCATGTCACTTGCCCCTCAGAAGCTTATAGCCTTACGGTAGTGAGAAGGTTTATATAAATACAAAAATGCAACACAACTTTAATGCCAGGTTGAAGGAATTCCTGTCAGAAAGGAAGTGTGATTTAGACATTAAATGAATCTGCTTGATGTTTAGGGGAGGAAAAAAAATTCCTCAGGCAAAGATACATATCGGAAAACACTCTAACTTGCTGTCTGTTATAATTTACATATCTCCAGTTGGTTAAATAAAAATACTCATCACTCTGTATGCATTCTGGCCTTCTGATGAGTAAGCTCTTCTACTTTTCTCATTTTGTAAATAAGGCAATCAGGGTGTTGGGAGATTAAATGATTAGTTTAGGGCTAAAAGTATTAGGAATTAGGGATAGTATTTGAATATACATTCCTTGAATTTTTGTTTCTTGCCCAACTTAAAGTTATGAGAGCCATGTAGCAAACCTTCAATAATAACCATATTGATGGTTTTATTAAATATCAACTAAAATAAAGTTGTTTAGGCTAATTTTTAAAAGTCTTTCGTATTAAGGATGAAATGTTAAAATCAGAGAATGACAAATGTAGACTAGGTTCTTCATGATCTATGACCAAGCTAAAATACAATAAGTATCAAATTTAAAGTGAGTGATTCCTAACAGTGTCTTTCTGCAGTGAATATTCTGTGTTGATGCTAAAACTATATTGATGCTACTAGCTCTCACCCTGTAGATATGCAAGCTTTTTTAGAATGGGAACAATGTCTTATAAAAACTTTTAATACCATACACATTGTTATTGATTGTTAAGAGGAAAGGATTAACTTGTCCTGACCCTGATCATCTTCAGGCTGGTTTCCCAGGAAAGGAATTGAACTCTCTGGCAAGTCCCATGAAATTGGTTATGGCTGATGTTTAAGGCAATTAAGGTCAAGGACAAGACTTGGATTCCAGTTTTCAGATGATCCCAAGAGGAAGGGCTATTTATTCACTACCCAAGATTGGTGATGTGGCTTATTCTGTTTCTACTTGTAACATATAAAACTGCAACCACAGAGTTTGGACCCCAACATCAAACACTCCAGAGCTAAGCTAACAGGATAGGACTGGAAGCCAACGGTCTACCTCATCATATTGATAGTGTACTCTAGTCCTTGACCACAGCAGGAGATGGGGATTGCCTTTGTAATCATACGAGGACACTATCCACTTGGGAGAAATGGATAAAGATCATCTCTTTCCTCTGAGTTTAGGATAGCAAAGTGGTCAAGCTGACGGAGTGGTTCCTGGGTCAGTCACTAGGTAACTGCTCTCCCCAAACCTCAGAATGACCTAGAATCTTGGAAGCTAGGCAGAAGCTTTTACTGTCCAAATACAGATGTCCCTCTGCAACTATTTAATCACTGAATGGATTAGGAGAGGTGACCCTTTCTTATTGGGATATCCAGACTCATTCCCTCAGATAACTCTTCACAATTTAAGGCATTTTGACTCTGAGAAGTCTCAGTGTATGTGTGGATATATATAATAGAATGTATTCCACACTTATCGAGCTTTTTAGATGAAATAGATATGTGGAATATGGGATAGATATAGAGAGTGCCAAAACAGTTAAAGACAAACTGCATTAATACTACCCTTGCTTTCACTAGGAGACTGACTGGACTTCTTGCTTAATGTTGTCCTAAGGACAGCCTTCCCTTCTAGGAGTTGACTTTGTCTGACCTGTCTCTTAGAGATCCACAAACTGGTGGGCAACAGGAAATTCCAGGAGTTCCACAAATGCATATAGGGATCTGATCTGTATAAACTTTCCCATCTTTCCCCTCATGCCCCCATGCTCAAACTTCCTTAGGTGATTGGCAAACCTGAACAGCACCCTATGCCAAGGAATGAGCAAACACCAACTTGGAAGGCACAGCAACAACATGAGATGAGACAATACTTTTCAAGTGTTGCCACTAGGGAATCTCATCCAAGTCTTGGCATTTAGGGATTTTGTAGGAGTCAGTTGTGTAAGCTGCATGACTGACTTCATATACTGGTTCCAGCATATAGCACACATACACACTCGAGGCAAAAATAGACATTTGCCATAAAACATTTTTAGCATAAGCTTATCTGGTGAAACTGGTATACCATGGCCTATGGTCTCAAGCATACAAAAACATTTTTATCATGCAGAATATTCCCAGGGCTCAGAGGTTGTTTCTCAGGAGCTGGCCAAGAGCCAGACTTAAAGACAACCCTTCTTTGGAATTTGCAGGATTCATGCAGCCTGGGCCTGTGGAGTTCTACCTTTCCTGCCCAGAAAGAAATACCTGAGGATATAGGAGGTGAGAAGAGGATGCATACTAGGTCATCTTGCACTAGGAGTCTTCCAAGGTAATTGTCACCTGGGCAGCACTGAATTCAATATCTACAATCTCTCAGTGGCCATCTCAGCTATTCTGTTGTGCTTGCTATCCAGTACTGATATGTCAAATGGAAAGCTAGTAGCCTTTCCAGAGTCTACTAACAATGTTGTTATGCTCCTGGGGCCTCCCAGCCTCCTGGTAAACATCACTGAATTATAGCACCCAGTATCTGCCAAATAATCTATTAACAATGAATCTGAAGCCCACAACTGAGCAGGGCTTATGACTTTTCTTCTTCTAGTCTTTGGAGGGGACTTGAGAGCTTGCCATTTTTCAGTCCCCGTGCTGCAGCTGTGGATGGCAGCTTTCTTACACTTTCTGGAATGGACATCATATATCTTTTGAGTTGTTATTACCAAAGGGCTTGCTAGTTTACTTTGGGAGAACATGACTTTCTCTCCGTGGTTGGTCATCTGGTTATTCTCAATCATCTTTTGGGTCTCCTGCATCAATTTCAGTGACTGGCCTCACAGCTTTTATATTTAGATGATACAGAGTGGGGTACATTATTTGGAGTCAGAAAGGTCATTGGAGAGAATCTAAGACTGACTTTATAGGTTGACTTCACCAGAAAAATAAATGGTTCTCTTTGAATTTCAGTGGGAAAAGGGCATGGTTCACTGCTTAAGGAAATCAAACCTGATTAACTCTGAGATCATGCCAGAGTGGGTTTGCTGCTTTGCCAGTCATGAGTGCTCATTTGGTAAATCCTGCTGCTGGCTTACTGTGTCACACAGGTGACCCCGTGCCTAAGCTGTCAGTGCTAAGCTGGGAAGGCAAGATCGGAGCCATATTATTAACACATTATATTGCTATTGAACTCTGGTTGCTAATCCTGACAGGGAAGGATCAACACATCCCTAATGATGCAGCTTAAAAATCCCCACAACCCAAGGAGACCTTGCCCTGCAGTGTGATGTCCAGCCTTGTTGAACTTTCCTGTGCTATGCCAGAATGTGCTAGAGCAAGAAAGAGTTCACATGCTTGTTTGATCCTGCCTAAATAAGTTTCTTCCAATGAATTCTGCTCTAGAACAACTGAACAGATTTTAGATGGTCAAGGTAAATGAGCAAATGGCATTTTATCTTGGCTTTTGAGGGGATGGTTTATATCTTGGCTATTTGCATAATACAGTTCTCAGCTCAGGCACTGGAACATAGGAAACAGTATTTTTTGAATATGTAACTTCTTTTTGTGTGTAAGTCTGGGCTATAGGTGGGGACAGTTCGTTATTAAACTAGGTTTACTATTTTCTCCCTTTTCTATGGTGGACACAAGTTTTAACCTTTTTAAATCATTTTGAATGTCTAAGAAAGTGGTTAATACTACCTGGTTACTGGAGCCTTGGGACTATTAATTGGTTTTTACAGCATATTAACAAAGCACTTAAAAGACAAATAGCATAGTGAAAAGTACTGAACACATTGCTCATAAAAATAAATGTTAGGAATCTATACTTCTTGCTTTATCCTTTAAGGCATTTGCAAGCATACTAACCAGACATCCGTTTCATTTTCCAGATGAGATCTTCAAAAGCAGAGAGTTTAAAACTGAATTTAAAGGCTGAATTTGGAGATACCATGTGTTACAGTAAATTTTCTAGGTAGTTAAAAATTCTAAGAACTTACCTATGGCACATAAGCCTTTGCTATATGATTTATGTGCTGGGTTACTTTATTATGCACTGTTGAGAAAAGACTGTAAAATATTCTAGATAGGTATCCATTTGCATTTGGGAGCCAAACAATTTGCATACCGATAGTATGCTACTTTCTGAAAAGAAGGGGAAAAGGAGCCTCAGGACTCACCAAAGAACAAGGAACAAGTTAGAAATCCCATGGTTTGGAGGAAGAGAGTGTAGGAACAGTTTTTATACAGTTCCATTTTTTTTTTGAGTCATATATCTATTGAAAGAGAACTTGCTCTATAAAAACCTTATAAGCAATGAACTGTTTATTTCAGAATGAGGCTCTGGGGAATAATCTCATAAGAAACACATCTTGCATTTGTAGAGAAACCCAAGGGGATAGTATTCATGAAGCATTATTCCAGTGTAGGCAAAAAATGACAACCAGTGCAAACTCATCAAACAATTGAAAAGGAAATGCTTGATTACTGAATAATTTTTTCGTCTCCTGCCTCCTGCTCTTTCCCAAATGCATAAATCCATCATTCTGTATTATACACAGATTGATTGTTCTTTCTCTCTGCTTTCCTTCTCTGTTCTTATATAATTGTTCTCTAGTTCCCACCTTTCTACTCACCCAAGCAAAGCAAAAGCAAAACTCACTGCAGATTCTAAGAGTTTCTTAAGTTACAAGTGAGGCCTTTTATGTCATGCAGTCTCCATCACATGCTTTGTGAATAATAATTCTTGTTATAGGTTTAACTCATAAGGTTTAACTATATTACAGGAGCACATGGAGATCAGTTGTACTGTCAGGTGTTCAAGTGTTTGAAAGATTAACTGTCTTATAAATTATAGGGATAACCTTGAATCCACTATAATAATGTCATGTTCATTGACTTGCATTTGCTTTTCAGAATGAGAGAGAAAGGGCTGGAATTACAACTAGGTGAGAGCATTGAGCTTAACTCTGACCTTATGCAGCAGCTTGGAGAGCACATATATAACCTTTTATTCATGGGATGGGTTAAGACAGGTGACCCATTGTCCTGGATGTCCTTTTCTGTTGATTTTATCATACACAGGCATATGTTCCTTCATTTTACCTTCCCTAGATGTGTTTTTATTTAGGGATTCCCTCCCTACCTTCTCTAGATGTTTTTTATTTTTATATCCTTCTCTACACGGATAGGATAAAGATAGTAAAAACAAGCAGTTTCTTTGGTTCTTTAATTCTACTTACCAATTTGTTCTACTTGACAGAACCACAGAGAGATAACTTAAATTGCAGACATACAGAATGGTTTGTAAAGTAATGAAAATGGTAAGCAGTAGCTCTCAGAAAATATAGATCTCTTTCACTGAAGAATACAGACCTTCTTAACTTTCAGAATAATGATGAGAAAGGTCAGAGAGAGTATGGAGACACTGAAATCTACCAAATATCCAACATGACGTCATTGTGCTGGTGGCTCAGAAAGTTGGTCAACTTGAGAAATGGTGATATCCTTATTATATATCCATAGAGAGCATCATATTGCATAATGGAAATATTTTTTGATAGAATTTTTTACTATTAATAGCAGAAAGGTGTGATCATTTTTCTAGGCAATCTGAGAACTTCTGTCTTTTAAGCAAATATACTGCAGGACTTAGAAGTTTCTATTCCTCTGGCATCTTGCAAGTATTGAACCACTGCAGAGGAGATAGTGGTGATCAAAAGAACCATAAGAGTTACAAATGAAAAGAGAATTCAAACAAGTCACCAAGATGACTTACTGTGTTCAGGAGGCCCTACAGGAAAATCCTTTTATTGCATTCTGTAATTGAGGGAATTTCCTGTGGTGGGTGATATCTCCATATACATTCAATTTTTCCACAAAAAGGGATAGAAGGTAGGAACAGTACTAGGTCTCCTGCTTCTCACATTTGCCTTTTTGAATTGTCCTGATGAAATCAAATTTGAATATTTCATGTCTATGGATGTGTAACCTTACAGCAGAAAGTTTGAGATCCAAGTTAGTTAGGAGATTGCTGTTATGACAGCAGATTGTTTTCTGTAAATCTGTACTATAGAACATTGCAAACCAAACTCTGACAGCTTCCATGATTACAACTTTCTGTTGCTCTTCTTTTTTCCCCACCTCTCATTTCTGTTAAGGATTCCTATTTAAATATATTTCCCTAACTCATGCTCATCATATCATACATTCTGGAACTCTTCTTTTCAGAAGATGAGGGTCCAGGCTTTCCCCAATAATTTAAAGTGAATAACTGTCCTGTACGAGTTAAACTTTAAAAACAACCTTTAAAATCAGAACAATACTGTCACAGTATAGAGGCATCAGGTCCCAGGCTGTAAGATATGCCTGTACTTGGATGAAAGTTGTTAACGTACGTTACTGAAGGGCTAAAATAGACAGCAGGGGGATTGATCAGTCATAGATTCAATGTAGGAGGCAAACACTAGATGAAGCTGCCCATAGGGCAAGGACACATTGTTTAAGAACACACCATCTGTCTGGTCCAGGTGGCAGTTACGACTCAAGGATGGAGTGAAATAGCATAAACTTTCTTTTTATGGTTCAAAGGTTAATGGCACTGGGTCACACACCTCACTTATTCTGATCACATACTCACCAGGCAATCTTCCATTCATGATTTAGCTTTCCTTGAAGCTTGCTTACCAAAAGATAACATATTGACTGCAAAATTCCACCTGTCCAGTGCCTTTTGGCAGTTATAGATTAAGGCTTTCATGTTAAATTAACAAACTTGATGTCTAGGTTCTAACTTGGCACTCTCTAGAGTTGCCTACAGGAGTGAAAGAGAGAGCGCCAGTATCTTTTACCTCAGCAAAAATAATCCTCCTCTCAAATAACTTGGCATTGTGGTTTTAAGCACAAATCTGATGAGTTAATGGGAATCTGTTCCTAGACATGGATTCAGGTCATGGATACATAAAATCAGGTTCGTTAGCCTTTGAGGCTAAGGTATCCCAGCTTAAGACTACAGTATGCTCAGTAAACTCATGTCACCCTGCCTGTTGCTACTTTACCCAGCAGACTGCACTCCCTGGGATTACTCATATTCTGTCGCTACCATTTCTCAGAAATATAGCACAGAACTACTCAGAATGTACCTGTTTATTTCAGTGACCCAAATATTTTCCTTACTACTGAATGTTTTTACTGTACAATATTCAAACAAAGAATAATTTTATAAATGATGTTGAGTACTCAAGCTTTTACTTTCCAAGCGAATCAGAGATCTCTCCATAAAAAGGATTTGAAATTCCCAAAGCTGGGTGAAAGATGGAAGCATTCTATAATGGTAGCATACATATAGTCACTTTTAATCTGTAAATCAACCCTGGAGAGAAATACACATGATAGTCCCAATTAAGTTGGAGAAGACTGAGGCTCACCTGAATGAGATGAAAGCTATTCTTTCTGATTTCAAAGCTTACATTTGTTTGTCCTTTTTTTTTAAATCTAGATGGATTAATTAAGGTATATGCATGTGAGATGGTGGAGGTGGATGAGTTCAGAAGCAGAGTAAAGTGAAGGTTCAGAGAGATATTTTGGTAGTACATAAGTATATTGAATGAATGCCTTAGGCATGTGATCTTAGTGAAACAGCTGTCTGTTCTCTTTGCTTTTTAGTAATGGTTATCTCAGAGTAAAAAACATTAAACGTGTGACAAACACATAGTGCTTACTCTGCATAAAGTTCTATAACAAATGGTAGGTAAGCAAACTGCAGGTTTAATAGGTCATGTTTTATTTAGCATGATACTTATAGTTGATATCTTTCAAAAAGGATCTATGTTGACATTATAGGTATTATTCTAAGGGTGTCTTATATATAGCATTAAGAAGACTCTATCTTCACCATTATAAAAAATTTGGATTGCAAATCAGATTGAATTACAGAGTTCAGAGAAGTTGTTATTTCTAAATTACTGCATTAGTTGAGTCTCAAATTATCATAATGCTGGTGGTTTGTTTGGGTGTCTACCTGAAAGAGGAAGAGAGGTAGTTTTTATTTCATCCTTAAGAAAAGGAAGGTGAGGTTGGTTACTACCTGAAGAGGTAGGGTTCACATAACCTTAACTTAAAGGTAGGATTTGAAATAAATGTCCTCAAAGAACAGTGAGCAATGATGAACTGGGAAGGGGTATTTATAAATGTTAGCCTTACGGTATTACTTTATTATACATCTTCCTTGGGACCTCATTTATTAGAAGAAATCTTCTTGATGCTTAACAAAACATCATCATTAATAAACTCAAGAATATGACTTCTATATTTGGATCTCCTTTAATTTCCTTGTGTCACCTTGAGTAATTGATTTATGCATAACTTGTATTTCTTTAAAAGTGGGAATCTTTGCCTGCTTCCATTATTAGAGGCATGGTTGCCAAACATCAGTCTTTAGGATCAGTTCACGATGAAGTCCTTACGCAGCCACAAGAAATGTACTTGATTTTTCAGAAAGTTAATTTTCTTGCAGTCATCCTCACTAAAATGTTTGGATTAAATCCTTTTGTGGATTAAAACATATTTTAGGAATTGTTGCTGATTATAGATAGAAGTTGTTTTCTTCTTGATGCTTTTACTTTGAAAAATTAAATCTATACCATTATATCACAATTTTTTTTTCAAAATACTGGTTTGTAAATTGTAGAAATCTGGACTTTTTTCCCCCTTGAAACCTGTAAATAATGAAACTTTGTGTGAGGATATTTACAATGTGGAGATACAAGAAGGGCAAGCATAACCAGCCCATCTCTTCCTCACCTGCATGCAGTTCATTTACAGTAATTAAGTGGTGCCGGGAATTGTGCTATGGGGCTGCCCTTTATTTTTGGTTTTTATCTAATGTTTCCACCACTCTCTCCCCTCACATGGAGCCTGATTTACCTTCAGACACCTGCTATCATCTGTCTGGTCCCACTCTGATCAAGTATGCTTTTGCAGCCTTCCATCCGTAACTACAAGTTGGAAAGCTGTGCAAGTATACAGCTTTAGTTTTCTCGATAAAGAGAGGAATTTTTCTAGAAGAGGATGTGCAGATGGACAAAATTAAGTAGGTTATGGGGTGGGATTATATTTCACTACAAAATAAAAAGGACACACTATTATTTGAGAAGCATGTTTTTACAGAAAAGCATTATCTTTATTAACTTTACAGTCTAAAATTGGAATCAAACAGGCATTTAAATAGAGTAAGCATTTAGAGCCAGATGCTGTGCAAATGTGGTGGAGAGTTCTCTATTTACTAGTGTTTGTTCAATTAATATATATTTGATAATTACATGCTAATAGATATGTAAATAAGTAATATTTTAAATGTTGCATTCTTATCAAAAATATATTAGAGTATTTAACCAATAAGTATTTCCTATTAAATAACCAGCCATGATTCATCCATCCGTTTATTCACTCATCTGTTCATCCATCAGACATTAATTAGGTACCGATTATGTGCTATAGATACAAAGACAAATAGAACAAAGCAGGAGGCAGAGACAGGCATGAGAACATCTGATTACCACAGCGTGGTGTGTGATGAAGAGGAGGTGGGAACAGTTATTTAGAGGAGCACATAAAATGTCCCCTGGAGTTATAGACTGCTTCTGGAAGAGGGCACATTTGAATTCAGTGCTCAACAAAGAGTAAATGAGTATGAAGATGTGTGTTGGTAGGGGTGCATCTACCGGAGAAGTAAGAAATGAGAGGTAATTTAGACAACAGAGAGGTAAGAGGTGAGAGGGAGAAAATCGTGTGGAACATTTAAGATACTGCCGAAAGTTTAGTGTTCTGGACTTCTTGGTGCAAGTGGAAGGGAGGTGGCAGGAGAGGGAAGCTAGGAAGGAACAAGGATAGTTTTCCTTGAAAGCTGTTTGGGCTTCACAGTCTAGGTAGTGACATACCATTTAAGGATTTTAAGCTGAAAAATCAAACAATTCTTTCAGAAACTTTGCTCTTGTCGTATTGTAGATAGAGTAGAGGGAGCTAGAGAAAGTAGAAAGATAGTAAAGAACTCCAAAACAGAAATAAGGGCATAGGCTAAGACAGTGGAAGTAGAAGTTGAGATTGGTTGAAAAGATTTCTAGATACTTCAGTCAATAGGGCAGAGCTAATGATTATATATGAGAGGTTAGAGAAGTAAAGTCTACAATTATTCTCAGCCTTCTATGTGGGCGGTTCAGTGGAAAGATGTGCTGATGACTACAATGGGAGAAAATGTGCCAAGCTTTGGGAAGGTCCGTGATTTATACAAATGCATATTCTTTTTTAATTTTATTTTTATGAAGAGGGAGAGACGAGTGGGGGAGAGAGAATCTTAAGCAGGATCCACGCTCAGTGTGGAGCCCCACAAGGAGCTGAAAATCAGGAGTCCTGAGCTGAAATCAGGAGTCCTGTGTGTGACCAACTGTGCCACCCAGGCACCCCACAAATGTATATTCATAAGATTCATTTTGAAATAACTGACACATAGTGTGTTTTTTGAATTACCATAGTAATCTGTTCATATGCACACTTTCTATTGTTTCTATTTTGCCAGCTCTTAAAGGCAGAAACTATGCAAGTGGCTAACTGTCTTTGTACAATATTCACTCAAGTATAGACAGTTTTGATGATGATAAAGCTATAGCCAGGAAAATTGGATACACCGTTAGAGCAGAAAACACCCCCCATTAAGTTTTGAATCTTAACTTAAAAAGCTTTCGGTTTCTAAGTATACTCAGTCTTGAAGATGAATGGCTGTATTTCAACATTAATCAATTTCAAGCATAGGAGGAAAATAGATTTATGCATTCCTTGAAGATAACATTGGGAGAGCAGTTTAACCTAAACAGTTTCCACTTAGGGTCGCACAGTGTGTTTAAAATGCAGTCAGATGATTCATTTGGCTTTTTGTTTCAGTTCATTTGGTGGTGCCAAGATGAAGCTCTGAGCCACTGACCAGACTGAATGGTGGTTACTGTTACGATTATATCTCATTTCCACCTACCTAAAATGCAAAGAGCCTAGGACATGCTTTGCTAAATGAATGATTGCCCAGAGACTGCTCATCACCTTCACCCTTTAGCGTGTGATGGGGTTTCTCTTAGACAAAGGACTAAAGAAATAATAGATGCAGTCCACAGGCCTACTGGGGCTAATAGGTCTCTGATTAATGTCTGTTAACGTCAGTCTCTATTCAGCATCACACGTGCTTCTTTTTTGACTCTTGCACTATTTTTTCTTAAATCAGCCATGACAAGAGTGGAATACTTTTTTCCAGATTGCCTCACTGGTATTTTCTGACTAAAACCAATGCCCTCAACTCTTCCTCAATCTCTTTTTCTTTCCCCAGCCCCACTCCAGTCAAGTGTAGACAGCTGAACCAGAGCATGGGGTTTAGATTGAATGGGCTACAGCCCTCATACTTTTATGAGGATTGGCTTTTTGTCCTGATCTCTATCTTCCATAGAATGTGTTCTTTCTTCCAGGGAGACACAGTCCCCTGGCTTTAAACCTTGAACCGATGCATGATGTAGCAGTTTCCTTGGTTCACTCAATTACACCCAAATCTTGCTCAGGATTCCTGACATTGAAATCTGTACTGTGCCCATAAAGATCTGAAGACCCTCTTAGAGCTAAGTTATAAATGCCTGTAAAAACCTTGTAACTTAAAAACATGACTGGGGGGCGGGGGGTGGGGAAGCAGAGGGACCTTAAAGGCTAAACCTAAATTACATGTTTAAATTCTCATTTGGTTAAGCAATGATTTTTGTGACTGATGAATACATAGGAGTAAAATGTTCAGTCTGTGTAGTTCTATGGAAGAATGCCCCAAGCAGAGTGTAGGATGAGATCCTAAACCTTTATGCATTTGTCATCAAGAATAATGCATTTCCTGTTTCACCTGGTTAATAAGGACCTTAAAATCAATTTGCCTCTCCCGGAATTAATGCATAACCTTTAATTCTTGCTGAAGGTCTTTGAGGTTGAGAAGTTGAGTTTTCTGATGTCTTTTGTTGTTGACTGAATGTGATTGCCTGACAGGAGAAAGAGAAATGAACATTTACTGCAGTGAGGAAGTTTGGGGAAAGTATGCAAATGAAAATTTATTTTATTACACAATAAAAATGTAGTGCAAAAATAAAGCCAAAGCAGCTGAACCTTACTTGAAGCAAAGGGCTGAGTCTAATCATTATTATGCTGAATTTGTTCCTCTTTCGGCAGGTATCTCGAAAGTGTGATTTACTCACTTTGTAGAGAGTGAAATCCTTTCAGGCTGCTGGTCACCATTTAATTTAATCTCTCATTCTTTTGAACTGAAAGACAAGTGAAAATGTTTTCAAACATCACCGAAGTACATAAATTATTTTCTTCTACTTCACTAATTGTACAAATTCTCATAGTGGCTGATAAAACATTGCCTTTTGTAGTGCTCAAGTTGTTTGATATAATAAAAGTCTTATTTTTTGAAACACATTTATTTTGCTGAAGGAGTGTGCTTTATAACGAAGTAGGAGCTGTTTTCTCATCTCAGTTCTACTGTGTCTCTCCTAGTCATAGTCCCTTGTCTAAGACTCAGCTCCCAGTCTGTAAAATGAGGGATCTGCATGTATAATCAAGGCTTCGTTTTCTGCTACTACTTCTTTCCAACCACTTTTCCTTTAAAATTATGGGTGCCAAAGAAACAAAAACTTTTGCCCTATTTGGGTCTACAACTGAATTAGAAGTAAATGAAGTGTTTGATATCCTCAGTCTTGTGTGTGTTCCCTTGATTCTGAGATAATGTTAGATGACATTTTGGAGTTTAGGATGGGACTGTGAACACAATAAATCCTCCAAAGGATGTGGAGTTTGGAATAGATAAGGATAGTTAAGTAGTCTGTCTTGGCAAAGGTTTGTAGGGGGAAGATGGAATACCCAACAGTGTGCATTAGGATGCATACCAGATGTTACTGGAAGCTGATGGATGACTAAATGTTGACATTTTTCATAGAGAAATTGACCTGAAAATACAATATTTTTGAAGTATTTTGACATGGAAGATCTTTTATCCTTCTTTAAAAATACTTAAAGGCCATAGTTGTTGTATGCATGGATGTTTAAGGACTGTGATGGTGATCTTAATGTCCTGTCCTCTTTTTTTTCTCTTCTCCTATGAGCTATTATTACAAAACACTAGAATCTAGTTTCCAAATATTTTTGTACCTGTTGAGAATTTCAAAGGAAAAACACACTTTCTAAGGTTTTTTTCCTTCCTCAAGAAGAGATATCTGAAAAATGTTCCTTTCTTTCTCCTTACTTTGCCAGATTAGTGTTTTGCTCCATGAAAACCAGGATTCACAGTTAAATGAGAGAAGAGATAAATCTTGCTTTTGGAACAGTTCCAGATAATTTGTCAAGATACTGTCCCTTCCAGTATTTAGAACTTAAACAACCCTCGGCCCCCTTGAGTTTGGGCTACATTTGGTAGCTTGTTTCCAAAAAGTAGAGTATGGAAATAAGGATTAACCTTTATAATGGAAAAACCTGGCAAACACTATGTAAAGTAAGTGATCAAGGTAACATTACCAGTGATAACTCATGTTGATACCACATATCACTGATATGATGAAGAGTATTTCACCTCTGTGATGTATTCGTTCTCCAAATCTGTAACACCAGTCTAATTATGAGGAAAACATTACATAAACCCAAACTGAGAGCATTTTACAAAGTAATTGGCTAGTACTTTTTTAAACTGTCAGTGTCATAAAACAAATAAACAATGACTGAAGAAACTGTCTCAGATCAGCTGAGGCTAAGGAGATCTGATGACTAAATAGAATGTAACATTTGGATGGGATCCTTGATATTAAATAACTAGGTGTGCGGTGGAGAGACATCCATAGATAAACTAGTGAAATCCAAATTACATCTAGAGATTGGTTAATAGTAATGTGCTAAGACTGGCTCTGGTTCTGGCAAATGTGGTATGTAGCAAAAATGCTGATTTGAAGGGGCACATGCACCCCAATGTTTATAGCAGTGCTATCAACAACAGCTAGATTGTGCAAAGAGCCCAAATACACATCGACCAATGAATGGATAAAGATGATGTGGTATACATACACAATGAAATATTACTCAGAGATCCAAAGGACTGAAATCTTGGCATTTACAACAATATGGATGGAGCTAAAGTGTACTATGCTCAGTGAAATAAGTCAGTTAGAAAAAGAAAAAATATATGATTTCATTCATCTGTGGAATTTAAGAAACAACAGATGAACATGAGGGAAGGGAGGGAAAAATAAGATAAAAACAGAGAGGTAGGCAAATCAGAAGACTCTTAACTATAGAGAACAAACCGAGGGTTGCTGGAGGCAAGACGGGTGAGGGACCTTAAGGAGGACACTTGTTGGGATGAGCACTGGGAGTTATATGTAAGTGATGAATCACTAAATTCTCCTGAAACAAATAAACAAACAAAACAACCTTACAAAACAGAAATGGTTGTGAGAAGAAAAGCTGTTTAATTTCCTAATAAAAGATTTAACAAATAAAAAACTAAAAAAAACAGTTGGACATTAAAAAAAAAAGTAGAAATGTGGGTGAGGGATGTATGGGAGCTCTGCGGTATCTTTGCAACTTTTACGTAAATCTAAAACAGACATAAAATTGAATACAGTAAAATCTTGGATTGCAAGTAAATTGTTCCACAAGTGTTCTACAAGGTGACCAAACATTTCTAGTAAATTTTAACTTGATAAACTAGTGAGGTCTTGCAATATGAGTAGTGCACGATGCCAAACATCACATGATCACAACTGAGCTACTGGTTCTTCTCCTCTCTCTCTGTCTCTCTCTCTCTCTGTCAGGGATATTCTGGGTGATCATCTCCCATGTTCAGATGCTTGGTCTCCAGCCATGGTGTTTGGCAGAAATCAGTGATTTTTCAGAACATTGGAAGGTGCTCACAACTGACACTCATGCATTTTTTTGTCACGTCCAAGCACCTATGGACAGTGCTTTGCTTTTCCACACAAGAGTAAGCTTAGGAATGCTTTGCTTCATTCTAGGTCAGGCTGCCTGCAGATATACCCCTTTCCTCTGCTGCCTTATTGCCAGTTATATTAAGTACAGTATATGACAAGCGTTTATTAATACTGTACTGTAGTCAACATTCATGGGAACATATACAATGGCCTCAGGCAGAAAAAGGTTGAAAGTTAATAAGAAAGAGATGATTACAGTGGAATTTAGGAAGGAAATCATCAAGAAGTACAAACAAGATAATGTGAGTTGCCGAAATTGCAATTTTTATAAGTCTACATCGTTCATTTGCACAATATCAAAGGAGAAAGAAGGGGGCTAGATGCAGCAAAAGGAGTCACGAGAATATCAAAGCAATGTCCACATGTTCTGAAAGATGTAGAAAGGTTGCTTCTGGTTTGAATAAATGAGAAGCAACTGGCACGTGATACTGTGACCTGAATGAGAACTTTATCTGCGAGAAGTGAAAGGCCTTGTACACTGACCTCGTAAGTTAACTGCCAGGTACATCAACAGAAAATTAATAAGGCTTCAAGGTAAGCAGGAGATGGTTTGATAACTCTAAGAGGAGAAGTGGTATCCATAGCATTATGAGGCAAAGAGAGGCTGTGAGTTTGGACACTAAGGCAGCTGAGGCATTAGCTATGGAGTTCCAGAAGCTCATAGATTCCAAGTGTTAACCTGCTGGAGCAAGTTTTTAACTGTGATGAGATGGCACTTTTTTTTGGGAAAAGATGCCAAAGAGGACCTACATTACAGAAGAAGGGAATGCAATGTCTGGTCACGTGCCCATGAAAGAGTATCTCACCCTCTTGTTTTGTGCTAATGCAAGTGGGGATTTCAAAGTCAAGCCCCTGCTCATGTATCATTCCAAGAATAAATGAGCCTTTAAGAAATTCAAGGTGTGAAAGAGCCAGTTAAATGTTACACGAGGTCTAGCATGGCTTGGTTCACTCATATCTTGTTTGTTGAGTGGATCATAAATGTCTTCGGTCCTACAGTGAAGAAGTATCTCTTAGAAAAGAATCTGCCACTTAAAACCTTGCTGGTTATGGATAATTCTGCTCATCCTCCAGGCTTTGAGGACAACTTACTGGAGGAATTTGAATTCATTAAGGTCAAGTTCCTTCCTCCCAACACCACTCCAATCCTCTAGCCCAGGAATTAGCAGGTGATTTCAAACTTTAAAATACACCAAAGCACTATTTCAGCAATGCTTTGAGGTGACCGAAGGAACAAACCTTACCCTCCAAGAGTATTGGAAAAATAATTTCCACATCATGAACTGCCTCAAGATCATTGTTAAGGCCTGGGATGGGATCTCCAAGAGAACCCTCAGTTCTTCAAACACTGTGGCCTGATTAGTGTCGTGGACATGACTTAGAGGGGCTTGCTCCTGAACAGGAGTTGCCAGTTGTTGATTAAATTGTGTCCTTGGAGAAGACCATGGGACCGGAGATGAACTGAGGATGACATTCAAGAGCTGATGGAGGAACATGGTCAGGAGCGGACCACCAGAAAACTGACAGATCTGCATCATGAGCCACAGCAAGAGGTTGTGGAGGAGATCTTGTCTGCAGAAGTGGAGGAGAAAAAGACAGAGGAATCCCTCGCTTCAAATGAGATAGGGAGATGTGTAAAATGTGGGAGGCAGTGCAAAATTTTGCAGCACCACGTGAATACGCGTGTAGCAGTGCGAGCAATGCGTCTGTTTAAAATCAATGCAATGTCACATTTCTGCAAAATCCACAAGAGGCAAAAACAAGTATCCTTGGATAGGTTCCTTGTTAAAGTTGCATGAAGAGAAAAAGATTCCATGGAGCCAGTAGGTTGTATTATATTATAGCACTGAAATTATTTTTATATGATTATATTTGGGTTGTGGAATGAATTATCTGAGTTTCCATTATTTCTTATGGTGACATTTGGTTCAATATACAAGTGCTTTGGATTACACACATGTTTCTGGAATGAACTATGCTTGCAAACCAAGGTTTTACTGTATTGATTTAAAAAATAAAAGCCTAATTTCTTGACTTACCTGATTAGCATCACCACTTCACTTATCTAATTTTGCAATGAAATATCTTAAATAGTTTTCAGTGTTTGCTATTATGTATGCATTGATTCTTTTGCTTTGAGAGTCATGAAGAAGTCTATAGAAGGAGATACTGGAATTATAAATGATAAATTGTTATTTATGACCCACAATGAGTACAATAAGAAGGGTGGAAAGGCTTTTTTAAAATTTATTTTACAGAAATAACCATACATAAAATGTCTGAGAAGTTAGGTTTTGAAGAAGTTGCATAATCCTATTTGCATGAAATTAAAAAAAAAATCAGTTGATACAACTCTTTCCAAACTAGACTTTGATAAAATCTGAAACACAAAAGGAAAATACTGTGTAGAAAGTCATATAATGAGCTCATGAAGTCCTAGTGCTGAAATCATTTAGTGTTGACTATGGTACAAATAGTATTGACAGATTAGAGTTAAGAATTAAATACTCAAATTATAAACTTTAATACACAGATTCTTTTTTTTATAATAGTTTATTTTCAAATTTGTTTACATATAACACCCAGTGTCCATCCCAACACGTGCCCTCTTTAATGCCCTTCACCCCCTCTCCCTAACCCCCCTCACCCTCAGTTTGTTCTTAGTCTTTGAGAGTCTCTTATGTTTTATCTCCCTCCCTCTCTGTGTCTTTTTTTTCCTTTCCCCTCTTCCCTTCCCCCTGGTTTTTGCTTAGTCTCACAAAGTCCACCTATTTGTGGAAACATATGGTATCTGTCTTTTTCTGACTGATTTATTTCACTTAACATAATACCCTCCAGTTCCATCCGTGTTGCTACACATGGCCAGATTTCATTTTTTCTCATTGCCACGTAGTAGTCCATTGTATATATGTGCCACAACTTCTTTATCCATTCGTCAGTTGATGGGCACTTGGTCTCTTTCCATGATTTGGCTATTGTCGAAAGTACTGCTATGAACATTGGGGTACACGTGCTCCTATGCATCAGCATTCCTGAATACACAGCTTCTTTAAATGTGGATTTAGAGAACCAGTTTCTAAGCAAACTTTTCTAGCTATTGCAAAACCACTCAATAATTGTGTTGAATATTGCCTATATATAAGGTATTGTAGTAAGCTGTATTTAAGACTTGTAATGACAACCAGATCAGTTTGTTTCCAATCAGACTTAGTTTCCAATTATTTAGCTCAGTTTAAACCATACTGGCATTCTATATCTGCAACTTATTTTTACCTGAAATCTATTATCCTCACATCATTTTTTCTTACTGACTTACCTTGCTACCTAAATTACCATGTTGAACCTCACTATAGAACAGAATAGGTTTGATGGCTTCTCACATTTCAGTAATGTCTTCCATTCTGTTGTTATAAAGAAATTCAACAAGGAAGTAATAAATATTACTTGCTATCATAGTCAGATGTTTTGATCTTATTGAAATAGCATTGTAACATGATGCTACAAGAAATTAAAGTTGAAGATAAATTAACTATGGGAACAAAAGCAAAATAATAAATTGCTACAATTTATGGATAAAAGCAACTCTAAAACTCATTATTGCCTACTGCAAATGAAGACTTAACATCTATGCAGTTCTCTAAGTCATAATTAGGATGAAACAAACCAATGTTAACATTTCACAAGGAAGTTCCAGCTTATGGAAATTAAATAGTCACATAAGACAAAGTCGTGAAGTTTGGATTATGAAAGACATGACTCAAATTGTAATTTGCATACTGATTAATTATAGCAGAGAGGAAACAGGTAACCTTAGAGAAAATGATGCAGAATCAAAATAATATCCAATGAAAAGCAACATATTTATCTGTAATTTCTTTTCATAAGACAGCTACATTTTGTTGTGCTTACAGGAAGAACCAAAATTCAAAAAAAAAATAGTCCTAGGAAAAGAATATAATTCTAAAAGTATCTTCGTATAGTAAACTCTGATAGAAGCCATAGAAAGAGTGCATGAATTATTAGATGGTATCTGTTCGTTATCTGAGTTAGAATCAAGCACAGTAGTTTTTGATTTTGGCCAGTTGTAGTGAGCTCTAAGAATAAGCTCTAGTAAATCATACAAGGTGCTTTGTTCAGGGTTTTCAAGGTGGCACATTGTTCAATTTGTAAAAATACTATGTAGAGAAGCTAGATGAGACATATGTTTCAAAGACAATCCGTGAAATGTGCCGAGGATTTATGGAAAGCAAATCAAGGTCATCTTTGTGTCTATGTAAAGGAAAAAAAAACTCTCTGCAAAGAGAAACAAAAAGAGTGAAAGTTTTAAATTATTCATAAAAACGAATGCATTGCAAAACCTATTCCCAGAGAACAGTATATGTGCATCTATTTTGCAACTAGAAATTGTTGATCTTGGCTCTCCAGAAAACATTTTCAAACCATACTCCTTAATTCCAAAGAGATATTGAAGAGAATTGTGTAAAGATCAATGAAAAAGAGTAATTATTTAAGAACTTGATGAATAATATATTGGCTTGCCACCTGCAATCTTATATACATTCTAGCACAATCCTAAGATAACTTTATTTTGTATAATGCTTTCAGTCTCTGAAGGGAAAAAATAAAGGAAATGGTGCGGTAACTGACAGGAACTGAATCCTAACAACCTTATTTTAAATATAAATTACAGTTAAATGAAGCAAGGTCTGGTAATATACAATCTGCACAACTAAAATGGGATAATAGTATATGGATTGCTTGCTTTTTAAGTTTTCTGTGTTTTGGATACTAACATTTTATGATTCATATCAATACATGAGACAAACACAATGTTAATACCCTTTACTTGAATATTTCAGTTTTCTCTTGTTATAATAAATAAGCCATCTACATTCCGACTTTCTGGCTGAATTGGCAACTTTCAGAATTTGGTGACTTTGGCATCGGTTTATAAGGTTTCCGTTTCTTTCCATGAATATATATTTGATGTTACTTTTGCAACTTTCCCAGTTTGTCAAAGAATGTGGAGTCCTTTTATATATTTGAAAGCAGAATAGATAAAAGTTGCTGGAGAATCGAAGACAGGCTTGTGTCGTGGTTAAAAGGGGAGATGAGCTGAGTTCCAAACCTGGCCTTTTCATTCATGAGCTTTTAAAACTGAAGTAAGATAATAAAACATCACTAAGCCTCAGTTTTCTTTTGGTAAAATGAAAATTATAACATTATTAACTAAAGAAGAATATTCTGCTTTATAGGGTCATTATAAAGCGTGAGATAATGCATACAGATTGCTGATAGGTCATTGTTAAGGGTAGCAATTACTATGTGCATATGGTGGCTTAAAAGAAAAGAACAAAGTAGGTATGTTTGTAATTTTGTATATTTAACTTTAATATGGAGATATAGTATCTATGTATATTGTATTCAAATAGTGCAATTGAACACAAATTTATTTAGGGAATATACTAATTTGATAGGTAAAAAATTTCTAAAATATTCTAGCAGTAAATTCAGTTACTTATTTATTTTTTCCTAAAAGAAAAAAAATTTCTTAGATATTGTCAGAATTTATAACCATAAATGATGAACATTAAAAAATAGTATTGTTTAATATATGTAATATAGTATATGTAATCTGTGATTCACCACTGATTTTTTTTTCTCCTTTCTTAAATGGAATTGGATTTCTAAGATTCTTTCTTTTGCTAAGATACTACTGTACTATAAGTTCCTCAGGAACGTGAGAATAATAATCCCTTACATACTTACACCACTTTGTAGTTTGCTACATCCTAGTAGAGTCTCACAACAATCCAGTTAGAGGCCATCCAAATCCTTTTCTTCTCTAAATTGTAATGGAGGAAAATGAGACACAAGAGTGTCAAGTATTGAGTTAAAAGCTAAGTGTCCATCAACTGATGAATGGATAAAGAAGATGTGTATATATATATACACACACACACAATGGAATACTACACAGCAATGAGAAAGAATGAAATCTGGCCATTTGTAGCAACGTGGATGGAACTGGAGGGTATTATGCTAAGTGAGATAAGTCAGAGAAAACAGATACCGTATGTGTTTATGCATAGGTGAATTTTGAGAGACTTAGCAGAAGACTATGGGGGAGGGGAAAAGGGGGAAGTCACAGAGAGGGAGGGAGGCAAAACATAAGAGACTCTTAAATACTAAGAACAAACAGAGGGTTGGGGGGGTGTGGGAGAGGGGAGAGCGGGTGACAGGCATTGAAGAGGGCACTCATTGGAATGAGCACTGGGTGTTGTATGAAAACCAATTTGATAATAAATTATATTTAAAAAAATATAATGGCTACATGGCTAATAAAGAGCAGAGCAGGGATAGAATTTGGCCTTCATATCCAGGGATTTTCCTTTAAGTTGTCATTGCTTTGTGAACTTTTGTTTATTTTTCTCAATCCTATCTTCGAGGATCTAGAATAGGACCTTGAACATAGTGCGTGTTTAAATAAATGCTTCGTCACTTACTTTACCACAAAACTAAAGCAAGATAGGAAATGAGGAATCTAATTTTCTTTAATTTTTCACTTTAATCTTAATTTCCTTCATGTATTCCTGTTACTTTAGACAGGAGAACACTCAAAACCTGCTTTCATGTAATTTCTTTAGGATAAATAATCAAACTCAAGTATTTCTGTTCAATGACTGATCACCATTCCCTGTTTGATTATTTTCCTGTTCTTAGGCATTATTGCTTCTCCATGTCCTGGTATCACTTCTGATTTCACAGGGTTCCGTTGTACTAACACGCAGAAGTGACAGGGAGGAAGGAATCATTAAGAAGGTTAGGAATGTTAGGCTTACTTTGATGAAAATGGAAGAAGGGAAAATCCACTTCTGCATTTGATTTCTGAATACAGAAATCAAATTTTTCAGTCAATCAAATCAAATTTGATTTGACCAGTCACTGGTCGATATCTATACTTGGCTCTGTACATGAATGCTCTTATATGAACTCTGTTACGTGGCACATGAGGTGATCGTTAGGATCCATCTGGGTCCCTAGGGTCTTCCAAGTCTCACTATAGAGGTTTGTAGTTCCACCCATCCTTACACATCATTCAGCCCCACAGCACCAAAGCCTTGGTCTCCTCCTTTCTCTGGATAGCCTCCTGGGAGGTGACAAAATGGCTTAGGCTCCAAGTTACTTTCCGGGAACTGAGAATCCTAGAAACCTGAATTTGTGGGAATTTGGAGGTGGTCTTTGGCCTCTCTCTCTCCTGGCTATGTCGCTGTGCTATCTTTCTGCAGATACAGGCTGCTCTTATGTTTTCTGTTATTCATCAAATTAAGAGGGTACCTTGTAGCTTGGAGTGACCTATACATGTTAACATTCTCCTTCCCCTCTGCATATACCTGGGGAGGAATAGGTGACTATGCATGCTGTTCTTACACTGAATACATTACAAACTCTTTTCTTTACTCTTTCTAACTGTGCTCTTGTATCAAATGTCCTATAAGGCTTCCAGTCCCATTTTGGGTTGGACAGTTCTTCATTGTATAGAATGGTGCCAGGCTTTACAATAGTGTTTTCTCACTGGACCCTAGGTACTAAATACCAGGAGCACTAATTACTCCCTACAGACCTTCAGTTCCTCTAGAGATAGCTCCCACCTGTGACTCTCAGTCACATATCAGGTATTCTCATTCCCACGTCTTTCCAAGTTGCTTTTTCCCCTTACAACTGACTAGTTCTCCATTGACTATGACTCTTTGTTATCTTTGTTCTTATCTATACAGTTTTGCTTTTTATTTAATTATATTTATAGTTTTTTTCTAGTTTTATTAAAATATGATTGGCATATAACATTGTATATGTTTAAGATTGTGATATGTTGATTAAATACATTTATATATTGTAGAATCATTACCATCATAGTATTAGCTACCAGCTCTGTCACATTTAATTGCAATTTAATTTTTGTGGTGAGAACACTGAAGACCCACTCTCTTAGCAACTTTCAAGAATATAATACAGTATTTTAACTGTAGCATCATCTAGCTATACATTTCCATATGGGGTTATACATTTCCATATGGGGTAGAAGTAAAGCCTCAAAAGAAAATCTGAATTCATTCAGTTTTTACAAGTAAATATTACCCAGATGCCCCCGATATTTCAAGCAATTGAAAAGTAAAAAAAACATACAGATTTCTGGAAAGCCAATAGAAAATTGAGTTGATTGTTAAAAAGTTATCAAAGCATTTCTGTAACATTAAATTTTATAGGATTAGGTGGGGGATTAATCTTTTCTGAAAAGGGGAATAATTTTGAACACTTAAAGGTTGGAAGTTCACTTAACCAACTTAAAGATTGTGCTCGTAAGAATTCTGCAAAAGTGGGGGATGGAGCAAGATCGATCAGTTAAGAATTTTTTTTTTTATTTGAAGAACATTAGTTGTATAGTACATTGGCGGTAAGACCTCTTTAAATCTCAGGCCAAAGACTCTGCATATTATGTCAAAATTCACTACCTATAACTCCTACCTGCTTCTCGCTCCCTCTCACTCTATCATCCCATCCACTTTTTCAAATATTTGCTTTAATTCTCAGCATCAAGAACATGAAAAGGAAAATAGCAATATGCTAATATCGCTAGGCTCAGACAGCCATGCCTCTGAAATGGAAATACTACTTAGTAGCTAAGGAAGGACACAGAAGTGTAAATAACACAAATGGAGGGAGGGGTAATAAAGCTACAGTGTGGTTAATAGTGCAATTCTTATGCAACATTTAAAGTGAAAGAAAATATTCTCAATGTTTTGAAAGCAAGACCAAGAAAGAGATTTCTTCTCTCTTTCAATTTTAGACAGAGAAATTGATCAGCATTTGTGATTTAGTAGCTAGGTACTAGGTGCTTTTAGTTTGGTTTTTATAGTGTATTTATGTTTAATCAGATTTGTAGAATGACAATTCTAATCAGAGAGTTGAAGACTCAGTTGAACAGGCAAACAAAATTAATACTACATTATAAGTAGTTAATATACATTAGAGATCTAGTGTATTTAGGAATCGAATGTGCTGTAATATTTCATAGACTGAGAAGGATTTAGTTGCAATATTTTATAAAGAAAAATGTGTCTCTACTTATTAGCATTTTTAGAAAGTTTATTTATTTTTGAGAGAGAGAAAGAGCACAAGCAGGGGAGGAGCACAGAGAGAGGGAGAGAGAGAATTCCAAGCAGCAGAGCCTGACACAGGGCTCAACAGCAACCACAAGGGCATGACCTGAGTCGAAATCAGGAGTTGGAGCTTAACCTACTGAGCCACCCAGGTGCCCATCTACTTATTAGATTTAAACTAAGAGGAACAAAAGTCCCCAGATAGCCCAATCTCAACTCTGAAGAAAAAATCAAAATGGACCATTTTTACTAAGCAGTCATACAGTCACTATTTAATTTCATTGCTTACAGTGTTCAATCCCAGGGGCGCCTGGATTCTCAGTGGGTTAAGTGGCTGACTTCTGCTCAGGTCATGATCTCACAGTTCATGAGGTTGAGCCCTGGATCCGGCTCTGTGCTGACAGCTCAGCCTGGAGCCTGCTCTGAATTCTATGTCTGCCTGTCTCTCTCTCTGCCCCTCCCCTGCCTGTCCTTGCTCTCTCTCAAAAATAAATAAATAAACGTTAAAAAAAAAGTTGAAGTCCACTGTGTAAGACATAAAGGACTACAAAAATGTGTAGATATAATATTACCTCTGTGAAGATTACATTGTAGAAACATTGTGTAACAACATGCCCAGCTACTGACATAAAAAAACTGTAGACAGAACGGTCTGAACTTCAAATTTTGCCTCTACTGATGATTTTTTATTGATGCATTTTGGGAATCTGATCTATATAGCATGTGAACATTGAACAGAGAGATGTTTCTACATTACATAAACTAGACATTCATTACCATGATAGATGGTTCTCTATCCCCTTATTTTCAATCTGCAGGTGTCTTTAGGTCTAAAATAAGTCTCTTGTAGGCAGCATATAGATGGGTCTTGTTTTTGTTTTTTTTTATCCATTTGATACTCTTTGTTAGTGCCTCTACAGACTCAAATACATATACAGTACTATATTCCTAAAAAGAAGAGCATGTATGTATAATTAAAATATGTACCTATATGTCCGTATACACACATACACATATGTATTATATGTGAAGGCCACTTTTGGGCACCAGGCTTGAGAAATGCAAACATGAGTAAGGTAAAAGGGCCCACAGTGACCACTGGGCTGGATGTAAACAGGCCCATGAGGCAGCCCACCTCAAAATAGTCATAGGCCCGTACCTGACTGATGGTCTGCTAAAACAGGACACAGGTACCAAAAAAGGAATATTCCATACATTCTGATACTTCCTCGTTCCCCCTCGTAACTACAGCCCCATCACCACCTCCTGACATACTGTCTCTCCTTTGCCGTCCTGTCCACTACTCTCTTGCAGTGTAGTCAGTAAGCTTCTATATACTTTGTTCTGTCTTGGGTGAATTTTTTCACTATCTGTGTTGCCAGCCTCTACCCGATCTGGTCGCTCCACATCATATACATAGAATATAATATAAATATATAAATATTGTATATATATGTATATATGCATGTATATATATATGTACGCATGTGTATATACAAATATGAACACACACGGAATAGAGAGGCACAATTGTTCTCAGTGTATATAATGTTGTATTAATTTTTTTAAAGGAGCCCCAAGGCAGATATATAAATTTTGGCATCAGTTGTCTTTGAATGGTTATATAGGTGCTTTTTATATCAATTTATGTAATTTTTTTTATATTTGAAAACTAAGTAAACATAATACAATATATGAACAAACAAAAACTGTGGGAACTACCATTCCCAGAGAAAAGCCAACATTATTCTTACACATGGTGCGGTGAGAAGTCAAGAAGAGACAAGAATCTTTCAGATTCCAGAATCATGGTAGTTCCCGCCTCAGCCATACCGTTGGAGTACCCTACTTCTGAGCATACCCCCCTAACTTTAACTCGTATCAGTCAACCTACATCTTTAGATTAAATCTGATCAGGTTAAATCTTTGAAAACACTCTCAGAATTCCTTGCCCAACTTAAGACTTAAATAAATGAAGAAAAAGAAAGAGTTTGAGAAGAAGAGAGAACAAATGAGAAAAAGCATAAGCAACAGGGAAAGCATATGCAAGGTGAATGGTTTGTGTCAGGATTGTAAATAGAACACATGGTCTCTTTCACGCACACACAACTAAACTAACATAGGGGAAGATGAATATAGACATTGGAAAAATTGTCAATCATAAGAAAAATTAGAATTAATTACAGTAGAGTTCAGAATAATACATTTGATTAAAAATTGCAGGGATACAACATGGAGAAAGAGAGAAGCTAAATTACAGAAGGAAAAAGTGTCCTAATACAAATGGATGGAAGGAAGTCTTTTTTTTTTTATTAGAAAATACAAGTTTGGGGTGTTAAGGTAACAGGAGTATATTATATGTGTTACAGATGAACCTTAAGGAAATATTTTTAAGTAGGCTAGCAAATTATGCAAACTCATCATTGTTTAAGAAAGTAAAAGTTTTTGAAACACTTTTATACAAAAATACAGAAATAATTGTTACATAAAAATATTGATTAAGGTTGAGTCCTCCTTCTTAAAATGCAAAAGGAGACTGATAAACCCATACAACAATTAAGCACTTAAAATTTAAAACAAAACCAAAAATGGTTTGAGTTCTGGTCTCTACCCCTTACTCTCTTTGAATCTACTTTTTCTTTGTAGCAAAAAGACTACTTTTTGTGCGGTGTGTGTGTGTGGACAGATAGATGGATATACTGTACTGAGGTAAATTAATGTACTGATAAAGTCATCTCCCTAATAAACATGAGTCAATCTGTATTTTCTGTTACAGAACGTATGAAAGTATGAATTGTACTCAGAAATCTGTTAATTGTCATCGTAGAAATCCATTCTGACCCCCCGAACGGCCATTCCCATCTTCTAGCAGCAGATCCTGAATCTGTTTGGGGAATTCTCTCTTCCTCATTAGATGCAATATTCCTGACACTATCTATGAAGATAATCCATATTCCCTTGGCTAAGGGTTAGACATATGATTTAAGATTTGCCATGGGACATGCTTCTAGGAACTTTAAATTGAATGTGATTTTTGAAAAAAATCTAAAAGCAACTGGAATTTCTGTTTCCAAAGTTCTGCCCTGAAGAGACTGGACTTTATTTCCTGCTCTTGAGTCCTCTACTCTGGATAGTTCTTTTTCCTGTTATTTGTATGTCCTCCGCCTTTAGCGTCTCCTTCCCCTGTGAACTACTTTCTACCTTTATCATGTATTTCATTTTTAGTAAATTAACCAGAGTTGGATTCTGTTTCTAGTCTCCAAAGAAGGCAGTAACACAATTATTCTTTTAAAATGAAAATCTAATTTATCCCCAGCTTATAGATATAATCTTTACCTACTGTTTGCAACATTAATCAGTTGGGCATGCGACATCAATTTTCTTCTAATTTTAATATGCGTAAATAAATGAGGAATTGGCAATAATAGAGACAAAAACATAAAGGTATAGAAATACAGACCTGATTTCTCCCTGAGCTTTCCTATACTCTCCAGCTCCACTTGTTTTTTTTTTTTTTTTCTTCTACCTAGCATTTACCTTTCTGAAAAAAAAAATTGAATAGGGCAAAGAAATCAGAGCAAACTTTAGCTCTGCTTCCGCCTAGGTATTTGATACTACTTGGAAAGTGGAGGTAAGTCGGTAAGCCAGTATAACACATCTCTCCGATAGAGGTGTGGATTGTGCTATCCATTCTAAATTGTGTGTGAGACCCTCTAAATGCAGTAATTTACTTTTTACAGTAGATATTGCATGCTCTAGGAAAAGACAGATAACATAAAGATGAAATAAGGGAAATGGTTTATCAGATTGTAATTGAGAGGAAAAAACCCATAACTATTCTTTCATCTTGCTGACATGGCAAAGAAAGAAACCATATCCAATATGGTCTTAAATAAGCAGAAGCCAATATTTGCAGCCAATGCCCCTTTATAAAAATGGTGATTAAGAAACAAAGGTGGTCTGTGGCCACATGATAACACTATTATGTAAACTGTGAAAACCAATTTTTTTTAAGTTATCGAATTGATAGGAATAACCATTTCCTGTAATGTGCTATAAAAAGGGCACCAATACAATTTAAGTTCCTTCTAGTTTGTAGGAAATATGGCTCGCTTATATCTCCTCAAAATGTTTTATTTGTGGAGACTTAAATAATCCAAATGGAACAGATAATTGTCAGTCTTCTAGACCTGCTTGGAGAGGTAACTTTCAATAAAAAGAAACATAGTGCTAAGGCAGGGACCTCTATTTCTCAATATTCTACAGAGTGTCTAATACAGTGCAGGCAATTGGTAGATGTTCTCACATCTATTTCTTGACTAGTCTTGTCAAAGTGCTGGCTTGAGGGGTCTGTGTGAAGTTATTTTGATTACATCTAAAAGATGATTTTTCAGAATATCCTTTAGGAAAAACTGTATGATGCTGAATAGTGAATAGAGATAACAACTTCAAAATGTTGCATTTTCTTTTTGAAGCTTCTTCTTTTCTTCTTTGCAAAAAAGAAAACACCAACCTTGAGCATACCTTTCACTGGATGTTTGTACATCTGCTGTTATGAAAACAACTATTAAAAGGTACCAGACACTGTGCTTTAAAAAGCAACTTTGAGATATTTTGTAAGAGAATATTTTAACTCAATAGAAATGGACTCCCAACAGAGGAAAGGTTAGAAGGCACTGTGAAAAATGTTTGGGGATGTACTGTACTCAAATGTAATTTATTATGCATGGTACGAGGATGCCAAATCATCAAGTTTAACAGACCAGGCCTCCTGGTTTCACAAACTTGGAAAGAACATGGTATCCTTCACATTTATTTCTGTTGCTATTAAAATAAAACGAGTTTAGCTTCTCAAATTTCTGTCCCGCAAATCAGAAGAGGGTTGCTTGTCAAATGTGTTATGGATGAGGGTGAAAAGCATAATGGCAAACAAGTTAGATAAATGGATTAATGTACTTAATCATTTAGGCATTTTATCATTTGTCAAAGGAATCTGAGTTAACATTCTGTATTTGATGTATGATATTGTGTCTAAATGCAGGGGAAAAAAAACACTAGTTTTATTTGTGCTAAGTGACTATTACTTCCCCGTGGTAGTAATCAAAGTCCCAGTTAATGTATTCTTTCTGAACGGCTGTATTTTTGAGGATGATGATTAACTTCACATCGTATGTTTAAAAATTAAACTGTTAGAATCTGTGTTAGAACTGGTCCACACACTTATCTTTTGTATGAAGTCTGAGCTACTATAGTGATCATTTTTCAAACAGCTGCCAGTAAGACACCTTTCATATAGGGAAGACCAGCATTGAACTAATCATAATGTGAAACATTAGCCATCTATTCTTGTTTGACTACTAAGGAGACCTTGTTAAGTGAATAGAACCATTTTTTTTGAAATTTGTCAATAATTCCACTTATTTTCAAACTAGTTAATGTTAATGGGAGATAATGGTTTTATGAAAGAAACTCTTAACTTCCTACTCTTATGGCAGTCACTTTGTGGCATTAGGTTGGTTGTTTCGAAAATTGAAAAAGGAGTTATAAAATAGTGCATTCACTTTTGGATGCATGTATATATATTTTTTCTTCCAAGATGTTGTGTAAATTCAAGTTAGTTAACATAGAGCATAATAATGGTTTCAGGAGTAGAATTTAGTGATTCATCACTTACATGTAACATTCAGTGCTCGTCCCAACAAGTGTCCTCCTTAATGCCCATCATCCATTTAGCCCATCCCCCACCCACCTTCCCTCCAGCAACCCTATTTGTCCTCTATAGTTAAGAATCTCTTATGGTTTGTCCCTCTCTCTCTGTTTTTCTCTTATTTTTCCTTTCCTTCTCCTATGTTCCTCTGTTTTGCTTCTTACATTCCACATATGAGTGTCAGGATGCATATATATTTTTGAAATATAAATAATCAGTTATACTATTGAATAATTGCTTGCTATTTCTCTAAATGGAGAAATACTGAGAAAGTATTTTTAAGTTGATTTCATATTTAAAAGGAACCTTCTTCTATATTGGGGAATTGTATTATAATTTTAAATTATGTCATTAAAATCTTGGGAAAGCTATGCAAAAATGTCTTATAAATATAAGAAAGCACTCATGTTTGAAAAACATGTCAAAGATTATAATTTGATTTTTCTGTCTTTGAGGTATATTTTGATGCATTTTGAAAGCTAAATGATTGCAAAAAAATAAAGCTGAGTTTTCACTGTTTACAAACATCATTCCCCGGACTTCAAAGTAAGAGATTGACATAGTGTAAATGATAATTCAGCACAGCTCTGCTCCCCATAAATTAACATTTAAAATGTAACTTTGAAGAAAGTAAGCATTTTAGACACTGCTTACTGTTGAAGGGCACATGGCCACAGTTTCTAAGATGGAGGGGGTTTATTAAGGTGAATGGATGGGAAAGAAGATTTGTAGTCAAGGGCTCCACTGGCTTTCATAAAAGCTTTGAACATATCTCATGGTGCCTTATTTCCTGAATTTTTAAACTAGAGCTTATCTGTAGATCTACAACTCTGAGACCTTTGCACAAAAGTCAAATAGAAGGTGCCATGGGATGGAAGAGAATTATTATTCAGAGAAAATCTTATCTTTTTCACATTGTCATTTATCTTTCTCTGCCCATCAATTGATAAGTAATGGAAAGCAGGGAAAATGTTGTTTTCAGCATACTGATTATTTTATTGTGTTAGTATTAAATTTCTCTTGGCTCTTTGTACTTTTTTAATCTTTTTTATTTTCTTCCATCGTCTTTCTCACCAAGCAAATACAGGGTATGAAGCCAGAGGATTAAACTCATTATTTTAAATATTTTCAATGTTGGTTTTAGTAATAAGTGTGTATAGATGTGAATAAAAAGCCAGACCTATCTAGGAAATCCTCAAAACAGTGAACCAGTAAAGATGATCAAGATTGTCCTTGTTGTATAAAAATGCTGTTTTTATATACCTTTTGTATGTACCTTGCTTTATAAGACTATCTGAAACATCTATGTGGATTGAAGATGTGCATTTCCTATGGCCTGTGACTCCATATATACAAATCAACTCCAGAATGTATTTAGTCATATTCTGAAAGAGATAGATTCAAATATGTTTATTTCAGGTGAGTGATAGTAAAATATTGGAGACAATATATATGCTCATTGGTAGATAAATAATAAAAATATGCACACACAAATATTTTACTATCTACACATAAAAATGAACTGTATCTACATAGATCAGGATAGAAACATCTTTAAAACATAATGGAGTGAAAAAAGTGAACTGCAGAAAAAGTATGTTACCCTTCACCTAAATTAATAAAAATACACAGGACAAAACTAAACATTTATTTTGAATATATATGTAAAAGTTAAGAAAGAGAATAGTAGATTAAATCATAAGCATATAGCTATGGAAACTTCTAAACAGGAGTCAAGTAGATTGGAAGAGAAGAAAGTGAAGTGAGCTTCACATTCTGTTGTCTGGGAACAGTTTCTGCTGGCAATGTATTCATAGAGTTCTTGTATAATTTTAATAGATAACAGAGTTATATTCCACTGTATATGACAAAACCCCCAAATCGTTGTAGTTTCAAGGAGGTAGAAGTTGATTTCTCTATTACATGATAGAGGTAAGTTTTAGGGCTAGTATAGTGACGCATGATGTCATTAGGTACCCATATACTTAATTTTCTTCTTATAGAAAGAAATACTTTCTTCATAAATTCTTATGTCAACTCATGACCCAAAATGGTTGTTGGAGCTTTAGGTGTCATTTTTGCATTCTAAACCAGTTATAAGAGATAGGGATTGTAATAGCATATCTTCATCCTTTATAGGAATGCAGACAAATCTTTGTAACAATCTCACTGGGCTGATTTAGTTGTAGAATACCCTTGATGAGAGGGATACTGAAGCCGTGTCATTGAATCTTGTTCAGATAAGACATAATGAAGAGAATGGTGTAGGAAAGCAGTTTGGATTCTTAGAAGGAGGCTGGGAAAAGGGAGGGGAGGAGGGGGAAATGTGCAAATGTGAACAGTTGTTAAATTTGATATGGGTGGCTAATTTAAAAAATGTTTGTATATTTTAAAAAATCCTTTATACCTTAAGATAAAAATATTAAGTTTGTCTTTTGAAAAAGAATTACTAAGTTGGGTCAACAATATTTCAAATGTAAAATGTAGATAATAAGTCTACTTCCCATAAATTCCAGAGAAAATTTTCAGAAAGTCACTGGGGCTTCCAGCAAGTAGTCAGTGTGAATGCTGACTGTCAAGGAATTATGAATGGCCATCAACAATGTATGCTACAGATATCTTAAGTTCCAAAAGATGTCTCTAAATAAATCTGTCCCTGTGGGTGTTTATATGGTTTATACTTCTTTTGAAGATGATGAAGAAGGAAGAAGTTACTGTTATTTCTGAATGAATACAGAAAATTTAAATTGTAAATAGTGTAGGTATGATTTTACTCTTTCAGGTTTTTTTGTTGAAGTGTAGTCGCCCTACAATATTAATTTCTGGTGTACAATGTAGTGATTCAACATTTACATACATAATGAATCACCACCACAAGAAATTTAGTTTCTATCACGACACAGTTATTACAATATTATTAATTATATTACCTATGGCTGTGCTTGATATCTCTGTGACTTGTTTTCCAACTGGAAGATTGTACCTTGTAATTACCTTCCTGTGTTTCATCCATTCTACCATCCCTGTCCTCTCTGCAATCATCAGTTTATGCTCTGTATTTTCAAGTCTTTTTGGTTTTTTGTTTGTTTGTTTGTTTGCTGATTTTGTTTTTCACTCACACGTGAGTGAATTCATACGATATTTGCTTTATCTGACTTATTTAATGTAATACCCTCTACGTCCACTCATATTGTTGCAGATGACAAGATTTCATTCTTTTTAATGGCTAAGTAATATTCCTCTGCATGTGTACCATATCTTCTTTATCCATTTATCAATGAGTCACTTAAGTTCCTTCTGTATCTTGGCTGATGTAAATGATGCTGCAATGAATATGAGGATGCATAAATCTTTTAGAATTAGTGTTTATTTCCTTTAGATGAATGCCCAGAAGTGGCTAAGCCAATTTACATTCCCTACAAAGGAACTCTTATACCCTTTCTCCACATGCTTCCTGACACGTATTTCTTATCTTTTTGATACTATGCATTCTATTATGAAGTGATATCTTATTACGGTTTTCACTTGCATTTGTCTGATAATTAGTGATGTAGAGCATCTTCTTCAGAAAAACATCTATTCAGGTCCTCTGCCCATTTTTAAATGGATTATTTATTGTTTGGTGTTGAGCTGTATGAATTCTATATATATATTGGATATTAACCCCATATCAGATATCAAACATATTATTTGTAAATATCTTCTCCCATTCAATAAATTGTCTTCATTTTATTGATGACTTTCTTAACCACGCACAGCTTTTTAGTTTGATGTTGCCCCAGTTGTTTGTTTTTCTTTTGTTGCTCTTGCCTGATGAGGCAGATCCAAAAATATATTGCTAAAACTGATGTCCAAGAGTTTATTGCCTGTGTTTTCTGTAGGAATTTTGTGTTTTTAGGGCTTACATTTATATCTTTAAATCACTTTTAGTTTATTTTTGTAGGAGTGTAAGACAGTGAGTGGTCTGGTTTCATTGTTTTGCATATAGCTGTCTAGCTTTCTCAGCACCATTGATTGAAAAGACTGTGTTTTCCCCATTTTGTATTATTTCTTCATTCATTGTAAGTTAATTGATGATATAATACGGGTTTGTTACTGGGCTATCTATTCTGTTTCATTGATCTATGTGTCTGTTTTGTTTTGTTGTTACTTGGTAGAACCATACTGTTTTAATTATTATAGCTTTGTAGTATATTTTAGAATCTGGACACATGATACCTCCAGCTTCGTTCTTTCTCAAGATTGCTTCAGCTGTTCAAGGTCTTTCGTGCTTTCATACAAATTTTAGGATTAGTTGTTCTAGTTCTATGAAATATTCCATCAGTATTTTGGATATGGCTTGTGTTGAATCTTTCTCAAAATTGTTTTGGATAGTATGGACATTTTAACTATTAATTCTTTAAGTTTATGAGCACAGTATATTTGTCCATTTGTTTGTGCGTTCTATTGCTTTCATCATTATTGTTTTCAGAGTACAGGCATTTCACTTTTTGGTTTAATTTATTCTGAGGTATTTTATTCTTTTTAACACAATTGTAAATAGAATTGTTTCCTTGAATTTTCTTTATGATAATTTGTGGCTGGTGTATAGAAATAAAACCATTTTTTATATATTTTGTATCCTGCAACTTTACTGACTTCATTTTTTAGTTCTAATAGTTTTTTGGGAGAGTCTTTAGGGTTTTCTGTATAGTATCATGCCATCTTCAAATAATGATAGTTTTACTTCTCCCAAATTAGGATGACCTTTATTTATTTATTTTGTCTGATTCCATTTCTAGGATTTTCAGTATTTTGTTGAATAAGTGTTGAGAGTATGCATCATTGTCTAGTTCCTGATCTTAAAGGAAAAGATTTCAGGTTTTCAATATTGAGTATGTTAGCTGTGAACTTGTCCCTATGTAGTCTATATTATGTTCCTTCTCCACCCCTTTTGTTGTGGGTTTTCATCATAAATGAATACAGAGTTTTGTCCAGTGCCTTTTCGGCATCTATTGAGATGATCATATGATTTTTATCCTTCATTTTGTTAATGGAGTGTATCATATTGATTGGTCGTGGATATTGAATCATTTTGCATCCCTGGAATAAATCCCACTTGATCATGGTGTATGAGACTTTAGTGTATTAAAGTCTCTCCTTCAATTTAATTAACACAGACTGGTCTTACAGCATGCGGTAAAGGGGAAAAATTAAAATTTCTAAAATTTGCTATTCAAATGCCATTCCCAAGGAGCATTACCAACTATGTTGCTTTAAGCATTAATTACTGCTGTGGCACTCAGGTGACAGAGCATTGCTGTGAATAGATGTGCTTCTCTGAAACCACTTTTTCCTCGGTGCCTAAGCACAGGTGGATTGATTCTAATAAACTCCAAACTTTCCTCTCTTCATTTTCTCTTCTCGTCTCTAAATACTTAAAGAAAATATGAGAAGACATACATTGAGATTATGGATTATTTGATTGTGGATAATATTAGGTATACTTTTCATTTGCTAATTTTTGCTTTAGAACTCTTTGTCTCTTCTTTCCTCCCTCCTATATCTCTCTCTTTTTAAAAATGTTAATGTTTCTTTATTTTTGAGAGAGAGTGTAAGCAGAGAAAGCAGGGAGAGAGGGAGACACAGAATCCAAAGCAGGCTCCAGGCTCTGAGCTGCCAGCACAGAGCCCAACACGGGGCTTGAACTCACCAACCATGAGATCATGACCTGAGCTGAAGTCAGATGCTTAACCGACTGAGCCACCCAGGCCCCCTATATCTCTTTGGAATATAGGAGACACAACTAAACCATTTCCCATCGTATGTTTCCCTTCTCTCTCTCCTGAAGTTTATCATCCCAAAAAAGGGGATTTTTTAATATTTACATAAATAAAATCATAAACCTATCATTGTTCAGTAAACTTGTTTTCACTAATTATGCTTTGAAAATGTATCTATGTTGATACATTTAGGTCTAGCTAGATTATTTAATAGCTGTTCATTAAAAAAAAAAAAAACAACAACCTGTGTTTCACTATCCATCTCTTTACTGACTCTGGTACATGTAAAATATGGATCCTTCTTATAAATGTTTATTTATCTATTTCAGTAGCCTTTATTTACCCAGGCTCCTGTTTAGTATTACATAAATTATGTAACTGAAAAGTAGCCCCTCTTAGAGTAATTGATTTTGACAGCTTTTTAAATAAAATGATTTGGGGATATTAGAATGCTTTTAGGTATATAAGTTGGTCAGGAACCTCACCATCTTCTTGTATATTTCTGATTTTGATCAATGACATTTTCTACTTGTTTATATGAATATTCCATTATTTCATGAATGCTTTCCATTGTTTATAGTCCAAGCCTGGTTGATTGACCCAGTGTAGTACTTTGTGTCTTTACTTTAAGTCCTTTATCTCAGTCACTTGAGTGGACATATTTAAATGGATTTGAGATGACAGGTTTAGGATATACTATTTTAAATGTAGATCTATAGAGTATGTCTTTCTAGCTGAGATTATAATACATTTTGTTAGACAGGAGTTAATTCAATGCATTTATCTGAATAAATATGTCCTGTTAATGCACATAAACAGATACTACATGCAAAATTTGAAATTGTTTATAATGAAATGAATGAATCAGGATAATTGTTAAGTAGCAATATGACATCTAGTAATATAACCAACTAGATAAGAATAGTCTCAAAAATTTAAATGTAGATATTTGTGTATTTTAAACTAAATATGTGAAGTAACAAATAGACAAATTTATCAATATAAGTCCTGGTTAAAAATTGAGAAATCTGGAGATACTTATTCTAGATATTTTCCATAAGATATTGATTAAAAACATTTATGGAACTCTCAGTGAATACATATGCAGTACTTAATTTTATTTAGTGGGAAAATACAAAAGACATAGGAGACCTATCTGGGCCTGCAGAGAATCTATGACTAGATATGAACATGAAATGAACTAACATAAAGGGCATAGTTAACAAGTATACATTGATACTGTGGAAACTGAAAATGCTCTGTATCCTTAATTATTGGTATAAGCTCTTTCATCTAAAGGAATTTCTAGCTAACTGAAGTACTGAAATGGAAATTATGTTTAATATAGTCATTTAAATGAAAACCATATGAAAGAGGATAGATTTTGGTTTTTTGTCGTTTGTTTGTTTGTTTCGAGACAGTGTGCATGCAAGTGAGAGGGGTGTAGAGGGAGAGAGATAAGCTTACGCAGGCTCCAGGCCCAGCATGGAGCTCAGTGTGGAGCTGGATCTCACAACCATGAGATCATGACCTGAGCTGAAATCAAGAGTCAGATGCTTAACCTACTGAGCACCCAGGCACCCCAAAAAGGACAATTTTCTAAACAGAATATTCGGTACAATCTTACCATCAGTTATAATATCTTTTTGTAGTGAATTAACTTTTCTGTCTCCTCTTGTGGTATCAACACATCTGCTTTTATTCTCCTACTACAAAGGGCGCTGAGGTGAAAATGCTAGTGTGTGTTCCCGTACTGTGTTGCACAGAGGTAAAGGTGTTAAAAGATAACAAATTGAAGGATGAAATTTTTTAGAATCGTCCTAGTTCAAAAAGTTTGGGAGACAATATGTTAAGTAAAACTTTATAGCTATATTCGCTTCAGCAATGTGATTCACAGACTATAAGATGTTAAAACCTTCAAAAATGAACATTTTCCTTGCAATAATTTGCTAATTTTATTAGATCATAGAACTTATAATGGTATCTTGAAAGCACTGGTGTTCCACAAAACACAATTTTGGAAACACCTGTTGTATGTATTATTCTGTATTTATACACAGGGGACTTAACCTTACTGATTTGAGTTCTGAATCTATAAACAACATTAAGAAAAAGTAAAAATTAGTTTTAAAAATTGTTAAGGCTATTCTAAGTCCTTTAGATATTCAAATTATCAAATCAGCTTGTCAATTTGTACAAAAATGCCTAGTGAGGTTTATGATTGATACTACAATGAATCTATAGATCAGCTTGGGGAAAGTTAACTTCTTAATAATATTGAATCTTTTAATTTATGAATGTGGTATAGTTATCTATTTATTTAAATTATCTCTAATTTATGTCAGCAATATTTTGCAGCTTTAGACTCAGGGTCTTAAACATCTTTTATTAAGTCTATTCCTAGAAATGTTGTATTTTAATGATACTGTTTTAAATAATATCATTTTAAAATTACAATTTCCTGGGGGTACTTCGGTGGCTCAGTAAGTTTAGTGTCTGAATCTTGATTTTGACTCAGGTCATGATGTCACAGTTCATGGGATTGAGCCCTGTGTCAGGTTCTGCACTGACCGTGCAAAGCCTGCTTGGGATTCTCTCTCTCCCCTTCTCTCTTTGCCTTTCCCTAGCTTGCTCGCATGCATTCTCTCTCTTTCTTTTCAAAATAAATAAGCATTAAAAGTAAAATTATAATTTCCTAGTATAAAGAAATGCAGTAAATTATTGTATATTGACTTCATAGCCCGTGATCATGCTAATTTTATTTATTCTAGAAATTTTCTTTTTTTTTAATTTTATAATAGTTTATTTTGAAAATGGTTTACATATAACACCCAGTATTCATCCCAACATGTGCCCTTTTTAATGCCCATCACCCCCTCTCCTCCCTCCCTCCTCCCTCATCCCCCTCACCCTCAGTTTTTTCTTAGTCTTTGAGAGTCTCTTATGTTTTATCTCCCTCCCTCTCTGTGTCTTTTTTTTCTTTCCCCTCTTCCCCTCCCCCTGGTTTTTGCTTAGTCTCACAAAGTCCACCTATTCGTGGAAACATATGGTATTTGTCTTTTTCTGACTGACTTATTTCACTTAACATAATACCCTCTAGTTCCATCCATGTTGCTACACATGGCCAGATTTCATTTTTTCTCATTGCCATGTAGTAGTCCATTGTATATATGTACCACATCTTCTTTATCCACTCGTCAGTTGATGGGCACTTGGTCTCTTTCCATGATTTGGCTATTGTCGAAAGTGCTGCTATGAACATTGGGGTACACGTGCTCCTATGCATCAGCATTCCTGTGTCTCTTGGGTAGATTCCTAGCAGTGCTATTGCTGGATCATAGGGTAGCTCTATTTTCATTTTTTTGAGGAACCTCCACACCATTTTCCAGAGTGGCTGCACCAGTTTGCATTCCCACCAACAGTGTAGGAGGGTGCCTGTTTCTCTACATCCCTGCCAGCATCTATAGTTTCCTGCTTTATTCATGGTAGCCACTCGAACCGGTGTAAGGTGGTATCTCAGTGTGGTTTTGATTTGTATTTCCCTGATGATGAGTGACATTGAGCATCGTTTCATGTGTCTGTTGGCCATCTGAATGTCCTCTTTGGAGAAGTGTCTATTCATATCATCTGCCCATTTCTTCACTGGGTTGTTTGTTTTTCGGGTGTGGAGTTTGGTAAGTACTTTATAGATTTTAGATATTAGTCCTTTATCTGATATGTCATTTGCGATGATCTTTTCCCATTCCGTTGGTTGCCTACTCGTTTTGTTGGTTGTTTCTTTTGCTGTGCAGAAGCTTTTTATCTTGATGAGGTCCCAATAGTTCATCTTTGCTTTTAATTCCCTTGCCTTTGGAGACGTGTCGAGTAAGAAATTGGTGCGTCTTAGGTCAAAGAGGCTTTTTCCTGCTTTCTCCTCTCGGATTTTGACGGTTTCCTGTCTCACATTCAGATCTTTTATCCATTTAGAATTTATTTTTGTGAGTGGTGTAAGAAAGTGGTCTAGTTTCATTCTTTTGCATGTTGCTGTCCAGTTCTCCCAGCACCATTTGTTAAAGAGGCTGTCTTTTTTCCATTGGATACATTTTCCCGCTTTGTCAGAGATTAATTGGCCATATACTTGCGGGTCCATTTCTGAGTTTTCTATTGTATTCCATTGGTCTATGTGTCTGTTTTTGTGCCAATACCATACAGTCTTGATGACCACTGCTTTGTAGTAGAGGTTAAAGTCTGGGATTGTGATGCCTTCCGCCTTGGTTTTATTCTTCAGTATTATTTTGGCTATTCGAGGTCTTTTGTGGTTCCATACAAATTTTAGGATTGTTTGCTCTAGCTTTGAGAAGAATGCTGGTGCAATTTTGATTGGGATTGCTTTGAATGTGTAGATTGCTTTGGGTAGTATTGCCATTTTAACGATATTTATTCTTCCAATCCATGAGCATGGGATGTTTTTCCATTTCCTTGTGTCTTCCTCAATTTCCTTCATAAGTTTTTTATAGTTTTCAGTGTAGAGGTCTTTCACCTCTTTGGTTAGGTTTATTCCTAAGTATTTGATGGTTTTTGGTGCAATTGTGAAAGGGATTAGCTTCTTTATTTCTCTTTCTGCTGCTTCATTGTTGGCGTATAGAAATGCCACCGATTTCTGTACATTGATTTTGTATCCTGCAACTTTGCTGAAATCATGAATCAGTTCTAGTAGGCTTTTGGTGGATTCCGTTGGGTTTTCCATGTAAAGTATCATGTCATCTGCAAAAAGTGAAAGTTTGACTTCCTCCTTGCCAATCTTGATGCCTTTTATTTTGTTTTGTTGTCTGATTGCTGATGCTAAGACTTCCAGCACTATGTTAAATAGCAGTGGTGAGAGTGGACACCCCTGTCGTGTTCCCGATCTCAGGGGGGAGGCTTTCAATTTTTCCCCATTGAGGATGATATTAGCTATGGGCTTTTCATATATGGCTTTTATGATGTTCAGTATGTTCCTTCTATCCCGACTTTCTCGAGAGTTTTTATTAAGAAAGGATGCTGTATTTTGTCAAATGCTTTTTCTGCATCTATTGACAGGATCATATGATTCTTACCTTTTCTTTTGTTGATGTGATGTATCACGTTGATTGATTTGCGAATATTGAACCAGCCCTGCAACCCAGGGATGAATCCTACTTGATCATGGTGGATAATTCTCTTTATATGCTGTTGGATTCAATTTGCTAGTATCTTGTTGAAAATTTTTGCATCCATATTCATCAGGGATATTGGCCTGTAATTTTCTTTCTTTGCTGGGTCTCTATCTGGTTTGGGAATCAAAGTGATGCTGGCTTCATAGAATGAGTCTGGGAGTTTTCCTTCCGTTTCAATTTTTTGGAACAGCTTGAGGAGGATAGGAATTAACTCTGTTTTAAATGTCTGGTAAAATTCTGCAGGAAAGCCATCTGGTCCAGGGCTTTTATTCGCTGGGAGGTTTTTAATAACTGATTCTATTTCTTCACTAGTTATGGGTCTGTTCAAATTTTCTATTTCTTCCCGTTTGAGTTTTGGTAGCGTGTGGCTATTTAGGAAGCTGTCCATTTCTTCCAGATTGCCAAGTTTGGTGGCATATAATTTTTCATAGTATTCTCTGATGACTGCTTGTATATCCAAGGGATTGGTTGTAAATTCTCCCTTTTCATTCACAATTTTATCTATTTGAGTTCTCTCTCTTTTCTTTTTGAGAAGCCTGGCTAGAGGTTTGTCTATTTTGTTTATTTTTTCAAAGAACCAGCTTTTGGTTTCATTGATCTGTTCCACTACCTTTTCTGTCTCCATATGATTAATTTGTGCTCTGATCTTTGTTATTTCTCTCTTTCTGCTGGGCTTGGGTTGTTTTAGTTGTTCTGCTTCTAGCTCCTTTAGGCGTGCTGTTAGAATTTGTGTTATTGATTTTTCTTGTTTCTTGAGATGGGCCTGGATTGCAATGTTTTTCCCTCTCAGGACTGCCTTTGCTGCGTCCCAGAGCATTTGGATTATTGTATTTTCATTTTCATTTGTTTCCATGTATTTTTTAATTTCTTCTCTGATGGCTTGGTTGACCCAGTCATCTTTTAGTAGGTTATTTCTTAGTCGCCATGTTCTTGGATATTTTCCAGGCTTTCTCCTGTGGTTGATTTCAAGTTTCAAAGCATTGTGGTCTGACAGTGTACATGGTATGATCTCAATTCTTTTATATTTATTCAGAGCTTCCCTGTGCCCCAGAATGTGGTCTATCTTGGAAAATGTACCGTGTGCAGTTGAGAAGAACATAAATTCCTTTGCTTCTGGGTGAAGGACCCTAAAGATGTCTGTGAGGCCCGTCTGTTCTAATGTGTCGTTCAGGGCTATTGTTTCTGCGGAGATTTTCTGTTTTGTGGATCTATCCAATACTGAGAGTGGAGTGTTGAGATCCCCTACTATTAGGACATTTTTATCAATGAGGTTGCTAATGTTTGTAATTAGTTGTTTTACAAATTTGGGTGCCCCCGAATTCGGTGCGTAGATATTTACAATTGTTAGCTCTTCCTGCTGGATGGTCCCTGAGACTATTATATAATGTCCTTCTTCATCTCTTATTACATCGTTCATTTTAAAGTCTAATTTGTCTGATATAAGTGTGGCTACTCCGGCTTTCTTCTGACTTCCAGTAGCATGGTAGATAGTTCTCCATCCCCTCACTTTCAATCTGAAGGTGTCTTCAGGTTTAAGATGAGTTTCTTGAAGACAGCAAATAGATGGGTCTTGTTTTTTAATCCATTCTGTTATCCTGTGTCTGTTGATTGGCGCATTTAGTCCATTTACATTCAGTGTTAATATTGAAAAATCTGGGCTTACAGTCACTGTATTATCTGTAAGTTTCATTTTGTAAGGCTGTCCCTGGCAGTTTGTGTTTTTTGCAACCTTGCCTTCATAGAATGCCCCTCAGGATCCCTTGTAGTCCTGGCTTATTTGTGATAAATTCTTTCAGTTTTTGTTTGTTGGGAAAAACCTTGATCTCTCCTTCTATTCTGAATGACAGGCTAGCCGGATACAGAATTCTTGGTTGCATGTCCTTCTTGCTCATCACATTGAAGATATCCTGCCATTCCTTTCTGGCTCGCCAAGTTTCTGTAGATAAGTCTGCTACTACCCTTATATGTGTCCCTTTGTATGTTAGGGTTCTTTTGTCCCTAGCTGCTTTCAGGATTCTCTCCCTATCTTTGTATTTTGCCAGCTTCACTATGATGTGCCGTGCAGAAGATCTATTCACGTTACGTCTGAGGGGAGTTCTCTGTGCCTCTTGGATTTCCATGCCCTTTTCCTTCCTCATGTTGGGGAAGTTCTCAGCAATGATTTGTTCAAGAACCCCTTCGACTCTTTTCTTTCTCTTCTTCCTCTGGAACTCCTATGATACGGATATTGTTTCTTTTGAGTGCATCGCTCAGCTCTCGAATTCTCCTTTCCTGTTCCTGGATCAGCTTCTCTCTCTTTTTATCTGGTTCCTCTTTTTCAATGATTTTGTCTTCTAATGCACTAACTCTTTCCTCTACTTCTTCAATCCGTGCTGTGGCTCCTTCCTGTTTCCCTTGTATTTCTTCCAATGTCTTCTTTAATTCTTCCTGACCGTTTTTAAGGTCCTTGAACTCTGCCGCGCGGGACCCCTTGCATTCATCTAAGCTTTTTTCAAGGCCAGCGATTAGTTTTATGATTATCATTCTATATTCATGTTCTGTTATGTTGCTTATATCTGTTTTCATTAATTCTTGAGCTGTCACTGCTTCTTGTAGATTCTTTTGAGGAGAATTCTTCCGTCTCGTCATTTTGGCTGGATGTGTTTTGGGTTGTTTCTTGAAGTTTCCCTGGAAAGGAAAACAGACTGACAAACACACAGAACACAGAAATACTCGAACGTACCGACAAATGGTCCAGACAAGCAGTTCACAACAGAAAAAAGAATAACAAGTGACTCTCTGAGGGCAATGTCCTGAAGTAACAGCTACACGTTAAGGACAGGGTATGTAGTGTGCTGGTGGCAGAGCATATATAGACAGAATAATGACTGGTGCAGGGAGAAGAAGGAAATGGACTTTGCCCAGGTAGAGCGACCAAAGGGTTTAATCCAGACTGATAGAAATCAGAATAAGGACAGGTGCGAGGGACAAGGAATAAAGATCCATGTCATCTAGATGAACTTATGCGGCCTGGTTATTCCAGAAAAACGGCTAGGGAAGTAAAGAAGAGGTTGTAGGACATGTCCTCAAGGAGTGGGTTAAAAAAAAAAAAATGTTTAAGCCAGTCAGTACCCTGGATAACCAGCTCAGGGATGGGGATTGGTAGGAATGAGAAAGGGAGGAATAAATTTAAAAAGAAGATATGACTGGAGTTACTCCAGGCCACAATCTCCACTTGGCATCAGTCACTCCTGCTGATAGGTTGGGAGGGGCGTGGTTTGGTGTAGGCGGGTCCCACCTCCACTGCTGCAGGGATGGCTTTTGGGGTGACTTCCTGGCTTGTGAGACAACAATGGCGTCTCTCCAGACCCACGCCACCAGTCCTGGAGGCTTTATTCGCCCCTTTATTTCTGTTCTCTCTCCACCGCCAACGCCGGCCTAGTGTGGTTCACTGAACGGTGACCCGGCCGTGTCCTACCCCCGATTTGACTATAATTGTGCCGGCGTTAGAGGTGCTCCACAGGAGCTGCCCCCTGGGGCTGCCTGGGTCCCTGCTGCCAGTCCCGGCGCGCGCCCCTGGAGGCACTGGGCGAGGGTGGTGCGGTGACGCGGCCGTCTGCTACCCCCGATTTCGTTATAATTGTGCCGGGGTTAGAGGTCCTCGGCGGGTGGTGCCACCTGGGTCCCCGCTGCCAGTCCCGGGGGCGCGCGCGTCCCCGCGGCTCGGGACGGGGTTGGCGCAGTCCCGGTAGCGCGCGGGTAGTGCTGCTGTTTGCCACTGAACTTCTCTTCAAAAGCCCTGCATTTAGGGGCTGGATGGTAGCGGTCTCACCCGCTCTGGCCCTCTCGTTCAGATGTTGTTCGAGCGGCACTTTCCCAGCTATCTCCGAAGACGCTTACCCTCCCCTCAGCTCAACTTCCCGAGTTCGAGTTCGTTTTATTGGACCCAGATTAAACTCACGGTTTAGCTGGGCCGTGTCTGTTTTCGCCTCCGTTCCTTGTTAGCTGTAGCACCATTTCCCCCGATTCTTGGAGTTGAGAGAGACTATGGTTTCAGTCGTCCCCGTTTAAAGGGCACGCGAAATACTGGAGCCCCCTACTCCTCCGCCATGTTGCCCTAAGTCTATTCTAGAAATTTTCTTATAGGTTTCTTAGGACTTTCTATGTCAGCAAGTGTGGTCTCTGTGAATGAAGACACATTTATTCCTTCTTTCCCATTATTGTTGCTGTATTTCACTGCCTAAAGCCCTCAGTACAATACCTATAAGAAGTCGGAATAGACAACTTTGCGTAGATCCTGATCTTACAGAATAATCATTCAGTTTTACCACTAAGTATGGTATTAGCTATAGGTTTTTTTGTAGCTGTCCTGTCAAATTAAGGAAATTCTCTCATTTTCCAAGTGTGCTGAGAACTTTTTTTTTAATGCACGAATGTTGAATTTTGTCGGAGACTTTTTCTTTATTTATTAAGCTGATCATGAATTTTCCCCTTTATTCTTTTAATATGGTAAATTACATTATTGATTTTTCCCACTTAATTAATTTTTCATTCCTATGAGAATTCCTAGTTGATCACAATGCATTTTCCTATTATATAGTTCAGTATTTGATTTTCTCATATTTTGCCTGTGCTTATCAGGACTGTTGGTCTATAGTTTTCTTATAATGTCTTGATCAGATTTTGGCGTCAGGATTGTACTGGCATCATAGAGTAACTTGGAAAGTATCTCCCTCTTGTCAGTTTTCAAAAAGGGGTTTTGTAAGATTGGTGCTATTTTTTCCTTAACATCTGACATATTTACCAATGCAAATCTCTATTGTTGAGGTTCGGTTTTTAAATATGAATTGGATTATTTTTATTGGTAGAATGCAATTTTGATGATCTATTTTATTTCAAGTCAGTTTTAATAACTTATATTTTTAAGTTTATTTATTTGTTTTAAGAGTGAGAGTGAGAGCCAGTAGGGGAGGGGCAGAGAGAGACGGAGAGAGAATCCCAAGCAGGCTCTGACAGTGCAGAACCCTACGCAGGGCTCAATCCCATGAACTATGAGATCATGACCTAAGCTAAAATCAAAAGTCAGACTTTTAATCAACTGAACCACCCAGTCACCCCAATAAGGAATTGTTCTTTTCATTTAAATTTTCAAGTGTATTTACATAATGCTATTTATAGTAATCCTTTTTTTTTAATGTTTTTTTATTTCATTTTTTGAGAGACATAGAGACAGAGTGTGAGCAAGGGAAGGGCAGAGAGAGAGGGACACACAGAATCCGAAGCAGGCTCCAGGCTCTGAGCCATCAGCACAGAGCCCGACGCGGGGCTTGAACTCACAGACTGTGAGATCATGACCTGAGCCGAAGTTGGCCGCTTAACCAACTGAGCCACCCAGGCACCCCTATAGTAATCCTTTTTAATGATTGTAGGTTCTAGTAATAACATGATTTTATTCCTTTCATTGGTATTTTGTGTTATTTCTTGATTAACCTTGCTTAACTGCTTATCAATTTTATTAATCTTTCTACAGAAACAGATTTTGACTTCTATTAATTCTAACATTTACCTTGTATTTATTGATTTCTCCTCATGTTTGTTAGTTATTCCTATTTACTCTGGATTTAGTTTAGTGTTGCTTTTTTAATGTAGCTTCTTAAGTAGCTTCTTAAATTTTGATAATTTATTATAAACCTTGCCTTTCAAATAAAGATATCTAAAGTTACAAATTTCTCTCTAAGTTATGGTTTAACTACATCCCATAGATTTTTCTTTGTTTTTATTATCATTTTCTACAGAATATTTCCTGCTTTCTGATGAACTTTTCTTTGGTCAATGAATTATTTTTCTTATTGCTTTTATAGATTTACTTATGTTTTTATTGAAGTACAGTCAACACACAATGTTACATTAGTTTCAAGTGTATAACATAGTGATTAGACAAATTTATATGTTGTTCTATACTCAGTATAAGTGTAATTATCACCTATAACCATATAACATTATTGCAATACCATTGACAATATTCCCAAGGCTGTATATTTTATCCCCATCACTTACTCATCCTGTAACTGGAAGCCTGTACCTCCCACTCCTCTTCATACATTTTGCCCATCCCCCTCCCCTCTGGCAACCATCAATTTGTTCTCGTTATTTATGGGTCTCTTTGTGCTTTTCATTGCTTATTCATTTGTTTTGTTTTTTAGATTCCAGATACAAGTGAAACCATATGATATTTGTCTGACTCATTTCACTTAGCATAATACTCTGTAGGTCCATCCATGTTGTTGTTGCAAATGGAAAGATCTCATCTTTTTTTTTTTTTCTTTAATGCCTGAGAATAGTACATTGTGTATAAATACTGCATCTTCTTTATCCTCTCATTTTTAAGGCAATAACAAGGGTGAGCAATCAGCATGTTGCTGGCAAAAAAAAAAAATATTACTGTTAGGGGAATAAATTTTTGTTTGTTTTACCAAAAGATCTGAAGGATCTAATTAATATCAGTAGGAACTGGGAAGTGCCAGCGTGATGTGGGGGTAAGGTAGGATAGGACTTAAGGGGTACAGAATAAAGGCTATATAAAGAGAGTTCATTAATATGTGGAATTGTCCCTTGACTCATTATTTATTTCCTATCAAAAACACTTGGACCCTGTCCTAATATGTGACAGTTGAGAAGAAGCCTATGCTTTGGGGCCCCTGCAGAGTGTCCATTCCTACCATTTTGGGCTTATCATAGGCCTACCACACAACATAGGAATGGGAGGCTGAGGAAGAGGTTGAGTGCTTTTTGCAAGACCCTCTCTGATTGTTATGTGTTTCCTCTGTGATAGAGGTGATGCCTCTAGCGGACACTAAGGAGCAATACAAAATTTGCGCACTTTGTGCCCACTCCCTTAATTCTATCCATATGCTTAGTTCCCCAAACATTTTTCTCTCATTTTCCAACTTACACTTTCCAGGGCCTTGACCAACTAGCTAAGTAATTTAATACTTTTAGCCTACATATGGCTCTCCATATTTCCATCCACTTCTCCCCCTATTCTAAGTCAATAATCAGGTACACAGCTCACATATTTGACTAACAGAGAGGTTTTTTTCTCATTGTTTTATTTCAGGGCTACTTCTGGTATAGCTAGATTTTAGCAAGAAACTATTTTTTATTCACTCCAATATAAGGAGGCAACCCATCCTGCACAAGACTTTGGTGCTTTTATTTCTTGCTCAACTGGTTATAGGAAACTCCCTAAAAGGTGTGACCTGAAGGAGACCTATGGATATGAAGACCTAAAAAGTATCGATTTATCACTTGAGTTCCTTGGCCACTTTATTGTTGAAACTTACAGGTGCACTTTGGACCTGTTTGGGTCCAATCCCAAATAATTTCCGTCATATAATTTGATTTAAGCCCATTGGAGAAACTCTGTGAGCCAGCATAGGGCACATATATCAGATATGCGACCCAAGGGATGGTCAAGCTTATTTATGTACCCAATTCTGTCAGTCATTGGTTAGGTTCGGTTCCCACGGGGTGCTAATTTGTAGATACTTCTGGCCTATAGCACAGGCAGACAGAACAGGCGTCAATAATCAGAAAACTCTCTGACACTTGGAAGTTGGCCTTTGGTGTGATGCTCATGAGAAGCAGAGTTGTTAGATAATATTTTATGTAAGTACATGATAGTGGCAGATTTTCAGTTATACTGCAATTGGTCACAAAATTTTGGAGTCTTTAAATTTTAAATACTTTAAGTTTTTAAATGGGAATAGATTATTTCAGTTCAAATTACAAATAACACAAAAAGGCTTGCGGCAAAATGTTTCTGATAATGTTTCTTCCCCTCACTAGATGCAGTCATTATTAGTTTAAGTGTTTTCTGAAAGCTATGAATGCAACACATTCATCTACATTTTAGTGTTCTATTTTCAATCATTTTGTTCTTTGCCAATTTTATAGGAGAAAATAGTATTTTTCATCATCTTTTTATGAATGAGGTAGACAATTTTTTTGAGGTACTTATAGACTACTAGAATTTTCTCTACATAGGCTATTCTGATGTCTTCTGCATATTTTCTACTTAATCAGTTTTTTAATTGTTAGAGGAATATTTCATATATTAAATAGTCTTGTATTATGTAATTACCAATATTTTTCTTTATGTGTGATGCGGAGTTGAATGCTTGATTTATATGCAGTTGGGTTTACCCATCTTTCTAGCTTTAAAATTTCTGTTCATTTCACAGCTTCAGGAGGTTCTCTCATGTTTTCTCCTGTTGATTTTTATTTATCCGTATTTCCTATGTAAATATTTTCTTTTGTGTAAGATATGGCTATCAAATTATCCTAATACTATTTATTAAACCATGAATGTTTTGATAATGAATTTGAAATACAATCTTTATCATAGGTTTCTGAATGTAGTTTTTGGCATTTTTGAATTTAACAATCTGTTGTAATAGTCTGTACAATGCCAATTTTAAGTTTTAAAAAGTCTAAATTCCTTACCTGAAGTATTAACACACAGCTTTAAAGCACATAATAAAACAACAACCTTATATTCCTCATCATCTAAAATTAAATAAGACTTTAAAATATTAAGTGCAGACTTTTTAAAGAACAAAGGATTGGAGCGATATGCCAATAAAGGCTTTTTTTTAGAAAGTAAAGATTACTAAAAAAAAGTTTTGCCATTAATATCTCATGTATAAATCTTTTATAGTTTTGTATCGTTCTAACATATTTTTGTCTAAAAGTAAGACAGGTTAACTCAAAAATTAAAGTTTATTGTCTTAAGGCTCCTGATTTATATGACTTTATCTGGCTTCAATTATTTTCTGCAGCTAATAATTTAATATAAAGTAGAAGGTAGAAATAAATTAGAATACTAACACTTTCTTTAAATTTAAAATATGCAAGATGGGGGAGTCGCTTGGTATCACTGGCTATAAGTGTGGCATATTGTTCATTATATATCCAAAAGCCCTTTCAAACCATCTAATCTGCTAAGACCTGAATTTTCAAAAGATAAATATGCACTCCTTTTTTTTTCTTCCCAACCATAGGGGTCAAATCATGATCAATGTAAACCTGTCTGTGTTCTCTCCCATCTCTTTATTTTGTCCCTGGAGGAACACTGTAATATAAGCAAAATCTGCTAGAGAACCTTTGAGAGATTTCCTTCTTCCAGGAGAGGAGAAGGGTGTGTGCTTGTGCCATCTCTTCTCATTTATTTCTGTCTTGAACTAAAGTGTGATGCCTGGAGTTGTTGCAGCCAACTTGCACTCTGAGGGAAAAGCCCTAAAGATCACAAAATGGCCATTATTGTCACACAGATAACAATATTGACCTACCAAATCAATCACTATATGCCTACAGGAGTATAGCTTTGGGGGAAGAGTCATGATGAAATTGAAAATAGCTCTAAAGCATTCACTCGTGTTTGTTCCTGATTTGATATATTGCCTTATTTAAGTATATAATACTGTCGGGTCTATTGCAAAAATATTTCAAATAGAGGATTCAAAGGTCTTCAAAAATTTGCTATCAATGCTTTTTAAATGATTATTTCAGAACACAGAAACACCCTGTTGTTTTCACCCTGGACCACCCTGTTGTTTTCAGTATTGAAGGATCTGTGGCAGCCTATATCATGGTCGCCAGTGATACCTGACTTCTGGTATTCATGGCCATTTATAATCCTCTTTCTTCATTATGGGTAGGACTTAGTGACTTCACTTGGAGACAATAGAATTCAGTAGACATGATGGGTGATTATTTCTGAGCTGAGGTTACAGAAAGACCGTGGCATGCATCTTGGATGATCTCTCTGATTCCCTGTGCTATGCTCTGAGCTGCTGTATAGGAAAAAAAACCACATTACTTTGGTATTACTCTTTTATTCCTCCACTACTACCTCACTCCCAACATTTCTGACACCAGAAGTAGAGGATGAGTTGAGTTTCCCACACTAAGCAGTCGTCTGCAATACCAGCTCAGTGTCCTACAATTCAGTTCAATTCTGACCCTTAACTGAAGTTTGCACAGACCATACAGGTTAAAGACTGCATTCCACAAAACCAACCTGTACTTCTTACCCACCCATTTCTCCCAACTCACTTCGGATGCCAATCACAAGTAGTAGTAGGCTCCAGATTACAACTTCTGTCTCGCTTGGTTAAAAATCTGAGGCCCCATGACCTGTTTCTTGGATTTGATCATTTACTAGACTTGCCCACAGAACTCAGTGGACACTTATTTACAGGTACCAGTTTATTACATAATAAACGATGTGATAAAGGATACAGATGAAGAGATATATAGGATGAGGCCTGGAAATGTGTCTAGTGCAGGAGCTTTGCTTCCCATGGAGTTGGGTTGTAGAAGCTCCCTGAACCCCATACCATTGAGGGTTTTATGAAGGTTTCATCATGTAGGCATGGTGGATCATTAACTTCATTTCCAGCCCCTCTCTCTATTCCCGAGAATGGGAAGGTGGGACTGAAAGTCCCAAGCTTCTGCATAGATTGGCCTTTGTGATAGGTCCCAACCAGGAGTTCGCAAAGAGCCACCTCTTTAGAACAAAAATCGTTTTTATCACCCAAGAAATTCAAGGGATTTAGGAGTTAATGGTCAGAGGTCCCTATCATTAAGGTTAATTGCAAGGATCTAAGGAATTCTGTGTCAGGAACTAGGGTCAAAGACTAAATGTTAGAAGAAAAGACTCTCCTAGCAATTCTATTTCCAAGCGTTTTAGGAGCTCTGTGTGAAGAACCAGGAGGCAGGGATCTGTGTGTATAGTCATTATTTCACAGCTGCACTAAGGGATGCCCACTTAGTCAGGAACTTATGTTTCTGGCCAATGGCCAGTAAGGATATGAGCCCTTCCTAAAACATAAAAGGCTGAGTTTGAGAGCACATCTATCCTGATAGAGCCTTAACATGATGCCAATCCAGACAGTACCTTGATTACAGCCAGGGATTTGCTTCATGTACAAAAGTAGGGAAATCATGAAAAATGTTACACAGCTGCCGCTCGTTAGTGTCATCATTCACCACTTAGTCGTCTTTTAGTGTCTCTTTCTCATTTGGTGTGTGGTGGTTATTCATTAGCACTCATACAGATATCCTTTAGTCTCTAATTCCTTCTCATCTACATTAATTTGTCTGTTAAAATTTTGCTTGCACTAAACACAATTGTAATGAAAGTAAAATATTTTCTTCCCATCAGTGATAGTCTTTAAATAGTTGGTGCTTATTATATTACATTCACTCACCTTTCAAGATTTTTTTCTCTCTTTCCCACTGAGAGATACACTTTTAGCAATAACAAAAGCTAAATGCAGTACAATAAAATTATGTGAAAAGGATTTCAGTTTCAGAGTAAAATGGAAAATTTATTATGAAATGTTTACATTTTATTCATCATCTTAGAACATAACTATGTTACTTTTATTAAGTTGTTGTTTCTTAGCTATGAACTCATCCTCCAAAACTGTCATTTTGATGCTAGGGCTGGTGCTCTGCCAACCACATGTTTTCTTTGCCAACCCATTCCCCTTCAGGTTCTGCCAGTAGGGACACTGGAGCAAATGCAGAAGATAGGAAGGGAGAGAGGGATTTCTCCTTGGTTTTGGAGTGCTGTTTTGTTGGCATTCCTCCAGTGTTGGCCCTTAACCTTGGGCAACAGCAGGTGGTTCTACTTCCCAGCTTCTTTACTCTCATAAGCAGCCTTGGCAGTAATGCCAGCATCAACCAGCTAGCCTCACTCCCTCAGAGTCTGGGTCCAGCTGCACAAGGGTCCTCTTCCTCTTTCAGGCTCCAAAGATATTAACATTCACCCTACATTGTGTGGTCCTCCAAGGCTTTGGTACTAGATCTTTCCTTGTAGTTCCTCCAAACTGCTAACTTCTGATTATCTTCCTCTTCCCTTTGGTCTCTGAGCCTTAATTATATTAGCTCCTTCTTGCAACTGTTACCTCTTTTCACCTCAGTATTTTTTTCCCTTGACTTTCTCATAATCAGCTTTAATAATTCTGTATGTAAAATTCTTCTTAAAAATAACTACGTTGGTTTCTATTTTTCCTGCCTTAACTTTGACTAATACATAGTATAGTAATAGAATAATTCACTTAGGAAGAATTTTAAATCCATAATAAAATAGGATATAAGGCCAAATTAGAGGTCCTATGAAGTTTATATTATATGTTGATTATTTTGAGATGTGGTTTGGAGTACTGAATACTGGTCTTACAACACATGTCCATAATGACAATCTCTTCTAAAGGAACACTTCGATACACATAATAAATCAGATGGCGATGAGCCAATTCCTCATGTCTTCTCTGGTTCAGAGAAGACCTCTAACCTCCATTAATCACCTCTTTCTTCTAATTTATATTTGTTTTATATACTCTGCTCCCAATTTTCATAGTTCTTATATGTATGTATTATTTATGGTATATCACTTTTTTCTCCCAAATAAGGTTGCAAGCTTCTGGTGGATAGTAAATCCTATCCTTCTCTTTTATCTGTCAATGTGCGTAGCACCACTGTTTGAAATGCAACATTATTTGAAAGTAATTTTATGACAGATTTTTCTTCAATTGCTCTCCTTACATTTATAAAGAAAGATTTCTTTTGAAGGAGTCAGGGAAAAGGAATGTGGTAATGGCAAAGGAAAAAAAAAAAAGAGGAAAGGGCTAACAAATATTAATAAATAGATTATAATTTGTTGACCTAATGTAATAAAAAGTGTTTGCAAAATTGTTATCAAACATATATTGCTAAATATTTCCTAACTACTAAATTCAACATTTGATGAATATTTGATGAATGATAAATTTACAAATATTTGAATTACTGAAAGATTGATACTCTTGTTTAAACCTTTATAATGTTTCAAACTTATATGAAATAAAATGAAATAAATGCTTACTTGTCTGCATTTTATTTAATTCTACTAAAAATTAATACTTCTATTTTATATATAAGAAAATATGCCCCAGGTCACAGAGCTAGTCTACAGCAGAACTGAGAAGTCAACTCAAGAATTTTAAGTTTCTCATGAGAGGGATATCTAAATCTCAATATCTAAACAAATAAAAAGTTATGTCATAATTTTTACACAAGAAAGGAAGAAGTTTGAAAATTTAAAAAGATTATTTCTATTCTGCAGGAGTTACTCAATTTCTTGATACAACATTCTAGTGGTTTGAGAGATCTTTGTTCATATTACACAGCAGCTACTTCAAAACTGTGATTTCTAGCTGATGGTTTAACCTCCCTATGTCAGTATTCTCATCTGATACATATATATCAGGGACTTTTTTGGTTAAAGATAAAATGAAAAACCAAATCAATTAAATACATGGATGTTATTATTTCTGTTCAGGCATATGATACAAAGCACACTGCCAAACACATAGTCGATGCTCAAAAATCAACACATATCTGCTGACGTGTGTGTTCAATCCTTTTTTATTTTTTTAAATATATTTTTTATCAATTTATTGTCAAAATGGTTTCCATACAACACCCAATGTTCATCCCAACAAGTGCCCTCCTCAGTGCCCATCACCCTCTCCCCACCCTGCCACACACCCCTCAACCCTCAGTTTCTTCTTAGTATTTAAGAGTTTCTTATGTTTTGTCTCCCTCCCTCTCTGTGGCTTTTACCCCCTTCCCTCCCCCATGGTTTTCTGCTAAGTCTCTCAAAATCCACCTGTGCATGGAAACATATGGTATCTTTCCTTCTCTGCCTGATTTATTTCACTTAGCATAATACCCTCCAGTTCCATCCACGTTGCTACACATGACCAGATTTCATTCTTTCTCATTGCCGCATAGTATTCCATTGTATATATACACCACATCTTCTTTATCCATTCATCAGTTGATAGACACTTTGTCTCTTTCCATGAGTTGGCTGTTGTCGAAATTGCTACTATAAACATTGGGGTATACGTGCCCCTATGCATCAGCACTCCTGTATCTCTTGGATAAATTCCTAGCAGCGCTATTGCTGGGTCATAGGGTAGTTCTATTTCCATTTTTTTGAGGAACCTCCACACCGTTCTCCAGAGCGGTTGCACCAGTTTGCATTCCCACCAACAGTGCACGAGGGTGCCTGCTTCTCCACATCCTTGCCAGCATCTATAGTTTCCTGCTTTGTTCATTTTAGCCACTCTGACCAGTGTGAGGTGGTATCCCACTGTGGTTTTGATTTATAGTTCCCTGATGATGAGTGACATTGAGCATCATTTCATGTGTCTGTTGGCCATCTGGATGTCTTCTTTGGAGAGGTGTCTATTGATATCTTCTGCCCATTTCTTCATTGGATTATTCGTTTTTCAGGTGTAGAGTTTGGTAAGTTCTTTACAGATTTCAGATGCTAGTCCTTTATCCGATATGTCATTTGCAACCATCTTTTCCCATTCCATCGGTTGCCTATTTTGTTGGTTATTTCCTTTGCAGTGCAGAACCTTTTTATCTTGATGAGATCCCAATAGTTCATTTCTGCTTTTGATACCCTTGCCTTTGGACATGTGTCAAATAAAAAATAGCTGCGGTTCATGTTGAAAAGTCAACCCTTTTTTAAATTGAGGCATAGTTGGCATATAATATTGTATTAGCCTCAAGTGTACAGAATAACGATTCAATATTTGTAAATATTAAAAAATAATCACAATAAGTCTAGGTAACATCTGTCACCATATGCGGTTATAAACTTTTTTTCTTGTGATGAAGACTTTTAAGATACACTGTTATAGCAACTTTCAAATATGCTGTTAACTGTAGTCACCATGCTGTACATTACACCCCCATGATTATAGCCAATACTTTTTTATAAGCCTAAATTGAAGTTCATTATCTCTCTACTCAGAAGAAAACTCTTAATCTATTTAAAGTAAGAATGCACAAAACTGTCTACTAATTTAAATGCTTTGTAGAATCTCTGATCCTTTTGGCAGTTTTATTGTTATATACACATAATTTTTATGATTTGCAAAATGTTAGCCTTTGTTTGAAACAACAGTTTTCTCATTAAACATTTGAGTGCTATCTTGAATTGTGGGAGAGCTGCAAAAAGAGAACAAGGTAGTGTGCATAAAAGGATTTAGATAGTCCTCACATCAACTTGTGGCAATGGAGTGCATGTATTAATGAGAGAGCATGGGCTGTTTTATAATACCAAAATGGTCGAAATCCTTCATAGACATCTCTGCATTAACTGGAAAGGATTTGCGCCTTCCCAGAGATTTTAAATCCATTGGAACATATTTTTACTATCAATCCCAAGTTGAATTCAATCCTATTCAAGTCACTAGGATAGAATACATTTCTGTCTCACCTAATAGTCTGCCTGGCCCAGGCCAGTAGGACAGGCTGTGCTCCATAAGGTTGTTCAGGTAACCGGGCTTCTTCCTTCTTAGCTGTTCTGGTCTCTCCTAGGTGCTTTCCCTGTCTGCAGAGTGAAAGCCAGACGATGTCTATGAAGTCCAGCTTCTAGGAAAGAAGAAAGAAGGTGAGTGTAAGGCAAATAACTCCTTTATAACAAGAGATACAGAAGTTATGCTCATGACTTGTACTCCATTTTATTTGCAAGAACTCAGTCACATAAACACATATAAATGTAAGGAAATCGTATTTCATTTAGTCTCAGAATGGAGTCCAACATGAGAATTTTTGTAAAAATTATTTTCAGACCAAGAACCCAATAAAATTTCCATATGTTCTACTCCATATGTCTTAAAATATGTGTTTTCTCTCATTAGGATATAGGATTCTGTAAATAAAGATATACGAGTTTATCTCACATATAATCAATTTATTGTTCTTTACACTTACATTTGTATTAAGTTCAAATGTTTATCAGTTTCTGATACAGGTATGTTACATTTATCCACTGTCAGTATAGTTTTTTTTTTCTTTTTGTTTTATCAGTATATGGTTTTACTCTTTCTAGGAAACTTTCTAGTGCATGCAAGTTCATAAATGTTACATCTTCTTGGTGGGTTCGTTCCCTCTTTATCTCTATTAATAGCTTGGCACAAGTAATACTGTCCCCTTATTAGTATTACCCCAAATACTTTCTTATAGTTGGTGTTTAAGTATTTCTTGTTTAAACTGTAAGTGTGGTCACCATATACTGAAAGCAGAGGTAGGGCTTTCTTGCCTGGAAAGATGTGACTCTGCCTTTTCCTAGTTACCATGGACGATTTTGTTGCTAAAGTTTTAGCTCATTCTTTATGTCTTCACTGGCCTTTCCCAGTTAATATTAAGATCAAAACTGGTTTTAGGTATGTCTTAATGATTAATAGTAACACTTTATCCTTAAGGTTTTCTCTAAGGATAAAAACTTTTTTTAAAAATAAAAAGATAGCTATAATTATATCTGGAATAGCCAATTCTGCAGATTAAGTATCTGAAAATATTTGTAACATTTTATGTGCTAAGGATATTTTAAAGATGTTGACAAAGTTGATTCCATCAGAGATTAATCATTGCCCAGCCACCTGCTTTTTAAATAAGTTCTTGAAAGAGACTCTTAACTGTAGAGAGCAATCTAAGGGTTGCCGGAGGGGAGGTTGCCAGGGAATGGGTTAAATGGGTGATGCGCATTAAGGAGGTTGCTTGTGATGAGTGCTGGGTATTATATGTAAGAGATGAATCACTAAATTCTATTCCTGAAACTAATACTACATTCTATGTTAACTAACTAGAATTTAAATTAAATTTGAAATTTTAAAAAAAGATTAAAAAGTAAAACATCTTTTGTTTTGCTATTTGCAAAAATTATTAAAAATGAAAAACAACAAATAAGTCCTTGAATCCATATTTCATTTCCCTCGGTCCCTGAAATTGCTGTAACAGACAACCATCTAATTGCCAACTGACAGAATTTTACTTGAGCTGAAAGCAACTTGTGGGCATTTCTGTCCTCTCTCTCATTAGGTGAGGAAATCGTCACTCACGAGTATGGGTAGTTCATCCTGTTTGCATTTCTAGCTCTTTTTAAATCAACTGTTTTGTGGCTTTGATAAAACAGCATTATCCTGCTAATTTTCTTCCTCTTAGTGCCATGATTCTTTCTCATCTTCAAGGTCTTCTATTCTGAGTCTAAACCTTAGACAAAGTTAGAGCTTTAGTTCTCCTTTATCTGTACATTTTCTTCCTTAGTTAACTATTTAGCTCATTGCCTTAACTATCATTTTCAAAGTAGTAGCAACCTCGAGTCATAGCTTCCCTCCAAATTACTCTTGAATTCCAGGCAATGACCTAACATTTCTGTTGGCACTTGACACTCCACGCATTCAACATCTCCTCTCTTTTCTTCCCTATATTATTAAGGACTAAATATCAACTGGAATAAGTGTTTCTGAAAAGAAGATATTTCAACCTCTTTAATTTATAAAATAAAATACTGGCTTTAGTCATGGTTTAATAAATGTACATTTTTACTTTTTGACATCTAATACATAGATTGAAGTCATTGGGAGTAAGTTCTAAAATTATCCACTTCTGTTTTCATTAAAAATCTTCCTCTTTTACGTTGTGTCTGCTTTCTCCACAATATCTGTGTTCTGTGGTGTTCACTAACAATAAAACTAATAGAAGAGCAGAAGGTGACTGTGTCCTTAATGAGTGGCTATTAACTTTTTGAGAGCATATTTTGATCTACCCTTATAGCATCTGGATATAAATTTGTAATTTATTTAGGACCTTGCATTTATGTGTGTTATGTCCCCTGTTTAAAGGTGAGAACATATGCTTATGAGCTTTACCCATTTGTTAGTGGTATTTAACATACAAAAGCATTTTGCAGTATTTAAGCAGTATTACCAGTATGTCAAAAAGCTTTAAAAGTTGTTTAACATTTTTTGAGATAGCTATCCCCTCTACTTTCTTTTCCCATATTGCCTATAAAATATGCCAGCCATCTGGATTCCTACTTCCTGTTCAAGAATTCATTTAAATAAAATCCCACAATTTAGTTGGTTAATAATCCATTAAGTATCACGATGCTGAAGAAATAAACTCACTGGCTAACCTTTTAGAGAAGTAGGCTCTGTGTAAAATATATCCATTGGCCACCTAGGTCCTAGATGTATCAGAAAACAATTTAAGTGTCTATGCAAATCTGTAGATATATATTTATTAAAAGGGAATGTAGTTATAGACATAAAATATAGCATGCCATGATAGGCACAGTTAAGAAATTAAGAAAAAACTAAGAATTATATAAATTAGTGATGTAAATCAAGCACTCAAGGAACTTTAGGATACTCAGAATTATGCTGCCAAGACATCTAAATGAATGGAAGTCATAAATTTGATTCTTTAAAATAAAATGTATAAATCTTCTGTCTTGCAGATTTGGGTTAGGAAATATGTAAATTGTAAGAGATGTGTTAAGATAGACTTAGCTTTGATTATTAATCAAACCCAAACTGAATGCATTTGTAATTTTAGCAAAGAGCAGGATGACTTTTGTGGGTCTGTTTTCTTCCTCGCTCAGAAATGAGAGGATTGGTTGAATCGGAGTTGACGGAATAGTCATCTATTTTTCTTTATTTTTTTAATTTTTTTAAATGTTTATTTATTTTTGAGAGGCAGAGAGACAAAGTGCGAGTAGGGGAGGGGCAGAGAGAGACGGAGACACAGAATCCAAAGCAGGCTCCAGGCTCTGAGCTGTGAGCACAGAGCCGGACGCAGGGCTCGAACTCGCGAACCGCGAGATCATGACCTGAGCCAAAGACGGCCGCCTAACCGACTGAGCCATCCAGGTGCCCCTTGTCATCTATTTTTCTTGGATGTGAATCCAAATGTCTCTATGTGGAAACCATCAGTCTGTTATCTACTTACCTTAGCTGATTATTCTACAGAGATTTGAGTTTGATTCCTTTAGGTAGATTATTTCAGTGGTCTCTTTCTAAACTATAATTCTATTTTAAATGTCATATATGCATCAATGTGATTGAATTAGACACATCAAGAAACATACATAGAAGAAACAAGATTATGGTTGCCTGAAACTTGACACATTTGTTTTAGCTAGATTCCTAAAAATATACATCAGGCCCTCCTCTCTCCTCCCACCTCAATCCCCCTCCGCCCCCATTATGGTCATGAAAATAGTTTTCCCTGTAAATTTTTAGATTGATTGTTCTTAACCTGGGCTTTAGATGTTGTATAGGGAAAATTCTAACTAATGTAAATGTCTCTTTATCCTTGAATAAAAATAATCAGTGACTTCTAATAGCAAGAGAATGTTAGTAGAGAGGTGGAGGACTTTTGGCAGATAAGTGATTCATCCATTAACAGTATGTCACTGGTATCATTCTCAGACATATGCTCTCTGGAATTTGGTCACTTGCAGACATTTCAAGGGGAAGCTGTCTGAGAGTTGTCCTTTTGATGTACAGTAGTTCCAGGATGCCCTGCATGTATTATCACATGGCTTAATCAAAATCTGTAAATTTCAGCAGGTGAAGAGTAAATCCATATATTGTGACTTTGGTGTCACTTTGATAAATATTGTTAGCTGTGACAGTCATTCTATTCTTTGGGGACTAAATATACATGCCACAATACAAGAATGTAATTAATATCCTCATTATTAATCATTGCATGTCACCCATAACTTATTCTAACTCACCAAATTTATTTCAGGTGCCTATCAAAATGTAAGCTTTGGACATATTTTGACGTATGCACAGTATTTTCAAGCTTCTGAATCACCTGTTGAGATAAACTGAAAACATGCTTTCTCATACATCTTTTTTCTTCTGTAACTGTAATTTTCCAAAATACATATTTTTTGCTTTCTGTACTAGTGAAGTTTGTAAATAGATCTTAGTCATCATGAAGAATAAAAGAAAATCTTTATCTATGTAGGGAGTGTGGAACCCTCTTACAGTTTTGGTGGGAGTGTAAACTGGAGCAGCCACTCTAGAAATCAGTATGGAGTTTCCTCAAAAACTTAAAATTAGAAATACCCTATGATTGGGCATTAATCCAACACGGAAAACTGTGATGACGTTTAGTCCATAGTCTCGGAGGTGGAGTGGAGATAGTTGGCAGGGTTGAGTCAACAATGAGGGTCTTTGTGAGTGAGAATGGGAAGTTGCGTAAGGAGAGGCAGAAGTAGTAACCAGAAAGAGAGGAAGAGTGACAAAAGCATAACAGTATTAAAGTAGGCAAAACACAGTTGGGAAATAGTGAGGGAGTCAAGTACTTCACACTAGAATGGGGAGCTCAGAGTAACTTGGCAAGTGGTACTTGGTGTATTACTTCTCTCTACAGCCCAGTTACATGTGCACAGTTGTGCTCGCTGCTTGTAAGGAGCTCAGTAATGTTTGTTGATAATTTCCTTAGGTTGTAGATGTCTACAACCTATCTTTCTTTTCTATGCATGGGGAAGAAACAGAAAGTAGTAATTATTGACTCAGTGTAAGAAGGGATCTTAGAAAACATCTAATCTCCTCTGATTCTATGATAAAGTAATGATGCCAGTTTCCCTCTCATGACAAGCTTTTGTGATGCTGGATACGAAAATTGCTGAATCTTGAAAAGTCTGACATGACTGCAAAATAAATTCCATATAGTTTTGTTATAAGAGTTCTCTTTTTACTTTTGATGGGCTGGTCAAGGCAAAAACTTGTACATAGATGTTTATAGCAGTATGCTTCTTAAGAGCCCCAAGTTGGAAACAACCTAAATCTCCATCAACTGATGAACAGATGAACAAAGTACAGTATAGCCATATAATAGAATATTTGGCCACAAAAAGAAATTAAGTACTGATATGTACCACAACATGATGAACCTTCAAAATGTCATGCTAAGTGAAAGAAGCCAATCACAGAAGGCCACATATTGTACGGACGTTTACATGAAATTTCCAGTAGGCAAACCTGCAGAGAAAGAAAGCAGATCATAGGATGCCTAAGGCTGGAATAGTTAGGGGATAGGGAATGGGGAGTGACTGCTAATGGGGACAGGGCTTCTTTTTGGGTTGATGAAAATGTTCTGAAATTATTGTGGTGCTGGTTACATAACTCTGTGAATCTACTAAAAACCACTGAGTTGGGTAGTTTTAAATGAGTGAATTGTACAGTGTGTGAATTATTCCTCAAAATTGTCAAGAAATAAGTAAATAAACAAATGGGCTCACGTTGTCCTTCAGTGTGATGTAAATGAACTATTTCCGTAGTATTTTCACCTGTGAACCCAAATAAAATTATCAAAAGTTCTGATAGAGAAATCTTGAATGAATATGTTTTCCATTATCAAAAACAAATGAAAACCCTAGAGTGTGCCTTGAATTGTAGTTTAATTTAGAATAATTTTTAAATTGTATATTGCTGGATTCTATATAAATTGGTCCTTCAAATTAAAGATAACAATAGAAAAAAAAAAAAGAAATACCCTATGATCCAACAATTGTACTACTAGATATTTACCCAAAAAATACAAAAAACTAATTCAAAGGGATACATGCATCTCAATGTTTAAAGCAGCATTATCTATGATAGCCAAATTATGGAAACAGCCAAGCGTCCATCAGTTGATGAGTAGATAAAGAAGATGTGGTGTTATACACAATGGAATATTACTCAGCCATAAAAAGAATAAAATCTTGCCATTCGCAATGACATGGATGGAGCTAGAGAGTATGATACTAGGTGAAATAAGTCAGAGAAAGACAACTACCATATGATTTCACTCATAGGTGGACTTTAAAAAACAAAACAAATGTGCAAAGGAAAGAAAGAGAGGGGCGAACCAGGAAACAGACTCTCTTAATTATAGAGAACTAACCGTTGGTCACCAGAAGGGACGTGGGTGGGGGAAATGGGGGAAATAGGTGATGGGATCAGGGAATACTTGCTGTGATGAGCACTGGGTGTTGTATGGAAGTGTCTAATCATTATATTGTGCGCTAGAATCTAATATTACACTATACATTAATTGTAATTTAAATAAAAGCTTAAAACTACAACAACGAAAACCTCTACCTTAGCTTTCCTTTGTAGAGAGCGTCCCATTTTGCAAAGTGTCTTTACCTAATTGATCTCTATTGCCTGATATGCACATTAGCCCTAAGAAGTGAACTGAAAGAGGATTGCCTGGGTGGCTCATCTGGTTGAGCATTTGACTCTTGGTTTCAGCTCAGATCATAACCACACAGTTTGTTAGATCAAGCCCTGCGTTGGGTCTGGGCTGGTGGCACGGAGCTTGCTTGGGATTCTCTGTCTCTCCCTCTCTTTCTCTCTCTGCCCCTCCCTCACTCTCTGCCCCTCCTCACTCTCTCTCTCAAAAATAAATAAATGAAACTTAAAAAAAAATGAACTGGAATATTCCCATCTATAAATGCAGATACAGTGCTCGGGAAGAACAGGCCACTCAGCCATCATCAGATCCTGAGTGGTGGAGCAGCCTTCTTTCCTGATGTCCATCCCAACATTCTTCTGCCCTGCAGGTTTTAGTGTATATTGAAATCACCTGGAGGGCTTGTTAAGCATGCATCATTATGTTCTCAGTCTCTAAAGATAGTGACTTGAATAGGAACTGGATTGGCATTTTAAATAAATCCTTCTGGGTATTCTGTGACAAGTAGAGAGAAAATCACACTGCATGGATTTGAAAAAGTGTATCCCGACTCCCTTAGTAGTTTACAAAATAGACTGGAATCTGTGGATCCTATGGTATTTGAGCATATCAGATATGCTTAAATTGGGTAAGTTTGATGCCTGTGTGTCTGAAATTTCATAAGTAAAACACAAACTGATGCAGATAACAAAGAGCTCATGCCGTCTATTGATTACATGATTTCATGCCCTCCAGTAGCGAAGGCAGCATTGTTGTATGCAGCATATTCTTGAGTGTCTGAGATTCAAAAGCACTTATTTGAGTCATAATTTCTGCTTGTTCCATTTTACTCCCGACTCCCTTCCCATTCTATTGTGAATAAGCAGGTGGCATGAAGGAGGTTTATGGTAGAATTTAAAATGAAAACCAATTAGACAAGTAATTTAAAAATGGGAACTGACAACATGTCTTGATGTACCTCATGTGTAAAATAGAAATTATTCCAGGGAAATTTTATTTTGTTACTTAAAAAATTATGAATCAAGGGGAAGCATAGAGTGTTGGCTCTCACTGGCTCCCTCGTCACCATTGCTGTATCAGCTGTGTCGTGAGCTGAAGCCAAGAAGGGAAATATAAAGTACATTTATTTAGAGAAAGAACTGCTACTACTGGAAATGAACAAAAATTATCTCCATTCGATAGGAAATATTGATTTTTAATTCCTTTGCTTGTAGTAAGTAAAGAAATGGCCTTCACAGTGTCCTTTTTTTTTCCCTAAATTAACCAGAGCCTAAAGTTAATAAGTGTTAAAAATAGAGGATGTGCAGAGTTTCACTTGCAACATGACTGATTGAGGTGCTTCACAGACTTGCTTACTAGTGAAACAGACTTAAAAAATAATAAGAAGGAAAAAAAAGTGACTTAAAACCCCTGGAAATGATTTTAAGAGCATAAATACACCCACATCGAAACAGTAGATTTAAGAGAATCACCATTGCCTAAGCTAAGCCTGTATAGATATGTACCTTGATAATTTGCCACAGAATTCTTTGGAAAACAGACCCCTCATAATGGCTATGGTTTCCTTGAGATGAAAGCCAGTATGGTGATAGTCTTCTAGTAATAATCTGATAGTACAAAGGAATAATAAAATTTTCAATTATCAATATCATGTACTATGTTAGTATACTGTTACATTATCATTTTGCTTCTCATGTATATTCCTCTAATCTCTTAATTTAACCTATAAACCAGCTATATCAGGGCCTAGACATTAAATACTTTTCTCATTTAATGAGAAGTTTAAATGGACCAATGTCTAAGGTCTAGTAGACCCTTAATAAATATTAAACATTATCCCGTGAGTTCTATAAAATGCCTTTTTATTTCTCATATGCCTAGCTGGGCACTATATAAATCAGACTTCTGAAGTATAGGTAAATTTATATGAGAAATATTAAGCTATACTTGAGAGTCAAGAGTATGGGTTTAAAACATGATCATCTATTTCTCTCCCATAGATTGGCCTCAAACCTAACTCATGTAAAGCTTCCTCACTTTATTGTTTATTTTTGTTGTGCCTGGGGCATACTTATTAGCCAATTGAGTTTTGTGTTGTGTTATTCTCATATTCTCAGAAATAAAATCATAATCTGATCCACAGAGTATATAAATATATACAAATAACACATTTGTATATAGCTGATGTTCTGTCACCGAGTCATCTGAATCTCTGAAGGAGCTTTCTAAGGACAATTTCTCTTAAAAGGAAGAAATATGGTTCTGAAAGATTTTCAAAGTTTTTGTTTTAAAATATGAATCAAATTGGTCCCAAAATTTTAAGTAATAAGTACCTATGTCCCCAGAATTTCAAGTTAACAAGAAATATAGTTTTATTCTTTTCTATAACTCAATTTCTATCTCAAAATATCTTATTTAGGGATCAAAAACCTGCTTTAAGTCAATTCGAAGTATCTTCTTACCCAGTTTATTATTTACATAATGTTGGGTGTTCCCGGTGACTGGGTGTTTTCCTCTCCCACTGAGATAAATGAACTTAATGTTCTATGTATAGGGGTAGGAAATGAGGATAGAATGGTGATCTTTTTCAAGACTGCATATTTTCCACAAGAACACACATAGAGGGGCACCTGGGTGGCTCAGTCAGCTGAGCGACTGACTCTTGATTTGGGTTCAGGTCATGATCCCAGGGTCTTGGATGCAGATCTCAGGATCTGCATCTGGCTCTGCATGGAGTGTGGAGCCTGCTGGGGATTTTTACTCTCTCTCTGTCTCACCACTCTCTCTCTCTCTCTGTCCCTCTGCCCTTCTCTCCTGCTCATGTGCACTCTCTCTGTCTCTAAAATAAAAATAAATAAATAAAAGAATACATATAGAAATGATTATCCATTTTTTTTACTTGAATGAAGTAGGTTTTATCAAGCCAGTGTTCCTGCTGTAAAAGTAAAAAAAAAAAAAACAAAACTAGATATATCACAAAAATAATACTTTTTAAAAAATATGAGTGTTGTGTGAAAAATGAACTCTAATCCTGAAAAAGTCTTTCTGAGGCAAGCAGATGATTGCGGGCCATTTTCTCCCGTGTAACTATTTGTCAGTTCTGGGCATAGACCTGAGTTTGTGCTTCAAGAGACTCCACTGGAAATAAGGAGAGACCTGTGAGACTTGGGAGTTAAGTCAAGCTTGGATGACAGTTGTAAACTTGGAGTCCCCAGATCAGAGCCAGATTCTTCCTTGGGACATTTTCTGAGTTCTGAGGGTCACAGGGCCCTGTGCTCAGGGTTCCTTATGGCAGAGCCCTATCTCTTATTGTTTCCTGGTACTTAAGAAACAGTCTCGTGTGAAAGAGGTTTATACCTCAGATAGGCACTCAATTTGTCCTTCAAGACAAAAAAAAAGCAGACTTAACAGACTTCCAGGTTTCAGGGGATGATGTGATTGGAGTTAAAATCACAGGGTTCTCCTTTTACACTGCTGGTGGGAATGCAAAATGGTGCAGCCACTGGAAAACAGTATGGAGGTTCCTCAAAAAATTGAAAATAGAACTACCCTATGACCCAGCAATCACACCACTAGGTATTTGTCCAAAGGATACTGGCATGCTCATTTGGAGGGGCACCTGCACCCGGTGTTTATAGCAGCACTATCGACAGTAGTCAAAGTATGGAAATAACCCAAATATCCTTCTACTGATGAATGGATAAAGAAGATGTGGTGTATATATAATGAAATCTTGCCATTTGCAAAAACACGGATGGAACTAGTTTGTATTTTGCTAAGTGAAATAAGGCAGAGAAGGATAAATATCACATGATTTCACACACGTAGAATTTAAGATACAAAACAGATGAACATAAAGGAAGGGGGCAAAAATAATATAAAAACAGAGAGACAAACCATAAGAGACTTTTAAATACAGAGAACAAACTTAAGGTTGTTGGCAGAGTGATGGGTGAGGAGATGGGCTAAATGGGCTAGGAGCATTAAGGACACTTGTTAGGATGAGCATTGGGTGTTATACGTAAGTGATGAATCATTAAATTCTATTCCTGAACTCATAAAAAAAAAACACAGGGTTCTTGTTGAAATTGGCAACTTTAGCCTAAAAATTATCTGGAATTTTAGATGAGAAGTAAGTGGAAATTTATCATGGAGTACTTTTATACAGAATAATATAGAGAATAGCTAAGACAATCTTGAAGGAGGAGGAAGAGAAGGGAGAGGAAAAGAAAGAAGGAGATAGAGGAACGGCCCTGCTAAATTGCAAGACTTCCTATAAAATTACAGTACTTGAAAAAGTAGTATTGGTGTAAGCAGAATAAAACAGGAGAGTCTAAAAGGGGACTTCCACATACACAGCTATACAGAGGTTCAGTGTAGAAGGGATGCTCTTTTTATTAACATAATAAGACCCCTAAAGTGTCGAGTATCTACCTAGAAAGTAAAAAACAAAATAATTCTTTCCTCACACTATATAAAAATTAGAGTAAATCAACTACTTTTATTTGAAAGGTAATAACATTCGATTAAAAAACAGAGAGGGGCAGTTGCCTGGCTCAGTCAAAAGAGCACATTACTCTTGATCTCAGGGTCATGAGTTCAAGCCCCACATTGGGCTTGGAGCCTACTTAAAGAAAAGGAAAAACATAAGAGAATGTCTTCATTACCTTGAGAAAAGAAGGTGTATATCTTTTTATCACACAGTGTTGCAGTTTCAGGTGTACATTGTAGTGATTCAATTCTATACGTTACTCGGTGATCATTAGGATAAGTATACTCTTAATCCCCTTGTGTATGGTATAAGAAAGTGGTCCAGTTTCAATCTTTTGTCTGTAGATGTCCAGTTTTCTCAACACCATTTGTTGAAGAGACTTTTTCCCGTTGCGTATTCTTGCCTACTTTGTTGTAGATTAATCGATTATATAATTGTGAGTTTATTTCTGGACTCTTTATTCTGTGTCATTGATCTATGTGTTTTTGTGCCAGTACCATACTGTTTTGATACTGCAGCTTTATATATATATATATATCTTGAAATCCGGGATTTATACTTTCAGATTTGTTATTCTTTTTCAAGACTGCTTTGACTCTTTTAGATCTTTTGTGGTTCCATACAAATTTTAGTATTATTTATTTTAGTTCTGTGAAAAATGTGTTGCTATTTTGATAAGGGATTGCATTAATTTTGTAGATCTTTTTGGGTAATATGGACATTTTAACAATATTCTCCCAAACCATGAACGATTCATTTGTTTGTGTCTTCTTCAGTTTCTGTCATCAATGGTTTAGTTTTCAGAGTATAGGTCTTCCACTTCCTTGGTTAAGTTTATTCCTAGGTCTTCTATTATTTTTGGTGTTATTTTGGTATTATTAAGATTGTTTTCTTAATTTCTCTCTCTGCTAGTTATTAGTGTATAGAAGTGTAACAGATTTCTGCATGTTGATTTTGTATCTCGCTTCTTGACTGATTTCATTCATCATTTCCAGTTTTTTTTCTTGGTGAAAATCTTTGGGTTTTCTATATATAGTATATCATCCACAAATAGTGAAAGTTTTCCTTCTTTCTTACCAATGAGAGTGCCTTTGGTTATCTAATTGATGTTGCTAGGACTTCCTGTATTATGTTGAATAAAAGTGGTGAGAGTGGACATCCTTGTCTTATTCCTGATCTTAGGGGAAAAGCTCTCAGTTTTTCACCATTCAGTAAGATGTTAGCTGTGGGTTTTTCATATTTGGACTTTATTATTTCTAAAGAAGTTATTTCTTAAATAGGGTAGGAAAAACCCTGGTCATAAAATAAAAAATAAATTTGGAGCTCATTAAAATTGTGAGATTCTGTTCATCAAAAGACAATATTTTGAGTAAGAGACAAGCTATAGATAGGAAAAAACAATCACAATACATATATCTGACAATCTTCTCCAAAATATATAAAAATCTGTAATATGTATATATTATACACAATATATATACACATATATACATAATATATAAGTATATATACATATATAAATATATATGCACACAATATATTTTTAAAAAGTATATACAGTGAAAAAAACTCCTACATTAGATCAAGGTGTTCAAAAGGTACAAACTTATAGTTATTATGTAAGTAGTAGAGATACAATGTACAATATGGCAAATCACTGCTGCATGGTATATTTAAAAGTTGCTAAGACAGTAGGTGCTAAAAGTCTTTATCACAAGGGGAAAAAAATCCTTGAGTTGATAGACATTAAACGTACAGTGGTATCCATTTTGCAATATATGTAAGTCAAGTTATTGTGCTATCTACTTATCCAATACTGTTTGTCAATTATATCTCAATGAAAGTGAAAGAAAAAAAAATGACTCCTACAGACTAATAAGAAAAAGCCATTTAAAAAAAATGAGGAAAGACTGTAAGAGGAGTTTCCCAAAATAGAATATCTAAATCACCACTAAGCATTTGAAATTGGGGTGGATATCATTGTTCATCAGCAACATGCAAATTAAAATGACAGTGAGATACAATTACACCCCAAACAGAAAGACTAAAATGAAAAGCTTAGACAAGTTACTTGCTATTGTCTATGTTTTTCACTTTAGCCTTTCTTTTGTGGTTGATCCTGGGAGCAGAGTCCAAAGTCCCTCTGCCAGGGACCTCCATGGTGCCTCTTCCTCCTCCTCCACTTGCTTCAGAATGGGAATTTAGTTTATACTCTCCACATGATTATCTTTTGTGCGTGTGGTTCTTCCAAATCTTTTGCCTAGGATTTGAGTGTTTTTAATTGTTCTAGCATTTAAAAATTCGAAACTAAGCCTTTATTTCTTTGTTTTGTTTTAAATCTTTTTATAGACAAAACAAGTAGCCTGGTTTTCTGAATGGAATGAAAGCCATAACATACAAAAATTATATATATTTTAAAGTATGTGTCCTAACATATAAATGTTAAAGAGTTTATCAGTTTATCCATTTTGTCTATATGAATTGACAATTCACAGGGGTGCCTGGCTGGCTCAGGCAGTAGAGTATGCAACTCTCAATCTCAGGATTGTGAGTTCAAGCCTCACATTGGGCATGGAGCCTACCTAAAAATAAATACATAAAATATAAACTAACTAAATAAAGGATGACTTAAAAATCCATTGACAGAGAAGCTTTTATTTTTGAATTTCAAATGGAATACTCCTGTGATCCTACATCAAATGATTCTCCAGTGTATATTTTCACATTCGTAAAATATACACACAGCATATAAATATATGTCCACTCTGAATAAATTAATTAATTCATTTTTAAAGTGGACATAACATCTTCCTAGCACCCATGTGTTAAATGAAAGCAGAGATAGATGTGAAGGTCAGCACAGAATGGGAGAGTGAGCTCCTGCATCCAAACCGAGCATGTAGGAGCGGCCTATCTTAGTGATGTCACCAGTGATTTGACCATTGGAGAAGATATATGGAGCAGCCGCCCAAAGTCATTTTGATAGAGATTTCAGTGCTGGGATGCAGGGTGCCCTTTACTAAGACACTTTCGCAGATTAGGAACGCATACCAAAAGTAGTAAAATGTAGTGGTAGAAATTGCTAGATGTTTATTTATTTACATTTAAATACCAGATGTTTGTTTACTCAATTATCTCTATGATTTACAGAACTCAGAAGTGGAATGCAAGATGTCTTTTCTGAATTATCCATGCAGAGTAATATCATGTACCATGAACTAAAGATTACTGGATATTCACCAAAATTTTCTTTCTTTTTCTCATAGGCAAATAGTCTACTTTCCTGAGCCTCTTTCATTGTCAAGGGACTAGGTGCGAGCCAGTAGAATGCTATCAGAAGTAATGATAGTCTTTTCTGGCCATGTTTCCCCAAACTTTCCTCTCCAATATTCTCTTACATGCTTCGTTTTTCCTACAGCCAATTGCGAAGTTGACTCTCCCAGGCAACTTTGTGAACTGTGTAGGAAAGAGCCTCAGAGCTGTGGGCAGCCTAGGTACCAGAATAATTTTATTAATGAGAGACCTTTCACTGACAGGGTGCATCCACCCAGATCTGTTGCATGAGCCCTAAGTGTATTTCTGTTGTATTTGTGCCTTGACATTTTCGATCCTTGAAAACCAGCTATTAGCATTATACTAAGTGGAAAGAGGGATGGTGCAAAGATTAGAAATTCTTATTCTCTGGCCAGGTTTAGCCCTGACTGCCTCTGGATGGCATGGACAGTTTCCTTTACCTTTTAGGACTAGGATTTTCTCATTCTGCTATGAAGGTACTGGATCAGTTGAACTAGCCATTCCTTCCTACTCTAACCTTATAGAGTGAGTTACTGCATTGTGTTCACAATGCAATCATTGTATTTTAATGCAAGGACTCTACAGTATTTGCCATTGGTATGTAGTGCAGTGCCCATTTTTCATTTGTAAACCTGAATATAAATTCCCAATAACTTTCTAGGGGGCATTTGTTTACTGCTATTGGTTAAAATGGAAAAAAAATCCAAATTGAACTGTTTGGGATGCAAGTTCACTCATTTGAGCTGGCTTTTTTCCCTAAATGATCAAACTCTATGTCATTAGTGTATCTATGTATAAATCTCTCAAATCAACAGGAAAGTGGCACTTGTATCCAAAAGATAGCATTAGGAAACCAGTGCTATTTTACACCATTGCTTCCACCCTGCACTGTTTATAACATTCAGTACAAATGGCGCTTTTGAACAAAATCTTTCTATGCCTCTGTGAAAAGGGTACTTTATGGGGTGCCTGGGTGGCTCAGTAGGTTTGGTGTCCGACTTCGGCTCAGATCATGATCTCACAGTCTGTGGGTTTGAGCCCCGCGTCGGGCTCTGTGCTGACAGCTCATAGCCTGGAGCCTGCTTCGGATTCTGTGTCTTCCTCTCTCTCTGCCCCTCCACTGCTCATGCTTTGTCTCTCCTGCTCTCAAAAATAAATAAAACGTTAAAAAAAAGGGTGCTTTCTTTCTTTTAAAAGTTTGAGTGAAATTGATTTAACCACTTTTGAATTATTTGAGGTTCCCCCCAATTTATTTTTCATCTAGGGGAAAAAAAGAATTGCTCAAATTTTCTGAAGTTTATGTCACAAAAAAAAAGAGGAAGATATAATATCACTCTTTAAAGAGTGGGTTTCCTGTGGGTAGTGTGAATGACTGCATTGAGTGCAAAATTTGATGGATGGATGTCAAATAGAGCTGAACTGGCTCAACTTTAGGCGCGTGACTTTGAGAATTTTCAAGAGTTTGTTACCTTTGACACTTATGAACTTGACACAATTTCATATGCTGTAATGCTTTCTGCTTGTAAACTTGAAACTGGTAGTTAATTTTAAGTGATTTGCATTACTTAGAAAACATTATTTTTTAAAATATAGTTGATGTACAGTGTTATATTAGTTTCAAGTGTATAACATAATGATTCTATAAATCTGCACATTATTCTGTGCTCACCACGAGTGTAGCTCTCATCTTTCACCATACAACACTATTACAGTATCATTGATTATATTCCTTATTCTGTACCTTTTATCCCCATGACTTAGCCATTCTATATCTGGAAGCCTGTATCTCCCACCTCCTTTCACCTATTTTGTCCATACCGCCTACGATCCTTTCCTCTGACCACCATCAGTTTTTTCTCTGTATTTATGGGTCTGTTTCTGGGTCTGTTTCTACTTTTGTTTATTTGTTTGTTTTATTCTTTTAGATTCCACATATGTGAAATCATATGGTATTTGTCTTTCTCTGATTTGTTTCACTTAGTATAATACCATCTTCGTGTACCCATGTTCTTGCAAATGACAGAAATCTCATTCTTTTTATGACTGAGTAATATTCTAGTGTGTGTGTCAGACACTTGAGTTGTTTTCATATCTTGGCTCTTGTGAATAATACTGTAGTAAACAGAGGGGCACATATATATTTTGGATTTTACATTTTTGTTTTCTTCAGTTAAATAGCTTGTAGTGGATTTACTGGATCATATGGTTTTTTACTTTTAATTATTTAAGGAATCTCCATAAGGTTTTCCACAGTGCTGCCACAATTTACATTCCATCAACGGTACACGGGGGTTCCTCTGTCTCTACATCCCCTCACCAATACTTGTTATTTCATATATTTTGGATTCTAGCCATTCTGACAGATGTAAGGTGATATCTCATTGTGGTTTTAATTTGCATTTCTCTGATGATTAATAATGTCAAGCATCTTTTCATGTGTCTGTTGACCATCTGTATGTCTTCTTCGGGAACATTCTATTCAAATAGGTCCTCTGTCCATTTTAAAATTAGATTATGAGTTTGTTGTTGTACAATGAGTATTTTTAAAGAATGTTTAATTATGTTCTTCAAATAAGGAAAAACTGAATCACACAGTTTTATAAATTGTGGTTTGTCCTTATTTAAAAACAAAAAGAAAATACCTACAGATAATAGAAAACCTGATGACTTTTATTCAAAGCACACATAGCTGACTGCTCAAGGTGGCATTACTGGTAAAGACACTTCACTGCTAACATTTTTCCATTACTTTTATTTTTCAGAATTAGTACATTTTTTTCCTTCAAATGCAACTTTGGACAACTAAGACAGTTGGTCATTTTTTTTTCTTTGGCACAGAATTCATTCAATCTTATGGCATTTTGAAATGCTTTTAACTCTGTTCCCGCCTCTCAAAACTGCCAAATACAAAGCCTGCCAAATGAGTGAAATCTAAAAAGAAGGATGATGCTGACTGTATGTAGTGAAGTGAATTACTCTGGTTTTCTATATAGTGTTAAATATTCCAACCAATAATTAGAAGCAGGGGAATGACTTCCTTATATTTGCTCAGATCAGAATGACAGATTATGTTATATATATTTTTTTACTCCAGTCCCTTGTAATTAAGACAAGGAAGTTAAATTTCTACAGGTCTTTATTTTATTTTGATGAAAATTGGGAAAATGAGCCATTCTTTCAAATAGTTTTTTATTGTCCTTTTATGTAAGTCCAACTGCAATTTATTATAAATAATTTGTATCATCCAGGTCAAATTTCATAATTTTAATTTGTCGATCTCTCTCCTTGAGTTTGACTTTAATGAAATATGTCCCAATTTCTGGGCACTAGTCAGTCCCATAAATTTATAACTTGCTTTAATCTCAAAGAAAATATTCACATTGCCCAGTATTATGGTGGAGGGAGAAAATGAAAAGGATACTCGAAAGCAAAGTAATATTTATAAACTGAAAATGTATCCAAATGCCTTTGTACATTGAATGGTCTACGATGATATATATGAATAGAGTAGTCAGGGAGTTCAAGCCTTCTGTAGAATGGAATAGAGGAAATCAATGAACAATTTCTTTAATTCTCTGGGCTAGTGGGGAAGGCCTATCTTTAACTGTCAGACTTATTGTCACTTGGTTGAAGGGTAGCAATAAGTTGAGGCATCATGTTGCTTTCCACCACTGTGTAAGTTATTAGAGAAGCTGCTTTAAAGAAATATTTACTGCATTCCTTTTAAAGGATGACAGCTTATTCCTACGGACTCCTGTCAGACCGAATCCTGCCCTTTCATTCTGTACTTTGTAACTCTCCAGGAGCTCATAATCATAAGAGAAAGCAAATGGAAATCATTCCTTCCTGCTGAAGTCTAGAAGTTGCATTGCCATCAGTCACAGCCATGTGGCAAATGTTCCCAGGGAAGGAAGAATTAAATAGGATGAGAAAGACTCAACTAGATCATTTTGGATCATTTTTGAATTCCAAGGAAATTAACTTAAAATGATTTCCACTGATACTTTAAAGTGCATATCATGTGATCTTTAAAATCAATGTATGTTTTTGTTATTGTGCAAATGTTAGCATCTAATTTTTATGCTAGATTTTTAATTATAAAAGCAATCTATGAACATTTCACCAAGAGCAAATAGTGCAGAAGAGTATAAAACTGGAACTCTATTTTTCCATTCCTATGATTACTAGTATCTCTTCCCAAAGTTAATGGCATTACCAGGGTTTTAGGTTTGCCATTTTTTAAAAATTTTTCCCAAAATGTGTTTCTGTATATACATATGTGAATGTGTGTAAAAGAATTTTGTATTACACAATCATGATATATAAACTTGTGTATACTTTGCTTTTATTCTAGCTCTAAGAATAATTTGTAGATATGTTCAAATGAATTTCTCTCCCTCCCTCCCTACACACACATGAACACGCCACACTCAAATACATACGTATAACAATGTAGATATGTAATAAAAGTTTTCTAAAAGGTCTCAAATGGACATATTATGTACAAACTTTATTTAACTCAGTCTCTCCTATTTTCTCAGCTAAAGGGAGCATAACTCCCAATTTGAGATTCAGAGTTTTTTAAATTTTAGAATATGAAAATCTTCTGATTTTTGAATTGGAAGTTTAGAGTCTAGCTCACAAATATTGGCTCTGTAATTTGTTCAATATTCTCATACCTCTCTCTTCCCTTTACCTTTGTTTAATAAATTCCTATTTCTGACGACTCACCCAAATACTAATTCCTCAGTGAATTTATCATTACATCTATAATTTCTTTGTTATTCTCTTGTGCTTTATATACCTACCATGTAATTTAGTGCCTAATAATAATGGTATTATAGTTCCATTTTATTGGCTTTCATATTTGTCAGAGTACCTTTACTAGCCCAAAGATTAATAAACATCCATTTATTGAATGATCAGGAAGCAAATCATAATTAAATCAGCAAATCCATTCAACCAGTAGAGCCTCATGTAATGACATAGCCAAGTAAATCCATTTCTAGGGGGTGGTTTTCAGTCTGAAAATAACTGCTATATTTTACTGCCTTTCTATTGCACATTTCTAAAGATGAGTAGGAGTGTCAGGTGCAATCTTTGAAGTAAATATAGAAGCAATTAGATTTTTTATTCCTTGTCTTATGATCATATTTTTCTGATAGAAAATTCTGCACAGTGGTATAACTCAATAACCTTCCAGTGGATGGTCTTCAGTTCAATTCACTCTTGAATCTGAAGCTTCTACATAAGGTTAGTTGCAGTAACTCTGGTGTTCCCGAGGCAAGCACATCAGGATCCCTGCTTCTTCAGATGGTGCTGAGCATGCGTAAGAAGAAAAAAGAACTGTATCAGCCTTAGAGTTTCAGCATCAGAATGTGATTCCAGAAATACTTTGACACTATAAATCTGAAAAAAAAATTAGGTCAAGTGGATTGAAAATGAGGCTCTACCTGGCTCATTTTTGATCACTATAGAATGAAACTGTACACTGCTCTCTAAAATCTGAAATTGAGTTCTTAGGGGTGGATTTATTGGGAATTACTTAGATATAGGACAGAAGAAGAGGAGACCAAAGAGAAGAATGAAAGGAGAGGTCAAAACAGGGTCATTATATTCTCTCCTCTGTGCTTCAGATGCCTGAATAATAAGACTGTTATTTTTTACCTTGGTCTATATAGAGAATGAAAAAGTCTGTATCAGTAATTCCTATAGGATGGTTACATATAGAAATGAAAGTGAATATTTCTTTAATCAACTTCAAAAATAACTCATAACAATAGTTTGCTAAATTTTTTCCAAGCATTCGTGAAAGTTACAGTGAGAAGCTCACAGCATGCAACTTAATGATGTTTTTCCTTAGAAAGCCTAAGACCGTGTATGTGTAGAATTTGAACGAAATTCATCATATGTTGCTGTTTGGCTGGTGCTGAAGCTATAGCAAATGCCATCGGTGCATCTTACACTGTGACATTGGCTTAAAAGTTATTCCTTTTTCTTTCAAGTTCCCTCAGTATAAGGCAATTCTTATTTTAATGCTGAATAGTGTAATCATATAAGTGTTTTAAATAGGAAATCAATATAGTTCTCAGTAACACTTTTTTTCCTAATGTGATATATGTGTGGTTTATAATATATATGCTAATTGTGTCCTATACCTACATCATAGGTTTATTAGGAAGCTTAGATGAGTTAAATTTTAAATACATTGAATAGTAATTGGCACATGGTAAAAGCTTGTACAGTGATTATAATGATAGTGATGATCCTTTGAGATAAAAATTTTTTAGTTGATTCTTATTTTTCCCCAAGATTAAATTCTGTTCTATTTAAATGATTAAGAAGCCACAATAATAATGATCACACGTTCACAATATAAGAATGTTTAACCACCCTACATATATAGTGCAGGCCTACTACTACTCCCCTCCCAATTTAGGGGATCCCTGTTTGTTATCAAGTGGACATATTATTTTCCATCAGAAGCCATTCCCTATGGTCTAGGTTTTGACATGGTGGGAATTTTCAGGAATCTTTTTCCCTAATCTAGAAGGCTTTTTGTTTCCAAGGTCATTGAGTTAGTTATTACGGAAGCTCAATTTTAGTTGTTGTGATGATCAGAGTTCAAAGCAGAAATGGAATTGAATTTTCTTTGTGTTTGTGGATAGGAGGCGGTAGAAGAATGTCTATAAAGGACATGCTATTTTTGGAATCTAATGGTAAAAGTAAAAGCTGTAATTTATAAGAAGTTCTACCTACAGTAGGCACCTGCTTTCCAGCACGTAAGAACAATATTGCCTCTCAGTTCAAGTCCGAGTGGATTGTCAAAGCAGTTCTGGTATTCAGAAGACCTAATAGGAGCTGCACTACACATATAAGGGTCCTGTCTAGCTCTTTTTTCCACATCTTTTTGAACTTACAGCAGCTTAAACTTTAGAATGACACTGTGACAGGAGGCTGACTCAAATTCAGCAGGAATAAGCTTTGAAAACAGACCTTTTCTGTCAGTGTTTGATTCGGAAACAACACAGTGTGGGTCTGAAATGTCCCCTAAGTATGAAAGGGACTAAAAATTTAAAAGCAGCAAAAGGAATATTACCTGCATGAAACAGGGGCATTGACTGACAAATGTCCTTTCCTGATAGAGATTGAGGTTAAAATAACCTAGAAAAAAAGCTTGGACTTAAAAGCAAGGGAACTTCAATTCACTTGAGCCTTAAAACCAAGGTAAGAAATGAGAAAGATCTTACATAACAGTTTTCCTAGGCAGAACAGTAATCAATGTTATTGCTGTAGTTTTAGGGTTGTTGTTGTAATTGTTCTTTAGATTGTTTTTTGACTTCTTTAAAGATAGGAACCAGGTGACCACTTGAAACAGTTTCACAAACTGCAGTGTGCATCTGAATAGCACACAAAACCAGGGCCCCTCAGTGAAATTGTTCTAGTCATTGATACATACAAAAATGTAGAGTAAACTTTTACAAATGTTTATTGTGATTTGGCATTGCTACAACACTTAAGTTTTCGATCAGTGTGTATATCTTGTTGAGGAGTTATATAGGGTTTATTTCAGATGCTGTTCAACTCCCTTGGTGCAAGCTGTGTTCTGGTCATGTGTGATAAGACTATATATCTGTTTTTGACAAATTTGATATAACAGGGCAAAAAAAAAAAAAAAACTGGTTTCTCACTAAGATAGGTTTAGAAGCATTGACCTGAATGGTATGAGAAACTTGCATACCCCAAACTACTATAATAGAGCATGAAAGAGCTGCATTACTTGCTGTTTTGCATTCTTGTGTTAAGGCATTTAAGGCTCTTAAAACATGAGTTATTTATGGAAGGGGTCAGAGTAGATGCTGGCTTGTGAAGTTTATATAACCCTGCTTCAGGAACAGAGTGCCTTTTTTCCCCAGCTGCTGGTAATGTTGATGGCTGGCCCTGAGTATTCCCTCCTGATGTTTGCTCTGGGTGGAAAAGCGCTGCATCACCTAATCACATGCCCCTTTTCCTGTGGCTGTCTAAACACAGTGACTATTTTAGGTGGGCATATAACAGGCTGGCCCTTTTGCCTCAATTTGAGGCAACCCTTTGGGACCATACCAGTGCCGTACCTCCCCAAGGCATCAGCTGAGGCCCCGTTGTGACTGCACCACAGCCAAACCCTTTCCTTAACTCAGTCTTGAAGTCTTTACACTCCCACAGCTGTTGATCTCAATAGCACTTTCCAAAGAATTTCCTGGATGCAGATTTTCACCTTGGAACCACTCTTGAATGAAACCAAGCTTTGCCAAGAAGTATCACAATGATTTGTTGAGTGATACTTTCATTCATCAAGATAGGCTTAATAGAGAATAAGGCCATGAAATAGTGGGAAAATGAGTCTGGAGAGTGATTTGGGGAGTATGAGCTGTCTGGTGGTGGGGCTGATCTGAGAGCCCAGGTCACCTGGGGGCAGGAGTTGTGAGGGGCGGTAGCAGAATGGCACATGCCCTTAGACTGTATAGGAAGGGATATATCACCAGGGATAAGCTTTCGTCTCTATGTTGTCACAAATTTGACTATGACTCAATTTTCCCATCATAGAGCTCTGCCTGGGATTTCAGAGCTGTTAGTGGCTCAGTACTGAACAGATATGAAATACAAAGCCCTAAACTCTATTTTAATCACAGTACATTACCTAAGGGAGTAGAATTGGGCATGATAAAACTATTTTTATTTAAAGAGCACAAAAATATCCTTTCATATTAAACAAATCTCTATAATTGAGTTTTATCACATTGTTCTAAGCTCACCTGATATTTTGGAAAGTCATGAGGCCCCAGCTGCTCTTCTAGTGGGCTATCCCACTAACCATGTCCAGAGGACTCATTATGATTTATATTATATGTAAATTACAGTTTACAGTATGATTTATTTCTGTGTTATTGCAAGGTGCTCTTTAGACAGGCAGCATCAGCATCACCTGAGATCCTGTTAGAAATTCAGAATCTGAGGCCCTTCCCAGACTTACTGAATTGGAACCTGCACTTTAAAAAGATCCCTGGGTGATTCTTATGCATACTGGTGTTTGAGAAACATTGCTGTATGTGACTGAAATCTTCTGGAGTTCTTAATATTTTTGACTCACATGACTATACCCAACAGCCCTGATTTTAGAGGTATGTTCTGCAATACTGTCTTCTTCATTTACTCCAACCTCTATCACAGTATTTACTTCATATAAGAAAGTTGGAAATGGAGTGAACTGAGGCCAGAATGATCACACACACACACACACACACACACACACACACACACCACCCTAAACTGCTGATCTCTTTTCAGTTTCATCCTGAGCATTGCATGAATTGTCTCTTTCTGAAACATTCTTTTTTTCATATTCTTCTCACCTTGAAAATTTGTACTTCAAATTTTATATTAGATATCCATTTTCCCCCCCAGAAAGCCTTCAGTAGCTCCAACAGAATCCTGTATTTCCTCTAAATTATTGCACAATATAGTGAGAGCCTGACCTAATAAGTTGTAAATCTTGGTTTAGCACTGGACTCAGCTCAGTGCCCATGCATGTACTGAAAGAATAAACAAATAAATAACTTAATGTAGGTATGTATATTATTTTTATGTTGCTAAATAACAAAATTACCACAAACACGGAACTTTAAACAAAGACACTTATTATCTTATGGTTTTCATGGCTCAGGAGTACACGCATGGTTTAGTGAGATTCTCTGCAAGACTGCAATCAAGCTGTTAGCCAGCGCAGGGTTCCTATCTGGAGACTCAAGTGGGGACAATCTGCTTCTAAGCTCTCTCAAGTTGTTTTCATTGCCTTGCAGCTGTGTAATTTATGTCAGCTTGCTTCTTCTAAGCTAGGGAAAGATGCGGATAGAGATAGTGGCAGAAGGATTTCAACACTCATTACATTTTTGCTTCCATTTGGTTAGAAGCAAGCCACAGGTACTGTTCAGACACACAGGATTACACAAAGATGTGGTTATAAGATCATGGGTGGTCTGTTCACCACAAAAGGTATTGTTAAAATTTGTGCTTGTTTTTGCTGTCGATTTTCTCATTTAATTTTTTAAAAATAAACTTTTCCAATATGAGATTAAAATTAGTGGCCTGTAAAATAATTGCAGGGAGATTTTCTCAGTTCTATTTCCTTCTCTTTAAATCTCTGCAGTTGGATTATATAACTCTGAATAAACCCAATTTTCTCTCTAGAGATGGTTCCCCTATTCCACAGGAAAACACTGCTTGCCTGCCAGATGGATACAACATATTTATCTTCCTGACTTGAGTCTTCAAATATGTTTTTCATTTCTGCTAACCTTAGTCAATAATCAAATTGTTTGCTAAGCTGAAAATTTAAAGCTGGTTGGCAGCATTATGTAATCTCATACTCCTTTCTCACCTCTGTAGTTTTATTTTTCTCATATTCCTCTGTTCGTTTCTAAAGAGTTGGTAAGAAGCTATCAGGCACCTGTGTCTTTCAAAAGGGAAGAATTTCAAATTTGTGCCAAAGATGTACATTTTCCACATGTACAACTAAACATCTTCGGTATCTGTAGAAATAGTGTGAGTCTTCTTGAGGCCCACTTTAGTTATGCTGCCCTTCAAAAAAAAAAAAAAAAGAATCATACCTATTAATTTCGTTAGCAGAATGATTGATATTAAGATAAAGATAGCATGAATAATAGGTTTGATTATTACATTTAAGGAAACAAATTCTTCACTTGGTAGTAATACAGTGAATGATTATTCAAACTGCTTGCAACTTTCCAGGGAGCCTTTTTATATTCATGATACATGTATGTGCATATGTATACTTTATTTTTTTAAATTCTTTTAATAGTTTATTTTCAAATTGGTTTACATATAACACCCAGTGTTCATCCCAACAAGTACCCTCTTTAATGCCCATCACCCCCTTTCCCCCCCCTTCAGTTTGTTCTTAGTCTTTGAGAGTCTCTTATGTTTTATCTCCCTCCCTCTCTGTTTCTTTTTTTCCTTTCCCCTCTTCCCCTCCCCCCTGGTTTTTGCTTAGTCTCTCAAAATCCACCTATGCATGGAAACATATGGTATCTGTCTTTTTCTGACTGACTTATTTCACTCAGCATAATACCCTCCAGTTCCATCCATGTTGCCACACATGGCCAGATTTCATTTTTTCATGTGTATATATGTACCACATCTTCTTTATCCATTCGTCAGTTGATGGACACTTGGTCTCTTTCCATGATTTGGCTGTTGTCAAAAGTGCTGCTATGAACATTGGGGTACACGTGTCCCTGTGCATCAGCACTCCTGTGTCTCTTGGGTAGATTCCTAGCAGTGCTATTGCTGGGTCATAGGGTAGTTCTATTTTCATTTTTTTGAGGAACCTCCACACTGTTTTCCAGAGTGGCTGCACTAGTCTGCTTTCCCACCAACAGTGTAGGAGGGTGCATGTGTATACTTTAAACTGTTTCCTCCCTTCCAGTTTACAGTGCTTTCTCAAATTTTGAATAGAATTTGTGGTTGCTGTTGTCAAGGTGGTCATGACTAGCATGCTCCAAATTTTTTAAAAGAACAAGAAATTACTGTCAATCCAACCCAAATTTCTAGAAGAAATAAAATTAAATATAAGATAACATAATATAAAAAGCGGAAAGTAGAAATATTAAATGATATGATGATAACGTTCTTTAATTATTTAGAAAGAGGAGACGTTATGAATTATAGACTTCATTAAGAGAAGTACGCCTGTTAACAATTTGCAGGTAACCACTAAAAACTTCAAGTGTAGCTTAGTGTCTACACAAGGAGTGGGGAAAAGGAAATAAAGAAAATTACTTTAATTCAGTGAAAATAATGAAATATAGAAGGAGATATGAATTAATGCAAATTAAAATTTGAGGTAAGTGAAGATACATAAATAAACGTACACATAGAAATTGATTATTTTCACCCAATAAAGAAACACTCTACAATTAAACAAATTTACCTCATTGTTATTTTCATTAGATACACTTAAACCTAATAACCCTAGAAAAGGTGAAGTTTAAAACAGAAAATTAACATGGTCCCAATAAAATTCCATGCCACCACCTCTCCCCTCTCCCCTCTGCCCCTCTCCTCTCTCTCCCCTCTCTACCATGAAGAAACTGGGACTAGCACTTTTAACATCAGATAAAGTAACATTTAAAGGCTAAGGGTGAAATAACTGATTTTAGGACTGAGGCAAGAGACCTTGCAAGAAGAGTCTGGAGCATCTTGTAGTACCAGAAATTAAAGAAATGCTAAGAACAAGCAAAGAACATAAAAAAAAAAAAAAATTCACAAGGTAGCAAAATAAATTAAGCAGTATTGGATTATTATCCAAATTAGAAAATAAATATCTGTGGAGGCTGGCAGCTTCTGCGGGATCCTCCATGGCCCTGGGAGCCTGGACCTAATTGCATCCTCCGGAGTCATGGAGATGTAGGCTGTGTGCCTGCTGAAGGGCCAGTGCTCAGTGGAAAGCACCATCCACTTCGTGCAGAAGAGAAGTGGGCCTGCTGGGGCATCCGGAGCCATTACAGGATTGACTGAAGGTGAACATGGATTCCACATCCATCAGTTTGGACATAATACACAAGGCTATACCAGCATACGTCCTCACTTTAATCCTCTATTCAAAAAACATGGATTAAGATTAAGAGACCATGTTGGAGACCTGGACAGTGTGACTGCTGGCAAGGATGACCAACGTGTCCATGGAAGATTCTGTGATTGCAGTGTCAGGAGACCAGTCCATCACTAGCCACACAATGGTAGTCTATGAGAAATGAGATGACTTGGGCAAAGGTGGAAATGAAGAGAGTATACAAAAGGGAAACACTGGGAGTCATTTAGCTTGTGGTATCATTGGGATTGCCAAGTAAATATTCCCTAGGATGTGATCCGAGTCCTCCCAACTCATGTTATCTTGCTAGTTTTAGAAATTTGATAAATATTAAACACTATAACCTTAAAAATAATAATATAAAAACTATCTGTGAATGTTTACTGATATAAATTGATGACTGACTAAGTGGGAGAAGAGAGACAAATATTTCATGCAGAAAATTCCCAATAATTTATGTAGATACTCCACCCTGAAGGAGGGGGAATATAACTCCTATAACCTACTCCTTAAGTGTGGGTTGCAAATAGTGACTTTCTTGCCAAGAGTACAGTATGGAAATGGGGAAAGAGTAACTTCACAGTAGAGAATTTTAACAAACGTTACCTCAGCCAAATGATCAAGTCAATATCAACAAATTTTGTTTATAGTGTGTACCCTTGATATGATGCAATGAGAATGATTCTTAGCTTCTGCGGTCTTCCTCCCCCAAACCCATAACTCCAGTCTTATGAAAAGAAACATGTAAGACAAGTTTCAGTATGGGAACATCCTATAATATACCTGGCCAAAACTCCTCAAAACTGTCGAGGTCATCAAAATTATGAAAAATCTGAGAAACCGTCACAGCCAGGGAAGCCACTTTATTTCTAAGAATTGTTTGTAACTTTTATCTTTTTTTTTTTTTAATTAGCATGCAATTACCTAACAGGGTCATATATTCTTGGTAACTGTTATTCTCTGTATTAGGGTTTTCCACAGAAAGAGAAAAAATAAAATTATATATAAATAGAAAGGGATTTATCATAGGAATTGACTAACATGGTAAACAAGTTGGAAACCCTGGGGAGCCAATGGAAATTCCAGTCTGAGTCTGATGGCCTGAGAATCAGGAGAACTGATGATCTAGTTCCAGTCCAAAGGCCAGCAGTCGCGACATCTGGAAAGAGCCAACATTTGAGTTTGAATCTGAAGGCAGAAAGAAACAGTGTCCTAGTGTGAAGGCAGTTGGGCAGGAGGAATTCTCTTTTATTTGGGGAAAGGTCAGCCTTTATATTCTGTTCAAGCTTCCAACTGATTGGATGGGGCCCACCTATATTAGGGAGAACAATCTGCTTTATTTAGTGTATCAGTTTAAATGTTGAACTCATCTAAAAACACCCTTACAGAAACGCCTAGAATAGCATTTGAGCAAACCCTTGCAGCCCAGTGACCCAGTCAAGTTGACATGTAAAATTAACCACTGTATCCTGATTTCCACAAGGCTTTTGTGTATGCCACTCAGTACTGATTTTCAATGGACAGTACATATCACTCATTACTGACATATTATGAGACAATTCATTTAAGTTCTTACATTGTACTCTATCAAGAAGTTCCAACTCAAGGAAATTCTCCATAAGTTTAGAACCCTGTAAGTTCAGACTGTTTTTCTTTATGGCCTACTAGTATCTAACTTTCTCATAACTACCTGTGTTAACCTGTGTTCCACTCAGATCCAGTTCTAGACTGGCCATATTCTGGGATTGGTTTGTGTTGAATGAGTTATAAATATGAGTTTCCTAGAAATGACTGCTTTTTACTGTGTGCTAGTGTTTTTTGTTCTATTATAGGTGAACTTCCTTGCAATTATTGTTCTTTAATTAATCTCTTTCTTGATTATATACATTACTCTTACCAACTGTCTCTGTTATCTCCTGGGTCCCAACTGCCACTGTGTCTATCCTGTTTTTCTTAACTCCAACTTATCTCAGTTGATTCTGGTTTATTCCCAAGTTTCTGAAATCTAATGATAAGAGTAATTAGGTAATCAACTATAAAAAGAAAGCTAAGGCTGGGGTAAACTAGATCTTAATACATAGGTACCGCTGGAAACCAGTTTTCAAATTGACCAAAAAAATTAAGTTTTTTATTTCTCCCCCCGCCATAAGACCAAAAAATAGAACAAAACAAAACAAAACAAAATAAAAAGCAAAAACAAACTTCCTTTGAAAGGTAATGCCCTCGGTGCTGTCTTGGATTATGATGTCTTTCTTACTAGTAATATATAATGGTTTTGAACATTAGACTTAATTTTTGTTTGAAACTTACTGTGAGATCTTTCAATAGATTTCCAGAGCACACAGAAATCCATGACACACTTATAGTACAGGTTTTTCTTGCTCTCTAAAGCAGCATGTTCCTGTGGAAACTTTTGTAAACTGAAATGGCAGAAGCAAAATGGCAAAATTACTGTTAATTGATACAGAAAATTTTTGAGTGTTCTCAACCCAGAAAATGACCTGTCTTAAACTGTTCTCATACCTTAGGAATATCTTGCTAATGCTTACACAAACTAGATAAACCACAGATCCTCACAGACATAGTTTAAACTATGGCTGCTTGTTGCTGAGATGCTGAGTGTGGTTCCCCTGAAGGAGCGTGGCAGGGCCCCTCTTGCTGCTCGAGGCACGTGCTACATCTCTCATGGCCTGTAGATGAAGTATGCCCAAGTTTATTCTGCAGATGAGCTGATTAACCCAATCACTAGATTAAATTCTAATGTCTAATTAGCTGAATCATCTTGATTGGGTATGTACATAATGGTCACATTGCTGTGAGATAAGTAGATAGAACTATGTTATTTGGGCTCCCTGACCTACCACAAAAATCTTTTCTCCCCACTTACCAACCTGGGCCCAAGTGCCACTTTGGTTTGTTCTGGGTTCTGCCATAAGATGTTATATTAAAAGTCACTCCTCATCTGTAGGGGCCACATTCTAAGTAGAGATAACACCATTCCCCTTTCCATAAATATAATTAATATCACCACTTCAAAAAGTGATTTTTAAGAAAAATTAGAATAGACACTTATTCTTCAGCATCCAGTGTTACCAAAATTTAGTAGGAGGTACATGTTTTTTTGTTATTTGTCTTCCTTTGTAAGAGAACATTGATATCAGGTATATATAATCACATATTGCTTTAAGAAAAGATGATCTGTCGTCACTTGGAAACAAAAATATGTGAGTGATAAAAGATGGCATTTACCTGTTCATTATTTAGATTAGCTGGGATAATTTCACACAACTTAAAAGTACTTTTTGTCCAATGGTAACTATGAAGAATATTTTTAAGTTCCCTTTTTTATCTTATTATTTCACTGTCTTCTTCTTGTGAATTTCCCCTTTGGGTCTATAGTGTCTTCATGTTTCAGTTTTTTAATGGTTCACTAGAGAATTTTCAGAGCCTAGAAGTCTTACATTTTTTGTCTTACACTGAGTTAGATTCTATATTGATTGATACTTAATTACATAATCATAATTTCTTAACATAGACTCTGTTCATAGTTTAGTTATAATTAATGTTTCAGTCATCAAACTGTTGAGGATGTGAATATTCTCTTTTCATAAGGTCAATAAATCAAAGGTATTGTTTAGAAACTTCTATGGAAGACAACTTTTACAATATTATACATCTAGTGTAGTATAGGGCTCAAATTTATAGTCCTATGGGACACATAACTGAGAATACAGTGCTGTTAAATAATATTATCATCCTCATAAAGTACATATTTTCCAGCTGAGTGCAACTTAGGAGAATTTGATACTTATGTTTTTCTAGGACTGAAGTGCAAGTGGACATTAAAGTTATAAGGAAGCAAAGGGAAGTACAGTCTCCAGGTAGTTGCATGTTAATCATATGCAGTAATCACATGCAAAATAAATGCGTTCTAGTTTAGTGTCAACAAAACACCAGGAAACTGCCCATAAGGAAGTAATTTAGTTACTTTATTATCATTTTAATTCCAGTACAGTTAACATACAGTGCAATATTAGTTTCAGGTGTACAATATAGTGAGTCAGCACTTCCATACATCACCTGGTGTTCATCACAAGTGTACTCCTTAATCCCCATCATCTATTAACCCATTTTCCTCCACTCCGTCCACCTCCCCTCTGTTAACCATCAGTTTTCTCTCTACGGTTAAGAGTGTTTCCTGGGTTGCCCCCCACCCTTTTTCTCCTTTGCTCTTTTGTTTTTTATTTTCTTAAATTCCACATATGAGTGAAATCATATAGTGTTTGTCTTTGAGTGATTTATTTCACTTATCATCGTACTCTGTAGGTCTATCCATGATTTTGCAAATGGCAAGATTTTATTATTTTTATGGCTGACAAATATTTTTATGGCTAATAATTCATATATATCATATGTCATATATATTAATTGTACATATATCACATCTTTAGTATATAATAATAATTAGATAATAATAATTATATATATATATATCACATCTTCTTATCCATTCATCCCTCAGTGGACATATGGACTCCTTCCATAATTTGGTTATTGTAAAAATGCTGCAATAAACATAAGGGTGCATATATCTTTGCAAATTAGTGTTTTCATATTTTTTGTTAAACACCCAGTAGTAGAATACTGGATCATATATGGTAATTCCATTTTTTATTTTTTGAAGAAACTCCATACTGTTTTCCACAGTGGCTGCACCAGTTTGCATTCCCACCAACCGTGCGTGAGGGTTCCTTTCTCTCCACGTCCTCACCAACACTTGCTGTTCCTTGTGTTTTTGATGTTAGCCATTCTGACAGGTGTCAGTTACTATCTCATTGTCATTTTGATTTGTATTTCCTTGATGATGAGTGATGTTGAGTATATTCTCATGTGTCTGTCGACCGTTTACCTTCTTCGGAAAATGTATATTCTTGCCCTCTCAATTTTTAAATGAATTCTTGTGTGTGTGTGTGTGTGTGTGTGTGTGTGTGTGTGTGTGTGGAATTATAGCAGTTCTTTATGTTTTGGACACTAACCCTTTATTCGAGATGTCATTTGCACATATCTTCTCCCATTCAGTAGGTTGCCTTTTAATTTTGTCGACTTTTCCTTTGCTGTGCAGAAGCTTTTTATTTTGTTAGAGTATCAACAGTTTATTTTTACCTTTGTTTCCCTTGCCTCAGGAGATATATCTAGATAAATGTTTGCTACGGCCGATGTCAGAAACATTATTGCCTGTGCTCTATTATAGGATTTTTAAGATTTCAAGTCTCACAGTTAGGTCTTTAATCCATTTTGAGTTTATTTTTGTATGTAGAGTGAGAAAGTGGTCCAGTTTCATTCTTTTGCATGTAACTGTCCAGTTTTCCCAAAGCCATTTGTTGAAGAGACTGTCTTTTTTCCCCTTGATATTCTTTTTTGCTTTGTCGAAGATAATTGGCCGTATAGTCATAGGTTTATTTCTGGGCTATCTATTCTGTTCTATTGATCTATGTGCCTATTTTTGTGTTAGTACCATACTGTTTTGATTACTACAGCTTGGTAGTATATTTCGATACCTGAGATTGGAACACCTTCAGTTTTATTCTTTTTCAAAATTGTTTTGGGTATTCAGGATCTTTTATGGTTCCATACAAATTTTATATTTATTTGTTCTACTTTGTGTAAAATTCTGTTGGTATTTTGATAAGGATTGCACTCAATCTGTTCATTCTAACAATATTTGTTCTTTCAGTCCATGGGCATGGAATGTCTTTTTATTTCTTTGTGTCATCTTCAATTTCTTTCATCAGTGCTTTATGGTTTTCATAGTATAGACCTTCTACCTTCTTGGTTAAGCTTAATCTTGGTTATTTCATTATTTTTGATGCAATTGTAAATGAGATTGTTTTCTTAATTTCTCTTTCAACTACTTCATTACTAGTATATATATGTGCAACTGATTTCTGTACATTGATTTTATATCCTGTAACCTTACAAAATTCATTTATCAGTTCTAGTAGATTTTTGGTGGCATCTTAGGGTTTACTCTATGTGGTGTATTGTGATCTGCAAATCATGAAATTTTTCCTACCAATCCAGATGCCTTTTATTTCTTATCTGATTGCTGTGGCTAGGACTTCCAGTACTATTTTGAATAAAAGTGGTGAGAGTGGGCATCCTTGTCTTGTTTCTGTTCGTAGGGGAAAAGCTTTCAGTTTCATCATTGTGCATGATGTCAACTGTTGGGTTTTTATATATGACTTTTATTATGTTGCGGTATGTTCCTTCTAAACCACATCATGACTGGAAGTTCTACTTTGTCAAATGATTTTTCTGCATCTATTGAGATGATGATATATTTCTTATCCTATCTCTGGTTGATATGATGTATCATATTGGTTGATTTGCAAATATTGAACCACCCTTGCATCTGGGAATAAATCCCACCTGATTGTGGTGAATGATTTTTGTAATATTGAATTGGGGTTATCAATATTTTGTTGAGAATTTTTGAATCTGTGTTCATAAGATATTGGCCTGTACTTTTTTTGTGTGGTGTCTTTATCAGGTTTTGGTATCTGGGTAATCCTGGCCTCATAGAATGAATTTGGAAGTTTTTCTTCCTCTTCTATGTTTTGGAATAATTTAAGAAAAATAGATATTAGCTCCCCTTTCCATGTTTGGTGGAATTCACCTGTGTAGTTCTGGACTTTTGTTTGTTGGGAGTTTTTTTTATTACTGTTTCAATTTCATTGCTGATAATTGGTCTGTTGAAATTTTCTATTTCTCCCTGACTCAGTTTTGGGAAGTTACATATTTCTAGGAATTTATCCATTCCTTCTAGGTTTTCCAATTTGTTGGAATACGGTTTTTCATAATGTTCTTTTAAAATCCTTTGTATTTCTGTATTGTTGGTTTGTATCTCTCTTTCATTTCTGATTTCTTTTGAGTCTCTCTCTGTCTCTCTCTTTGACTATCTCTATCTCTCATCTGGCTAAAGATTTATTAATTATGGTGATCTTTTCAAAAGATCAGCTCTTGACTTCATTGATCTCTTTTTTTTTTTTAAGTTTCTCTTTTATTTTTTCTCTAATCTTTGTTATTTCCTTCTACTGATTTTGGATTTGGTTTGCCCTTCTTTTTTAGCTTGACAAGATGTAAGGTTAGGTTATTTATTTGATATTTTGCTCCCTCTTGATGCCTTATTGCCTGTAGGCCTGTATTGCTATAAACTTCCCTCTCAGAATAGATTTTGCTACATCCAAAGATTTTGGACTATTGGATTTCATTTTCCTTTGTCTCAATGTATTTTTTTTAATGTTGTCTTTGATTTCTTAGCTGATCCATTCATTGTTTAATAGCATGTTACTTAACCTCCATGTATTTGTGTTCTTTCCAGATTTTTTTTGTGTTTGATTTCTAGTTTTATATCTCTGTGATAGGAAATGATGCAGGACATGATTGCAATGTGTTGAAGTTCTTGAGACTTATTATGTGGTCTAACATATGATTGATTCTTGAGAAGTTTCCATGTCTACTTGAAAAGAATTTTTCTGCTGTTTTAGGATGGGGATGTTCTGAATATATCTGCTAGATCCATCTAATCCAATACTATCTCACTGTTGATTTTCACCTGGATGATCTATCCATTGATAAAAGTGGGGTGTTAATACTCCCCTGCTATTATTGCATTAGTGTTACTTCATTTATATTTGTTATTAGCTGTTTTATGTATTTGGGTGCTCCAATTTAGGATGCATAAATATTTGCAATTGTTATATATTCTTGTTGGAATATTGACTTTATTATTATATAGTGTCTTTGTCTCCTGTTACAGTCTGTTTTAAAGTCTATTTTGTTCAATATAAGTGTCGGTACCCTGGCTTTTTTTTTCCACTCCCATTGTTTGATCAATGTTTCTCCATCATTTCAGTTTTGATGAGATTTGTCTTTAGGATTGAAATGAGTCTCTTGTAGGCAGCATATGTAGCTCAGTCTCTCTCTCTTTTTTTTAATCCATTCTGTCATCTTATGTCTCTTTTAAAAATTTTATTTTATTTTTTTAATTTTATAATAGTTTATTTTAAAATTGGTTTACATATAACACCCAGTGTTCATCCCAACATATGCCCTTTTTAATGCCCATCACCCCCTCTCCCCCCTCCCTCATTCCCCTCACCCTCAGTTTGTTCTTAGTCTTTGAGAGTCTCTTATGTTTTATCTCCCTCCCTCTCTGTGTCTTTTTTTTTCCCCTCTTCCCCTCCCCCTGGTTTTTGCTTAGTCTCACAAAGTCCACCTATTCGTGGAAACATATGGTATCTGTCTTTTTCTGACTGACTTATTTCACTTAACATAATACTCTCCAGTTCCATCCATGTTGCTACACATGGCCAGATTTCATTTTTTCTCATTGCCACGTAGAAGTCCATTGTATATATGTACCAGATCTTCTTTATCCACTCGTCAGTTGATGGACACTTGGTCTCTTTCCATGATTTGGCTATTGTCGAAAGTGCTGCTATGAACATTGGGGTACACGTGCTCCTATGCATCAGCATTCCTGTGTCGCTTGGGTAGATTCCTAGCAGTGCTATTGCTGGGTCATAGGGTAGCTCTATTTTCATTTTTTTGAGGAACCTCCACACCGTTTTCCAGAGTGACTGCACCAGTTTGCATTCCCACCAACAGTGTAGGAGGGTGTCTACTTCTCCACATCCTCGCCAGCATCTATAGTTTCCTGATTTGTTCATTTTAGCCACTCTGACTGGTGTGAGGTGGTATCTCAGTGTGGTTTTGATTTGTATTTCCCTGATGATGAGTGACATTGAGCATCGTTTCATGTGTCTGTTGGCCATCTGAATGTTATTTATTTTTGAGACGAGAGGGAGGGACAGAGAGAGAAGGAGACACAGACTTTAAGCAGGCTCCATGCTTTGAGCTGTCAAGCACATAATCTGACATGGGGCTCGAACCCACAAACCATGAGATCATGACCTGAGTCGAAGTCAGACACTTAACTGATTGAGCCACCCAGGCATCCCTATCATTTTGTATCTCTTGATTGGAGCATTTAGTCATTTAGATTCAAAGTAATTATCGATAAATATGTATTTATTGGCATTTTGTTATTTGTTTTATCCTTGTATTTATAGTTCTTTTTTGTTCCTTTCTTCTCTTGCTCTCTTTTATCACAGTTTGCTGGATTTCTTTAGTGATATACTTGGATTACTTTATCTTAATTTTTTCCATATCTACTGTCAATTTTTTTTTTCTATATAAAGATGGATTTCTTTTTATTTTTTTTTTATTTATTTTTTATTTTTTTATTTTTTTTGTTATAATAGTTTATTTTCAAATGGTTTACATATAACACCCAGTGTTCATCCCAACATGTGCCCTTTTTAATGCCCATCACCCCCTCTCCCCCCTCCCTCATCCCCCTTACCCTCAGTTTTTTCTTAGTCTTTGAGAGTCTCTTATGTTTTATCTCCCTCCCTCTCTGTGTCTTTTTTTTCTTTCCCCTCTTCCCCTCCCCCTGGTTTTTGCTTAGTTTCACAAAGTCCACCTATTCGTGGAAACATATGGTATCTGTCTTTTTCTGACTGACTTATTTCACTTAACATAATACCCTCCAGTTCCATCCATGTTGCTACACATGGCCAGATTTCATTTTTTCTCATTGCCACGTAGTAGTCCATTGTATATAAGTACCATAACTTCTTTATCCATTCGACTGTCAATTTTTGATTTGTGGTTACCATTAGACTTATTTATAACTTCTTAATCACATAGCAGTGTATATTAAGTTGATTTTCACTTGTTTGAACTAATTGTTTACCCTCTCCCGCCACCACCCCCCACATGTGTTTGACTTATTTTTATAGATACACTTAATTTAACTGCTTTTGTGGTTCCTACTTTTCTTGCTCCTGCTTATGGTCTTTCCTTGCTACTCGCAGCATACTCTTTAATATTTATTGCAGGGCTTGTTTAGTAGTGATGAATTCCTTAATGTTTATTTGTCTGGGAAACTCTTTAGCCTTGCTAGATAGAAAATTTTGGGTTGCAGTTTTTTTTTTTTTCTTTCTGCAATTTTATTATATCATGCCACTCTTTTCTTGCCTACAAAGTTTCTACTGAAAAATCAGCTAATAGCCTTAGGCAGTTTCCCCCTTAAGTAACTGCTTTGTTGTGTTTTGTTTTCTTTTTCTTGCTTTTTTAAAATTCTCTATCACTGCTGTTTTCCATTTTAATTACTGTGTGTTTTGATGTGGATTTCCTTCAGTTGATTTTGTTGGGAGCTCTCTGTGCTTTCTGGGTCTGGATTTCTGTTTCCTTCTCCAGATTCAGTTAATTTTCAGTGATTATTTCTTCAAATACATTTGCCTTCTTTCCTTGTGTTCTCCCTTTAGGATCCCTATGATACAAATATTATTACACTTGATGGTGTCGCCAAGTTCCCTTAGTCTATTTGGATTTATTATTATTTTTCTGTCTGCTGTTCAGCTTGATTGCTTTCCATTACTCTGTCATGCCAGTGGCTGATCTAGTCTTCTGCTTCCTCCATTCTACTATTTATTCCATCTAAGATATTTTTTAAGTTTTTTTTTATTTTGATCTATTTTGAGAGAGAGAGAGAGAAAGTGAAAGAGAGAGAGAGAGAGCATGAGCAAAGGAGCAACAGACAGAGAAGGAGAGAGAGCATCCCAAGTGGGCTCCATGCTGATAGCGTTGCAGAGCTTGACCCCATGAACTGCAAGATCATGACCTGTGCAAATTAAGAGGTGGATGCTTAACTGACTGAGCCACCCAGGTGCTCCCATCTAATGTATTTTTAATTTCACTTACTGAGTTCTTCCTCTCTGATTTGTTCTTTTTTTATGTTTTCTCTCTTTGTTGAGGGTCTCATTGAGGTCCTCCACTCTTTTCTGACATCCAGTGAGTATCTTTGACCATTTCTTTAAATTCTGTATCAGACATATTACTTACCTCTATTTTCTAAAGCACTTTTGCTGTGATTTTGTCCTGTTCTTTAATTTGGGATATATCCCTCTGTCTCCTCATTTTGTATAACCCTCTGTGTCTGCTTCTATGTGTTAGGAAAGGCGCAGTATCTCCTGCTCTTGAAAATAGTAGCATTATGAAAAAGAGATCCTACAGTGCCCTGCAGTACAATGTCCCCCTTTTACCAGAACTTGGTGCTTTAGGAGGGTCTCCTATGTGTGTTGTGTGCACCCTACTTTCGTGGCCAAACCACTTTTCCCTTCAATGTAGTTGTCTTCAGTGGCTGTCTTTGCCTGTTGTGGGCAGAGTTTGATCCCTGTGGTGCTAGTGGGTTAGTCTGGAGCCACCTGGGACTTCATTTGTGTCAGATCATATGGTAGCATGGAACTGCAGGCACTTTATTTTGTTTTATTCTATGAGAAGGTCTCATTGGTTGGAGGGGTCTACGGTCAGACCTGAGGTCTGCCCCCAGCTCATTGTTGGTACTGCAGTGGGACTGATGAGTGTGGTTATCTTCCTCTCTCCCTGGGACAGGAGTTACTTTGGTGTGGTGCTGGCCTCTGTCAGCGCTGCTGGCCCACTATCAGGACGTGGCACACTTTTAGACAGGCTGTGGTCAAGGATGTATCAGAGGGTGCAAGTTTGCAGGAGAAAATGGGACATGTGGTGCCAGCAAAAGTCTATGCTGGTTGCTATAGGAGGGGACCTGCTGCTGTCTGGAAAAACTCCTGTGGAGGCCCGTAGGTTTAGAGGGGGCAAGTGCACATAAGTTCATAGAGGTGCAGTGTGCTGTTAACAAGCTAGGGGGAGAGTTTTGTTTCTGCACTGGTTCCCACAGCTATCTCTATGTCTAGGCTGGGGCAGGGGAGGGAAATGGTGACTGCCAGCTCTTTTGTTCTTGGAGAAGACTCCCAAAGATCTTTACCCCTCCAGTACACACTCTGAAATTAGTAAACAGTCTCCCTCTTGTATACCCCAGGTATGTTTCAAACTATTTGCTGTATCTCATTGGGGCTATTTTTTGTGGTCTCTCATTAAGGGTCACGACTCAGTTTCCTGTTGCCCTCTCAGCTCTTTCAGAGCCGAGTCTACTGATTTTTAAAGTTCCAGGTGGTAAGCTTCACTGATTATAAGAACTCTTGAAGTTGAGCCTCTCTTGTTTTCAAAGTCAAATATTATGGGGATTTCTCACCCCAGTATGGATCTCTCATGCCTGGGGTGCCTCGTGTGAGAGTCTCTCTTTCCCCTCTCTGCATCTGTAGTGTTTTTCCCTCTAGTAGACAGTCCTGCAGTTTCATTTAGTGCCGGGGTCGGTCCTTGTTCCAGCAAATCTAGGGGTCCACGAAGGACGAACAGTCAGGCGAAATGAAGTGAGAGAGCCATGATAGGCGCCAGTTTGGCTGGCGAGCTTTTACTTCAACCTTTTCCACACAGGGAGGGGTCTTAACCTGTGAGCCCAAAATGGCTCCCAACAATTTAGCTTCCATCCAAGTCTCTCCCTCTTCCTATCCTTTTTATGGGACTTTTCTCTATATTTAGTGGTATAGAGTCTGTTCTGCCAATCTTTAGGTCATTTCTAGGTTATTTACATTGATATGGGTGTGTTATCTAGTTGTATCTGTGGAGCAAGGTGAGCTTAGAATCCTCCTACTCTGCTATCTTCCCTGGAAGTTTCAATGTAGTAACTTTAATAAAGCTCAAGAATAAAGACCCACACCACTCCTCCTCTCACTCAGTGTGAGAATTTGAACTTGCGCTCCTGACATCCAGCAGAGCCCAAATACATAGTGATTTGAGAACATGGGCTCTGGAGACAAATTCAATTCTTGATGCCACCATTATTCACTGTTTATGTGGCTCGAGTCAAGTTACTTGACCTTTCTCAGACTTATTTTTCACATTGATAGAAGCAGAATAATAGAAATTTCTCAAAGGTTAATTTAAGCTTAAAATGAAACAATATGAAGTCTTTACCATAATATATGTCCTATGCATTTTTACTATTATCACATTTGGAGTCATTTATTCAAGTATGATCAAAGATATTGTATCATTATACTTCTGGTCATTTCAACTTATGTAAATTTATGTTAGTACCATTAAAATCTAAATGCTCTAAGCATTTGAGTCCCTAAAAGACTGTACTATATAATTAACAGAAAATGTAAGTGGTTGAAAGTCTAGAAGGAACTGGAGCTGTGCTATGATAATTTCATCCATAGAATATTTTCTTTCAGTGAATCTCCCCTGAAAGAGTCTCTAAGACCCTGCCAAAAAGCAAAAACAAAAGAAAACAGAACCCAAATAGTCTTTTGAGATTCTCACAACACTTCCCTCAAAGAGGTGATGGCTTTCTCCAGAAGGATTCATTTGCATAGTATTTATTTTCTTTAGAAAATGGTGTACTACGACAGGTACCTTTACACTTCAGCTGAAATAAGACATTACTCAATACTAATAATAAAAATAATCACTTCTTTTTTCCAATGAAAACTTAGTTTCTATTGGACTTTCTTAAGTCCCTTGAACAACACTGGTTTGAAATGTGTGACTCCACTAATATGCTGATTTTGTACAGTGTAGTACTTAATGTTTCTTTTTCTCTTCCCTATGATTTTCTGAGCATTTTTCTCTAGCTTTATTATAAGAATGTAGTATGTAATACATGTAGCATACCAAATACATGTTAATTGACCGTTTATGTTATTGGTAAGGCTTTTGATCCACTGTAGGCTATTAGTTGAGTAGGAAGTCAAAAGTTCTGTACAGATTTTCAACTGCATGGGGGTCAGCATCCCTAACCTTTGTGTTGTTCAAGGGTTAACTATATATATTTCATTTGATACTCAAGACAAATCTTCAGTCCCATCAACTATAAAAAATGAATAAATTATCTGGCTAAAGTTACATGGGTGGCAATGAATGACTGAAGCCCTAATCTCTGTTTTATATTTACAAAAATGTCAGCTATAGTTATCCTACTGAACTTAATGGGTGACTGCTTCTTATAAACCAATGGAAAGGTAGTGTATCAATCAGTGAAGCACTTGCACCTTCTGTATTTATTTCAATAGTATTTTTCTATTTAAAAAGTCATCTAATATAATCTTACTGATAGAAGATGAAAATGGCATAAAGGGAGGAGTAAGGTTTAAAGGTCAGAAAGTGGGTTTGAAATTAGATTATTCCCTTTCCTCAATTGTGTAAACACTTGCTGAATGTCTTCAATGGGTAAGGACTGTGCTAGGCACTAAAGTTATGAAGACAAAGAATAGGAACATGTCCTCTGCTCTAAAGGAGCTCATAGTTAGGTAAGAGAAGAAGACACATCAGATTATTTTAACAAAACATAGTAATTGCTATGATAGATGCATGGCCTGAGAGCTAGGGGAGCCCAGAAGGAAGGATATTTTCCCAATCTAGAGACCTGAAGAAAGTTTCTGGGGGGAAATGATGCTATCATTAAACTCAAGTCTGAATAAACATAGGCCAAGGTAAAGAAAAATAGGAAGAGTGTTTTTGCATTAACCAATTTATAGAAACATAAAACAGATAATGCATTTAGGGAAGAAGGTATACTGCGAGAATCCAAAGGATAAAGCAAAAGACAATGGGGGAATGGAACTAGAAAAGTAGGCAGGGCTGAGTGACTAAAGATCTTTTGTGCCAATCGTTTGTGCCCAGTTGTGACAAGGATGGCCTAGTGGGAGAGGTATGGGAGCTATGAAATAATTATAGCAGAGGAATCTCAAAGTTACACCTTTGGCTTATAGTAATCACTGTAGCCACAGTGTGAAGAAGTTATTTAAAGGTTTCAAGTCTAGATGAAGGGAGAATAGTTGTTGTTGGTGGCAGTGGTGAGGGGGGCATTATTGCAGTTGTTACTGCAGGAAATGGGAAAGATGTGGCCCAAGTGCAAGAAAGAAAGTCATATATACATTAAAAATATTTAATGGATAAACTCTGCAGAACTTGGTAAGTAAATACATATAAAGGTTTGAAAAGGAGATGGGGAGATGAATTTTATTTTATTATTATTAGTTTGTGTATTTTTGAGAGAGAGACAGAGAGAATGAACATGAGCAGGGAGGAACAGAGAGAGAGGGAGACAGAGAATCCCAAGCAGGCTCCACGCTGTCTGCACAGAGCCCAATGTGGTGCCTGAACTCACAAATTGCGAGATCACGACCTGAGCTGAAATCAAGAGTCAGACGCTTAATCAGCTGAGCCACCTAGGCACCCCAAATTTTAGATTTCTGTCACGAATGCCATTAGCGAAGAACTTAGGGATGTTGGCACATGATGAATTCTTTTTAACCAGCTACTTTTGAGATGAGTAAGAATAATAAGTTATTTTATTCTTCTTGGTAAGAAAATAGCTATGTAAGTGAGTCTGAATCTCATTGTAGATGTCAAGGCTGGAGATTTGAACAATATTTGTATATTAAGTAAAAAATCATGGAGCAATGGAACCAAGAAATTAACGATCTGAAAAATACAAAATCAAACTACTATGCTGGTTATTATTGTCATAAATTGGAATTTTTTTTTTACCAACGATGATTCTATATTCTTTTCTGAAAATTTTATTACATACATTCTGCCTATATCCATTTCTCTTGGGCTAGAATCAGTGACACCTAATAAGAATGTGCATACCCAGAACCCAGTTTTTGGTTTGTAAATATCATTCTCTAATAAAATAAAACAGAGCTCCTGGGAGGAATTACTTTTTCTAGGATTGGGTCAAGGAAAATATAAGATGAGTCTGGAACCATCTTGTAGTGACAGAAATTAAGGAAGAACTCAACAAAATAAATAATGATAATAATTGAAACTACCCAAAGAATATAACAAATATTAATTAGTACATAGTGAGATAAATAAATGAAAGGATAAGTATAAGTGGGGAGGAGATACATGTTCCTTACAGAGGAATTTAAAAGATATATACATATATATAGTATATAAATAGAAATTTACATATTATAAATATATAAATAATTTATAAATATAAATATATATGCATGTATATATATACACGCATATATATTTAGATACTCATTTAAAGAGGAGGAAGTGGATTTTCTTCTCTTTGAATGTGAGCTAGACTTAGTGATTAACTTCTAAAGAAGAAAGTGTGGCAAGAGAAAGATAATAAGTGTGTACTGGATAAACTTGGCAGATAGCACCTTAGCCGAGTTCTCAAGGTTAACATCACCAGAGAAAAGTCACATTAGCATCTGATACTCTCAGATGTGATGAGAAAGGCCCTTCACTTCTGTGGTATTCTTCTCCCAAACCAATTACTCCATACTAATCAGGAGAAAATAAGAGATACATTCAAATGAAAGACATTTTACAAAATATCTAGCCAGTGCTCTTCAGAACATTCAAGGTTATAAAAACAAGGAAACAATAACAGGCTGGAAGATTCTAGGTAATGACAAAATGCAATTTGTATCTTGGAGTGGATCCTGGGAGAGAAAAGGGACATCAGTGTAAAAACTGATGAAATCCAAGTCTCTAGGTTAGAAACTTTGTAATAATGCTGACTTTTTAGTTTGTATATTATGGACAGTTTGATGAAGATTGTTCTTTTTATTTTTATATGTTTATTTATTTTGGGAGAGTTGGGGGAGGGAGGGAAGGAGGGAGAGAGAGAGAGAGAGAGAGAGAGAGAGAGAATCCAAAGCAGTCTCCATGCTGTCAGCACAGAGCCCAAAGTGGGACCTAATCTCATTAACAGTGAGATCATGACCTGAGTGGAAATCAAGTCAGACGCTTAACTGACTGAGCCACCCAGGCGCCCCAGGATTGTTTCTTTTTAAATGTTGTTGCTTTCTAACTAAATCAAATTCTCTTATTTTTTGCAAGAGAGGACTTTCTGCTTGCTTTCTGTAGTCAGTAGGCTATATAATCCTTGGATACCTTGAAAAAAGCAAGGTTCTAATCATGACTTCCTCTGGCATACATTATTTCTATAACTTTGTTTATAGAGTGTGGAAGGAAAATTCTATATGAAGTTTTACAGAGTTTCAGAGAATTTCTAAGAAAATAATTGTCTGTTTTGCTAAAGAGATGGTTTTATAATTAAAGCGTATGACTACATAGCACTTTGCCTCGAGGAAGTTCAAAGCATTTGCCAATGTCGTTAAGAACACAACTACTACCAAACAAATTAGCAATCACAGCAATGAATCCTTGGATTTCTTATAGATATTAGTATGTCTTGCATCTATCAAGATGCATCTATCAAGAGTGGTAACATCTCAAAGCAATTTTTAACCAAGGAGGGTGAAGCGATTCAGTCATTTATTCATTTTGTGTGTGTTCATTAACTCAACAAAAATGTTTTGAGTGTCTGCTATACTCCAAGCACCAGTTAGGTTTTCATGATCACAATCAGAATATACTTAGTGGTCTGTTCTACCTTGATTCATCACAATTCTCCATGTATTCTAGATGTACCCACAAACAGCAGAGGCTAATGTGGTCACACTCTTGTCTCTCAGGTTCAGAAATTTGCCTAGAATTTTTTTTCAATTTTTTTAAAGTTTATTTATTTTTGAGAGAGAGAGAGAGAAAGAGAGAGAAAGAGCAGGGGAGGGGCAGAGAGAGAGACAGAGACAGAGAATCCTAAGCAGGATTCCTGCTGTCAACACAGAGCCCAATGCAGGGCTCAAACCCATGAACTTGAGAGATCATGACCTGAGCCAAAACCAAGAGTCAGACACTCAGTCAACCTAACCACCCAGGCACCCCCGAAATCTGCTTAGAAATTTTACTCCAAGGAGGCACTTTGTTCTTGTTTGCTGCTCTGGGATACTTCAGAGTAAATCCAAAGCCTATGTGAGACAAACATGAATAATAATTTAGAATTAATTTATTTTACATGACCCTCATTTTCTAAAACACAGCTTTCTCTACATCCCAAATGGTACATAATAAATAATTTAGAGTTAAATAGAGCATTGACTCTGCATAAAATGAAGATAAAGTTGGTTCTCTTGAGTAGAGGAGCTAAGAGATATCTTCTGCTATTGATTGCTTCTAAAATATTAAGGATATTCAGAATACATGAATGGAATAAATTTGGGCAAAGGATAAAATCATTTTTTTCCTTCCAAAAATAACTGTTCCCTAAATTGTTCCATGTACCAAGAGAAAAACCTACACCTTTCATTTGAAAGGCATGAATTTTCAGTGGGTTCTTATTCTTGGTCATGCCTGTTTATGAAGGAAAATTGTAATTGAAATAGTTCATGAACAGGAAAAGACATGAGGTAATTATTTATTAAAGGATAATTTTTCCTTTTGATTGATTCTGTTCATGGAGAGAATAGAATCAAAGAACTAAACTCGTTCATAGAATGCTAGTACTCTAAGAGATTCAAATGTAACCTAGATCAATTCTCTGATATTTGATTGAGGATACTCAGATAAAATTATAGGTATTTACTGGCTAAGGACAACCAAGTCAATATTGATGAAGTCAGAAGTGGACTACACATTATCAGAATTGGCTTGGTAAAAAAAAAAAGTGTGGAAAAATGCGTTTATCCTACTAACTGTAGCCTGTGACACCATTAATAAAGCATAAAATATCCTAATCAGTTGTATTTTGGGGGATGGTTAAAGAATTAAATTTAGAATGCATGTGGATAAATATTTTTCTAGTAATACATATAGTAGTTAATTGATAGATGATAAATGAATAGATAGGTAAATAGACATAGATATACATGTATGTGCATAGAATTAAGTAAATAGTTATACTGGATATTATCTATTTTTAGGAATTCCTTAAAAATGAAAGTGAATTCTACATTTAAAATACCTATAGCATTTAAGTTGGCACTTAGAAATACCATCTGAAAATGAAATACCAATTGTAAAGTAAATTAAATTAAAAATAAAATTTCACTTCAGTATTTTTCCTATAAGCCTTTAGCCTAAAAGAACAAAACTGACATACCTGTGTTGGAACTCTGTTTTTATAGCTATCTTCTCTTTTAAGAGCATTGGACAGATTTAGCATGTCAAAGAGGGATGGAAGTCTGGGATAATACACCAAATAGATTACAAACATGAGTAATTTCACGTAGGCATAAAGGAAGAACAAATATTTTTATATAACCTTTTTAAAAGTAATCTCTATGTCCAACATAGGGCTTGAACTCACAGCCCTGAGATCAAGAGTTGCATGCTTCACCAACTGAATGGAGCCAGCCAGACACTCCAAGAACAAATATTTTAGGTTTGAATGCTAATCACCTTTTTATAGTAAAGATAAAAATATATGTAGCTCCAGTATTATGAAAGTTCATTGTAAGCCCTCATTAGAGATTCTTTTGTTATTTTCATTCTTCAAGTAGGAAATCTCCAGAGAAAGTCTATAATCTACCTCTGTATTTATTTTTTTGTTTATTTTTATTTAAATTCCAGTTAGTTAACAGATAGCGTAGTGTTAGTTTCAGGTGTACCATATAGCGATTCAATACTTTGTCCACGCAACAGCCAGTGCTCATCACTACAAGTACACTCCTTAATCCCCATCACCTATTTAACCCATGCCCCCAAACTCCTCCCCTCTGGTAATCATCAGATCTCTATAGTTAAAAGTCTGTTTCTTGGTTTACCTCATTCTCTCTTTTTTCTGCTCATTTGTTTCTTAAATTCCACATAGGAGTGAAATCATCTTGTATTTTTGTCTTTCTCTGGTTTACTTATTTTGCTTAGTGTAATACACTGTAGCTTCCATCCATGTTGTTTCAAATAGCAAGATTTCATTATTTTTTATTCCTGAATTATATTCCATTGTATACGTACCACATCTTCTCTATCCATTCATCAGGCAATGGACACTAGGGTGTTTCCATAATTTGGTTATTGTACATAATGCCGCTAGAAACATGCATTAAAGGGTGCATGTATGCCTTTGAATTAGTATTATGGGTAAATACCTAGTAGTGCAATTGGTGGATCACAGGGTAGTTCTATTTTTAACTTTTTGAAGAAACTCTTTACTGTTTTCTAGAGTGGCTGCATCCAGTTTGCATTCTTATCAATAGTGGAGGGTTCCCCTTTCTTCACATCCTCGCCAACACCTGTTGTTTCTTGTTTTCTATTTTAACCGTTCCAACAGCTATAAGGTGACATCTTCTTATGATTTGTATTTCCCTAATGATCAGTGATGTTAAGCATCTTTTCGTGTGTCTATTGGCTGTCTAGATGGCTTCTTTGAAAAAAATGTCTATTCATATCTTCTGCCCAGTTTTTTAAATATCTGTTTATTTTTGAGAGAGAGAGAGAGGAGAGAGAGAGAGCATGAGTAGGGGAGCATAGAGAGAGAGAGAGCGAGGAGGACATAGAATCCAAAGCAGGCTCCAGGCTCTGAGCTGTCAGCATGGCATCTGACACAGAGCTCAAACTCATGGACTGCAAGATCATGACCTGAACTGAAGTTGGATGCTTAACCAACTGAGCCACCTAGGCGCCCCTCTTCTATTTTTAAATTGGATTATTTGGTTTTTTGGGTGTTGAGTTTGATAAGTTCTTTATATATTTTGAATTATTTATTTTTAAGAGAGAGTGTGATTGGTGCAAGGCCAGAGAGAGAGGGTGACAGAGAATCTGAAGCAGGCTCTGCACTGACAGCAGAGAGCCTGGCGTGGGCCTCAAACTCTCAAACATGAGATCATAACCTGGGCTGAAGGTAGATGCTTAACCAACTGAGCCATCCAGGCACCCCAAGTTCTTTTTTGTTTTGGATACTAACCCTTTATCAGGTATGTTATTTGCAAATATCTTCTCCCCTTCAGCAGGTTGTCTTTTAGTTTTGTTGATTGTATCCTTTGCTATGCAGAAACGTTTTATTTCGATGAAGTTCCAATAGTTTATTTTTGCTTTTGTTTCCCATACCTCCAGAGGCATACCTATAAAGAGGTCAAAGATATTACTTTCTGTGTTCTGTTCTAGTATTTTTGTGCTTTCAGGTCTCACATGTAGATCTGTAATGCATCTTGAATTTATTTTTGTGTATGGTTTAAGAGAGCGGTTCAGTTTCATTTTTTTGGATGTTGCTGTTCAGTTTTCCCAGCACCATTTGTTGAATGGATATTCTTTCCTGCTTTATCAAAGACTAATTGATCATATAAGTGTGGGCTCATTTCTGGGTTTTCTGTTCTGTACCATTGACCTATGTGTCTATCAAATATTTTATGAAGAGTTAGTACCTATTCCTCTCAAACTATTCCAAAAAATAGAAAAGGAAGGAAAACTTCCAAATTCATTCTATAAGGACAGCAATATCCTGATACCAAATCCAGATAAAGACTCCACTAAAAAAGAGAACTACAGGCCAATATCCCTGATGAATATGGATGCAAAAATTCTCAGTAAAATACTGGCAAAACAAATCCAACAATACGTTTAACAATATCATTCACTAAGATCAAGTGGGATTTATTCCTAGGTTGGAAAATTAGTTAAATATTCACAAATCGATCAATGTGATACATCATATTAATAAAAGTAAAGGTAAGAACCTTATGATTATATCAATAGACACAGAAAAACCACTTCACAAAGTACAATTTCCATTCTTGAAAAAAACCCTCAACAAAGTAGGTTTGAAGGGGACATACCTCAACATAATAAAGATCATCTATGAAAAACTCACAGCTAATATCATCCTTAGTAGGGAAAAACTAAGAGCTTTTCCTCTATGATCACAAACGAGACTTGGATGTCCACTCTTACCACTGTTATTTAGAATAGTACTAAGTCCTCGCCACAGTAAGCAGACAGCATAAATAAAAGGCATCCAGATCGGCAAGGAAGAAGTCAAAGTTTCACTATTTGCAGGTAACATGATACTGTGTGTAGGAAACCCAAAGACTCTCCCCAAAAACTGCTAGAAATGTGTGACTTTGGCTCAAGTCATGATCTCACTCTCTGTGAGTTCAAGCCCCATGTCAAGCCCCATGTCAGGCTCTGTGCTGACAGCTAAGAGCCTGGAGCCTGTTTTGGATTCTTTGTCTCCCTCTCTTTCTCTGACCCTTCTCTACTCATACTCTCTCTCTCTCTCTCAAAAATAAATAAACTTTAAAAAAACTGCCAGAAATGAAAAATGAATTCAGTAAAGTCACAGGATACAAAATCAATGTACAGAAATCTTTTGCGTTTCTATATACTCTTCTGCAGAAAGAGAAATTAAGGAATCATCTCCATTTATAATTGTTCCAAAAACAATAAGATAGCTATGAATAAACCTAACCAAATTTGTGAAAGACCTGTACCCTGAAAACTACAAAATACTGGAAAAGAAGTTTAAGATAACACAAACAAATGGAAAAACATTCCACATTTATATATTGGAAGAACAAATATTGTTAAAATGTTGATACTACCTAAAGCAATGTACACATTTAATGCAATGCCAATCCAAGTACTGACAGCATTGTCACAGAGCTAGAACAAACAATCCTAAACTTCGTATGAAAGCGCCAAAGACCCTAAATAGCCAACACGACCTTGAAAAGGAAAAGCAAAGCTGGAGGCATCACAATTCCAAACTTCAAGTTATGTTACAAAGCTGTAGTGATCAAAACAGTATAGGACTGGCATAAATACAGACACGCAATCCGGCACTTTAATAGGATTTCTATAGCTCACACCTGGGAGCAAAAATTTCTACTGTTCTGCTTTTGGCGTCTATGGCAACCTTCCCTGAAACTCAAGGTGTAGTGTGCCCTTTTCCTAGCCTCTCTTTCTTCTCCCAGAAAACTCATTTGCTCTTTCTTAAAATCTTTCTTATGAAGATCAATTTTACAAAATCAGAAGTTGCATTTTTTAGATGAAAATATTCTGTAATATCTACAAGAAGGTATAAAAGCTAAAAAGTTGGTGATTCCTCTTCAATTGAGTAGATGCCCAGAGGCCTGACCTCAGTCAGGTAAGAGGCTATTGACCTTTCCTTATATTCTGTTTATCAAGTCTCTGGGTCCTGAAAGTGAAGGGAGCATTTGAAAACTCAAGTGAGCAAAGAGTTATTAACAAGACAAAAGAAGGGGAGTAAATCACTGGGGAATCACAATATTGCTTTTGATACATCTAATACACTGCTTCCGTATAAAATGAGATGGTGAGTATCATCTCTCAGAATATGGAAGGAAAAATCTTCGTTTTAGGCAGAGCAACATATTATCAAAAAACCCCTACTGATTATCTTTCATAATATATTTGTACTGCTTCACAAATATCATTGTAGCAGGATAAAATACCCCAAACCCCTGATTTTAAGTACACCTTTGGGCTCAACTGACACCCACATATTGGTTTCTTATACCATTCTCCAAGAAAAATAACTAGAGCTCCTTGGAGAACTGGCTGACTCTAGCTCTTGGGCAGGGAAATTACAAATGAACCTGGAGCATTTCGTGTTAAAGAAAGAAAATCTCACTAATAGGGGTAGACAAGGGGGAATAAGAGCCAACAAAAAATGATCCCGATGGCCAGATGTAAAACAAATTGAGCAACTATATAATGTTTAATTATAACCCAATGTACAGAATGAATATGACACCGTACTTAATAAGTGAAACATTGAGGGATGCCTGAGTGGCTCAGCTGGTTAAGCATATGACTCTTGGTTTTGGCTCAGGTCATGATCTCACAGTTTCGTGAGTTCGAGCCCCGTGACGGCCTCTGTGCTGGCAGCAAGGAGCCTGCTTGGGATTGATTCTCTCTCTCCCTCTCTCTCTGCCCTCTCTCCTACCGGTGCTGTCTCTGTCTCTCAAAATAATAAAATTAAATTCTTTAAAAATAAGTGAATTATTGAATAAATTAATAAATGGGGGAGAAGAGACAAATATCCTACACAGAATTCCAAATAATTTATGCAGGTGCTTCGACCTGAAGGAGGGAGGGAGCATAACTCTCCAGTCCTTAAATATGGTTGTGTATAGTAACTTCTTTCTAAAAAGGTGGGAAAAGGAGTAACTTTCCTAGTGGAGAATGCTAAAAAGCATTACCTCAGCCAAATGATCAAGGTCAACATCAACAGTCATAAATCATATCGATTGCTTGTATTCTTGATATGTGATGAAAATGCCCTTTAACCTCTATGATATTCTTCCTCAAAATCCATAACTCCAGTCTAATTAGGAGAAAAGCATCAGACAAATCCCAATTGAGGGATATTCTGCAGTACCTAACTAGTATACCTCAAAACTGTTAAGGTCATCAAAAATAAGGAAAATCTGAGAAAATGTCATAGTCTAGAGGAGCCCAAGGAGACATGGCATATATATGTGGTATCCTGGGTGAAATCACAGAATACAAAAAGGTCACTGGTAAAAATTATGGAAATTAGAATAAACTATGTACTGCAGTTAATAATAATGTGGTTCATTAACTATATTGAACCAATATTGGGTCATTAACTATAAGAAGTGTACTGTAATATATAAGATGTTCATAATAGCAGAAACTAGGTGCAAGGGTATATGGATGCTGTCTATACTATTTTCTCTCTCCCTCTCTTTTTTTGTAACTCTAAAAGTGTGTTTAAAAATTGCCTTTGCTTAAAAAGAGTAGTCTCCAATAAAAAGATGGATATATGTGAGCCTAAAGACCATTAAAAGCCCAGAAAAAGCCACTTAGGCATTGCAAAAGATGCATAGAAGAAAAATGTTTTTATCCTAATTAGATGTGTTGACAGTATTTTGTGTATTTACTTTATATTTATTCCCCATTTCCAATATGTTTATATGCAAATTTTGAGTGGAAAACTGGCATTGAGTTAAATCAAAGTTTCAGTCCTTGAAACAGCACAGGCTTTTATAGATTGTTTAATTCCTCAAGTCCTAAGTTTTCTGAGCAAGTAGAATAGGTCATTTATGAAGTCATCCCCAACTCTAATATTTTATATTCTAAATTGCTTTATAGATATTATTTTAGTTTGAAAAAAATTACCTTCTGATATGAATCTGATAACAGAATTTAGACACATCATATATAAACATGCCTTTTAATTCCTTTTCAAGCTCCCTTGTTATTATATTTCTTTATGGGTTACCATATTCCAACATTAAAATAAACATAGTGTAAAATATGGTTCACAAACAAAGTAGTGAAACTTCATGTGATTTTTTTAGTAGAAAATAAGGTTTTGCATAATGAAGAAATAAAGAAAACAAAATACGCTTTATAGGGATGTCAGTGAAAATTAGAAGTGACTGAATACAGAATCAGTTTGCATGTATTCACCTCAAGCTGTGGAGGCAAACAGTAATTTTGGACTGAAATTTTTCACTGCAGTGAGACTCAATGCCAAAGTGTAAGAGACCACCGATTATATTCACGTGGGATATATACCAGTATATTTGTGAATTCCCAAATCAAAAATGCAGTTTTAACATAACATCCCCTTAACATTCAGTAAAATATAGTAGACAATTTTAAATGACATTTGTTGCCTTTGATAATTTCCAGGCATATAATAAATGCGTTTATAAAACTAATTATTTTTTCGTAAAATTCCACACTGTGTGACAGTCATATTTTTCCTTATGAACATTAACTTAGAGCTTACCTGACTCTGTCAAATTAAAGCAATGATAACAAATGAAGCTGTGCTGTTTGGACAGTAAGATGCACTTTATATAAGACAACGATGAGGATGTGTTCTGTTTAATAGGATGAAATCAGTTTACAACAATGGAGAGAGCCCCTTCAAATATTTTTGTGGCCCTCAGCAAACACCTCACCAAATTCAGACATTGGAAAAAATAATGAGGGATATAGGGCTTTTTGTAAATGATAGGCTCTTTCTTAAGCAACATCATAAATTCAATTTCATGTATAGTTTTGAATCTCTTTGCTTCTCCTTCTTTTCCCCACCTCCTGGGTACTTACTCTGTATAGAATTCGACTTGCCTTCCCATGGTGCTTCTACTAGTACCATATTCATGGACTTCCTGAAGGCCTCATCCATCATCATGTTGAATCTCATCATGTATACACTACATAATACTATAGCTCAAATATTGCTTCTGATCAAGAACCAATTTTTTAAAATCAACTATGTTAAGTTCCAGTTTGTATACCATAAAATACATTTTAAATGTACAATTTAATGAATTCACACAAATGCATATGCCTTTTTAGCCACTACAACAATTAACATCAAGACCACTTCCATCATTCCCAAAGGCCCCCACTTGTCTTTTCCAAACCCCACACTCTACCCTGGCCCTAGGTAAACCATGTTCTGCTTTGGATGATGTATATTACATTTGCATTTTCTGGAGTCACATCTAAATGGAATAATACAGTATATTGTCTTTTGTTTCTTGCTCTTTACATTCATCCACATTGTGAAATGTGTCCATATTTCATTAGATTATGTTGCTGACTAGGATTCCATTGTTACAGATATTCCACAATTTGTTTATCCATTCCCTAACTGACAGATAATTAGGTCGTTTCCAGTGGTTTGGGCTCTTATGATTGAAACTGCAGTGAACATTTGCGTGCATTTTATAGATAAGTTTTTAGTTCTCTGGGATAATACAGAGTCTTGGCATTGCTAAGTAAAAGATAAGGGCATGTTTAATTTACAAGAAACTGCCAAAACTTTTTCCACACAGTAGTGGTGCCATTTTTACATTTCTGCATATACGGCAAGGCAAGGTCCAGTTGTTACAAATTTTCATCCACTATTGATTTTGTCGGTATTTTTAATATTAGCTATTCTAGTAGATATGAAATAATGTTTCATCATGTGGTTAATTAATGACTAATGATAGGGGGCATCTTTTTATGTGCTTGTTGGCTATTCTTATATATTTTGTGAAGTGTCTATTAATTTGTCCATTTTAAAAATTGAGTATGAGTTCTCTGTATGTTGTGGACGAAGTTCCATTGACAGATATATGTTTTGCTGATATTTTCTCCCAATCTATGGCTTGCATTCCCGTTTTTAGTCATGTTTTCTTTCAGAGAACAAAGTTTTTAACTTTTATGATGCTAGTTCTTTTTATTGTTTTTGCTTTGTATCTAGGAATTTTTGTACCTATTTCTAGTTTGCAAAGATCTCATTTCTTATATAAAATATATTTTATAATGATAGTTTTCATGTTAGAACTATTTACTTTAAGTTATTGTTTATGGTTAAAGAGTAGAATTCACTTCTTTTTCACGTGAATAGCCAGTTGTTCTAGCATACTTTACTGAAAATGTTTTTCTCCTATTTCTTTTTTCATTGATCTATATGTGTCTTTGTCAAAGCCACAATATCTTAATTACTATAGCTTTATAGTGAGTTTCGAAATACAAATTTTTTCTTTATTTTTTTTAACACTTATTCATTTTTGAGAGAGAGAGCGTGAGTGTGGAAGGGGAAGAGAGACAGGGAGACACAGAATCTGAAGCAGGCTACAGGCTCTGAGGTGTCAGCACAGAGCCCAACGTGGGACTCAAACTCACAGACCATGGGATCATGACCTGAGCTGAAGTCGGATGCTTAACTGACTGAGTTTCCCCAGGTGCCACACAAATTGGTTCTTTTAAAAAAATGGTTTGGATATGCTAGATTCTTTGCATGTCCGTATATATTTTAGAATCAGCTTGTCAACTTCTTCAAAATAATCTGCTGTGATTTTGATTGAGACTTGGTTATAATCTGAAAAGCAAAATAAGTGAGATAAGTAAGATGCCATGGGATTCATTGATCTTACTATGTACTCATCATGCAGAAACAATCGAACCTAAGGAATGGTGAAATGGTTACTGCATACTCAATTTTGACAAAGCTGATCAATGACAAAGCCTTAAGGCTTGTGTGGTGCTATGTGAATTTTAATATATGCCCTGATAAACATATGAAGACATTTGACCCATGCCCAGAAGAAAGCATGTGTCCTGGAAACAGTGGGAAAGTGAAAAGGATAATTTGTGGTTTTCGTATATACCTCTTTGGATTTGGTTGGTTGTGAAACTTAGTTTCCAAGGGAGCTGTGCTTTTATGGGAGACACAGCTATCACTAAGTCGAATTGGAAATTGAGCCTTCCATCTAGCCACATTAAGCACCTTCTGATCCTGAACAAATAGCAGAGAGAGACTACTGTACTGCCTGGGATGATGAATCCCCAACCATCAAGGGGAAATGTGGTTCCTGCCATACAACAGGAACAAAGAAGAGTATGTCTAGAATCAAGGGATTCTTTCAAACACCTATTATCGTTTCTATTTCTAGTACAGTTGTTAGTGGATAACTATAGCAATCTCATACAAGAGAGGCACAGGCGTCTCAGACCTTGATGAATGAAGATATTGTTCATCCAACAAGTGAGAACCATTAATACTTGTATTCTGACTGAGGCAAAGGACATAGAAGGGGCAGTGGCAGAAGGACACCATTTGTAAGGTGTTTATTGTGGGATTGGTTATTTACAAAAATAAGAACTGCAGTAGCTAAACATATATATCTATCATTGATCATCTATCATCTCTCTCTCTCTCCTTCCTTCCTTCAGTAATTTATACAAGGTTTTATATTGGTATTTAAGTTACATGATATCATTGGATGATGGTGAATGGTCAGGAAATAAGTACCAGCTAAAAATGGATGGAATTATTTATGAAAGTTCTTTTTCCCATTTTTTATTCCCATTTGTAGGATGGATGATTGCACCATGTTGTATGTGATAATTTAGGTACACACAGAAGTGTGTGTATGGAAGCTCAGAGGGTAAACTGGTGGAACAAACTAGATCAAATATTTTCAGTCGATGTTCAGTATCATCTCTACCTTTTTAAGATTTTTCTATCGGCCACAGGGATTGCCGTCAACATTACACTTCTAAGATTCTCTTGAAGAAATGTTCAGCCGGTGAAAGTCAGTGGCAAAATATTTGGAAGACAGAAAAGAACCCATTATTTTCTTGTGGCAAGTGTTGAAAGAGGTTTGGGCAAAGGCAAGTGGCAGGACAGATTTCATTTCAAGGCACCCAATTTAGTGCCGCAAAATGCTGAGATTATTTATGATGACATCCCTCTGTTCTCTATATTTACAGATTTCCTGAAGGCTAGAAGTGGCCTCAATGACCTTTGTTTCTCAACTCCTCCAATTACTCTATAAATCTTCTATAGATATCCTTAGGTAAACAAGTGACAGAAAGAGAGCACGGTGTGGGCTTTTGAGGTACTGATGACAGTGTTCTATTTTTAAACCTGTGTCTTGTGACATGGTTAAGTTTATACTAAGAAAATTCATTGAACTATAAAATTATTCTATGTATATCTTATGGATGCACATTATACTTCAGTTAAAAATTTTTAGTGACAACTTTTGTTCAAAATATGTAGAACAATTGTTCTGGCTAGTTCCTGACCAATAAACCAATAAATGGGAGCCATATTATTGCTGTAAATCTCATCAGTCAGCCTTTCCACCTCAATTTAGCCATATTTGCCCCCTATTTTCTGTGAAACATGATAAATTTCACTTTGTTTTCTATGGAAATAAGTCATCTGGAGGAGATTTGCAATTTCTTCCTTCTTGAGTGCTCTTAATGGAATTATTCACCATTTATGACTTTTTGCACTTATTTTCATGTTAGTGGTCATTACACAGTCATCAAATTTTTACTCTCTATAGCATGAGCTCATATTTATGTTGATCTTTATCCTGATTTTTCTGTTATAAGTAAACATACAGCATATCTCATATACTATGATATAACTTATAATACCTTCATTGGAAAGATGAGGGATACAATAATATCAAAGAATTTTATATAAAATGAATATTCAGATACAAAAAAGGGAGACTTTATGTAAGGTCCAGGATGTTCTTCATGAGATCCAAGTTTCTGGGAAAGAAGAGATTTCTTTTTTAAGGGAGTTCTGCAACTCTATAAAGAGTTGAACCATTACCCAAACATTTATTAAATGGCTAACATTTTTGTCAGAGGTTCTTATTCTTCTTCATTTGTAGGGCTTATAAAAGCAGGAGAGGCAGCCTGGCTCAATCACTGGTCGTGCAGCATTGTCATGAAGTAGGATAGTCAGTCATCTCCTGCTTGCTCATGTTTCACGTTTCCTTCTATGGAAACGCAGGTTTATGAAGTCATTTTCTTTCATCAAAAGCCTATGTTGACTGTACTATATACATTCTTTAGCTTATAAATGTTCTCCTCCATATTCTTGTTCAGCTTTAGAGGAAACATTTCTATAATAACATGGTCAGCAGAAGTGATTCAGTCTGTAGCTTTATCTTATAAAACTTTTTCTTAACATTTTCAGAGAAAACTTTATTTACCATAAAGCCACTCAGTTATACAACTACTGTCTTTTTCCTAGTTTCTTGGTAAAAAAATTAACGTGAATCAATATTCAATTGAATCACATTTTTTTCTTTTTAACATCTTTATGAAAAGAATTGATAATCTTTTCCATTTTATCCAACCCTTTCACTGTCTATGTTTGGAGCCATGGCTTTAAACATTTCCATCTCTTCCTTCATTTTTCTTAGAGGGAATAGGAAATGGTTGAATCCAGACTGCTAATATTCACAGCCTGGTTTTACCATTTAATAGTTATGTGATCTTTAGCAAGTGGCTCAACCACACTGCTCATTTGCTTTATCTGGAAAATGAATATGAAGATAGAACCTACCTTGTAAGATTGAAGAAGGATTAAACAAATCAGATTTATCAAGTGTTCGAAAGTATATGACAAATAGTAAAAGTTATACAAATGTTGCCCTTTTGAAATAAGTAAAATGTCAGTATCTATGTAAATATGCATACACACACACACACACACACACACACACACACACCATTTTAAAGTACACAGTTCATTGCTACACTCTGTGCTCCACGTGCTCAGCTTACATTGATTATATCTAACTTGAATGGTCCATGGCATGGAATTGATGCTCAAGGAAAACAGACTGAATTACACTTACGTCACAAATTTAATCTTATATTCTTAGCTTTCTTCCAAATTTCAATTCTCTGGTAAGAACAATTACTACTTTAAGACTCTTTGCTCTCTCATTTCCACAAATAGCACTACTAACCAGTTTTTCTTAGGGACTATCTCTCACCAGGAGACAAAGACTTATCACTTCACTAGAGTTCACTAGATACACAACATCAAATAGAGAACAACAAAGTCCTATGGAAGTGGATATGCTCTGAAGTCTGCTGTATCAGTTACCAGCTGAGAGTCCTGCCACTGCTCCCTGCCCTCAGAGTGTATGCAATTCAATTGGATGTTTCTAGAGAATGACCTGTTCATCAATGTCACCTTCAAAACCAGGGGTTAACTGTCATAAACACATATGTTGAATTTATTTACTTGAAGAGTATACTGTAATTCTAGATTATTATTGAACTACATATCATAGATTAATCTGTGATTATTCTAAATTATCTCAGCTACTTCTGATTTTTAATTTTCATAACAAGAACACATGTTTGTAAATATGTTTACATATGTTACACATATGTGTAAATATGTAGTTTTTCAAACTTAACAGAAAACAAAGGAGCTGTTAAAAGAATAGAAATCTTAATTATTTTTCTGTATGTTGTATTTTAACATTACGTGTCTAAATAACATATGTGTCTTAATATATGTAATGACTATGTGTTATGTATTATATATCAGCAGATGAAAGTATATTAGGAAACATGGAGAATGAACTCTGCATGAGACAATAGATTCCTGAGAAAATACATAGAGAATAAAGAAAGTTATAAATGCTTATCTGGGTAAGCCTCTGAAGAAAGAAAGAATTTATTTAAATGTATTTAGAATATGGCACCATATATAATTTACAAAATATTTAATGTGGGTGGAACTATTGCCATTGAATCTATTCTTCTACTTTCTCTTGATGTGCCAGATGTCTGGACTAGTGAGTCACCTTGATCTTCTATAGCAGATGGTTCTCTGTATTCATTTAAATTAAAACATTTTCATCCTAGAAGTTTATTGAAAAGAAAGAAAGGACTTAGTGATTTTTAAGCAAGGTAAATGCTTTCATCTGGCCTTGTCACTGACTCACTCAAATATGGATTATATGGCCTATCTTAGACATCATCTGTTTCATCAATTTCAAAGGTAAAATCCCTTTAGGGGGAAAATCTATTTAAATCATGTCAAGAATACACAGCCTACCTTCCAAACCCTACCTATATCCTAAATTTTATTCTTGCTAATTCTTTTTATGAAGACCAGGTAAAATTCAGTGTTTTACATTTTGTTAGTAATGTTAGTCTTCTGTGTACAGGTCCTGGTATGTCATTAGGATTTTCTGATTGGATCACTGAAAGAGAACATTTTAAATATGAAGGAATTATTATCTCTCCAGAATGACATAGCTGCCATACTTCTTAGAGGTGGAAAGACTGGGTAAAATACTTACCTTTAAAAACTCCATCATATTATACATGTAATAATTTTTTAAACCTTTAACTTATTTGTAGAGTAAGGTATCTATAAAAGGATATGAAGATTATTGAGGAAAGAAAGACAGAGATCATTAATATGATAATCTGTACTAAAAATATAGGCTGGTAACAAAAGTCATTGCTAAGTAGGTATCTCTGGATTTTGGTTGAATGAAGGTAAAGTCAGATGTGAGAAATTCAGTATACCATGAACTTAAAAGGTTGGTGGATATGTGTCAGCCTTGTCTCAAATATGGTTGGGAGTCCAAAGTAGGAAGCTAAGAGTGGATGGATGTTCCTTGGGCCTGGATTCAAGACAAAGAGCAGGATAGGGCATGGGGAAAGAAATAGATGTCAGGTGTTTATTGATGGCACACACCTTTTCTGGATAATGACTAGAGAGAATTGTCAAATAGAAACAATAGACAAATCTTTTGGTCTAATGAAATGTATTTGTTTATTTCATCTATTAATTCACTTATTCACTAATTTTGATAATATATATTAAATATCATACCTTTCTGTGCATAAATCTTGAAAATCAGAAAGAAAAAAATAATACATGATTTTATAGACGGGGATTATTAGAAATACACAATTATATGTAGTAGGAACAGAAAATAATTGTGTGCTCTGAGATACTATAATAGGTGGTAGGAATTTAGCTTAAGGTATGAGAGAAGGTTTCTTTAAGAAAGTGTCATTGCAACTGAGACCTAGAGATGGAATTATCCAGACAATGAGTAGGGAGAAGGGACTCCCACGTGAAGAGAAAGCAGGTTCAGCAGCTCCCGAGTCAGAAAAAGGCTGGCAAGGTTGTCAGACACCAGGAAAGTGCAGACAGGCTCCAGTATTGTGAAAAAGAGTTTTATAAAGGAAGGATAGTAAGGAGGTCAGTCCTGAAAGACCTTGTAGATCATCGTAAGATGTTGTTTTATCCTCTATGCAAGTAAAAACCATTTGAAGTTTTGAGAGAGAAAGTGATGTGATCCGATGTATGTTTTATTAATATTCTTCAGGTTACTGTATGGAAACGGATAGAAGGGATATTAAAAGGTCAAGAGTGGAAATACAATAGCATTTGTCTAAGCTAGAGTTGATAGTGGCAAGGATGAGGGCAGTGTTGATGAGAAGTGTTGACAGATGGACAGATTCTGTGGTATGTCAGTATGCTGAAAGCATTAGGGAAGCGCTCAGACCCATGGGACCATAGGCCTGCTTGGCAGGCTGGACAGCTATAGCTTTGGTGACTGGTTGCAAGACAGGAATTATTAATTTTAAATCCTGCTGAGATCTAAGAAATGTTGGAAATCTATTGACCCTCCATATTGCTAACACTCACATGTGCCAAGAGAACAGCTGGGATCTGTCTAGAGCTTAAATTTATGAGTTCTAACTACAGTAAAGAGCTGAAATCATACTATTAGTAAGCTAGTTTAGTTACACCATTGAATCACTGGCAAAGTAGTATTCTGTCAGCTAGTCCGGGAACCCCTTCACCTTTATAAGTTCATTCTTTATGGAATAAAATCAGTGTACATTGAAAGAAACAGGGCTCATGAAAAGTAGAAGGGTGTCCAGGAGAATTCACTCTAAGGTTGGATAAATGGAAGGTCCAAATACAGCTGTTCTATCAAAGATGAGAGTGAACTGCAATTAAATGACTTAAAAATTCTCCAAAATATTTTAATTAAAAAAAATTTCAAGATAATACATAAGATGTGCTCCTGATTTAAAAACAAGTAAGAAGCTCTTGCAAAACTAGAATTAGGTAGAAAACATATGAACATAATTAAAGTTTAGGCCAAGAATTAGTATCAGGTTTAGGGTGAGATTTAGGATTACGGTAAGAGATTTCCTGAAATGAATACCAGTACATTGTTAATAGTAAAAATATCAATTATTCTTATTAAAATTAGGACCAAAGATTTCTCATGAAAATTAATTTCATCTTGCTTTATAAATATTGTGCAATGCAATAAATGTGAGAAAAATACTATAAATGTACAAAGGAAGGAAAGTTATTAATTTCATATATTATATAATTGTATGTCTAAAAGTTCAAAAGAAATATTTAACATATTATGAAAATTATAAGAGAAACTACTAAAATGGTTAAAAATTAATACGGCTTTTTAAAAATTCAGCAAATAAAAATTTAAAATTTTTGCCTATATGAGCCATACATCCAAAGTGTCAATAGACATTGTTATTATACCTTTATTTTATTTAAATAAAATTTAAATAAATAAATTTAAATGTGTAATATACCTTTATTTTATTTTTTTGTTTCAAGTTTTTATTTAAATTGCAGTTAGTTAAAAAATTTATTTTTGTACAACACACATAAAAAATGTCCATTATATATTGTTACCTAAAAATGCAAGTTTATTTAATATATTTTTATTTTTGAAAAAAAATTGCAGCATCATACAAAGAACTATTATACATGCCCCAAAAATGTCTGGCAGAAATTATGTTAATTTTTTAATAGTTGCTTTTTCTGAATAATACAATGGAGAGTGGTGTGAAAAGCTGATATATCTTAGCTCATAAAAATAATGTTTGAAAGAAACACGTAGGGAAGATGCTTTAATTACAGTTATTTTTAAATGTATGTTTGTTTATACTGAGAGAGAGAAAATGAGCAGAGGAGGGGCTGAGAGAGAGGGGAAGAGAATCCAAACCAGGCTTCACTCTGCAAGTGCAGAGCTAGATGCAAGGCTCAATCTCACAAACCTTGAGATCATGACCTGAGTCAAATTCAAGAGTGGGGTACTTAACCAACTCAGCCACCCAAGCACCCTGGAAAGTGCTTTAAAAATTAAACTACCATTTATTTTACTTTTCTCAGGACATTATACTTTGGATGAAAGAATGTCATAAATGCTCATTACATTTTTTATACTTTTTTTTTTTTTAATTTACATCTAAGCATACAGTGCAACAATGATTTCAGGAGTAGATTCCTTAATGCCCCTTACCCGTTTAGCCCATCCTCCCTCCAGCAACCCTATGTTTGTTCTCTGGATTTAAGAGTCTCTTATGTTTTGTCCCCCTCCCTGGTTTTATATTATTTTTGCTTCCCTTCCCTTATGTTCATCTGTTCAGTGTCTTAAAGTCTTCAAATGAGTGAAATCATGATATTTGTCTTTCTCTGACTAATTTTGCTTAGTATAATATCCTCTAGTTCCATTCACATAGTTGCAAATAGCAAGATTTCATTCTTTTTGATTGCCGCGTAATACTCCATTATACACACACACACACACACACACACACACACCACATCTTCCTCATCCATTCATCTGTTGATGGGCATTTGGGTTCTTTCTTTACTTTGGGTATAGTTTGATAGCACTGCTATAAACATTGGGGTGCATGTGCCCCTTTGAAACAGCACACCTGTATCCCTTGGATAAATACCTAGTAGGGCAATTGCTGGGTTGTAGGGTAGTCCTAGTTTTAATTTTTTGAGGAACCTCCATACTGTTTTCCAGAGTGGCTGCCCCAGTTTGCATTCCCACCAGCAGTGCAAAAGGGTTCCTCTCTCTCCACATCCTCGTCAGTATCGTTTTTGCCTGAGTTAATGTTAGCCATTCTGACGGTTGTGAGGTGGTATCTCATTATGGTTTTGATTTGTATTTCCCTGATGATGAGTGACATTGAGGATCATTTCATGTGTCTGTTGGCCATCTGGATGTCTTTTTTGGAGAAGTGTCTGTTCATGTCTTCTACCCATTCCTTAACTAGGTGTTTGTTTTATGGGCATTAAGTTTGATAAGTTCTTTATAGATTTTGGATACTAATCCATTATCTGATATACCATTTGCAAATATCTTCTCCCATTCTGTTGGTTACCTTTTAGTTTCGCTGATCGTTTCCTTTGCTGTGCAGAAGCTTTTTATTTTGATGAGGTCCTAATAGTTCATTTTTGCTTTTGTTTCCCTTGCCTCCAGAGACATGTTGAGTAAAAAGTTGCTGCGGCCGAGGTCAAAGAAGTTTTTTGCCTGATTTCTCCTGAAGGATTTTGATGGCTTCTTGTCTGAGGTTTAGGTCTTTCATCCATTTTGAGTTTATTTTTGTGTATGATGTAAGAAAGTGGTCCAGGTTAATTTTTCTGCATGTCACTGTCCACTTTTCCCAGCACCATTTGCTGAAGAGACTGTCTGTATTCCAATGGATATTCTTTCCTGCTTTGTCAAAGATTAGTTGGCCATATGTTTGTGGGTCCATTTCTGAGTTCTCTGTTCTGTTCCATTGGTCTGAGTGTCTGTTTTTGTGCTGGTATCATACTGTCTTGATGATTACAGCTTTGTAATACAGCTTGAAGTCCGGGATTGTGATGCCACCAGCTTCAGTTTTCTTTTTCAAGATTGCTTTGGCTATTCGGGGTTTTTGTGGTTCCATACACATTTTAGGATTGTTTGTTTAGCTCTGTGAGAATGCTGGGGTTATTTTGATAGAGAGTGCATTGAATATGTAGATTACTTTGGACAGTATTGACGTTTTAACAATATTCTTCCAATCCAGGAGTATGAAACATTTTTCCTTTTTTGTGTGTTTTTTCTTCAGTTTCTTTCATAAGCTTTTTATAGTTTTCAGTGTATAGATTTTTCATCTCTTAATGAATTCAACAGAGTCACAGAATATAAAAACAATACACAGAAATTGGTTGCATTCTTATACACCAATAATGAAGCAACAGAAAGAGAAATCAAGGAATCGAACCCATTTACAATTGCACCAAAAATCATAAAATACCTAGGAATAAATCTAACTAAAGAAGTAATTATATTTTTAATGAAGTTAGCATTTTGTAATTCAATGCCAATAAATACCACTTGCCTGTGTTAAAAAGGAAAAACATGAAGGTTGTTTCTTAAATTGTCTGTTATATCTACTTTAAAAATTCAGATTTTAAAAATACATTTTCTCAAACTACAAAAAAAGTTAATATATTTGCTGAAATTATTGGCATCATCTTTATAACCTTTTCCAAATAAATGTTTTAAACATTTAAAATACATTTGTGGGATATGGTCTGCTCTTCCAGGGAAAAATACAAAATGATATAAAAATGAAAGAGTAGTTGTCTGTCTCTGTATGTCTTTCCATCCCAATAGCAGACTTAAAATGATACCAATTGCCCAAGAAAAAGTTAAGTTAAATAAAAATTTATTTGATTTCCTTGTGAATAAATGACTGGAATTACTTCAAATAAATGAGTCTATGTTATAATGATCTATACCAGAATATCTGCAAATTTTAGAACTATTAAGATGCTCAGGGTCATGGTCTCTAAAAGTATTATGATTAATGGAAATATATATGTTCAACTAAATTGCCTTGTTTAATTGAACATAATATAACGATGGCAGTTTCCATATTTTCTCACTTTGCCTTTTATTTCAATGCTTAATTTCATTGCACTAAGTCTTGGTTCAATAGTTCTAACTTCAGAAACAGCCAAGGAACAAAAGCTATATATTTCTGTGAAATGGAAATATGAATTTCAAGTCAGAACTCAATATTACTTAAATCAAAAATTTTTAAATTGCCGTAGACTTTCAAAAGAACTATTATATATAAGATTTTTAGATAATTTTTTGAGTATAGTTGACACACATTGCTATATTAGTTTCAGGTGTACAATTTAGTGATTTGACAAAGTTATACATTATGCTATATTCATTATACTATTACAGTATCATTTACTGTATTTCATATGCTGTGTCTTTCTTCCTGTGACTTACTCCATAACTGAAAGCCTGTATCTTCCTCTCGCTTCACCTATTTTGCCCAGCTCCCGACTTGCCTTCCCTCTGGCAACCATCAATTTGTTCTTTGTATTTGTATGTCTGATTCTGCTTTTTGTTTTTTAATTTTGTTTTACATTCCACTTATGAGTGAAATCATAATGTATTTATGTTTCTCAGTCTGACTTATTTCACTTAGCATTGTACCTCGAGGTCTATCAACGTTCCTTCAAATGACACAATCTCATTCTTTTTTATGACCCTGTAGTATTCCACTCGTGTGTGTGTGTGTGTGTGTGTGTGTGTGTGTGTGTGTATACACACATATTTTCTTTATCTATTCTTCCATTGATAGTTACTTAGATTGCTTCCATGTTTTGGCTGCTGTAAATAATGCTGCAACAAACATACGGGTGCATGTATCTTTCAGATTAGTGTTTTCATTTTTTTTGGTAAAGACCCAATAGTAGAATTATTGCATCATATGGTATTTACATTTTTAAATTTTTGAGGAATCTGCATACTGTTTTCCACAGTGGCTGTACAAGTTTACATTCCTACCAACAGTGCACTAGGGTTCTGCTTTGTCCACATTCTTGCCAACACTTGTTATTTCTTGTCATTTTGATTTTAGCATTCTGACAGGTGTGAAATAGTATCTCATTGTTGTTTTGATTTTCATTTCCCTGATGACTGATGTTGGGCATCTTTTCATATGTGTGTTGGCCGTCTGTATATCTTCAGGTCCTCTGCACATTTTTTAAATGGATTGTTTGAGTTCCATAATTTTCTTATATATTGTTTGCAAATGTCCTCTCCATTTAGTAGGTTATTTTTTGTTTTGTTTTGCTGATGGTTTTCTTTGCTGTGCAGAGGCTTTTTGTTTTAATGTAGTCTCAATAGTTTACTCTTGCTTTTGTTTCCCTTGCGTCAAGTGACATATCTAGAATCCAGAATTCTTATGGTTTCAGGTCTCACATTTAGATCATTAATCCATTTTGAGATGATTTTTGTGGGTCATGTAAGAAAGTGGTCCAGTTTCATTCTTTACATGTAGCTGTCAATTTTTCCCAGCACCATTTATTGAAAATACTATCTTTTTCCCATTGTATATTCTTGCCTCATTTGTCATAGATTAATTGAACATATAATCACAGATTAAGTCTGGGGATTTTAATTCTTTCCCAATGATCTATATATATATATATATTTTGTGCCAGTACCATACTATTTTGATTACTCCAGCTTTGTAATATATCTTGATATCTGGGATTTCGATACCTCCAGCTTCGTTCTTTGGCTCTTCAGGGTCTTTTTTGATTCCATACAGATTTTAATATCATTTGTTCTAGTTTTATGAAACTTACTATTGATATTTTTGTGGAGATTACATTGAATCTATAGATTGCTCTAGGTAGTATGGACATTTTAACAATATTAATTCTTCTAGTCCATGAGCATGGATGTATTTCCATTTCTTTGTGTCCCCTTCAATTTATCAGTGTTTTGTAGTTTTTGGAGTAAGGTCTTTTACCTGTTTGGTTAAGTTTATTCATATATGTTGTATTCTTTTTGGTACAAGCATTTGTAGGTTTTATAGGCATTGTGTGCATTATTTCTAATGCTTATATTTGAAGTGAAAAATTCATTATCAGTTCCACTCATTGCACTTAAAATTTTAGAAATTGAATATATATGTGTGTTTGTGTGCACTTTCATATATAGTTATAAAAATCTGTTTTAATTTTCTTCCAAAGGCATTTCTTTTGTAAAGCAAAGGAAAACAAGACTAATAACTACCGTAACTATCCTTTTCAAGGATATTTAACAGTTTATTCTGTCAAACTATGTGTTTCTAGAATTATTTGAGGCAATTACTTTACAATTGTTTAGTAAGTCATATTATATAAGAATCCTTTTTAAAGAGTAAATTTTTACTTTTATAAAATGTACAAATTATTTAGGAATGCACATCTCTTTCATACCTGGTCATATGCAAAATTAATTTGCTAAGGACAAGTGTCATATGCAAAAACATGCACATAAATGAATAGAAAAATAGTCAGATGGTAACTAGGAAGCCAGAAAAAAGGAAACTCTTTTCTTCCTTATTCAGCTAGTGAGATGAACTGAATAAAATTATTGGAATAGAGTCCTCAGTTGTGAAGAAATGAAAAAGTGTTTCTTAGACTAAAATAGTTCTTTTAATTTAAAAGAACATGTCATAAACTGTTGAACCAATGTCAGTGGATAAAAATCTAATCTAATTTGTCTTTTTAATCAGCAGATGAAAAGGATCTTTCATAATATTGATTCTTAAGCTAGAGAAGACTCCGAAACTATCTGAACATATCCAAAAGATGGAAGTCTTACAAATTATTGAATCTTCCAGTTAACTTATATGGTTGGTAAAAGAGAAGAATAGAGATATGTACCTACTATCTAGTTGATATAGAAGAAAGAAGGAAGCAGAATTGGACAAGGTCTTTGAATAATAGTCCCACTTCTTACACTTAATGATATACGTTGTTAAGACTCAAAGTCTTGGTCTTTGACAAATACTTTGATTCAAGATGATCTTTATTAGGTGCCATCTAACAGTGCTTTCTGTCACACACTCTTGATGTGACCTTGGACAAGTAAATTTACCTCTCTCAGCTTCAGTTTCTTCATGTGTAAAAGTGGGGATATGACATTTCTATTGCAGGCTGTGTGATAAGCAAGACTGAACATGTGAAAACTTTTAACCAAGCACTTGACAGACAAAGATGAAGGAAAATAGTGAATAGTAGTTTCCTTACGCAAAAGGGATATTGAGTGATTGAGGAATTAATATAATTTTGTATTGTCTAAAGAAAACTTATACACTATAAGAAAAGATTTGAATAGTATATTTCTGGAAGGTTAGGAAATGCATTGGAATTTCGTGTTCAGGTCAAATACCTCTTTAAAACATCCCCACACTGTGTTTCTCAGAGCAGGCAGTTATTAGAACGATTGTTTGGGAGCTTGGTCAGATTTTTAAAAAGCTTACACAACAGTGGAAAATAAATCTCTCATCTTCAAGTTATTTAAGTCCACTAATACTTGGTCCTAACAATTGCACCTAAAAACAAAACCAACCAACCAAACAAAATGAAGCATTGACCATTGAAAAAAATTCAGCGTCATTTTATTTTCTTTCCATCTTTTATGCCTAAACATGCATTTGGAAAGTGAATTATTGTCAAACTTGAGATTCTCAGAGCTTTATTTTTAATGGAAAGATCAACAGATTAAAATTCAAAACTACAGTTTGGTGTGGTCAGAACTTGAGGGGAAATTTAATTCATCATTCCTCACAGGTTGTAAAGAAAGTATATAGTCAGTAACAATATGAAAAGCATGGAGGAGAAAAAGTAAAGGATACCCTAAAGTTTTTGTTGTTGTTTTTTAAAGAGGGAGAAGACACTTGGGGTGGGGGGCAACTCAGGACAGTAAAGCAAGAAAGGAACCCAGGAAAACAAAGGTCTGTCTGACATGGTCAGTTGCAGCCTGAGCAGCATGGAGGGAGGGTCAGGTCAAGGGAACAGGAGGCATAGAAGAGAGCATCAGGTAACTCTTAGAATTACCCTGGCTCCAGGGAAACCTGAACTCCAGGGGGAGAGCAGGTCTATTTAAGGTAGTCCAGGGAGCTTTAAAAAGAGGGGGGCGGAATTGGATATCAGAAAACATTTTGTGATGCTGTAATGAGATCTCCATGCTGGTGGATTCATGGCCTAAGGAATACAATGCAAGTCCTGTCATTTGAAACGTGTTGAATTACAGAGAGAAATCTACTTGAATACTCTGTGAGGAATCACTCTTATCTCATCATTTATTTTGTGGTTACAAGTAGGTTTTTTGTGTGTGTGCGAATTCTGCGTTTAGTTTTGTGACTCAGTCTCAGTTGTTCCCTAAACAGAGGTACCTGAAGTTTGTTGGTGAGAGTTATTATTATGTGTGTCTGTATAAAATTGTTTTTTATTCTTTTTTGGTTTTACGATCTGATGACTCCACATTCCCTTTCTTTATCTGAATCTAGACAACAGAGAACTCAGAATTCCTCAGATAACGAGACCATCCAATTAGGGCACTTATATAGTCTTCATAAAGCACTTGGGTAATTGACTTTTCACATTAGACAATGTAAGGAAATGGAATAAAAGTAGGAAATAGACACCCTTGGCTGCTTCTTATAGCTGGCTTGTTTGTGCAGCTTTCTGTAGGACAGGCTATTACTCTGTGTTTGCTGTTGTACTAAATCTGGGAATGTTTGTCACTCACGTAGTGAAACATTTTATCTTCCTACGGATACCGATTTGTGTAGTTTTGCATTAACAAAAGAAGCATTGTTTGCAAGTAGCCTAATATTTTTCGATGGGGGGAAAGAAAGAAAGCACTGAAGCAACTCTCATTTTTTCTTAGCAAACTGAAGCTACTGTGTTTTATTTTGATAAATGATGCTAATGAAGGTTGGGGACTTGTACAGGTGTGTAATTTTTCATTTCACTACAGTATTGTTTTCCATTATTTTCTGTTAAGGCACCAACATGCTTTTAAACACAGTCTGTTAGGCAGCCAACTTTCCCACAGCATTGTTTTGGGCACAATATATTTAGAAAGTGAATAATCAAAGATGAATCTACCCCATATTCTTTCTTCCCACAGTGCCTCTCTTCCTTAATTTTACTGTCACCAATAGTTCAACAAAGCAGGGGTCTTTGTCCTGCAAAATTGCCAAAACTAGCAAATGTGAGCTATCCTTTCAGAAATGTTTTAGGGCATACATAAACATTTTGTTAGAAATAATAGCATTGCAGGGGCGCCTGGATGGCTTAGCGATTTAAGTATCTGACTCTTGATTTCAGCTCAGATCATGAGGTTACAGTTCAGTTCATGGGATCAAGCCTGACATCAAGCTCTGTGCTGACAGTGCAGAGCCTGCTTGGGATTCTCTCTTTCTCTGCCCCTCCGACCCTCAAAATAAATAAATTTAAAAAATAAAGAAATAGTATCATTGTTGCCATATTTTAAGCTGTCTTTAGAATAATAACATACTCTGCCTTTTCTTGACCTTATAATAGATTTCTTTTAAGAATCTGTCAAATTTTCTCATCCAAAATAGAAAAGATGACTCTGTTAACCAATATGCAGCTTGTGTTGACAGCTGAACACAGTATAGACCCTATTACTTTCTATTTCTACCCTACTACTACATTCTAGCTTAGATTATATGCAGTTTTGTACTGAAGCTAAAAAGGTATCATGATAGAATGTTGTCTTTATTATATTATCTAAATCATGGTTTATTTGGTTTGTGTATGTACAGAGCTAGAGGCAGTTTGAAAAATAGTTTCTCGCTAGATCTTTTAGCCTTCCACTGAATCACAGAACAAGAGGGAACTGCAGCAATCATATAACTCAACCCCCTCCTTTTACAAATGTGAATGCTGAGACACAGAGCTGTCAAGAGGCTTGTCTGAGGTTGTACAACTCGTTAGTGGCAGGTCTGAGATCAGAACACTTCATCTGGGTTATGTCCAATTACACAGTATTGTCTGGGATGAATTGATAGCTTTCAAACTGAAGCTTCTGGGCTATAGTTTGTCCGTATGGCTTTTTAAAATCTGCTTTTTATCTTTTTTCTTCCTAAAGGAAAACTCCATAAATTCGCTGTGTTTCTACACCAGCTGTCACAGCCATGTGACATAGCAAGTTCCTCCCACAGTAGACCTTTGATTGCTGATGGGAAAGCTTTTCTACAAATCCTGTGAAATTGCATTTCTTCTGTGCTAATTCCCTTTTTGGCATATGGTATTGGTTCATTCTAATCCTACACTTGTCTCTTGGTTTTATTATTCTAAGAACTCCCCTTTGTCCCATTGTCAAAATGGTACATAAACTTAGCCCACTGATTACATAAAATTCATTTCTTCACAAATTCAAAGGATTTAACTTGCCTCAAAAAACCTTTATTATCTAATATTTCCCAAACCCCAAAACTATGGTTTTATAAGAAATGAAATCCTACTTGATATCAATTTGCTTAAGGTCTCCATGTGTTTCTGGCTCCAGGCTGCTTTATATAAATAGTCTTCAGTACTTACATGGTAATGCTTGAAGTCTATCTATGCAGGGTCAAAAGAAAGAAGACTTTCTAACATTTTATGAAAGGTCCAGAATATCTTGAAAGGATTTACAATTACTAACTCTTTTGTCTTTTGTCTTCCAATTGGGGAGCCTGGGTGGACATTATTGGATGGAGGTCATTTTGAGCAGCCACTGCAAGAATAAGTTTTGGTGGATCATGTTCTCTCGGGTAAGATCTTGGCATTCTGTTTCTCAGAATGTTAAAAGATTTAATCTAAAAAGCCTGAGGGATGCCTGGGTGGCTCAGTCAGTTGAGCATCCGACTTCGGCTAGGGTAGGAAGAGGAAAGGATAAAATGAAGACAGGAAAACTTCCCTGGACCTCTCATATCTGTTCTTTACATGGCTCTGGGGGAATTCAGCTCAAATTCGGCTCAAGTCATGATCTCATGGTTCATGGGTTCGAGCCCCGCATCAGGCTCTGTGCTGACAGCCTGGAGCCTGCTTTAGATTCTGTGTCTCCCTCTCTCTCTGGTCCTCCGTTGCTCCGGCTCTCTTTCTCTCTCTCTCTCTTTCTCTCTCTCTGTCTCTGTCTCTCTCTCTCTCTGTCTCCCTCAAAAATAAACATTTAAAGATTTATTTAAATAAATAAAAAAATAGAATGCCTTAGAAGTATGAAATCTATATTTTATTGTTAATCACAGACTTTTCCTTCCAGGCCTAGCTGTATTTTTCTACTATTTCCTAACAAATGACCCAGTCTTGAAGAGTAATAAAGAATGAGGGACTACAGATCCCTCTTTATCTCATCTCCTGTCTTCAAGTGTGAATGTTTCATCCTCATATAACATCACAACTGACATAACTACGTAACTTGAGGTAACTGTAGACAGCAAACTATAGACAATTATCCTAATTTGAGGCTAACTCGACACCGATTCTTCTTGTGTAGGTCCCTCTTGATTTTAATTTCTCCACTTTGTAACTGTTTCTGACACCTTGAATTTTGATTTTAAGCAGCAAGTGTGAAATCTCTTTTTAATGAATTAAAAGTACTTATCATTTACCTCTCCTCTGCATATACTTCTGATTTTTATTTTTTTAATTTTTTTAAAATTTATTTTGAGAGAGAGAAAGCATGAGCTGGGGAAGGGCAGAGACAGAGAGAGAGAGAGAGGAGAGAGAGAGAGACAGACAGAATCCAAAGCAGGCTCCAGGCTCTGAGCTGTCAACACAGAGCCCGATGCAGGGCTCAAACTCACAAACTGCGAGATCATGACCTGAGCCGAAGTTGAATGCTCAACCACCTGAGCCACCCAGGTGCCCCTACTTCTGATTTTGAATCTCTAAAACTCAGAAATTCCCCTTTCTAGCCATCATTCAAAGCAGCACAATTTGTTGGTTTAATCCCTGCTAGGAGAAGGGATTTGGCTAGTCTCAGCTTTCCTCAGAAACTCCTCTGTCTTTGTCCCCTTGGCTTCTGCACTCAGCATCTCTAACACATTCAAAATGCTCATAATCATGCCTAGAACAATCTGGAGGTTCACAAACTGGAACCATTTATTAAATATCTTTGGAGCCACTTATTTTTTTTCAGTTTATTGTACATTCAAGTAGTGTATACAATACAGAGAGTTAACATGTTTACTAATGTTATTTCCACAAAGTGTATAATAATTTTGGAATCAAGTTTATCAGCCCAAATTTGTACCTCAGTTTTCTGGAAAGTATGTCTATTTTAAAATAAAGCATTATCAGTGAAAACTGTAGTCAGGAAAATGTCAGCTCTGATATATGGAGACTTGTAAAACCATCAGAATGTTTAGAGACAGTGGCAAACTGCTCAGAGGAGTGAGAGAAAGTGAAATGAGACTATATATATGAAATGAGTATCGCTCTAGAAAAGGACACACAAAACAGGATAAATCTGAGGGAGTGGAAGTTCCATGTTTCTACTCTTACCATGAGCTGAATTCCCCCAGAGCCATGTAAAGAACAAGACATGAGAGGTCCAGGGAAGTTTTCCTGTCTTCATTTTATCCTTTCCTCTTCCTACCCTTCTTTTATTCAAATAGGCTATAGATTTGGTTTCAAGGTAATTTTCTCCAAAATATGTCTGGAATAAGCATTAGAATATGAACATAAAAAACCAGAAAGCGAGGGGCACCTGGGTGGCTCCGTCAGTTAAGCATCCCGCTTCGGCTCAGGTCTTCATTTCACAGTTCATGAATTCAAGCCCCACACTGGGTTCTGTGCTGTCAGCTCAGAGCCTGGAGCCTGCTTTGGATTCTGTGTGTCCTTCTCTCTCTGCCCTCCATGTCTGTCTGTCTGTCTCTCAAAAATAAATGAACACTAAAAAAATAAAAAAATAAATTAAAAAAACTGGGAAGGGATAGGAAATTATCCCTAATGATTTAGGAGGAAAGAAAGAAACAAAGTGTAGGTGGAAAAATGAACAATCCATGTTTACTCATCTATTCAACAACTATTTTACTGAGATCCTACTTGTATAGTGCCTGGAGCATCCCAAGGTAAATAATTCATTCTTCTTTGCCCTAAGGAAGATGCAGTCTAAAAGGAAGAAAGACCCAGATAACCAAAGTCCATATATTATAGGAATATTGACTCTGGTGATGGCAGTGAGAAGATGAAGTTTCCTTAAGTGGATGAGATTACAGGTCTCATATTAGCCATTATATGGGAACGATGAAGTATGGAGAATGAGGAAAAATTTATAGAATTTCTTTTTGTAGGAACACCTGCAAAAGGACCAAAGTCATAGGTAAGAAAATCCTGAGTATTATTTCCGCAAAGTGGCATCAAAGTGGGGTGCAAAGTGAGTTAAGTAAGACTGACGTGTAATAAGTAATAAGGAACCTTGTTAGCACACCAAGAATAAGTGAAAGAATTGTTGTAAGGAAGGAGGACAGAATTATGTCTTAGAAAATTTCTGTCTGTTATGGAGTATAGATTAGAACATGTGAGACTAGATCTTATTGGTAGATAAAATATCACATTTAAGGTGATATAGAAATATCAAAGTGAAAGAAGATGGTGATTTTAACTAGGGTAAAAATTTGGAAGTAGGTGGACAGAACCAGCACATAACTAGGAATTAATATTGATAGGACTAATACTGTCTTATCAAAGTGGGAGATTAAGGCAAGGAGAGAATCAAACATAACTTACGAGATGCCTGACTTAAAAGATGGCTCCATGGCTCAGTGCCCTGAAATAGAGATAATAATAATAGGAGTAGATTTGGCAGAGAAGATGATGTATTCAATTTTGAATCTATAATTAAGGTACCTATCGGATAAGTAAAGGCAAGTGAAAATGTCATATAGCCAGTTAATACTCTAAAGAGACATCGAGGCTGGAGATAAAGATCTGGTAGTCATCAGCATATGGACATCCTAGTAGTGAATAAATGTGATTGTCAAGGAAGATAGTGTATAATAAAGAATTCTGCAGATAAAATTAACTATTGGGAGGCAAAAGATGGGCCACTGGAAAAGATTTCTAGAATTAATAACCATGTCAATCTGTAAGATGACATTATACCTTATTTTATAGACCTTTAATCACCTTGAAGATAATTAAAGAAAGGTCATACAATTTTCATTCTTATCTGTGCACTTAAAGTGACTCTAGGACAGAAATAAACATAAATTATAGGAAGACTTTGCACTTGAATATCATATTATTGATACAGGAAAAATTATGCCTCCTCGAGCTTAAGGACTGAATTCCATATCTTAGGAAATTGAGCCTCTAAGTTTTTTTTTTCATCTTTTTTTCTATCTCTCACTTAAACAATTAATATTGGTATTAGGAAAAAATTGAAGATAATTCATGCCAGGAAAGAAGAGACTAAAATATTTCACTCTTTTCAACTTTCATCTCCATTACTCTGATAATAAATGGTTATATGAGTAAATTAAAAATCCTGAAAGAGAAGAGCTAGCCCATAAGAAAAACAGAAGAGTAGAATCTAGGCAAGTGTCTGTATATGATGGTCTCATATGGAGCTAAAGTTGTACTCACACTAGGATTCAGATATTTCTGTGGAGACAATGGTATCACCAGAGGTCTGTTTCATATAATATTGGCAAGAGTTATGACAAATAAATCCAAAGTTTAAAAGGAGAAAGACACATAGGTTTGGTGCAGTAACTTCATTTCCATACTGATAACAAGGAGAGTCATAATACAGTGCTTATTATTCTCGATCCTTCAACTCATCACCATAGACTACTCTGTTTAATAAGGGAAGAGGACTACAAACAAAAGAATTACCCCCTGCAAAAAAATCTGTAAAACATTATAAATTAAGGGATACACAGCTTTCAAATGCATAAAAAGAGCAATCCAAGAGTAAATGACAAATCTACGGGATGTCACTTACATGAGGAAGCCAAAGCAGACTCACAGAAGCAGAGAATAGAATGGTGGTTGCCAGGAGCTGGAGGGGGAGGGTAAGATGAAACTCATTGATCAAAGGATACAAAGCTTCAGTTATGCAAGATGCGTAAGTCCTAAAGATTTGCATAGCATAGAGTATAATTAATAGTACTGTATTGCCTACTTAAAAATTTGCAGAGGGTGAATATTATACTACATGTTCTTATAACAGTAATAATAAATAAGGCAGGAGGAAATTTTTGGAGGTAATGGGTGTGTTTATGGCATAGATTGTATTGGTGGTTTCATGGAGGTATACTTCTCTCCAAACTCACCAATTTGTATATGTTAAATATGTCTAGCATTTTGTGTCACTCATACCTCAAAAAAGTGGCTTAAAAAGTAAAAAGAGAGGAATTCTCATTAGAGAATGACCACGATTCTGGCTTTTTGCAGAGAAGCACTTTGGTGGTGTCAGTAGGCACTGCAGCGTGGCAGACAGACCCCGTTCATTACATCTATCAACCATCCCTTCATTATATTTGTTAGCAGAATGCCTATTTTTTTTTTCTTATTGGAACTCTCTCCAAGTTGGGAAGATAAATCATGAATGGTTTAAGTCAATCAGTGTACTTTGTTAGCAAGTGGTTAATGTGGCCACATGATTCAGTAGCCCATGTGACTTAAAGAGAACTCTGCTTGTATTATGCAATTTTTTTTCTGATAAAACAAGAAAAAGCACCTTTTTGTCTCAGTGCTTCCTTCGTTTCCTTACCACTTAGAATGTTGTAACATGAGGTGCTCTAGCAGTCATTCTGTAACCAAGAGGAACAATATTTCAACACACTGAGTTGGACAGAGCAGGAAACAAAATACTTCAACCTACTGCAAAAGTTCTGATATTATTGACTTCCAAGCTTTTTGTTATATGACCTAATTCATTGTCTTTAGTGTTGCAGCTACTGTGAGCCAAGAATTCTGTTACTTTTGAAGCATTACTGGTGCATGGTAGCAGAAATAAGCACTTCAGCTTCAATTAATAACCTGGACAATAGATGTTTCAAACATGTTTCAGGAAGCAGAGCTAGGATGGAGGGGAATGTAGATGGCATATGCTACATGTTAAAGAATAGGACTCTGTGAAAACAGTCAAGATGCTCCTCCCCCATAATTTTGCTTTGGTATAGAGATTTTCAGAAGGGGAATTTGGAAGTCTACCCAATTATCTGAGCATAACCAAAAAGATATTTTATTGGTTATTATTGTGATGTCATTTATCTCATGGCTGTTGAAACCTATATAAAAAAAGTTCATGAATTTAATGGATGAAAATCATAATTAGCCGTTAATGAAATTAGACTGTAATTAGGCTATGCTAATGAGCCAAGTAAAATGTCTACCATATAGTAACTACTCCTAAAATGTATATTGAATCTAACTGAAGTGTAGGGTCCGTGTTTCTTGAAGAAGGTAACCCTAATATATGGATCTTACCAAGTAAAGAAAAATTACGTATAATTATTTCCAAGATATTAGTAATACAATGATTTCTTCTTTGTTTACTATCTGACTTCTCTTCCAGAGACAGAATTGGAGAGAGAGAGATTGGAGTGAACAATAACCTATTGGGAAACACATGTAACAGATAAGGTGTGGAAGTGGTCCTGGGAAGGAATGGCAGTGGATAAAGGGCATTCTGTTGAGCCAGCTACCATAGGGGGCTAGAGGAGCTTAAAGTCATGAGAAAATCCTTGGAAATGTGGAAAACAGTTGCCTCAAAATTATACTGTCTAAGGAGCCAGGCAGTCATTAGTTGAGGAATGCTAGGGAGGAGGGAGAAGAGTATTAAATCCTTGATATTTGCAATTTCAGGAAGAAAAAAAAAAAAAAAAAAAACAAACCTCACGTACAGATGACCATACTGATAGTTGTCAATTACATTGAAAGATCACCAAGGTGTGGGCAAGTCATGGTCAGTATCTGCTACAAATACCTTTTTTTTAATGTTTTATTTATTTTTTGAAGGAAAGAGGTATAAAATGTGAGCAGGGAGGGGCAGAGAGAGAGAGAAGGAGACACAGAATCCAAAGCAGGCTCCAGGCCCTACGCTGTCAGCACAGAGCCTGATGCAGGGCTCAAACTCACAAACTGCAAGATCATGACCTGAGTCGAAGTCGGACACTTAACCGACTTAGCCACCCAGGTGCCCCTACAAATACCTTTTAATTATAGCGTGCTGTCAGTTCCTCATGCTTTTTTCTACTTTTCTGGAAATATGTGATACTCTTGGAAGGAGAATGTGTTGGGGTAGAAACAGATGAATGCTAATGAGTGGGCGAATTGGAAGATTATTGACAAATATACCCATCTTACCTTCTTTTATTTTTCTTTCTTTCTGGCACCTTAAAACTGAATCTAGTGTGAGTCGTATGCCTGGGACAGGACCCCTTCAGTCCTCCGATAGATGCAGTGTGTGGTTTGCTGCTTTCTTATTTTCCCTTTGGCTTTCTTCTTCCCCTGCTGTAGACCTTCCTTACCTGACTCCTGGCTACCTAATGCCCTCATACTGCTCTCTGGTTGCCATAAACTTTTTCCACCAACCCGATCGTCTCAGAAATTCTCAGTATCCTAAAATTTTGTCATTTCAGGGCTTCTTCCCTTTTCTCCAATCCCTTATTGTATCATTGTCCTCAGCTAATAAACGATGGGATAAACTGAGTGATACTGAAGTGCACATGGAGAGGCGCCTACATTAACACTAAACATCTGCGAATTAGCTCAGAGCCATTCGCCTCTGAGATTGTATGAAAGCAATGTGACTCCTCCAAGAAGAGGTATGTTGGAAAACAGTTGTTCCAGAACCTCTCAAAACATCCCATGAAGCCATAAGTCATACACTCAAATCTGATTCTGTCTAGCTCCCTATTCTGGTCTTTGAAAATGGCCTAGAGTTTCAGTGAGTAAAATGCAGGCTCTGGTGCTCTCCATGATAGAACAATCTGTTGAAGACAATTTAGCTAATTTATTTCTCTGTAAAATATTATTATATTCCAGCAGTACACCCTGGCGAGGCTAGGCTTCTAAAATGTTAATTGATCATTTAAAAATGATCTCTGTGTGCCAGTTTTCCTGAAGGTGTAGTCCCTAAGAGGACTAACAAATTCTGCACTTGAGTCATGCCTCGTCAGTGTTGTGTGAGTAACATTCAGTAATTTAACCCACAATTTTCCATTCTTTCAGGAAAAGAGAAAAAAGGACATTAGATGTTTTGCAGTTCACAGCTCCCTCAGCAGGGAATGATCCCTGGGACTACCTTAACCCCCATCTCTTTCATCTTTGCTGTCGTCCTGCTCACCTCTTCTTTCTCCTTCAGGGGGAGAGTGTAACTTTTTCCATTTGTAATATTTCTCTGTCAATTTTTAAAAATGCATTCAAAAGAGAAGAATAAGTAAACAACAGGGGATTTTTTTAGGGCAGCAAAACTGTTACTTTCTATAATTCTGTAATGGTGCTTATGTGCCATCATACATTTGTCAAAACCCATAGAATGTACAATACAAGAATAAATCCTAATGTAAACCATGGACTTTGATTAACAATAATACATCAAAATTGACTCATCAATTGTAACAAATATACTATACTAATACAGGATATTGAAAATAAGGGAATTTGAAGGGACTGGGGGAGGGTACATTTGTACATTTCACTCCTTTTTTAATGTAAACTTAAAACTTCCCCCCAAAATCTAATATATGTATACACACACATATATATGTGTGTATATATATATATATATATGCACACACATGTACATTTTTATAATATATACACATACACCTCAATGACCTAGCCATTCCACTTCTAGGTATTCACCTAAGGGAACTGATATCATGTCAATACAGAGACTTAACATACAAATGTTCACATTAGTCTCATTTTAATAGCTCAAAATGGAAACAACCTAAATGTTTATCAATAATAAGTGGATAAACAAATTGTGGAAAATACATACAATCGAATAGCACTCAACAATAAACAGGAATGAACTATAAGATGAACCTGAGAAAAATGTAGAATAAAAGATACCAGATGAAATAGAGGAATTATGAAGGAAAGGAGGCATCTTTCGGTGGCGATGGTTCTATTCATTATCTAGATATTTAAGATCATTTCATGGGCATGTCTGTGGGTTGAAATTTATTAACTTGCCTGCTGTTAATATGTGCAGCTTACCATGTATCAATTATAAAGATCTTTCAAAAAGCCAAGATTATTCTTCCCTCCACTTTCCCCCTTTACTCTTGCTCTTCTCTGTATTTCTTACCCTTCCCAGACCATATACCTGGTAAGCCCTGAGATATTTATGGTAAAAAAAATGTTTTCTATCAGTTTTCTTAGTTATGACTTTGTCAATTAGGGGTTGCATAGCACAAGGAAAACAATCATGATTGTTCCTCAGCCCTTGATAGTTAGCTCTAAGACTTTTCTCTTACTACACTTTGAATGCAATTGGTGTACATTGCTCCACCCATAAGAATAACAGATGCCTATGGTCTGTTGCTTTACTCAAATCTTCAACCTGCCAATTTGTTGCTGTTTACAGTCCTGTGGATAAGGGGAATCTATCATTTGAAAGTTAAAAAGGAAGAGGGGCTCCTGAGTGGCATAGTCAGTTAAACATCTAACTCTTTTTTTTTTAATAATTTATTGTCTAATTGGTTTCCATACTCATCCCAACAAGTGCCCTCCTCTGTGCCCATCACCCACTCTCCCCCCTTCCACACCTCCCTCTCCCCTCAGTTCTTAGTCTTTGAGAGTCTTTTATGTTATATCTTCCTCCCTCTCTGTGGCTTTTTTTTCCTTCCCCTCTTCCCCTCCTGCCTGGTTTTCTGTTTAGTCTCCTAAAGCCCACCTATGCGTGGGAACATATGGCATCTGTCTTTCTCTGCCTGACTTATTTCACTCAGCATAATACCCTCCAGTTCCATCCATGTTGCCACACATGGCCAGATTTCATTCTTTCTCATTGCTGCATAGTATTCCATTGTATATATATATACCACAACTTCTTTATCCATTTATAGTCGATGGACACTTAGTCTCTTTCCATGATTTGGCTATTGTCGAAAGTGCTGCTATGGACATTGCGGTTCACATGGCCCTATGCATCAGCATTCCTGTGTCTCTTGGGTAGATTCCTAGCAGTGCTATTGGTGGGTCATAGGGTAGTTCTATTTTCATTTCTTTGATGAACTTCCACCCAGTTCTCCAGAGTGGCTGCACCAGTTTGCATTCCCACCAACAGTGCAAGAGGGTGCCTGTTTCTCCACATCCTCGCCAGCATCTATAGTTTCCTGATTTGTTCATTTTAGCCACTCTGACTGGTGTGAGCTGATCTCTGATCCTTTAGAGGTCAGACAACAAAATTCCTAACCATTGCAGTAATTCACATTACCTTTTTAGAAGGGAACAGCCAGAATATATCAGTATATGTCCACCCTCTTCCTGTATGCTAAGGAGAAAATTTCAATCTTCTTCATTTTTTTTATTAATTCTCCTCTTCTGAGGCAGTTGGTTTTTCAACATTACCTGCAAGAAATGATTTGCAGAATATAGTACAGTATGGAATTTTATGCTGGTTAATAGTGGTACCGTGTATTTGCTAGGAGCCCTGACTGCAGGCAGGCAGCATGGATTTGAAGGTTAACCTACAGTCACTATCATGTTAATATCCTCTCTAAGCTTTGGTGTATCTGCAAAATGGACAAATGGATAGGACATATCATAATAGTATTATATTTGTCATGAGGATTAAATGAGATATGTTGAGTACAGTTTCAGATGTACCAGAGGCATAAACATAATCTTTAGCTAATACAAGTATTATATAAGCATGATGGAATATACGTTTGGCTACTTATTCTTGAGAGACGTGGCAATACTATTTCCTATGTTAATGTGCTGATTAATAGTATTCCTCTGTTCCACAAATGGTAAGCAGTCAATAACAACTTGTCCTCCTTTCCCAAGAACTTCAGACGAAATATTTACAAAAAACAATAAGCAGTGCAATCATAAACTGATGCTTGATTGTGATCACACACTTTCTTTTATGTGAGGTCCAACTTACACAATTATAACCTAGCTTTATCTGAACTGTGAAAATTGTGATATATCCTAGGAAATTGGTCCCTTTATTAGAGACTTGCTGCATAATCATTCAGTTATTTAGATAAGAAACATATGGAAGACTTACTGTATGCCAAACATAATTCTAAAAGCTGAAACGCAACAAGATGTATACAATTTTTTCATAAAATTTATGATCCAGCAAGGGAGGGAGACAATAATAAGTGATTTATTCATTACAATTGTGGCGAGCCACTGAAGCAGTACAGCACCATAAGACGGTAAATAATAAGGGGTCCAAAACTGGCCTATGAGGGTGATGTGGTTGGGAAGGCCTTTGCCCCACCAATGTGCTTTCAAAAACATCCCATTAACTCATGTTTAAGATAATAATATTTCTTAAATTTGGCATTTATTAACTGTGCGATTTTGGCTAAGTTACATAAATACTCAAGGTTCAAATTCCTTTATTTATAAAACAGATAATTTTTTTAAAAAAAGAGATAATGTGATGGATAGAAAAGCAAGTCTGTAAATCATTGGACAATACTAATTATCGAATATCTAGTTACGTGCCCAGAACATGGCTGGTGTCTACTCTTGGAATCAGACCTTTAGATTTTAAGATATTGTTACTGTGATTTATGTGAATTTTAGAGATAAGTATTTATTAGATGTTTGTAATTTATGTTCCTCATAATGGGCAGAATAGAGGTACATTGTGTGTGTGTGTGTGTGTGTGTGTGTGTGTGTGTGTGTATGCAAGCGCATGCACACGCATGTATGCTGTGCATGCGCATGGAGGTGGCTTCTGCTTTCGTGTAGAAAAAGGTGCTAAAATGTAATCTTATACAAAATTGGCAGTAGCAAGTGAGTTATTAAGCAGCAATAAGGAGAAACTTGGTTCAACAGTTAGCATAAAGACCTGGTTAATCCTGATATATACGTATTCCAGACGTTAGTCAGGTGTCACTGACATACAAATATGGAGTCAATATGGACAGATGATGCATGATCTTCAAGAGATTATGAGTGCATCTGAGAGGAGCAAAAGATCCTTTCTTTACTTGAGGAATACCATTAAACAATTTTCCAACAAGCCTCCCTCCATGGATAAGAGAGAGCCTCAAGAGGTGTTCGTTTGTTTTAAATGATCACACCCCTCTAGGATTCTCAAGTTGTAGGAAAAATAGGGAAAACTATTTTCTCTGGGATCAGCCTTTATGCCTAACGAACACCCAAGGGTATCTTTTAGGTTAGAAAGACTTATTATTTCTAATAATAAATAAACACTAGTTCAGTGCAGTCAACTAGAACAAATAGTATTTACTTAAGATAAAATTGGTAATGTTGTGGGAAATGGGAAAATATATTTTTTCTAGTTGGAAAGAGTCATCATTCACATATCTGAACATAATATATGGGCTTAGGTGAAATTATATATGGGTTATAGCTACTAACTGGAAAAGTAGATATTCCAGTGTCTAGTCCTTATAATTTTAGAAGGCATTTACAGTTATTAATTATGACATTTTCCATGGATTTGAAGATATGCCTATCTACCTTTTTTGAAGAGTGGGATCTTACTGAATACTTGTAATTTTTTTTACTTCCTTTGTCAGAAATATAGGTCCTCAATAGTATATTTTTAACTTACCTTCTATTTAAATATAACCAGATTTTAAAATTCTTTTTTTTAATCTATGATTAAAAAGTCATAAGAAGTTAAGAATATCCTGGTGGCTGAGGGAAAAGGCAAACACCTTAAAATGATAAATTTCATTATCAAACTCAACACCCAAAAAACAAACACCCAGTTAATAAATGGGTAGAAGACATGAATAGATTTTTCCCAAAGAAGACATCCAGATGGCTAACAGACACATGAAAACATACTCAACATCACTCATCATCAGGGAAATACAAATCAAAACTGCAATGGGATACCACCTCACACCTGTCAGAATGGCTAAAATTAACAACTCAGGAAACAGTAGATGTTGGTGAGGATGTGGAGAAAGGAGACCCTCTTACACAGTTGGTGGGAATGCAAACTGGTGCAGTCACCCTGGAAAACAGTATGAAGATTCCTCAAAAAGTTAAATAAAGAACTACCCTACCATCAAGCAATTGCACTACTAGGTATTTACCCAAAGTATACAGAAAGACAGATTCAAAGTTGTACATGTACCCCAATGTTGATAGCAACATAATCAACAATAGCCAAATTATAGAAAGAGCCCAAATGTCCATGGACTGATCAATGGATAACGAAGATGTTATATATATATATATATCATATATTTCCATATATGATATATATTATATATATGATATAAATCATATATATGTATATATGATATATATCAGATATATATCACATATATATTTCATATATATGATATATATCACATATATATGATATATATCGCACCATGATATATATATGACATATCACACACACATATATATATATGCTATATATCACACCATGGAATATTAGCCATCAAATAAATGAAATCTTGACATCTGCAATGACGTGGTTGGAGGTAAAGTGTATTCTGCTAAGCAAAATAAGTCAGTAAGAGAAAGACAAGTACCATATGATTTCACTCATATGTGGAATTTAAGAAACAAAATAGATGAACATATGAGAAAGGAAAATAGAAAGAGGGAAGCAAACCATGAGAGATTCTTAACAAGAGAAGAAACTGGCAGTTGATGGAGGGAGGTGAAAGGGGAATGGGCTAAGTGGGTGGTGGGTATTAAGGAGAGTACTTGTTATGATGAGCACTGGAAGTTATATGTAAGTGATGAATCACTAATTTCTACTCCTGAAACCAATATTACAATATATGTTAACTTGAATTTAAATCAAAATGGAAAAAAAAGTCCCTATCAGTTTTTTAAAGGAGAAGCAGAAAATTCATTTTAAATCATATATCAAATGGTTAAAAGTAAGCAGAACTAGTGATTTTTTAAAATGACAGAATGCTGTTGCTTAATGAAAAAATATAACATTGGGTTGTGGGGTTTATAATATACGTAAATGTAGGGGCGCCTGGGTGGCTCAGTCCATTAAGTGTCCGACTTTGGCTCAGGTCATGATATCACAGTTCTTCGAGTTCGAGCCCCACGTTCAGGCTCTGTGCTGACAGCTCAGAGTCTGGAGCCTTCTTTGTTTGGATTCTGTGTCTCCCTCTCTCTGCCCTCTGTCTGTCCATCTCTCTCATTTCTTCCCTCCCTCTCTAAAAAATAAAAATAAACATAATAACATATGCAGATGTAAAATATGTGAAGCCAATAGTATAAAAATGGAGAGGTAGGATGGTTATAGAAATATGGAGAGAAAAATGATAAAAAGCAAGACTTAAATATGTTGTCTACATGAAATGTACTTTAAAGATTAAGAGAGGTTGAAATAAAAATACGAAAATAGATATACTATGAAAACAGCAAAAGAAAGACAGTGTGACTATGTTAATATCAAATAAAGTAAACTTGAATATAAAATTTATTTTCCCAGTGATTAAGAAGGATATTTTAAAAATTTTTTTTAAATGTTTGTTTATTTTTTAGAGACCTAGACACAGAGTATGAGCAGGGGAAGGGCAGAGAGAGAGGTAGATTCAGAATCTGAATCAGGCTCCAGGCTCTGAGCCATCAGCACAGAGCCCAACGCGGGGCTCTAACTCACAGACCGTGAGATCATGACCTGAGCAGAAGTCGACCGCTTAACCAAATGAGCCACCCAGGCGCCCTTAAGAAGGATATTTGATCTTGATGAAAGTTAATCATTAATCAGGAATACAGTAAAATAATAAATATTTATATACCTAAATAAAAAACATGTTCAAAGTATATGAGGCAAAAAACTGCAGATTTAAAGGTAGAAATAGAAAAGTTTATAATGATAGTTGGAGATATTTATGCTTTTGTATCACTAATAATAGGATGACTGGACAAAACATCAAGTTATAGAAGATTTCCATGACATTACCAACTACTTTGACCTATTTGATCTATGTGATATTTATAGAACACTATGACCAACAGTAGACATACTGTAATAAAGAATAGACATTCTTTTAAAAGGCACAGAGATTTGTTCATTTTAGCCACTCTGGTGTGAGGTTGTATCTCAGTGTGGTTTTGATTTGTATTTCTCTGATAATGAATCAGAACATCGTTTCATGAACGATGTGAACATTGAACATCGTTTCATGTGTCTGTTAGCCATCTGGATGTCGTCTTTGGAGAAGTGTCTATTCATATCTTCCACCCATTTCTTCACTGGATTATTCTTTTTCAGGTGTGGAGTTTGGTAATGATTTTAGATACTAGTCCTTTATCTGAAATGGCTTTTGCAATTATCTTTTCCCATTCTGTTGGTTGCCTATTAGTTTTGTTGATTGTTTCCTTTGCAGTGCAGAAGTTTTTTATCTTCATGAGGTCCCAATAGTTCATTTTTGCTTTTAATTCCCTCGGCTTTGGAGATGTGTCGAGTAAGAAATTAGTGCGGCTCAGGTTAAAGAGGTTTTTTTCCTGCTTTTTCCTCTAGGATTTTGAAGGTTTCCTGTGTCACATTCAGGTCCTTCATCCATTTAGAGTTTATTTTTGTGAGTGGTGTAAGGAAGTGTTCTAGTTTCATTCTTCTGCATGTCCCTGTCCAGTTCTCCCAGCATCATTTATTAAAGAGGCTGCCTTTTTTCCATTGGGTACTCTTTCCTTCTTTGTCAAAGAAGGTCCATTTCTGAGTTTTCTATTCTATTCCATTGGTCTATATGTCTGTTTTTGTGCCAATACCATACAGTCGTGATGATTATCGCTTTGTAGTAGAGGTTAAAGTCTGGGATTGTGATGCCTCCTGCCTTGGTTTTATTCTTCAGTATTACTTTGGCTATTTGGGGTCTTTTGTGGTTCCATACAAATTTTAGGGTTGTTTGCTCTAGTTTTGAGAAGAATGCTGGTGCAATTTTGTTTGGGATTGCATTGAACGTGTAGATTGCTTTGGGTAGTATTGCCATTTTAACAATATTTATTCTTCCAATCCATGAGCATGGAATGTTTTTCCATTTCATTGTGTCTTCCTCAATTTCCTTGATAAGATTTTTATAGCCAAATCATGGAAAGAGACTAAGTGTCCATCAACTGATGAATGGATAAAGAAGATGTGGTGTATATATACAATGGAATACTACACGGCAATGAGAAAGAATGAAATCTGGCCATGTGTGGCAACATGGGTGGAACTGGAGGGTATTATGCTGAGTGAAATAAGTCAGTCAGAGAAAGACAGATACCATATGTTTCCATGCATAGGTGGACTTTGCGAGGCTTAATGGAAAACTAGGGGGGAGGGGAAGAAGGGAAAGAAAAAAGACACAGTGAGGGAAGGAGACAAAACATAAGAGACTCTTAAATACTAAGAACAAACCGAGGGTTGAGGGGGATATGGGAGGGGGGAGAGTAGGTGACGGGCACTGAGCAGGACACGGGTTGGGATGAGCACTGGGTATTGTATGGAAATCAATTTGACAATAAAAAAATTTAAAAAGGCACATAGACTAGTCACTATATGGTACATATAATAGGCTTGGATTGTTTGCTCTAGTTTTGAGAAGAATGCTGGTGCAATTTTGTTTGGGATTGCATTGAATGTGTAAATTGCTTTGGGTAGTATTGCCATTTTAACAATATTTATTCTTCCAGTCCATGAGCATGGGATGTTTTTCCATTTCATTGTGTCTTCCTTCCTTATAAAATAAGTTGCAATGCATTTCAGAAAAAATAAGAGTATTTATTTATCTGATCACAGCCAGAACTAACAAGATAAGAAATAGAACATCTAACTACACTATAGCTATTAAAGAAATTGAATATGTAATTATAAACTGTCATTCAAAAATAATTTGATTATATATTACATGCTTCATGATAAAAGCACTCAGTAATAGATAAGGGTATCCATATTCACTTCTATCAATGGTGAACTGAAATCCTGACAAGTTCAATAAAACAAAAGAATGAAAATATATAAAGATAGGTAAGAAGTAAAATTATAACTATTTGATCATTTATGTAAAGAATTCTAAGCAATATACCAGACAAGTTTTAGAACCTATAAGTGAATATAGTGACATTGCTGAATACAAGGCCAATTTATCTACAGGCTGAATTCTAAGATCCCAAGATCCTGTTCATTGGGTGTATTTGTACTTTCTCCCAGTCATTAAAAGAATTTTGAATCTCCTTGCTGCAGTAAAGAAATTTCACAGATGTAATTAAGATCCCAAATTAGTTGGGATCTCTTAAAATAGAGAGATTATCTGTAGTGGATCTGGTAAGCCCTTAAGAGGGACAGGGCTCTTGCTGCTGAGAGAGATTTGACATGAGGGAGAATCTCCATTGTGAAAATGGATGGGACCATGTAGCAAAAGATGTGGGAATCATTTAAGAACTTGGAACCATGTCTTCTGAGAGCCAGCAAGGAAAGAGAACCTCAGTTTTTCAAATGCAGTGAAATGAATTATGCTAGCAATCTAAGTGATCTTAGAAGTGGAGTCTTCCCTCAAGGCTCCAAAAAAGAGCCAGTATAGTCGACATCTTGATTTCAACCTTAGAAGATCCTGAGAATAGGAATTTTCTATACCATACCCTGGGCTTCTTACCTAGAGAACTGAAAAATAATAAAAAATGTTGTTTTAAATAACTGATGGTAGTAATTTTTATGCAATAGTAGTAGATTGATACAATATTTAAAGAATATTGTGATCCTATATAGTAGAAGCAAATAATTGGAGAATGAAATGAGGAGGGAAATTTTTGGTTTTCTTTTTTTTTTTAATTTTATAATAGTTTATTTTCAAATTGGTTTACATATAACACCCAGTGTTCATCCTAACATGTGCCCTTTTTAATGCCCGTCACCCTCTCTCCCCCCTCCCTCATCCCCTTCACCTCAGTTTGTTCTTAGTCTTTGAGAGTCTCTTATGTTTTATCTCCCTCCCTCTCTGTGAAATCTGGCCATGTGTAGCAACATGGATGGAACTGGAGGGTATTATGTTAAGTGAAATAAGTCAGTCAGAAAAAGACAGATACCATATGTTCCCATGAATAGGTGGACTTTGTGAGACTAAGCAAAAACCAGGGGGAGGGGAAGAGGGGAAAGAAAAAAAATTTTTTTTTGGTTTTCTAATAGCGTCAACAAGTAGTTGGAAATAACGTTAACAGAAGAGGTGTAAGACCTCTAAACCAGTAACAGCAAAATATTTCTAAGAAAAACCAAAGAGTAAATAAATGGTGCTATCTCTATCATGTTCGTGCATTTTGAGAATTAATATTGAGGTGTCAGTCCCCTCAAAATTAGCCTGTAGTTTCAATGTGACCCTCATTAAAATCTCAACAGAATCATTTTGGGGAGAATGTGGCAAGTTTATTTTAAACTACATTGATATGCAAAGACTGGGAGCAGTCCAAACAATCATGAAAAAAAATTTGGAGAATTCACATGACCTGATATCAAGCTTAGTATCAAGCTACTATTTAAAATAATGCAGCTTAGGCGTAAGTATAAACAAACAGATCAGTGGAGTGAAAGATGATTGGGTAACAGATCCAGACATATATGACTTTCAACTAATATTCCAAGACAGTTGAAAAGAAAGGATAGTCTTTTCAATAAATAATACCGGATAAAGTGGATGAGCAAAGGGAAAATGAGTCTCTACCTTGCTCAACAAATTGATTTGAGATGGATCATAGACCTAAAAGTAAATGCTGAAACTATAATACTTATTGAAAACAAAATATTGGGGAATATCTTTGTGACCTGAGTTACGCAGAACTTTTTCAAAGGACATAAGAAGCATCATTAGTAAAATGAAATATGATAAAACAGGATTCCATCAAAATTAAATATTAAGTATATTAAAATTATTAAGAGAATGGAAAGGCAATACAGAAAAAAGAAAGCATTCTCATTACATATACTTGACAAAGGCTTTGTAATCAGAATTTCTACAAATTAATACAAAAAGACAACAAATAAGCTTTAAAAATGGGCAAATGAATGACCCACAAAAGATGTATGAATGGCTGTATAATCCTATAAAATACGTTCAAAATAAATTATACACAAATGTGTTCAAAACCATCATCTGTAAGCATCAAATTATAACCAAAAGGAGATATTATATCACATGTACTAAAATTAAAATATCTAAGACTTTCAAATTCTGATGAAGGTGCAGAGTATCTGAAATAGTCATCAATGGTAGAGGTATAAAATAATGCAACTATTTTGAATAGTATTTTAGCTATTTGTTTTAAAGTGATGTATAAAATTATCTGAAGACCACTTTGAAGGATAGAAAATATATGTCCATTAAAACACAGTTATAGGGGTGCCTGGGTAGCTCAGTCAGTTAAGTGTCCAACTCTTAATTTTGGCTCAGTTCATGATCTTAGGGTCGTGGGATCAGCCCCAAGTTGGGCTCCACGCTCGTCATGGAGCTTGCTTAAGACTCTCTCTCCCTCTCCCTCTGCCCATACCCTGCTCACACTCTTTCCCTTTCAATAAATAAATAAATAAATAAATAAATAAATAAATAAATCACAGCTTTATTTTTACTGCCCCCAAACTAGAAAGAATATAAATGCCCATTTAACATGAAAGTGAATAAACAAATTGTGGTATGTTCAGTCAGTAGAATACTACTCAGCAGTGAAAAAGAAAATGAATAAACAACTGATTTACAAAATCTACATTGGTGAAACACCAAAGCATAGCATTAACCAGAAAAAGCTAGACACAAAAAGGTACATATTTAATGATTCCATTTATATGAAGTTCCAATAAGTTAAATCATCTATTGTAATAATAATCACTGTGGTTATATATGAGAATATTGACTAGAAGAAGGGAACTTCTGAAGTAATGGAAATGGAAATATTCTATGTTTTATAAGATGTGGGTTACATAGTTATATGCATTTGGAAATCTAATTAAATTCCACACTTTAGATCTGTGCAATTCATTGCATGTGGATTATGTTTTAATTAAAAACATGCTGTTAGGGATTTTCTAGGAGGGCTGAATGATTTATATCATTTTACTTTGTTGTCAAGCTTTTTGAAAAAGTGTGTATTGTAATTGCATGCAGAAAAATTTTCTCAGGATTCTGTTAATTGGTTGGTTTTAAAAGTGAACATTTGGATCATTTGCCATTTCTTTGAAAGTTGGATGCCAGGAGGTTACTAGAAAAACTTGAAATGGTCCCACCATCAGCCTGTGTACAGAAGTTATCTCAGAGTTATTTGAATCTAGCAAATTAACTTTATTTCTTGTCTTATTATAATTAGTTAAATCATTTGAGCCAGTATGAATGAGACCAATTAACATAGAGTCATGTCATTTAAACATTTGCTAAATCTCAATTTCTAGCAGAAATTAATAGCATCAGTACCTAATACTTAACCCTAATGACTAAAATCATGATCAACCATTTACAAAATTCTTTCCTCTGTGTTACTTCAGAGCTCTTTAACAACTCGATGGGATAGGTACTTTTATCTCCATTGAGGTTAAGGGACTTTTGAAATAAAATGTTAAGCTATCGACTATCAGACTTAGGATTCCAATCAAATCTGCTGTTTCTGTACTCAGTGCTCCACCCAATAAACTAGAGCTGAGTAGTGGATGAAAACAAGGTTATTTCTTGACAAATTCTTAAAAACAAGAAATGAGAAAACTCTCTGCCGCTCTAGGGTTAAGTTGGTTGCCATGTCTTAAATTATAGATTAACAAAATAGTTGAAGAAACTTTTAGATGACTTTAATAAAATGTCTGTACAAAATGAAACATCTACTATCTATAATGGTTTTTTTAGATGGAGGGTAATTACGCTAAAGGATGTGTGCAGTATAATACCGTTTTCACCTGCAGAGCCTTGTGCTGCCTTCACTTTGCTCCCTGTACAACCTCTACATTACAACCTTCCTTTCACCTGCATAAATTTTTAAGATAGATTTTCAAAATAAGCTGAGCGAAAGTGGCAGATACTTCGGTTTGTTCCAGAATTTATGATGCATAGAAATCAGCAAATGTGCCCAAGTGGTGGTAGAGCAGAAAATGTCAGATAATGGTTAAATTCGTTGTTAAAAAAAAAAAATTAAAAAAAAAGATCATTGAACCTGTTGAGAGGAAAGGTCTGAGTAAGAGTCTCACCAAAATTTAGATCCAGATTCTTTGGAGGGGGTATGGGAATGAGTTTGAAAACTGGAAATTATTTGATCAATGAATAGTACAAATAAAAATCTAGCATATTTTCATTTCATTTGAAAACCTTAAGAGCTTCATTGATACGGGCACTTCTCAGCTTCCTGCAGGGCTAGATCATTTACATCCTTCTTCTGAATATCTTTTGCCAACTAACCATTTCAAAATTACAGCTAAATTAAAGGCACTGCCTGTTATTTGCTGTATACTGGAACTCAGATCTCCCCTTGGAGAGCTCTGAGCTCATTCAATGAGGCATGGCACTTAATTTCATTTGCAGAATTTCTGCTATCCAACTCTCCACAAATTAAATGAGATCATTCATTGCTTTCCCTGTAGGCTAATGGTGCTTATATTGTTTGTCCACATTTAATGTCCTAATATCTTGGTTTCATGGTCCACTGTTTAATAACAAATCAGTAATGGAATTGAATATACTGTAAAAAAAAAAAAAATCCTCCAGTTTATTACCTTCCTGTGGCTCTATGGAACCTTAGACCTCTTCTAACTCAGAGTTGCAAACTTAGATTCCTACAGGGACCAGGCAGGCTGTAAATGTGTGAACCGAACTTGCTGTAAGAGAAAGAATAAATGGGTTCTATGACAACCTAAAGAAAAAGTTCCCTTACATTCAGTTGTAAAAATTATCATTAGGAAAAAATATATGGCACGTATCAAGTGTCTGTGGATGTAGGGCTTCACCAGTTTTTCAACCTAATCTTGCCTACTTCTCCCATTTTATAAATTAGAAAATAACAAAGGAACAAAACAGCCTAAATAATTCCTTCGACCAAATTCATTCATGATTCCTAGTATTGTGCCAAAAAACAGTACCGACAGTCACTGTTTTTGAGAGGAATTACACATAGTCACAATTGTGACCTGGAAGAGGAAGCCTGGCATTGGATTAAGGTACAGAAATTGGAGTGCAGAGCATATTAATAACCAAAATGAGAACCTCACAGCAAATAAATGTATAAGTGTGGTCATAAGAGCAGGTGTGGTTTGTATGATGTAACTGAGGTTAGAAGTGTCAACTCTGTAAAGAGACCATATAAGACATTAGACAGACTGACAATTCTGGCATTTGTTTTTCTCTGTCTTGGTTTTCAGCCTAAAGTCTTAGGCATTTCAAGGAACCAAACTGCAAACAAAACTAGCAAACAGTACATATTTATACGTACACTGCATGTGGCTTCAGTAATTAATTGGAGTATAATGTTACCTTATGAATTTAGAATTTGGAAAAGAATCACAGGGTGCTTGTATAATTTGTTATAAACAGTGGAAATTATTTGGGAACACAGGAGAAAAAAAATATCATTTATATCAATCTTCTGTCCTAGGAAGGAGAAATAGCAAACCTAAGCATGCTAGCTCATGTGAGCAAGATTTGAAAAACAGAGCAGTGATCCTAGAAATTCAATGTATGTTTATCCCCACAGGGTTTCATATAAGTTAATTCTTCTCGTATGAAGTTATACCAATTACTGGTATTTGGTGAAAAGGAAAAAATTAATAGAAAAGTTGTTTCAGAGTGTTGTTTTCAACTGCTGTATTTCACTAAGAGCTAAGAAAACTCTTAGGAAGCTAACTTTTTTTTTTTCAACATAGGTTCACTATTTCCTTTCCTGCTTTAGAAATAATTCATTCTTTTGGCTAGTATATAAAAATATGTAAAGCATGTTGGACAGGTGATACTTGGTAGGAGTTTTCAAATTTGTGATTTTTAACTCTAGGAGATGTTCCGACCAATGTGTTTTTAGTTGTGATTTTATTGACTGAAGTAACAGGCAGGAAAAACTTTCATAGCTGACATTGTAAAATGAAGCTTTCTGGGGGCAAATTTATTATGTATGAATGGATAGATTTTTTTTTAATTTGGAACTTTTTTTTTTGTAATGTAAAATTGAAAACAAAATGAAATAGATTCCTTTGTAGAAAGGGGTCAGGATACCAGGTGTGTTTTAAATGATTCAGAAAGAAATACTGCAGATAAAGAGAATGTTTCAAATGAAGGAAACAGTTCAGATTGAAGGATTTAGGTAGGGGTGAAGCTGTAAATCATATTGTCAGCATCTCCTTTTGAAGATGATTCAGAAGGAGAAGAGAGACAAATTTACCTGTCTCAGAAGTAAAATGCCAGGGATTTGACCTAAAACTCAAAGATTTTAAGAACTTCTCAAGACTCTTGATACTATGAATAATGGGAAGAAAAGCAATTTTAGTGTATCCAATATCTATATTTGCATACAAACTGAAAACCGTTTTAATTGATGAAAATGACCTCAAGCAATGCAAAACTGGGAGAAAATTGTGAGGTTCAGAGAAATTCTAATACCGTATGCTCCATTTGAATTTAGGCTTACTGGTGTTTTTGATTTCTAGTAATATTTGCTTGTCAAAGGTGATTTTCAAGTGCCAACTGATACCTGGATAAATTCTTTATGTGCCAATCCAAGTTTTGTCTGTCACTCTCGGACTGAACAAAATTACCGGGTGAGGGAGCACACTGAAAAATGTCTTATCCAGTCTCACCTACTCCAAAGCACTTTTCCCTGTCTTCCTGCACATCTGCCTTAGTGAAAGTAACATTTTCACTACTGAGGAAGTAATCAGGTCCTTAATTATGGAATTCATTATCACTGGATTTAAACTTTTAACATTGTGTTCATACTTTAAAATATTTAAGTCCAATGCCTTCTTAATTGTTGATATAAGTGCAGCAAACAGGAAAACATGTGTTTAAAGGGGAGGGAGGTGATTTGCTTACTCTGGGACAACATAGTCCATCATAAAAATGCCAGAAGAAATGGAGACAGTAATTTGGCACAAGTCATTTAAAACACTTTCTACAAAGATTGTTTTGTATTTTGTATTTTAAACATATTGCAAATGTATGTAGAAGTTTAAATTGTAGGCTCCATGAAGTCAGGTTATGTGTCTTGTCTCCCACAGTAGATCTCTTCCTAACACAGTGCCTAGAAGCCAGATGTGTCCTTAAATAAGTCCTAAATAAAGAGATATTATATTTTGTAGAAAAAAATGAATTTTGGGTCAATATAGGGTTTTATAAATGGCTAATTTCCATATCTTATTATCTTATTTAGATACAAAGATACACAAATATGGTACATACAGTTTTCTAGGGCATTCCCTAAAATTTCAGTATGGTTCAAGTGACAGATACATCATATTTGATAGAGAAAAAAATCACCTTAATTTTGTATGAGCCCTGAGGAAAGGGAAAGATAAAAAATAGATGTTCTTGGCCTCTCCAGTGTCCCCCCATAGTTCGAAATACCATGTTCATAATCCAGTCACATGCCTCCTCCAAGATTTGTTCCTTGAATTTTCAGTAGACATCATCCATGATTATAAAGGTATTGCTTCCCTTGTGATCTGTGAAAAGATGTAGTTTCTTCCACATATAATAGGACATATTTTTTTTCTGTATGAAAGTAATACCAAACAAAAGACCAACAAGTATTAATTAAACTCTTACAGTAGGTGCTCTGGGACTACAAAAGAACTTCAAGACTCTTCCTTTAGGATTCTGAAATGTGATTGGAAAGCCAATGCATACAAATTCACATCGTTAGTGAAAATATTGGGATCTACAAAAGGTCCATTAAAGAAAAAATGAGACATAGCAAATGTGGTTTTTTAATCTTGTTGGCCTTTCTGTTTTTAAATTCAGGTAGAAATAACTCATCCGGCATGGATTCTAAACCTTATTCCTTGATCCCTGGTTGCCATTTCTCATACGGAAGGCTAAGATGTGCATTCTTAAGTGCCTAATGCATCAAGACCCAATTATCCTGTGCATTCCAGCCAATCTCTGAATTTATCTCCGGATTTTTGTTTACTATTCCTTTTCAGAAACATGTTACTGCAAATTCCGTGTTTCTTCCATGTCGAGGTTTATAGGAAATATGAGATACACACTTAAGATCGAAATTCAAATAAATGACATATTTGACTTTTTTGATACAGATGTATGTTGCTGGCATTCTTCTCAGGCTATTTATAATCTTCTAAGCCTGCAAGTTATATACATAATCAGATAATGCTGGGGGAAAGAAGGGCATTGTTTGGACAAGGAACACAAGTCTGGTGACAAATCTACAATAAAATCAGGTGACTGGATTGAAAAGAAGGAGTGTAATGAAATGAAGATGCCTTTGACACTCCTCAGCGTTATTTTGTATAAAACGACTTGAACAAAGTGAAGTTTGATAAAAAATTTCCTTTATCTATAAATGATATGCTTGTTAGAGCTTAACTATTTCACAAATTATATCACATATAGAGATCTTGGTACTGAAGATAGTGAGTGTATGGTTTTTAAATATATAATCTAAAGATAAAAATTTTTTATTAAAAAATGTTTAAAGATTTGCTCCTTGATTTTCCAGTAGGCATCAACAATCTTCAAAATGTTTTAGGCAGAAAAAATATTTGAAGGTAATAAAAACCTACTTTATTTTGCCCAAAATAAAGAGATTTATTTAAAAGTATTTTTAAAGTTTAAAGAAAATAGAGCAACTAGATTTCAGCAAGTCTGGAAAACATGAAGCTCCAGGGAGCTCAGCTCTCGGAGTTCATGGACCTTTACTCTAATGATCTACCATTACCTCAGCTAGCAACTTATTAGGTTTCTGAGTATCTTAGTTCATATTCTCAAAAGGGAATCTGATTAATTCAGATTAGTTTATGGATTGGTTCCTCTGGGGTTGAATAGCTACTCTTGGCTCAATCAGCCATGTCAGGGGAATGACATTACTAATTAAGGATAAGCTAGAAGAAGTGAGATCTTTCTTTAGTAGAGATATTTACAATGCCTGTAAATATTTATATGTAAATGTATAATGGAAAACAGACTGTGGAATTAATAAAATGCAATTATCTCATTCTAGAACAATATATTTATGGGTGAATTGTTGACAGTTCTTACTCCTGTGTCTTAAACTTCAGTGCATGGGTCACAAGCCATACAATGTACTTAAGTCAAAACCCAGGTCTCTTTCTTGACTGACCCCTTTAACTTGCCTTTCACATCTAATCACAAAATCTCAGCTCTTGTATTGTATATCCTAAGTAACAAGATTTTGATATCACCTATCCATGAGTGAAACTTTCCCACGATGCTATAAAATCCATGGAGGAATGGTTTGTGAGCAGTTTTTTTTTTTTCTTCATATTTGTATCTCTACTACCTAGCACAGTGCCTGGCACCAACAGCCCATTTGATACATTGATTGTAGCTTTGTGAGACCCCTTAGCAACAACTCAACTAAACCATGCTTACAGAAACTGTGATATCACAACTGTGTTGTTAAGTTGATGGTAATACATTATGTAGCAGTAGATAACTAATATAGTCATTTCTTTCTTTCTGTATTGTATCTTTTCTGCATTATATATTTTTAAAATTAATGATAGTCTCATTTTAAATTTTTAATATATGGTTTTATTTTTGGCAACTATCTCATCTTTAGCATTTAGTAACAATTTAATATTAACTTGACATGAACTCAAAAGTGATAGAATGAATCAGCAAGATGATAATCACATGTGGGTAAATCATTAATATTTTTCTTTTGACTCCTCTTCTCTACCTGCCCTCCACTGTCTGACAGTGACTTGTAGGCCATGGCCCCAAACTCTTTAAGTTCAAAGGACATGTTTGTTTTAGTTAGGAATCAACTGAATCTGTTTAGCTTCTGTGTCATACTTCTGCACCTCTTTTTCTTCACTATAAGATGCTATGATATTATCAAGTGCCTGTTTTTGTCTCAAGTATAGATCAATCCACCATAAGTGTTTCCTTGTTCCAGGAACAGAAAGAAAATTCTGCTATTCAGAAAATAGTAAACATTTATGGTTCCCAACCTATAAAGTTTCATCTCTGATACAACAGAGATAATTCAAAATTATTGTTTCCTGCTGATGATTCCAGGAACCATGATATTCGAAGACCTCTAAGAAATCCTGAGATGTGGTAGAAACCCTTTCTAGACAATTGGCTAAATGGTATGTGTGATAAAATGAGTTTTACCACTCAAATGCTCAGAAGAAATTACAAAACTATATAGAAAATGTTGACATAAAACTAGAGGAGTGGCATTTTTATATATGTGTAAAAGTTCTTCTGACTATTCATTCATCATTGCTGTATATGAGTAGGAGCTTCTGAAGTTCTGTGTTGGCTTCTCTTCCTATCAGGAGACAATAATCTTTTAGATGGTCTAGTTCTTCCTCTTCCTCTATCCATGGAGTTACCTACGTCCGCATCTTTCTCAAGTTTCTACGTGCTTCTGGAATTCCTGCTTCTGCAAGTGCCAGGAACCATAGATTCCAAGGATTGCCCTAGAATAAGACTGAGCCTTTAAGGCACCATCACCAAAGGCCTTGAGCCTTGCGATACACAGTCTCTAAAATAAAGGATTCAGAACATCCAGGAGAGCATATAGCTGTTAAGGACAAGACCTACAAGTAATTGGAAATTGGTCAAAATAGAATAATTCTATATTCAGAGTAAGCCTGGGTAAGACACAAGATTATATGGCAGAGAACACATACTTTAAATTAGGAACTTAGTGTATCAAGAGATATTGAGTAGATGCTGAGATTTCAATATGAGTACCTGTAAGCCACCGTGTTTTTACATGTTAGATAATCTCTGTTTTGGAGATAAAAGATCTGTTCCTTTGACAAGGGGCTCTAGTTACTATAACTCATACAACCACATTTTATATAAATGAAATGGATCTTGAAATATATTTACATATCTTAGCATCTCGAAAATGATTATTTGAGATGGAACCTACAAATAAAAATTTAAAATACTTTATTGTAAACACTGATTTTATTGTAAAAAGGAAAAAAAAAACACACTTGATGTCTGAATAATTTGCTGCAGTGTATATTCCTAGCTACAAGAACAGAATGACTGTGAATAGTATAACTAAAACTCCTGAAAGTTACTTATTTGTAAACCAATAATTCTTTTTAGATAGTGTTGAGCTCATAAATAAATTCCACTCATATTTTCATGATAAAACATAGGAAGTAAGAGGCATAGTTACCTAAGTCTAGATATGTTGAAAAATTATTTAGTAATTTCAGTGCTTGCCAATGTTTTCTTAAAAATATGTATTTTTTAAAGATTTCAAGAGGAAAATTTGTGTAAATCCTTTTAAAAAAAACAAGCATTTATTTTTATTTTTTAATAATAATTTATTGTCAAATTGGTTTCTATACAACACCCAGTGCTCAATCCAACGAGTGCCCTTCTCTGTGCCCATCACCCACTCTCCCTCCTCCCACACCCATCTCTCCCCTCAGTTCTTTTTTTTTTTTTTAATGTTTATTTTTGAGACCGAGAGAGACAGAGCATGAGTGGGGCAGGGGCAGAGAGAGAGGGAGACACAGAATGCGAAGCAGGCTGCAGGCTCTGAGCCGTCAGCGCAGAGCCCAACGCAGGGCTCGAACTCACAGACCGCGGGATCATGACCTGAGCCGAAGTCGGCCACTCAACCGACTGAGCCACCCAGGCGCCCCTCCCCTCAGTTCTTATTCTTTGAGAGTCTCTCACACCAGTCAGAGTGGCTAAAATGAACAAATCAGGAAACTATAGATGCTGGTGGGGATGTGGAGAAGCAGGCACCCTCTTGCACTGTTGGTGGGAATTCAAACTGGTGCAGCCACTCTGAAGAACTGTGTGGAGGTTCCTCAAAAAAATGAAAATGGAACTACCTTATGACCCAGCAATAGCACTGTTAGGAATCTACCCAAGAGACACAGGAATGCTGATGCATAGGGGCACGTGTACCCCAATATTCATAGCAGCACTTTCGACAATAGCCAAATCATGGAAAGAGACTAAGTGTCCATCAACTGACGAATGGATAAAGAAGATGTGGTACATATATACAATGGAATACTACGCAGCAATGAGAAAGAATGAAATCTGGCCATGTGTGGCAACATGGATGGAACTGGAGGGTATTATGCTGAGTGAAATAAGTCAGGCAGAGAAAGACAGATGCCATATGTTCCCACGCATAGGTAGGCTTTGGAAGACCTAGCAGAGAACCAGGGGCGAGAGGAAGAAGGGAAGGGGGAAAAAAATTTGTGTAAATTCTTAAGATGTGAAGTATTCTAAAACTGAGAAATGTGTTGTTTAAATTAATTTTAAAATAAATTATTCTGTAGTTTTATTCTATATTAATAAATGCAGTTACTACAAACAAAATTGTTAGTTGGTGGTATGGCCTCCTTGTGAGTAATTATGATTTGTGCACTGGAATTAATAGCTAAACTTTTGTAGAAAAGTAAATTAGAACATACTAATTAAAAGAGAAAGTATGGTTATTAAACTGGGTAACAATTATAAAGGCTAGTGTTTTCTATTAATGTTTTAATGAACCAGATAAGCTATGTTTTCATAATTCTGTAGAAAAATTGTATTTGTAATGTTTAGGAGAGTTTCAAGGTATAAGTCTTACCTATTTTTGTGATAATACTTTAGTAAATTATTTTATTCTTAATAAAGTCTGTGTATATTCTTCTAATATTTTTTAGTTGACCAAATTTAAATTTGTATGGTATTTTAGTAAGGGATATATTGAAATTCTACATTAGACTTAATAATGAAAACAAATTCCATTTTTATATATTCAGAATTTTGAGATGTGAGAGGACATCAGACAAATTTTTAAAAAGCTTTTTTTGTTTGTCTACAAACAAAATCCTCCTGAAACAAACCAAATAAAGAATTGAATGATACTAAGTGAAAATGCTAACTAGAAATTGAATGTATACATTTGCAAATCTTGGCATAATAATGCAAAACAAAATATATATAGATGGTAAGGGGATATTGTGTTTTATAAAAAAAAAAGTGACTTTAAGCTTATTAAAGTGGGGAAGATTAATAAAATAATATACCAGAACAAGACCTTGCAAAGGTAAAGTTTAATTGAATATGTGAAAACATGTAGATTTTAATATTGTTTGAAACTGGGCATAGAAGATAGAATTGTTTTGCCAGCCTGAAGTCATATATATGAATCTCATGCATATAACCATGCGTTTAACCATGGCACATAAACCAGATGGTGGCTAAATGAAACACTTATACAGGGCTTCAGAGATTAAATTGCTATTTTTTTTTTCTTTTTCCCACATCTCATGAAGTAGACCAATAGAGCTGATTTCTACTACTCTACCAGAATCTAAATACCAACACCTTAAAATGACACTTTTGAAAAATATAGAACTGTCATCTGTTGAAACGATAACACCTTGAGTTTGAAATAAACTGCAACAAATCATACATCAAGTAAATACTCCTATAGCCGTGCAGGATGAGTTGTGAATGGGTCTAAAAGTAAACTGCACAGATGTGCCTAGTAGAATGCATACTAGAAATAGATCTATATAGGAAAACTTGAATTTAACTAAGTATTTTTGTGAGTTGATTAGGATTCCTGTGTCCTCTTGAAATTATGCTATTAAGCAATGAAATCTTGCTTTCTTTTGGGCACACTAATGTATCTTAAACCTGTCTTGTATCTTTACTGACAGATATGAAAATTCCATTACTCAAAAGCATCTTGGATACTTTTATTTGAGAATTGCATTAGAAATCATAATTGAGGAGCTGGGGGTGTAGATTAGTTTCATGTTGCTGGAGTAACAGTGTTCCTCGATCTTAGTATGCAGAGGTAAAAATAAGCACTTGGTTTTCCTTAGATGTGTGCTTCATATCGATATTTCCATTTAGTTCTAACAACATGTTGCTTCTATTTTTCTTAAGTGATTCACTAATTGTACTGTTATTTTTTTCTTTTAATTTTTTTTAATGTTATTTTTGAGAGAGAGAGAGAGCACAAGTGAGGGAGGGGCAGAGAGAGAGGGAGACACAGAATCTGAAGCAGGCTCCAGGCTCTGCACTGTCAGCACTGAGCCCGATGTGGGGCTTGAGCTCACCGGCTGTGAGATCATGACCTGAGCTGAAGTTAGGAATCTTAACTGACTGAGTCACCCAGGGGCCCCCTGTTCTTTTTCTTATACTGAAAATCTTTCTCTTTCTGATATAAGAGACATATAATATATATATCCATTTACATGGATGTAAATCCATTAATCCCAATATAATAACAAATGGAATAAGAAAATAAAATGTAACATGCAAGAGGAGAAAGGAAATAGAAGAAACAGGAAGAGAATTAATATGATAGATACAAGAACCAATTAATGAAGTTTCTCTAACTAAATGGAGAAAACACCAGTTAAAGATGAAGGTTGTTAAATTGATATTTAAAAAAATTAGCTGTATTTGTTGTGGTAGCCAGAATAATGTCCCTTCTACCAAAAATGTTTAAGTTTTAATCACCGGACTTATGAATACACTAATTTACATGGCATAAGGAACTTTGTAAATCTAAGTTAACAATACTGACTTATTCATTCACCGTGATCAAGAGGAATTTATTCCTAGAATGCAAGGGTGGTTCAATATTTGCCAATCAACGTGATACATCAGTAAGAGAAGGGATAGAAACCTTCTCATCTCGATAGATGCAGAAAAAGCATTTGACAAAGTACAACATCAATTCATGATAAAAACTAACGACATAATAGGTTTAGAGGGGACATACCTCAACATAATAAAGGCCATATATGAAAAACCCACAGTGAACATCATACTCAATGGTCAAAAACAAGACCAAGATGTCCACTCTCACCACTTTTATTCAACATAGTACTGGAAGTTTTAACCACAGCAATTGGACAACAAAAAGAAATAAAAGGCATCAAAATTGGTTAGCAAGTAGTAAAACTTTCACCATTTGCAGATGGCATAATCCTATATAAATAAACCCCTAAAGACACCATCAAAAGTTACTAGAACTGATAAATGAATTCAGTAAAATCACAGGATACAAAATCAGTGTGCAGAAATCTGTTACATTTCTATACACCAATAATGAATCAGGTGGAAGAGAAATTAAGAAAATTCCATTTATAATTGCACCAAAAAAAAAAAAGTAATATACCTAGGAATAAACCTAACCAAAGAGGTAACAGACATGTACTCTGAAAACTATAAAACATTACTGAAAGAAAATAAAGAAAACACAAAGAAATGGAGACATCTCAAGCTCATGGATAGGAAGAACTAATACTATTATAATGTCTATACTCCCCAAAGCAATCTACAGATTGAATGCAATCCCTGTCAGAATACCAACAACATTTTTCACAGAACAAGATCAAAAATTCCTAAAATTTATATGAAACCACAAAAAATTTCAAATACCCAAAACTATTTTGGAAAAGAGAAAGGAACCTGTAGGTATCATAATTACAGACTTTAAGTTATATTACAAAGCTATAGTAATCAAAACAATATGATACTGGCACAAAAACAGATACCTAGATCAATGGAAAAGAATACAAAACTCAGAAATACACCCACATTTATACGGTTATATTTGGCAGGGCAAGAATTAATTTGGCAGGGCAAGAATTTTCAATGAGAAAAAGACAGTCTCTTCAACAAATAGCATTGGGAAAACTTGACAGTTATATGCAAAAGAATGGAACTTTCTCACAATGCACACAAAAATAAACTCAAAATGATTTAAAGTCCTAAATGTGAGACTTGACACCATAAAAATCCTAGAAGAGAGCCTAGACAGTAATGTCTCTGACATCAGCTGTAGCAACAATTTTTTAGGTAGGTCTCTCGAGGCAAGGGAAATAAAAAAACATAACCTATCAGGACTATATCAAAATAAAAGATTCTGTAAGGTGAAAATAAATAAACCCAAAAAGCAACCTACTGAATTTGAGAAGATATTTGCAAATTACATATCTGATAAAGGGTTAGTACCCAAAGTATATAATGAGTTTATAAAACCTTATACCCAAAAAATGAATAATCCAATTAAAAAGGGGCAGAAGACATGAACAAATATTTCTCCAAAGACATACATATGGCCAATATACACATGAAAAGATGCTCAATATCACTCCTCATCATGGAATTGTAAATCAAAACTACGATTAGGTATCATCTCTCACCTGTCAGAATGGCTAAAATCAAAAACACAAGAAACAGGGTGTTGGCAAGGATGTGGAGAAAATGGAACCCTCTTACACTATTGGTGGGAATGCAAACTGGCGCAGCCGCTGTGGAAAACAGTATGAGGATTCCTCAAAAAGTTAAAAATAGAGGGGCACCTGGGTGGCTGAATCATTTAAATGTCCGACTTTGGCTCAGGTGATGATCTCACTGTTCATGAGTTCAAGCTCCGAGTCGGGCGTTGTGCTGACACCACAGAGCCTAGAGTCTGCTTCGAATTCTGTGTCTCCCTCTCTCTCTGCCCCTCCTCTGTTCACTCACTCTCTCTCTGAAGATTATATCATTCTGATAGAAATTTTTAAAAAGAAGACAAAAGTGAATAAAGTGGAAGGAAAGCGATAATGAAAGATTTTAAAATAGCCTTCTATCAAGTCAAGAAAAGAATAACATGGAGATGATAGAACTAAATATTGCTAATGAAAAAGAATAAAATTACTGTGATACTGTCATCTATAAGAGATACATATTTGGTCCTTGTCCAGGGTTCCTGGCTCACAGCTCACAAAAAATTTGGAATTTCCTAAATGATAAGAGCTTAAAGGTGTCTCTTATGTTTTGTTAGTAAGTTGAATTTTGGAACTCATTTAAGGATGAGGGTAGGTTGTCAGGAGGACCAACCGTGTGATCAGAGGGAGGCACTTTCCACCCCAAGACCTTCTGGAAAGGAAGGCGTCTAGATTTCCAATGCCAGTGACTTAATCATATGTATATAATGAAACCTCCATATAAACCCAAAAAGGTGGGATTCAGAGAGTTTCCAGGTTGGTGAGCAAGTGGAATTTTGAAGAGAGGCATGAGATCAGATAGTGTATAGAGTATAGAAGCTCCTTGCCCTTTTCCCATTCCTTGCCCTATGCATCTCTTCTATGTGACTGAACCTGAATTGTATTTTTAATAATAAACTGGTAATCTAAGTAAAATGTACACCTGAGTTCTGTGAGCCACTCTTGCAAATTAATCAAATCGGAGGACAGATATCATACAAACCTGTGACTTGTAACTAGTCAATCAGAAGTATAGATAACAACCTGGACTTGTGACTGTTGTCTGAAGTTCAAGGAGGGAGTTGTTGGAACCACCAATCCATAGCCACTCATCAGCAGTAATGGTCATTAACCTGGCTTGCAACTGGTGTCTGAAGTTTGTGTGTCTTGAGGGAGCAATCCTGTAGGGCTGATCCCTTAGCATGTGGAATCTGACACCGGGTAGGTAGTGTCAGAGTTCATTTGAATTGTAGGACATGCAGCTGGTGTCAGAGAATTACTGGTTGGTGTGGGAGAAATTACGCCCCTCTACATATTATAATTAGATCCAGTATCCCACAAGATTTACATATATAATAGAGATTTTTTAATTAGAGCATAATATGATAGTGCCTCACAAATTCCTAGAAAATGTATTACCAAATGTGATGGTATATATACACACATATACTATATATGCATAAATAATATATAGTTATAAATAATTATATACATATATATAATTATCTCTCTGTATTTATGTATAAAACCAATGTCTATATATAAACCCAATATCATATTGTTTCTCTGGAGAACTCTCTAATACTAATATTAATATTAATACTAATGCCTTCCAGATAGGAAGGGGACATTCTTGAGTGCTGTTGAAAAATTAAGTAAAATCAAAACAAAAAAGTGGCCATATGGACTTAGCCTGACATAGAGGTCATTGCAGTCTTTGGCAAGAGCAGTATTGGTGGAGTGTTAGAGAAGATTAAAAAAAATCAAGGTGAGTAGTGGAGACGATGACTATAAATAACTTCTTCCCTCTGGTATTTATTCAACATCTTTTAGTTCCTTCAGTAAAATTTTTGCTTGTAAAGGGTAGGACTGCATATTTATACCCCACCTAGTGCCTAATGAATTCAGTTGAACAGTATATACTATCTAATATTTTTTGTCTAAAATGTTACATGATTTTTGCTCAGGAAAATGAACTATATTGCCAACTGACAGAAGGGCATTCCAAGGTTTGGATAAGGGTGAGGTTGTGGAACTTGTAAGACGCATACAATTTGCCTTTAAAATAGTATAGAGACCATTGTCTGCTATGGTAGGCTGAATAATGGTCTCTAAACATACTCTTGTCCTAATTCCTAGATTTGTTAATGTTACCTTATGTGGAACTTTGCCAATGTAATCAAGATTCGTCAGATGGAAAGATTTTTTAGGACACCTGGGTGAGTCCTAAATGCAATCATAAGCATCATAAGAGGGGAGCACAAGAGAGATTTGAAGATGGGCTTCTGGTCTTGAAGATGGAGGAATGCAAGGAAAACAGCTCTAGAAACTGAGCAAGTCAAGGAAACAGACTCTCCGTGAGAAATTGCAAGAGAGAACAGTCCTGCTGCATTTGGCTTTTAGCTCTCTAAAATCCAGTTTGCACATCTGGTCTCCCGACTGTAAAATAAATGAATTTCTGTCATTTAAGCCACAAAGTTATGGTAATTTGTTTTGGCAATAATACTAATACACCCCCACTCCCTTGCTCATATTGTAGAAGATTTAAAACAAGATTTAATTGACGGTATGGAATGTTGTGTGAATTTTTTTTAAATTTTTGTTAAAGTTTATTTATTTTGAGAGAGAGATAAAGAGTAAATGGGGGAGGAGCAGAGAGAGAGGGAGACAGAATCCCAAGCAGACTCTGAGCTGTCAGGACAGATCCCAATGCAAGGCTCGAACTCACAAACCATGAGATCATGACCAGAGCCGAAGTCAGGGGTTGGACACTTAAGAGACTGAGCCGCCCAGATGCCCCAGGGGATTTTTTTTTTTTTTAGTAACATTCATCTAGAGCTTTGATAGCCTGAGGAGTCTGTATCTTATGCTGTGAGTCTAAAACAAGCACTAATGGTTTTTACATGGAGAATTAATGTGAAGGAATATTCTGTGACATATTTTTCTGATAGTGGAAAGAAAAAATAAATGATCATGGAAGTTTTGGTGGGTCGCTGGGTGAATTCATGTGTGACATAATAAGGATTTAGACAGTAGTAGAGAAAGTTTAGAAAGACACAACAATGTTGGGGCACTTGGGTGGCTCAGTTGGCTGAGCGATTGACTCTTGATTTTGCCTCAGATCATGATCCCAGAGTCATGGGATCGAGTCCCACATTGGGCTGTGTGCTAAGCATGAAATCTGCTTGGAATTCTCTCTCTCCCTCTCCCCTGTTCACATAGTCTTTCTCTCTCTCTCAAAAAAAAAAAAAAAAAAAAAGAAAAGAAAAGAAAGAAAAAGGAAAAAAAATGACTCAACAGTGTTAAAAAATTAAATTAGAAGGATAGTGCTCTTGGCAATAATAGGGATAAGACAGGGGAAGAAGGCACTGTTATGGTGCAGAAGACCAAATGAGCCATCCTACATGTAAAGTTCCAGTGGAAACAGAAATCTGAAGTCACTGTTTTGATGAATAAATTAAGGCTACAGATATATCTCTGTCAGTGGTTGAAGCACTGACAACAGATGAGCTGCATGACAGTAAGGAAGCAAAGGTTGAAAAGTTGATGTAGAAGGTGAAGAGGTGAGAGAAGGAACTAAAGATATAGGATAGCTTGGGGAATATCACTTCTAGCAGAAAGGTTTTCAGCTGTATGATTTCTGCTTTAGAGGAAATGTATTAGATACGTAATAAATTTCACAGGGTAAGGAACAGGCAAGTGAGAAGAAAGAAACAGGTTAAATCTGTATGCTTGCTTTTTATGATTTTTTTTTCCATTTAGGTCACAGATAGCTTTCCGACTTGTTAACTACAGACACTTCACACCTGTTGGTCTGATATAGTTCCTTCTCCAGGCAGGGTCTCCGAAGAACTAGTTATTACTTTTGTTGATAACGAACTTTAGAGCATGGCTCCGTCAATATTGTGAGTTTATAATGTTGCTGTTCCACGGTCCTAGTCTTATCCTCTGTGTCTTGGGACCCCAAAGGACTTAGACATTTAGTCTGGTTTCCTTTATGCATACCTTTAGGCAGAAATTACTATTAAGGCTGTATTGCTTTTCCTATTACCTTTGTATTTTATTTGGAACAAGGCACCTGTTGAACTTAAGTTTGGAATGTAGGCATCACTATACATTCTGTGATAAAAGATTTAGTTTCCTTCATTTCCTCTTTCCATTGTCTTATTTTGTTTTCAGTTCTTCTCTGTTCCTTTCTTATTAATGGGAGAAAAAAGTAGCACCCCAACTTGCTCAAACAATACTTCATGGTTGGCCAAATCAGGCAGCTCTAGTAAGGTTAATTTCAGATCTTCCAGAGTCAACAGAAGATGCAGTGATGCTTCATTGACCATCATTCCATCTACCAAGATAACAATTTCATTTTAATTGTGAAACTGCCAGTCTTGAGTAAGGTACAGAATGAATCACCATGTAGTTTAATGCATTTTTGCATTCTTCTGCTCAAGCAAAAATAGAACAGCAGATGGCCATAAATTCAGGGAAGCTTAATGAATTGGCAAGTTATGACAAAGTAACTTGGAAGGGAGTAACTTCAACGTCTATTAACAACGGAGGAAAAATCTCCAAACATATTACTTTGGAAAATAGAACACATTATGATTTATGATTTCTTTTTTCTTTACATTATTTCCTTAATGTTATTAATTTTTGAAAATCAGATTCAGATGAATATAACTCCTTTAAAAATTAAAGTGTGGTGAATTTTGGCCAAAATTATTGGTATTCAGTTATACCCAAACTTCCGAACTCTCCAGTTTTACCTTCCCAGTTCCCCCTGGAAAGTTCAAGATTCTGTAATAAACTTAAGACTGATGGGGAGAGCCTCTGAGGCAGAAGATGACTACTCCAGAATAGGACTGTGAGTCATATAAATTCCTTATTGAAGTATGCTTATATTATAAATTTGTACAAAGCATAATGATTTTATAGATAAATGCCAAGGACATAGAAAAGAAGATGAGAGAGCATTTTTTGAAGGTTGGGCAATTTGTGGGTAGTGGGTTTTAATGTCTTTTACCATATATTTTTAATGGAATATTTTCACATTAAACATGTATGGTATTTATTGACAGACCTCATCCAGTGCATACTGAAAATGGAAAAATAATGTCTGATATTTTTTAATTAAAAAATTCTAGTATAGTTAACATACAGTATATTAGTTTCAGGTGTATAATATAATGAGTAAATAATTCCATACATCATCCAGTACTCTCCACTAGTACATTCCTTAATCCCCATCACCTATTTCACCCATCCCTCCACCTACCTCCCCTCTGGTAACCATCAGTTAGTTCTCTATAGTTAAGAATCTGTTTCTTGGTTTGTGTGTGTGTTTCTCTCTTTTTGCCTTTGCTTATTTGTTTGTTTGTTTGGTTGGTTGACTGATTGTTTCTTAAATTCCACTTATGCATGGAATCTTACGGTATTTGTCTTTCTCTGACTGACTTATTTTATTTTACATGATACTCTCTAGCTCCATCTATGTCATTGCAAATGGCAAGATTTCATCCTTTTTTATGGCTGCATGATAATTCTCTCATATATACATACTACACCCTCTTTATCCATTCATCTATTGAGAGACACTTGAGCTGCTTCCATAATTTGGCTATTGTAAATAACGCTGCATGTATCCCTCAGAATTAGTGTTTTTTTTTTTTTATTTTTTGGAGTAAATACCCATCTACTAGTGTGATTGCTGAATCTTAAGATAGTTCTGTTTTTAACTTTGTTTGAGGAACCTCCATACTGTTTTCTAGAGTGGCTGCACCAGTTTGCATTCCCACCAACAGTGTGAGGGGGTTCCTTTTTCTCCACATCCTCAGTAACATTGCTGTTCCTTGTGAGTTTTTGTTTTGTTTTGTTTTGCCATTCTGACAGGTGTGATGTGATACCTCATTGTAGTTTTGATTTTGGAATTCCCTGATGATGAGTGATGTTGAGCATCTTTTCATGTATCTATCGGCCATCTGGATGTCTTCTTTGAAGAAATGTCTCTTCTTGTTCTGCCTTTTTTTTTTATTTTAGAGAGGGTACATGCGAGTGGGGGAGAGGGAGAGAGAAAGAGAGAGAGAAAGAGAGGAATAGAGAAAAGAAAAGAAAAAGAAAGAATGAAAAGAAAGAAAGGAAAGCAAGGACTAGAAGGACAAAGTAGGAAGGAACGGAATGGAAAAGGGGAGAAAGGGAGGAAAAAAGAGTGAGGAGGAAGAAAAATATATGAAGGGAGGGAGAATGGATCTTAAGCAGGCTCCATGCTCAGTGTGGAGCCCAATGCAGGGCTCAGTACCACAACCCTGGGATCATGACCTGAGCTGAAATCAAGTCTGACACTCAACCAACTGAGCCACCTGGGAACCCCTTAACTCTTCTTTAAATGTTTGGTAGAATTCATCTGTGAAGTCTTCTGGTCCTGGACTTTTGTTGATTGAGAATTTTTTGATTACTGATTCAATCTCTGGTAATTGATATATTCAAATTTTCTATTTCTTCCTGCTTCCATTTAGGTAGGTTATATGTTTCTAGGAATTTATCATTTTTTTCTAGGTTGTCTGGTTTTCTTACATGTAGTTTTTCATAATATTCTGTTATGTTTGTATTTCTGTGGTGTCAGTTGTTATTTCTTCTCTTTCATTTCTGGTTTTATTTGAGTCCTCTGTCACTCTTTCTCTCTTTTTTTTTCTGTTTTTTTGTTTGTTTCTGTTTCTTATGAGTCTGGGTAAAAGTTATCAATTTTGTTAATCTTTTCAAAGAACCATCCCCTGGTTCTATTGATTTTTCTTTTTAGAAAAATCTATACCATTTATTTCTACTCTAAACTTTATTATTTACTTCCTTCTGCTGGTTTTGGGTTTTGTTTGTTTTTTTTTCTAGCACCTTTAGCTCTAAGGTTAGTTTTTTTATTTGTGATTTTTCTTGCTCCTTGAGGTAGACCTGTATTTCTAGAAACTTCCCTTTTAGAAACACTTTTGCTGAATCCCAGAGATTTTGGACAGTTGTTTTCATTTTCATTTATTTCCATGTAGTTTATTTTTTCTTTGATTTCTTAGTTAACCCATTCATTGTTTAGTAGCATGTTATTTAACCTCCGTGTATTTATGCAGATTTTTTCTCGTGGTTTATTTCTAAGTGCATAGTGTTGTTGTTAGAAAAGATGCATGGCATGAGTTCAATATTTTTGAATTTGTTAAGGCTTGTTTTGTTGCCTAATATGTTATCTATACTGGAAAATGTTCCATGTGCACTTGAAAAGAATGTGTATTCTGCGGTTTAAGTCTAGCTAGAATGTTCTGAATATATTTGATAAATCCATCTGTAACAGTCCATCAATGTAAGGAGAGTATTGAAGTCTCTTACTATTATTGTATGACTATCAATTACTTTCTTTATCTTTTTCATTAACAGTATTATATATTTGGGTGCTTCCATGTTGGGTCCCTATATACTTATCTTCTCGTTGGATTGTCTCCTTTAAGAAGTTATTTTTTTTTTTAATATTTATTTATTTTTGAGACAGAGAGCATGAGTGGGGGAGGTGCAGAGAGAGAGGGAGACACAGAGTGTGAAGCAGGCTGCAGGCTCTGAGCTGTCAGCACAGAGCCCGACACGGGGCTCGAACTCACAGACCGCGAGATCATGACCTGAGCCGAAGTCGGACACTCAACCGACTGAGCCACCCAGGCGCCCCTGTCTCCTTTATTATATAGTGTCCTTGTCTATTTTTAAAGACTTTGCTTTAAAGTCTATTTTGCCTGATTTAATGATAGCTACCATGGCTTTCTTTTGACATCCATGTGCATAGTAAATCCTTTTCCTTCCCCTCACTTTCAATCCGCAGGTGTCTTGAGGTCTGAAATGAGTCTCTTGTAGCCAGCATATAGATGAGTTTTTGTTTTTGTTTTTGTCTGTTATCTATTCCATCACCGGATGTGGATGTCTTTTGATTAGAACATTTAATCCATTTACATTCAACGTAATTCTTGATAGAGAAGTATTTATTTCCATTTTGTTACTTGTTCTGTGGTTGTTTTGTAGCTTTACTTTGATTTTTCTTCTTTTTCTCTCATTATTTGCTGGTTTCTTTAGTGATATACTTTTGGTTTTTTGTGTTATATATTACTTTTTCTTTTGATTTATGGTTACCATTTGGTTTATACATAACATCTTTTGCATATATTAGCCTATATTACGCTGTTGGTCTCTTAATTTTGAACTCATTCTTTATTCCTCTCCCCTCCATGTTTCAGGTATTTCATGTCATATTTTATATCCTTTTATTTTGTGCTTTTCTTGACCTATTTTTATAGATAAATGGGTTTTGTTGTTGTTGTTGTTGTTTTGGGAGTTTTTTGGTGTTTTTTGTGTTTTTTTGTTTTGTGTTTTTTTTTTGGTTTTTTTGTTTGTTTGTTTGTTTTTGCTTTTGTGCTTTTTCTTACTCTTACTTAAGGTTTTTGTTTTCCACTCATGGAGTCCCACATTAACATTTATTTTTATCCTGGGTTTGCGGTCATGAATTTTTTTATCTTTTATTTGTCTGGGGTCCTCTTTATCTCTCCTACTCTGAACAATAGCCTTGCTGGATAAACTATTCTTGGCTGCATGTTTTTCCCTTTCAGCACTTTGAATACATCATGCCACCTTACCTCTCAGTTCATGGCCTTATGGGGTTTCTTTTGCATGTAACTCTCTTCTTTTTTCTATACACATTTAAAATTTTATATCACTATTTTTTTTTTCCATTTTAATTACTATATGTCTTAGTGTGGACCTCCTTGAGTTGAATTTGTTGGGGGATCTCTCTGCCTCCTGAATCTGGATCTGTTTCCCTCCCCATATTTAGGAAGTTTTTAGCTATTATTTCTACAAATACATTTTCCGCCACTTTTTTCTCTCTTCTTCTGGGACCCCCGTAATGCAAATGTTATTATGCTTGATGGAGTCACTGAGGTCTCTAAGTCTCTTATCATTATGAAGTACTTGTTTGTCTCTCTCCCATTCAGCTTGGTTGCTTTCCATTACTCTATCCTCCAAGTCCCTGATAATGTTCCCTTGCTTCCTGTACCCTACTATTTATTCCATCTATTGTATTTTTAATTTCATTTATTAATGAAATTCATCTTCATCTTTGATATGCTTTTATCTCTTTGTCAAGGTGTCACTACTGTCTTCTGCCCTTCTCTGAAATCCAGTGAGTATCTTTATGATCATAACTTAAAAGTTCTATATCAGACTTATTACTTATTTCTTTTTCATTTAGATCTCCTGCTGTGATTTTGTTCTGTTCTTCCATTTGGGACATTTTCCTCTGTCTCTTCATTTTTGTCCACCTCTCTGTGTCTATTTCTCTGTGTTAGGAAAGCCAGCTATGTCTTCGGCTCTTAAAAGTAGTGGCTTTATGAAGAAGATATCCTGTAGTGCCCTGCGGTGCACTATCCCTGTTCACCAGAACCTGGTGCTTCAAGAGATCCTCTCTGTGTGTTGCTTCCATCCTATTGTGTTCGAGTCGCTTTTCCTTTCATTCCAGAAGTCTGCACTGACTCTTTGCCTGTTGTGGGCTGAGTTTGCTCTCTGTGATGTTAGTAAGACCCAGGCAGGCCAGCTCTGAGAAGGTGTGACCACAGAATAGCTAAGGGGCAGGGTGGTGATGTTAGCAGATTTTGCACTGAACAGCTAGTCCTAAACCAGAGGCCCCACAGCCAGGAGTGCTGCACATGGCAGCGGTAACAATGGTGGTGGTGGTGGTGGTGATGTGGGGAATTCTCAGTGTCAGTGTTCAGGTTGGCTGAGGAGAATGTACATGCATCATTGTCAAAATTTGCAGTGAGCTGCTAATCCTAGGCTGGATGCCCAGAAGTCCCTGGATGTGGCTTCCAGGAGTGCAGTGCAGAGAGACAGAGGCTGGGCAGGGCATTGTCTTTAAAATACTCTAAGCAAGGTCTTTTACCCTCCTCCACAGCCAACTAAAGTAGGTTTTTCAGAGTGAGGATATAGTAAAATAAAGAAGTTAAGTGGAACAAATTGCCAAAAAAGTTTGAGGGAATGCCGATCCATCACAGAGCTATGCCAACCAGATGTTAACCCTTCCAATGCAAAGAATTTTCAGAGAAATGAGTAGATACTACTCTTCTACTCTTCAGAGAAATGAGTATATACCACTGTCCTTCACATCAGGACTATTTGTTAATACTTTTAGTTTAAGCATAGATACATTGTACTGCTTAGAAATGAGTGTAAATGATTCTAATGCTTGCTAATTTACAGATCAGGTTTCAAAATGATTTTCAAAATAAAAGCAGTTAGGTTTTATAGCAAAACAGTTCTCATTGTTTTAGGAAAAGCAAAGAAGTAGAACTGTGAGCTTCAGTGAGATAAAGATTATAAAGTGTCTATAGAATACTATAATGTGGACCGTCGTTGGAGTTTGTGGGAGCATCAACTCAGTAATGTGGCAAAGCTGGAATTCGTGTGATGGTGGGCTAATGAGAAAATGCCCAAGTAGCTGTAGACAGGGAACTAGATTGCTTTTTCAGTTGAGCTTTGCTAGAAATGACAGGAGAAGAAAAAAAATGAGAAGATATTTTTAGAATCAGACATCAGCATATTTGGTACAATGAGCCATACAAAGGGAACATTTTATTAGTGAAATAAAATCTCACTCTATATTTGATACCACTAAGATGCTGTGAAGATTGCCCTTGGTTGCAATTTGGTGAGGAATTTATCCCCCTTCATATATATCTTTCATGTTGTTCTTGAGGCCTATGTTTGCATATATTACAACAATGTTAGGTGCAGTATTAATAAGCTTGGAAATTATGCAAAAATGTCATAAATAATGTGGCTATAGTCAGGAATAGATAGGGAAGATATCTAAGCCCTCACAGAATATTTGTGTTGAAATATTCGAAGTTTATTTAACTCTTTTCTGAAATAAGAGTTAACCAAAATCAAAGTGTCATGTACACCCCCAAAATCCTCTCCTCCACTAAAATATGGAACCACTTTACAGATCAACTTTGAGTGTCTAAACAAATTTTGTACAATGTAACATGATAGTTATTAGAAAATGAAGTTGTTGTTAAGTGTATTCATGGAGAAAAAAATTGCCAATAAAGCTATAGTAACAAAGGAGCAATAATTTGTTTTCAAAAATGTTTTAGATTCTTAAATAGAATAAAGTAGATTTTTTTTTTTTACTTTATTCAACCTACAGCATCAGTTAGATTCAACTGTGTGTGTGTGTTTTTTTTAAGCCTCAGAACTCTTTTACAATACATAGAGCAATGGAAAGTTGTTTTCTTCATATTTCTTTTCTCTTTGATGTCTGTTTTAGATGATAACAAGGAGATAGAAATATAAATAATTTTTTTTTAAATAGGAGTTTACACTTCTAAGGATATTGGAAAACTTAGGAAAACACACTAAGTAAACTTAAACTAAGTCAATTTTCAGTATAATTTTAAATTTAACACCTTAGTTTTAAAGATTAAGATACAAAATCTGATCCTATTAATAAATCATCTAAAATACATGTTTTTGATTTTTAACCATTCATAGATCTGTTTAGAGTAATAGAATACATAACTTAAAAGAGTTCTTTGCCAAGCTTTCTCCATGACCCTATATTAAGAGTCAAAAGAATTGTGCCCTATTCTTGGTTGTCATCTGTTATTTGTGTTACAATTGGAAATCTCTAACATTTTCTGAAATTCAGTGTTCTCATCTGTAAAATGGGAAGATCGTAAGTTTCCTTAAAAGGCTTGCTATAAGGATCTAATGAGAAAATATGACCAAATGCAAATTGCATTTGAAGCAAGGTACTACTATTATTAGGGGATTTATTTTTTCTACTGAAAAAAAATTCTTGAAACATTTAAACATTTATGAAACAAATTATATATAAAATACTGGCCCTAAGCATCACATTTCCATGAAGGAAAGTGTATATATATTGGAAAAGATTCAAGGAAAAGCAGTCCTCTACTCAACAAATATTTATGGAATGATAGGTGCTATTCTGGGGATAGAATGGTAAGGAAGATAGAAATGCCCCTTTTCTGGGGTGCCTGGGTGGCTTAGTTGGTTAATTGTCCAACTTCAGCTCAAGTCATGATCTCACGGTTCTTGACTTTGAACTCCGCATCAGGAGTCTGCTGTCAGCACAGAGCCCACTTCACATCCCCTGTCCTCTATCTCTCTCTGTGCCCCGTCCCATCTCTCTCTCAAATTAAATAAATATTAAAAAAAAGAAATGGTCCTTTTTGTTATCAAACTTATAATCTAAAGCAGACTTCATAAGACAGGGATCATTTGGTACATATGAAACACATATTTCTGGCCTATCTCAGATCAGAATCAGATTCAGAACTTAGGAGTCTACATTGTCCTAAAAGCAGCCTAAGAAATTCTTAGACACACTAAAGTTTGGTGTCAAACTTCCTAAAAAGGAGTTTCCAGGGAGCACTATTTATATTATAGTGGACCAAGAAGGTGGTGACTCTCTTTCTTTCCCCTGTTGTTTATGTGGTAACTCCAGCTACCAACTGGAAGAAGTATGGTGTCATAGAAGGAGGTCAAGATTTTGAAGATAAGGATTCTCTCATAGAAACATTGCACTGGAAAGGTTTAACAATTAAGGAAAATTATATTCAAGACCATTGCAATACGAGAGAGAGATTGGGCTTATTTCCATTGAAACCAAAGATAGGAGAGTTTTCAGCAGAGGTGTGAGATAGTTAAAAAGTACAAGGGAACATAAGTGGTGAGATTGGTCATTGTGATGAGACCATCTGTGTTTACCAATAGGCAATTATTGAATTTAGGCTACTATCCTCCCACAGAGAATGGGAAAAATGGGCACTGTCTTTCTTATGATGGCTTCCAGTTCCTTGAGAAACAACATTCCTGGGTTGTAAAACTGACAAGAGTCTGGTAGAAGATTTATATGTCAAAGGGACAGAGAAATAATTTGTAATCCCAAGTTTTCCAAAATAAATGCCTTTAAGAAATGAAAGATTAGGGACGTAAATTTTTTTTTATTTTTTTTACGTTTATTTATTTTTGAGAGACATAGAGATAGAGCATGAGTAGGGGAAGGGCAGAGAGAGAGGGAGACACAGAATCCAAAGCAGGCTCCAGGCTCTGATGAGCCATCAGCACAGAGCCCGATGAGGGGCTCGAACTCACAGACCGTGAGATCGTGGCCTGAGCCGAAATCGGCCGCTTAACCGACTGAGCCACCCAGGCGCCCCAGATTAGGGACGTAAAGTCAGTAAGAATTCTGTCTCAAGTTTAGTTAAACTGAGGGAAACATCAGGGCTGTTCTCCTGCTGTTCCACTACCGCGTCTCCCTAACTGTGTGAATCATGACCAGTATAAAGAGGGCACTTGATTACAGGGTTTCCATTAAAACTTGTAATGCTAAAAGTCTGTGTTTCAAAGGCTGTTATTTAGCCGCTGTGCACTATTTATTCCTCAATGATTTTTTAAATATTGAAATAATTTTGAAATTGTTTTTAAATACCTTCTGATTCTCCCTGAGATGCCCACACCTTTCTAACATACACCCAGAATCTTGCTCCAATACTAAGGAATGTGATGTTGTTAAATATTTTGAATATCCCTTCTTTATGTTACAGTCTACTTCACAGTTAGTCAGAAAAGGACTCTAGTAAAAAACATGGCATTTGCAAAAAAAGGAATTCCTAATATTTCAGTATGTCACATATCTCTAAGAATCTTACTAGCTGCTGTAATCCTTAATACTTACAAAAATATGATATTCTGTATTTGTTTTCTAGACACTGAAATTGTTTCCTTTATGTTTGGTTAAAATCTATTGATTTTAACCCTGTGCAAAATGCTCAGGAGACCACAAATGAATCAAATTATTAACTTTGTTTTAAGATTTCTCAGTTTACTAAAAGAAGAGAGATAAAAGACTTATCTACAGAATGCTAAGAGATTGCATGATTAATTCTGATTATAGGTGATAGATTACAGCTGAGATTTTTGGAGAATTAAGCACATTTCTAGTAAGATATGTTTTGAGATGATTGATTGGATAGAAGATGATTTAAGGGACCTAAAAGAATTTTCTTCAAATTTTTAAAGGTTTCTCATATGGAAGAAGGATTGGACTTGTTCTGTCGGGCCCTAAGGCTTAGAACGTGCTCAGTGGGTTAATGCAAGAAATAAGTTTTAAAATCAGAGCTAATCCAAATTCCCTTTTCTGTGCTTCTTCTTTTTTTTAATGTTTATTTATTTTTGAGAGAGAGAGAGAGAGAGAAGTGGAGAGGAGCAGAGAGAGGGAGACACAGAATCTGAAGCAGGCTGCAGGCTCTGAGCTGTCAGCATAGAGCTCAATGTGGAGCTCGAACTTACAAACCGTGAAGTCATGACCTGAGCCGAAGTCGGATGCATAACTGACCAAGCCAACCAGGCGCCCCTCTGTACTTGTTTATAGTACCACTGCCAGAGCACTTTGAGTTAATGTCAATGAATTAAATTAAAGTTACTTCATTGGAATCTCTCACCAGACTATAAGATCCTGGGCAAAGACAGCATGAGTTTTAATCTAATATCTGGTAACTTTTCTAGCACATAACTGAATATCAGTTTGTTTGTGTCAAGTGAATGATTGAATTAATAAAAGTGAATCTTTAATAATGTTCCAACCTAGTCTGAAGAGTCCATTCATAGATACAGGAAGAAGTTCAGGAATTAAATACTTATTTAGATGAGATGAATTATCACAGCCCAACCAAAATAAGCCTTGTAAAAACACAGTTCTCTAGAAGATCCTGGTTGCACATTCTGCACATTAGAATCTGGACTTCAGCATCCAGATTGGTTTACACAGATCAGATATGTAGAACAATACCTGAAGAAAGTCTTCAAGTCCTAATGAAGACACAGATATCTAGTTGAGAATGAATAAACTGGTATTCAAGAATGATTACACTCTCTGGATTTATTGTACAGTCAAATATAAATACTATAATTAGGCTCTGATATAAACTTTCTCATTATGGAAAGAGGGCAGAGTCTCCCACCTCATCATATCAAATAGTCAGTGTACTTCTCGTTCACGTAGTGATCATACCACTCTTTGTAGTAAGTTTGGCCACTACAAATTAGAGCTGGTATATAAGATAAAAATTATTTTCAAGTTTGTATCTAAGGAAATACTCTGTTGTTGGTCTCATGTGCACTACTCTTTCTAGCTTTGCTGTGTTTATCTGTCTCCCACTCTTAGGAACTTAAATTGTCTCGCTGGGATGATAATGTACTGAAATCAGGTCCTTTAACATTGTTTCCAAATATCTGCTAATATGATTCTTCAAAATTCACTTTAGAATTAATATTTATCAAAATTCACTTTAATAATTTTATCAAGCGGTTTGATATTTTAATTCATACTCAGATATCTGACTTTCTGCTTAGGAACTACTAATGCTTCACAAAAGTAGGATTCGTTCTCTGGTTTCAGCATGCTGTTTCCATTTCGTTAAATGTCTGAGTCTTTGGAGATGAGAGGGATGCATTCACCTCGTTTTGTGGAAAGAAACTCTCGGGGTCACATGTAAACATGGATTCCCCCACTAGGCAGAAGCAGTGAGTCGGTGACACATCACGTTCCATGCCATGATCCCACTCTCCTGGGCCTCCGAAGCCTAGAAGTCAGAGAATGATCCCATTCCAACATTACATGGACAGTATCATTCTGTATACCCTTTCCAGTTGTGAATCTTTAGCTTGACCTTTATAATCTATCAAAGGCATGAATGAAGTCAAGAGGAGACGCATGATGGTTACAAAAGGCATGACTTTTAAAAAAGAAGCAGCAAAATGATGGCGATTCCTACTTGGCTTTAATTTTACTAATACCTTCTAATTTATTTATTTTTTAAAGAAAGCTATCAGAATCAACTCTGATGCAGTTTATATCATCTTTATATCTAACTAGTTAATTCACCTGTCAGTATTCTAATTGAGTATCATTTCCATATATATTAAGCAGTGGTTAATAGGAGCTTAAAAAGATGAGGGGTTACCCAAATTGTATTTTTTCTATATATTATGTAGAACTATCTCTACATGCTGACCAAAGCCAGGATATATTTTGTCTATCACGTTCTCTGCACCTATCATTTTTGTCCCTCTGTCATAGATGGCTATGAAATTGATTTGACAGGATTTGTTTTTTACAGTGCCAAGCAGATTTTACTCAGTACCCATGATTTTCTAGGTGCTTGCAAACTGATTTCTTGCTGATATGTTTCAGTATGTTTCCAACTAAGTAATGATGATGACAGGTCTGATAAATTTGTTTGTTTTTGTTTTTATCTTTGCAGGGTAGAAGAAATGCTAACAAGTAATGCGTTTAGTCTTTGCAATATAGTTAAATCCGCAAGTCCTTTTTAAATGAAAAGATGTTGAGTAGTTAATTGTTTTTCATTGGCTTTGGAAAATTCTTAAAAAAAGTATTTTCAGTCATCAGAACTTGAAGTTCAGAATGTAATGAGTTTATAAAATTAGTCTTACAATAGAGTCATTATATTACACTGTATATATATTCCACATATTATAGCTATCCTATATTTTTTTCTTATTTTTATTTAAATAGTTTATTTTCAAATTGGTTTACATATAACACCCAGTGTTCATCCCAACATGTGCCCTCTTTAATGCCCGTCACCCCCTCTCCCCCCTCCCTCACCCCCCTCACTCTCAGTTTGAGAGTCTCTTATGTTTTATCTCCCTCCCTCTCTGTGTCTTTTTTTCCTTTCCCTTCTTCCCCTCCCCCATGGTTTTTGCTAAGTCTCTCAAAATCCACCTATGTGTGAAAACATATTAGCTATCCTATATTTTAAGCTTTCAAATAAGTCTTACCTTTTGAAGACTGGATAATTGCATCTGTTTATATAATTTATAGTCCTTTTTATGTAAGAAAATTCATTGGTTAAACATGTAAGATTTAAAATACTACACTACAGTGTATTTCTTTTTAAAAAATATTTCTTTATTTATTTGTAGAAAGAGACAGTGAGGATAAGCAGGGGAAAGGCAGAGAAAGAGGGAGAGAGAGAATCCCAAGCAGGCTCTGTGCTGTCAGTGCAGAATCCAATACGGAGCTCAATTTCATAAACCATGAGTTCATGACCTGACTGAAATCAACAGTTGGAAACTTAACCAACTGAGTCACCCAGCTGCCCCTACGTTACAGTGTATTTTCTGCCATTGGATTCATTTATCAAAAAAACAAAACAAACAAACAAAAAAAAAACACCCAACATTGTCCTAAATAATATATCATTGTAACGATTATATATGAAAATCTCCAGACTGGAATAACATCTATTAGAAAGACCAAATAAACGTCACATGGTTAATTAGACTTTGTGATTACAGTATCTGAGGAGAAAGACTTTTAATAAACTCGAATAAAATAATATCTGACCTAAAATACATAAATTACCTCAAAAGCTGCAGTCCTTTATAGTTTATAGAATATAACTATTATTTTTAAGCACTTTTGGATACCAACCACTACACTTACATGCTAATAAAACTACCAGGCACTGAAAACTTACTCCAAACCAGGTACTACGTTAAATTTTTAATAAACATGAGATCATTTACTTTATTCATCTCACAAGAATTCTGCTGGGAGATATTATTATCATCCCAATATTTAAGTGAGGACACTAATGCTTAGATATTTAAATAATGTATCTAATGTCATAAATACTGGTGCTTGAGCAGCAATTTGAAGCCAGGTGTTCTGAATATGGGCTTTGTGTACCTGATCACTCCATAATAATGCCACATGTTCCAAACTCTCACAAATGATTTCGAGTTAGATATTCTGTTCATTTTTATACACACAGAGCCCAAGGTTCAGTGATATTTAATGTATATTTCAGTCATACAGCTCACAAATGTCATACCTAATTTCAAATGCACAATCTTTGAGTTAAAAACATATTTCCAGAAATCTGCAGGAAGAAAAAAATGGTAATACCTAACTTAAAAGTACCCATTAATTCATCTGCAAAAGATTAGCTTATTAGTTCCAAAATAGTGAGTAGACTCTGGTTCTGATGGGGCACAGCACAGACAGATTTTCTAGAACTCAGTCTGTCTACTTGTATATCCAGGAAGTCAAGATTATTTGGAGTGATGCAGCAGGTCCCTAGGCAGCCAAGAGAGAACACTTAGATAGTTGGAGCATCTAGAAAAAAGTTAAGATCTTTGGGGCACCTGCGTGGCTTAATTAGTTGAGCATGTGACTTTGGCTTAGGTCATGATCTTGCAGTTCGTGAGTTCAAGCACCATGTCGGGCTCTGTGCTGACAGCTCAGAGCCTGGAACCTGCCTTGGATTCTGTGTCTCCCTCGCTCTCTGCCCCTCCCCCACTCATGCTCTGTCTCTCTTTGTAACTTAAAAATAAATAAATGTTAAAAAAATTTTTTTTAAGTTAAGATCTTCCTAAGAAAACATTATCTCTTTCATAGAGTTTCTGCACAAATGTCTGTTTAGTGACTTCTGTATAGGACACTGTTTTGTTTTCTATTTATTTTAAATAACATGTAAAAGCATAGGATTATAGCCCCATAGATACATTTGTACTAAAACATGGTGACAGACACTGGTTCAAGACTGCACAATTATTCATCTTTCTTACTAAGAGAAGCATAGTTTTATTTGAGGTGACAATGTGCCCTAGAAAAATGCTTGATCTCCCAGATTCCCTTGGAGATGAAATTGGGTGTGGGACACAGGACTGGCCCCTGAGAGGTAGTCAGGGGTTTCTGGGGAGGAAATTAAAATAAAATAAAATGAAAAATTAATTTAAAAAAAAAAAAGCTTTGGCCCTTCCACTTCTTTTCTTCTTAGAACATGGATACGATTTTTTAGGAGTTTGTCAGCTTTCTTGTAAACTTAAGGATGGAAGCCATATGCTAAAGATGATGAAGAAAGCCTGGTGATATAGCTATCCTGGACTGTTTCTGAATTCAGTCGTGTGTGAAACTACCATCATATGTTTTTTTTTTTTTTTCTGTTTAAGCCACTGAGGTGGGAAATTCTGTAATTTTTGGCATATGAAATGTCGATGGATTCCCACATGTTAAGAAGTACTGTGATTCCCAAATACGATTTTAGTCATAGTACAATTTTTAAAAATTAATTCATATATACGTATATATATGATAGTATATGAATATACGTATATATATTCCTTAAGCATAAAATGATAAAAAAACATTGCTTCTATTGAGGGACGTTTTTGTTAGGTGTGGGCCTCCATTCTAAGCACTCTGACTATACTATTTTGGAAAAAAATAAGAGAGTCAGAATAAGACTTTATTGTTTCCTAAGGTTTGAGTTACGCAGAAAGAGTAGATGCTCATCAGCCAGAGGCTGAAGACCACTACCCTCCAAATACATCAAATTTTGAACTTCTCTTGTCAATAAAGACAGTCTTGTGGGAGGAAAGGACTGGTAAAACCCAGGTGGGAGAGACAAGATCTCAGGGTACTCACTACAGAACGTTCACCTTACAGTTCTAAGTTAGCGATCTTCAAAAGGGCTGAAAAAGTTCTATATTTGGTATGAAAAAATGAAATACATTTGAAAGAGGTTTTTGTGTTTGCTTGGCAAAACCTGAAGGGCTCAATCATTTGCTACAATTTTTCTTTTTTTTTTTTTCTTTCTTAATGCTTTATTTACTTTTGAGAAAGAGAGACAGAGCATGAGCGGGGGAGGGGGCAGAGAGAGGGAGACAGGGGATCCAAAGCAGGGTCTGTGCTGACAGCAGAGAGCCTGATGTCAGGCTGGAACTCATGAACTGAAATCAGACACTTAACCAACCGAGCCATCTAGGTGCCCTGTGACACTTGCTTCTTTACTGGCATGCAGGGCTGTCTTATTACACAGAGGCTAATATCTTCACTGTTGTCTTCTGTCCCAGGCCCCTCCACAGGACAGTCAGGTCCCTGTAGAGCACAGTTTGTAAATTATTGATATTGCCTGTTTTATTGAGTAAGTCATGGAAAATCTTACTAGAGGGGTGTGTCCCGCCACATATTAGACCCTTCTTTCTCCTTAGCTAGAGAAGTGGTCATGTTTATCACAGTGTAGATAAAGAGCTCATTGAGATCACCCTCCCTCAGGAGTTAAGAGCCTTGAGAATATCTAAGAGCTGTGTCAATAGAATCTGGAATTCATGGTGAGTAGTCCCATTTTATTTATTTATTTTTTTTAAGGAAAAACTGGTGTACATAAGCAGTCCCTGGGGGAAAAGAATTCTTGGGGATAATCTCGCCGAAACCAGTCCTTGCCCAACACTTGTAGGCTGGGTTTTGCTGCGGTAAGTGCTGTGTGTGTAAACAGAGCTGTTCTGGAAGCCATGGTCTAGTGAAAATAATTCTTGGGAATGACTTTCTTCCAAAGCATTGCTGCAAATGGAGTTGAGCTTCCACGGCATTGGACCAGAGCACACAGGAAGATGAGATTCACTATCCCGAAAGTGCATCTTTTCCCCAAGGACCGACTGCAGTCTCGTCCTGGGTAGCCATCAGGGATGCTTGATTATGGATACTTTATGACTTATATCTGGGACGCTTGATTATGGACACTCACCACCACTTTCCAAAGTGGGACCTAGGGTATTTGGACTCACCTCTCAGGCTGAGGATTTCTTGAAAATATGGAGGTGAAGAATTCATAAGCTTTCTACTATCGCCATGTCATTCAGAGAATAGACAAGGGTGTATTCTTTGAACCCCAAACTCTGAAAGGATGATGCAATGTATATAAGTATAAAGAAACCAAGACCCTGAGAGACCAAGTGACAACCGAGTACCTTCAGATGTGCCTTGGCCACTCTGGACAGCTGGCTTTCATCTCAACATTTCTGAAAGTTTCCTAAAAACTTAATCAACAACCTAATCCCATTTTAACCCTTTAAAGTGGACTGACTGTAGGTAAAAATCAAATCCATCCTTAACAGATAATTTGTCTTCACAAAAAATTCAAGATCAATATGATTTTGTGAATTCAAAAGTGATTGGCAAACTTTGAAGAAAATTACAAATATGATTTGAGTGGTTTTCATGTAGTACTTAGAAGAAGTCTCTATTGAATGCCCAGTGCCACATAGGGATGCTATTAGGATATCGTGTAAAACTTTTGAAGTTCCAAATATTCTTTCACATAAATGATCTATACAACTATCTCAGGTCAAGGGCAGCATTATGAGTTATACTTTATCCTCAAGGAAACTGAAATTCAAGGCCACGTGATGGCTGAACAGGAAATGTAAGGCAGAGTCTCCAAGCGCTGAGTCTCCATCTTTGGCTACCACTCTGTATATAGCATGTCTGTATTACCTCCACATCTGTCCTATTGCAGTGGTCTTTGTCTCTTTACTTACTGAATACGATGAGATGATTTTGATTTTGTTGTTGCTTGCCTAAGTTCCTTATGTATATCCATTTGCCTCCTTACTTACAAAATTTAAGCAATATCTGATTCTACATGTCTGAGTTGTATTATGTCATGAATTACCAAGTTTCCATGTCCCCTGGATTTGTGTGTGTTTGTGTTGGAGGGCGGTTGTCAGGATGGTGGAAATTCTACGGATTGCGTCCCTCTGCCTTCAACACCATATACAAAACTTCTCTTCACCAAGAAGCTGATTTTAATTTTTTTTATCACAACAGGCAGTTTCAAGTGTACTTTCTACACTTCTGATTACTGTTTGCATGATTTTTCAGTGACTTTGTTTTGGATTTTTTTTACTATAGTAAAATATACGTATAAAATTAATCATTTCCTCCATCTCTAAGTGTGTTATTCAGGAGCGTTAAGTACATTCACATTATTGTGCAAGCATCACCACCATCCATCATAGAACTTTTTTGTCTTCCCAACTGAAACTATGTGTCCATTAAACACTAACTATCCTTTCTCCTCTCCTCCTCACCTCTGGTAACAAATATTCAATATTCAGTATTCTGACTCTACGAATTGGACTATTCTAAGTAACTCACATAAGTCAAATCATATAATATGTGTTCTTTTGTGACTGACTTGTTTTGCTTAGTGTAATGTATTCAGGAGACCATGTAATAGCATGTGCCAGTGTTTCTTTACTTTTTAACGCTGAATGATATACCATTGAGTGTTTATACCCCATTTTGTTTATCCATTCATTCACTGATGGACCCTTGGTTTGCATCTGCCTTTTGTCTGTTGTAAGCGTACTGCTGTGAACATAGGTGCACAGATACCTGTTTGAGTTCCTGCTTTCAGTTCTCTCAGTCTATACCCCGAAGTGGAATTGTTGGATCACATGGTAGCTGTACATTTCATTGTTTGAGGAAACATCATATTGTCTTTCAGAGCAGCTGTGCCATTTCACATACTTGCAGCAATATACAAAGGTTTCAGTTTCTCCATAGCCTCACTAACACTTGTTATTTTCTATTTTTACAAGTTGTTTCTATAAATGTGCTGTAAGTACCTAGCATAGTACCTCTCCCATAGTAAGCTATCTATAAGCGTGTATTGAATTAATGAATGTTTTTGTGTCTTCTCCAGTTCATTGATATTCCTGTAGATGTAGTGGGGTAGTCTTTAAATTTGGGGTCAGTGGGCTTCAGGTGTCAGAATCACTTGTGGTGCTTATAAGCAGACAGATTCCCAGGCCACATTTCAGACCTATTGAATCTCCCCAATCAGGGCCTTGGGAATCTACAACATTAACAGCATCTCAGGTGATGTTGATGCACAGTAAAGGGAAGATGCAGTGCTTTTGACCAGACTTTTAAATCCTTGAAAGCAGGACTTGCCTTTAATTCTTTGTCAACTTCCCATGGTAAACTCTAAAATTGTGTTTTTCTTTGTGGTTATTAGCATCGAGATTCTTGTTTCAAACCTCACACGAGCAAGTTTTGGATGACTGTTTTCTGCAGAGGTATTCTGCATATGAGAATGAAGAAGCTTGCCTGTGTGACAGAGCATCAGCTTTGTGTCGTCTAAATAACAGGTATTGTCTGGTACCCAGCCTGCTTGGGATAATCCATAAAACATTTGTTGAATATCTTCTTTTATTAAATACTAATTATCCACATCCTAGAGACAGTTTCCTAGGATGCTGCAAGATCAATCTTTTGAGCATGTTTTTTGTTGTTGTTGTCGTTCTATAGAATTTGCAAACAAAAGCTGTTTCAATCCGCCTTTACCTGGTAAACCTTGTAAGCTGAGTACTCAGCACAAGCTGGGGTTATGGTCGAAAGTGCACCTCTCTCTTCCATGACTTACTAAATAATGTAGCTCCCAGAGCTAGCTATGAGAGATTTGGTGTCTTGTAACCGCTATCTAGCAACGTATGTCCATCATGCTTGACGTTCATTAGTTAGATGAGATCAGTGAGTTAAAGAACTGTTAAATTTGTGTTTTCCTTTAATGGATGTGTAAGTGTGGTAGCCGAGGCACAGGACAGGAACTGGACAGAAAAGGACATGGCGGTAAGATAAGCTTATTGCAAATATACAACTTCATAACTTCTTTTAATAACTTGTCTTAGCAAGCTGCTTTGCCAGTTCGCTTAATAAATGTGGATGAGGAGATAAAAGAAAGAAAAATAAACAAATGCATTATTCCTATCTTTTCCTTTATGTGTATGAATTATGCATGCATCTTATTAATGGCAAATTAAGTAATGTACTAATTTTAGGTACATTTTCAGAAGGAAAACTAATTGAAAATCTACTTTGATGAAGTTAGGATAGCCAGAAAAATTAATGGAATTGGCAACATTTATATTAAAGCTTTAGTTGGTTGTTGTTTTTTTAATATTGAAAATGCCATCCCTTTGAAACTCTTAACCCCTTTCTTTCACATTCTTATCAGGTAAATAGATGTTTAGCAACTCTCTGCCAAAACTAATTAAAATTTCCCTCTCAAAAAAGATCAATTACTTTTTTTTTGACAAGCATTTTTAGTTATTACCTTTGGGATTTTTTTCTCTGAAAAAAAAAAAAAACGAATGTTGTCTGAGAATATTTCTCAATCACAACAAAAATACTAAATGTTTGATTATTGAAAAAGTAACCAAAACAGGATAATAAATTAAATCATACTAATATTAGTTTTATAAATTTAACACTCAGGATACTTTTCGGAAGGTGCTAGTTTGGTGATTTCCCTAGCCTTAACTTGCTTTCTATAGATGCGAGACTAGGGATTTCCTTGGCAGAGAATCTGGCTCAGTGACAACACAAATTTGGCAGGTTCTTGGAAACCTTTTGTCTTGTAGTTTGAAACTGCAGCTTGCTGACGCTGATACGCCCCACAATCTTGTTATGTTCTGTCATCTGGTTGGGATCATTAGCTACTGTTTTAAAGGAGGCTAGCATATATTTCAAAATGTTTTCCCCTCCAGGCACATAGCTGCAGTTACCAGAGATGAGAAGTCCACTAAAACAATTCTTTTCCACAACACATTTTTATTGCACTCTGATGTCTCTTTTATTCATAAATTGGTAGAGCCTACATTTTAACAAAAAACTTTCCTAACTTTAGTTGGTATGAAACTTGCTAAATTGTATCTGAATTTTTGTTGTTGTCGTCGTTGTTGTTATAGTCCCATTTAAAGGACCTTCAGGAGATGTTCACATCTCCGAGATGAGATGCAAGTTTAAGAGGATGGTGGGCGTTGGGAAAAAGGAGAGCATGTAGAAACCAATAGACATAATGAGAATGGAGACAGAGACAGGTATTAGGGGATTTTTCACACACCAAAGTCAATTGACTTATGCCTGAAATAATTGTACAAAGCAGCCTTGCCATGCATCCCAGACCCTCGGCAGCCTGCTATGCTTTCAGAACTTCAGGATAAATAGTAAATGATCAGATAAGTGTGAAACAGCATTACATAAGCCCCTGAAGAACTCCCCTGCCTGCATCTGGCAAAAGGCTTTCCCTCCAGGTCCCTATAGGAAATAAGTTGAGGAGACTTCTCAAGTCTTGGAGCTGAGTTTGTATTCTTTTCTGAAATCACTTTTGGCTAGTTGCTTGAGTTTAGAGCAAAGGAAGCAGTAAAAATGACATCACTTGTGGTCGGTCTCAGGTATTACATCATAAATCTATATATGTATACATTCATTATATGTATATATTCATATAAACATATATACAAAAACCATCAGAGAGAAAAAGGAGGGATCACATGCTGATTCTAGGGGAGGGTTTGGTAGTGCTGTAATTTAAAACAGAGATGACTGCAGTAAACTGACTCTGGGGTTTAAATTACCTTCAATGGTCATTCTCTGCTTAGGGAAAACTGAGAATATTGGAATTTGATGCTATAAATATTAGAGCAATGGGTGAGAAATTTAAAAATATTGCAAAGACATCCATAATTGTTGTGAAAGGCATTATTTCTTTCCTTCCACGAAAGGTGGTAAACAGTTTAAACTAATGCTGCTAAAGACAGTATTTATCTTTCTCTTTGAAAGTGTGGAAAAGCCAGTTGCCTCAAATCCCAATACATAAACACTATTGTTTTCATTTCTTAAAATGCTTTTAGTTCTTAAACTCATGCATGTATTTTGAAATAACGTAATATATTACTGATTGTATATTTCTTGGCTTAATATTATATTATAAATTTACTTTAATATTTCTATGTGTTCTTCCTAATTACTAGTTCCGATGGCTACATAACTTCATTGCGTGGCTATCGTATAATGTACTAAGGCCTTCCTCTTGCTTTGTATTTTAGGCGTTTCCTTTTCTTTTAATGACTATAAAAATGCCGCAAGGGGTATTTGCATATATAGAATGTTCTTCTATTAAATTTGTTACTTTAGGATAAATTTCCCTTTTTGGAAACGTAGGTCGAAGGTGTCAGCACTTTTGTCACTCTTGCCATATATCAGGCTATTTAAAATTTTCCACTTGCTATCATCTGTATTAATCTGATTTCCTCTGTTTGGGAATGTGTTTCAAATTGATAAATAACTCTGCTTTAAACTTGAAACACTCTTAGTAGAAAGGTGTACCAAAACATGTCTTCAAATACAAGAAATAAGAGTTATGATTTACAAGAAGTCTTAATAAATCAACCATATGAGACTATTTATTAAGCTTGTTTAAAATTTGACTTAAGGGAATTTCAGTAGAGCAGGAAAGCATTTGGTAATTTTTCTTCACACCAAGAGTTACTCAGACTTAATTTTTCTTCAAACACGCTGGTGCGCTTGACAGGTAAAATCTTTGTTCTTGTTATTTTATGAAATGGGCCACAAGTCTTATATTATTATCATAATTAGAGATAAGCTCACTGTTACAATAATAGAGGCAAGAGGTGATTCTTAGAATTACAGAGATCACGACTTGTCAAGAATGGTTTTGTGAGAATCCAAGTTTTAATCCATTGGCAACTTCATTTTAGGGAAGACTTTTCTTTCCTGTCTGAAAAGTGTTTCCTTCTACGCACCTGACACTCTTTTCACAGGAGCTTGCAGAGCACCTGGCAGCAACATGAACTAAAGGGCCTGGAATTCTAATGCGAATGTCAGTTCACATGTATTTACAAAGTCTTGACAAGATTATCTCTGTCCTGTCCATGTGAACATTTGTCCTCTTCATTAGTGTTTTTCCAAGTATGGGTTTCAGATCACCTTCCTCAAAATCACCTTGGATATTTATTAAATAGTAAGCTCTAACATCTTTGGTAAGTCAGGAGTGCTTTTCCAAGTGAGTCATTAGCATTAGGAGAGGGAAGAGTACAGAGGCAAAAGGGAGTGTATTTGCAAAGGCCCTGTGGCAGGACAGGAAATAAGAACTACATGAGACTGAAAGAACAGAGGAAATAAGTCCTAGAGAGAGAGAATAATGGAGGGGATCTTGTTTGAAAGTCACTTTGGGTGCCTGGGTGGCTCAGTCAGTTGAGCGTCAGACTTAGGCACAGGTCATGATCTTGCTGTTTGTGAGTTTGAGCCCCATTGGGCTCTCTACTGTCAGCATAGAAACCACTTCAGATCCTCCATTTCCCTCTCTCTCTGCCCCTTACTCCTCCCTCAAAAATAATAAAGTAAACATTAAAAAAAAGAAAATCCCTTAAATTCCAAAACCATCCCCTCAGCAAGGAATAATGTAGAGTTCATGTACTTAGGTTAAACAAAAGCATTCTGCGTGTCATCTGTGACACTGCAAAACAGCATGCATTTTTGTGGAAATGCCAACTGTGGTTGTATTATGCCCTGATGCTTTTATTTTTTTAGGTCATTGGTTAATCCTGTAGTTTCTATGGACCTTTTTCAGTTTTATCCTACCTTAGTCTTCCATCTACAATCTCAGTCTCAATGATTCAACATAGTGATATCCTAACCTAGAGGAGAACCACTGAACAGAGAAAACCAAAGTCCAGAATTCCTGAACTCAAGTTGTTCCTCAGCACTGCTCATGTTGGTGGCTCGATAATGTGGTGGGCAGGCCTCGGGGTTCGGGAATGGGAGTAAATCCTACATGAATTAAAGTCTGTCTCATTGGGTGTAGAAGAAGATGCTGTAGCTAATTGGTAACCTTTGCAGCATGGTCACGGGTGAGATCATCTGTGTAGCTCCTTGGGATCTTTTATTTCCGATAATTTGTTTTTTTAATAAATGACCCTTATTTTATAAAATATCAGTTATCTTCCTTAGTTCATATATATCCAGATTCTTACTTACTATGCAATTCTCCAAATTCTGGGAAGGTCTCATTTTATATATAAAATTTTCAGCTTATCATGTTATCTTTCACAGATACCAGTTGTTTTTTTAATAAAATAAATATATGAAAATGTTATTTTTTTACTATAATACTTATTAACAAATGCTTTTTAATTTTTTAAAGACATGTCAAATTCATGACTAGTGAGTTGAATAATCAATTTTTATTCATATATATGTATATATATAAGAAGGACTCTGAGGCTTGCCTTTTACAGTGATTTTTGCTTTATGTTAACGTTTATCAAAATGACTTTGACGGCAGACACCACCTGAGCATGTTGAGAGCAATTTATGATAAGATTGTAACTGTGAGTTCGAGCCCCGCGTCGGGCTCTGTGCTGACAGCTCGGAGCCTGGAGCCTGCTTCCGATTCTGTGTCTCCTTCTCTCTCTGCCCTTCCCCTGTTCATGCTGTGCCTCTGTGTCTCTCAGAAATAAATAAACATTAAAAAAAAAATTAAAAAAAAAAAAAAGATTGTCTCATTAAATAAGTTTAGAATAACACTTAATTACTTGGGCTTCTTTTTCCCTGAAAGACATTTCCCAACTATTAATATGGAAGTTCACTTTATAGTTCTCTTCAGAATGGGATAGATATTATGTTTTTAAATTTTGCTTGTCTAGATAATACTTGCTGTAATATTTTCTGAAGAACATCATGGAAGATTAGAGTTCAGTGGGACACTTTTCAAGATGTGCTGTCATCTGTCACTTTGGTTGTCATTCCCGAGGAGTATGAGAAGAAGAGTTATTACCAACCACACACACACCAGCACAGCTGGTAATAAGGAGAACAGTGGCATGCATATTTGTGACAATACTAAAACATGTATCCTTATGACCTACCGTTGGAATTAGACAGTGAACATCTCTTATTAAGCAAGAGTATTATAGCATGGTGGGTCCAATCAGGAAATAGAAACCACACAACAGGTTAAACAAGAGAAATTTAATATAAAGGATTAACGTCTATAATAAAAGTGTAACTATAATATATAAAAACACATTTTATGGTACCCTAGGGCTGAGGAAGAGTAAAGCAAGGAAGGACAAATTTACAAAGGGTTCAGACTTCCTTGGAGAAGGTGTGGTTCAGCTCGAGCAGAGCAGAACTGCTTGTTGGTATAGCCAGGCTGGAGCTGCTCATGGAATTTTTAGATAAGCAGTAGGCCACCCTCCAGGGCGCACACTCGTAGGAAGGCCATGCACTGGGTCTTAGCCTTTATCTTGCAAGAGGCCTTCAGAGCACAGGAGCTATTGCAGGGGTGGGCAGAGGGAGCAGCGGATCTGTGTTTATCTCCTGGGCCACAGGCTGGCTGCATGCTGGTTTCTCAGGGGGCTTGCAGAATCAACAGCTGCTTTCTGTGAGACCCTCCAGGTCACTGGAGGTATAAGGTTTGTTTCCATGTTGAGCGGGCTATGTAAGGATTATCCCCAGACTAAGACTGTAAGACCATAGAGGGGTGGCATTCTATCCCTGTGACTGGACAGGCTCCACTGGATGTTCTCATATCATAAAACCCCTGACACCCTACCCTCACAGGAAACTGTAGAAAGCCTCTTCCTCCTGCACTGACCCTCCAGTGCCCTCTACTGAGAAAGTCAAACACTGGAAAGGAGAAATACATAAAGGAATTAAGTATTTTATCATGAACATATATGGAAGAGCATGCTGGGGGAGCTGAGCAGCAGTAAATTGACAACTGACACAAAGATGTCACTTAATCATTCATCATAATGGTGGTCTACACAGCAGAGTGACTCATCACCCCATGTCACTGCACAATATGGATGCTGGTACTACTGTCTATGTTTCTCACTCTGCCCTTCAAGTAGAATAAAACCTGGAGGGATGACCTCACATCACTTGTTTGTTTGGTTTTTAACATTTAACATATGTATATAATATATGTGTGTATATATATATATATATATATATATATATATATATATATATATTTAAGTTTATTTATTTTGAGAGGGAAAGAGTGCAAGCAGGGGAAGGGCAGAGAGAGAGGGAGACAGAGAATCCTAAGCAGGCTCTGAGATATCAGAGCAGAGCCCAACACAGGGCTTGGTCTCATGAACTAGGTCTCATGACCTGAGCTGAAATTAAGAGTCAGAGGATTACCCAACTGAGACACCCAGGTGCTGCATTAATATTTTATTTTTAGATAATTCTAGGTTCACAGAAGTTGCCAACACTTTGCAGAGGGATCTAGTGAACACTACTTAGTTTTCTTCAATTGTTATGGTTTACATGAGTATATAGTATATTATCAGCAGTAGGAAATTGACGTTGACACAATGTGTATTACATTCTTCTGCCATTTCATCATGTGTAGGTTGTTACACTTCTATTGTAGTTGTTAATCCTTTATAGTCATAGTAGTAGAGATCAGAACTTTTTCAATTCCAACCCCCCCAAATATCTCTTTTGGGCTCCCTCTTTATAGTCATACCTACCCTGCCCTCCACATGCACAAGAACCCTGGCAACCACTAACCTCTGTGCATCTATAATTTGTCACTTCAAAGATGTTTTATAAAGGCAGTCATACAGTATGTGACCTTCTGAGATTTTTTTTCACTCAGCATCATATTCTTCCATATATAGGTGGATAACTGTTTTTATGTTCTCTGCAATCTCTATCTTTTCATTGGTATTTATAGATCGTTTACATTTCATGTAATAATTGATATTATAGGGCTTAACCCTGTCATTTTAGTTTGAAACAACTTTGTTCTCTTTGTTTGTTTCCTTTTCTACAACTTCTGTGAGTTACTTGAATATTTCTTAAAATCCATTTTGAGTTATCTGTTTTTTACCATGATGGATTTTTTCTTTTTTAGTGATTTCTATGTGGTACTTTAGAAATTATCACAGTCTGTTGGTGTTAGCATTTTGCCAGTTTAAGTATAGAAACTTTATCTCTTTTATTCCTTTACCCTCCCTAATTTATAGTGTAACTGTTTTAAATAACTCCACTATATACACTGAGAACCATAGCAGACAGTGTTGTACTTTTTGCTTCAACCATCAACCATAGTTTACGAAATATAAGAGGAGAAAGTCTACCGTATTTATCCATGATTTTTCTCCTTTCATTGTTCTCTCTTCATTCTTGCTGTTCCAAAATTCATTTATAATTTCCTTTGTATTTCAAGAATTCTTTTGACTATTCTTTTAGGGTAAATTTGGTGGCAATGACTTCTTTTAGTTTTTCTTCAGCTGAATGTCTTCATTTTTCTTTCATCCCTAGAAGGATAATTTTTGTAGAAATAGAATTTGGCATTGACAGTTATTTTTCTCTTTTATTTTATTTATTTATTTTGAGAGAGAGAAAGAGAGAGTGCAAAAGTGTGAGCAGAGGAGGGGCAGAGAGAGAGAGAATCCTAAACAGGGTCCTTGCTGTTAGTGCAAAGCCCAAGGCGGAGCTTGATCAGGGTCTGTGAGATCATGACCTGAGCCAAAATCATGGTCTGATGCCCAACTGACTGAGCCACCCACATGCCCCAACAGTTATTTTCTTGCAGCATTTGAAAAATATTGTGCCACTTCCTCCTTACCACCCTGATTTCTGATAAAATATTCATTGTCATTTAAATTGTTTTCCCCCTAAGGTGAGAGGTCATTTCTTTCTTACTGCCTGCAAGATTTTTTCTAATTTTGTTTTCTGAAATTGGATTTTGATGTGTCTTGGGGGTTAGCTCTGCTTTTTTAATCTGTAAGTTCATGTTTTTTTGCCAATTGGGGGAATTCCAAGCATGATTTCTTTGACTAGTTTTTCAGCATCACCATCTTTCTCCTCTGCTTCTGGGACCTCAGTGACATAGACGTTAGATCTTTTGTTATGATCTCTAGTTCTTAAGCTTTTATATTTTTTTTCTTTCTTTCACTATATTTTCTTTATGTTGTTTACAGTAGGTAATTTCTTTTTTTTTTTTTTAATGTTTATTTTTGAGAGAGAGAGAGAGAGAGCTTGCAAGCAGGGAAGGGACAGAGAGAGGGGCACAGAGGATCCAAAGTGGGTTCTGTATTGACAGCAGCAAGCCCCATGTGGGAGTTGAACTTACAAATCATGAGATCATGACCTGAGCCGAAGTTGGACACCCAATTGACTGAGCCACCCAGGCGCCCCTACGTTGGGAAATTTCTAATATTCTATCCTCAACTGCATTGATCTTTTTCTTTTATCCTTTCCATTCTTCTGAGACCATCATGAATTTTTTCTTTTGGTTATTGATACCTCAATTATAAAATTTATTTTTGATTATCCTTTATATCTTCTGTTTGCTAAGACTCTTCCATTGTTAAAAGAATTTCAAGCAAGTTTGTAATTACTCACTGAGGCAATTTTATGATGAATGCTTTAAAATTCTTTCAGAGAATTCCAAATATCTGAGTCATCTCAGTATTGGTGTTTATTGATTGTTTTTCTACTCAGCTTGGGTTTTCCTGGCTCTTAGTATGACCGGGGATTTTCTTTTCTTTTTTTTCCTTTTTTTTTTTTTTTGAGACGGGGCACAAGTGAGCAAGGGGCAGAGTGAGAGAATCCCAGGAGAGGTGGGGGTGGGGTAGGTGGAACCTGTGATTTTCAATTCTATCTTGGACATTTGGGCAATTCTGTTATAAAACTTGGAACTTACTTATATCTATTTCAGAAGATGAAGGAGAAGAAGCTTTATTATTTTCAAGTGGGAGTAGAAGTTCAATTTCCCATTAGTCTCCTTTGACTCCCAGGAGAGGAGCGATCCATTACAGTTTGGTGAGGTGGGACTTCACTAATATTACCCTGACTTTCAGGGAAGAAGAGAACTACCTCCCATCCCCAAACCCCAGTGTTATTGGTCTCCTCATGGGCTCCTCTGACACAACTGTTGGAAGAGAAAACTCATAGACAATGAAAGCTTTAGCTGCCAACTCTGTGGTCTTTAATGTGAGCAGGAAAGGGGAGAAGGAGAAACATCTCATTACCTCTAGTGATGCAGAACTACATGATCCTCACATAGCCTTCACTGACATCCTGGAGAGAGATCTTGTTATCATCGAGTGGGGATGAAAATCCTTGCTCTCCATCACTTAGTCTTCTCTGATATCATCATTGTGGTAGGAGGGAGAGGGGACAACAAGGAGCAAATATATAATGATCTTTGTTTCTGATTCCTTGCACACAGCTCCTAAAACTCTTGGAATCTCTGGAGGATGAGAATATCTTTAAGTATGCTAATGAGATGACTGGCAGTTAGGGTTCTAAATAGCTTCGTGATAGGGATTGTTCACCAGAAAGATGAAAACATGCTTAGAGTTTTAAGCACGTTTAAACCCACTCCTGACCTCTGAGGAGGATAAAGGAGCTGGAGGTTGAGCTAATCACCAACAGGAAATGGTTTACTCAATCATAGTCATAATGAAGCCTCCATAAGATCTCCTAAACAACCCAGAGCTTCTGCGTTGGTGAACACATCAGGAAGCTGAGAGGGCACGGAGGCTCTGCACCACCTACTTCATACTTTACCCTGTGCATCATGTCCATTTAGCTGTTCCTGAGTCGCATTCCTTATAATGAACAGGTAAATATAAGAAAAGTGCCATCCTAAGTTCTTTCAGTCATTTTAACAACTTACCAACCTAAGTAGAGGGATCATGGGAACCCTCAACTGATAGCCAGTTGGTCAGAAGTGCAGGTGGGAACCTGGAACTTGACTGGTCTCTGATGTGAGGACAATCTTATGGGATTGAGACCCTAATCTTTGGAATCCATGCTACTGCCAGGTAGTTAATTATCGGACACCTAGTTAGAAGCCAGAGATTTGGACAATTGGTTGATGTCGGGGGGGAAAAAGTTACACACATGTCTTTAGCAAAAACAGTTCAGTATTTATCTGGGGAATGACAATCATGGTCCAAAATTTTCTGTTATGCTATGTTGCCCCATTTCCTGTTTGCCAGGGTCGTTCCTTGTCCCGGCGAATCTAGGGGTCCACGAAGGACGGACGGTCAGGCGAAATGAAGTGAGAGAGCCACGAATGAGATGAAATCTGATGACAAAGCAGGCAGCCCTGGCAATTCTGGCGTCTCTGCCATTCTGGTGTCTCTATTCTGGCATCTCTGCCCTGCTGGTCTCAGTGTCTTTATTTAAAAGGTAGTGAGTTACATTACAACAATGAATGACATTCCATAGTTTGATCTCTTTAACAATAATCGCTTTTACCAGTAAGGTGGCAACTTCCTTAATCTTGTATGTTGGTTTCAGGATAATTAACATATAAATGTAGGGTGGGGGGATAGAACAGGGTGTTTCCTTTAAGGCCTTAAATGTTAATTATCTGTAAACAGGAGAAATCAGGGCATTGTTTTGAGGACTATACTTCCAACTACAATGGGGGAGGTGCAACCCATCCCCAGGATGCAACTTTAAGGTTACTTCTCAACCTGTGAGCCCAAAACGGCTCCCAACATCTCCCCGCTTTCTATTTTTTAAATGCAAAGTATGTAATGGGCAAATTCTAAGTGGTATAGGTCGAGGGAGCAAGTACAAAGCACAGATCTTACTCATAGATTGTCAGTTACAGTTGAAAGGCCACACGAAAAATATCCTAATTTTCTTAAAACATTATCTAGCCTCTATTTCCTACCACAGTCCTGACCTGAAATTTACAGCAATCACATTCCTGAGGGTTAGAGCAAGTACAAAGCACAGAGATTTTACCCATAGATTGTCCTATTTCCTACCACAGTCTTGACCTGAAATCCACGGCAATAATCACATTCCCGGGGGTCTGGCATCAGTCTAAATAGATCAAAATACATTCTAAACTCTATTGATTTCTTAGGGATTTTATTTCCATGATTCTCAACATTATTTTACTACTAATAAAGTATGGCAGCATATGCTGGTTTAATAGGGGAAGAGGCTCTGGAGCCACTCCTATTTTTCTATGGCCCTTTCTTCTTCAGGAGGATATTAGGATAAATCTCAAGTCAACACAGGCCCAGTGACCCTACAGCCAGGTGTCCTGGTGACTCTTTCAGTGACCGCGCCTGTCTTAGGTTGCCCCTCCCATGAGGAGTCTTACCCGTCATTGGCTAACCGGCCCTCCCTCAGAGTCAGACCAGCAATTTTGTTCTTGTCATATTACAACCTGGCATTTGCTTCAAGGCACCCCCATCCACCAATGAGGGCCCCAGTCTAGGGCACTGCTTTATGGGCCTGAGTCTTCTCCTTAGGTAGTGTTACCAGGGCCAGTATCTTCTGGTCTCCAACATCTCCCCTTTTTTGTTTTTAAGGGCAAAAGTACGAAATTCTGTTGAAATAAATTTTATGCTGCAGAAACTCCGATATTGATCATCATGGAAACAAAAGAATGATGAACCAAATTAGAAAGATTATTATCCAGACCTGCAGTATGTGTTTTTATACTTTATCCCAGGAATGTTCAGTCTTATTAAAACGCAAAGGAGTAACAAACCCACTTTGGGTCACATGAGAGCACCACTGATCTCCTGGATGACTTGTAAACCATAATTATTATACCAAGGGAGAGTTAGTGTAACAGGAAGCATTATCTAAGGGAGTTGTTCAACAATTATTATGGATTTTACATGAATGTGAGGATATACAGTTAGTCAAAATGCAAGCAAAACAAGTAACAGAATAACTTCCATTCGTAGTCAGGTCAATATTAAGCATGCCCTGTGCAGTGGTGGAGATAAGAATTGCATAAGGCACCTGTACACAAGCTTAAACATTATAAGAAGTAAGTTTTGTTGGTCGGGTCAAAGTGACCGGGTGAGCAGCAGCATCTAGGTCCTGGTGAGGGTGGTGCTAGTGTCCTGCAGCTGTCCTTGTCAGGCGGAGGCTCAGTGGCTGGCAGTGGGGCGGAGGAAGGTGAGTAGAGGCATGGAGTAGTTGTTTGGTGGTAGAGGCATGGAGGATTCCACACAGGGCTGGACTAGTCGCTCCAGAATGCACAGGAGGGAGTCTGTGTCCTGTGGAAATACACAAGCATACCCTCGCCCCCAGGTTAACACTACATCTGGCCCCTTCCATTGGCCAGAAAGAAGGTCTTTCCATTTGACCAGTGCTTTAGGCTATTCCTGTAGGATTATCAACGTAAACTGAACATCCATCTGCCAAAGATCATTAGGCCTCAGGCCTCTGGGGTTCCAATTGATCTTTGCTATAGGGAATTACTATGTTTGCACCCCTTTGTTAGTAAAGTAGCCAGCAGTGCTGGATAGGATGTAACTATCTTTTTTGGGCATAGAGGGCAAATGCAACCATTTAAAGGTGCCGCCTGTTAAGCCTCATTAAAAGCTGGCAAAACCAAACCATTTTAAAACTTGACATAGGGTGGGGCTATTTTTCATGACCTGAGGCAAAACTTTCCCTTGATACCTCTGAAAAGGCCATCTAAGGTTCTCAGAAGGCAGGCTAAAGGCAAATCTAGGGCCATCTTCCCGATGTAGGGGAATAGCGATAAGACAATCTTGTAAGTCTATTACAGTAATTTGAAAATCGTTTGGAACAGCCACAGGAGAGGGGAGGCTGTCATCAAGGGTATTGCCACCATTTTGCCAGCCTTTAGATCAAAGGAGGAGGAATTTTAATCTTAACTCTGTGTACTTTCAAAATCCATGTCTTTAACCTTAGTCTGTCCTGACCACACATAAAATTCCTTTTTTAAAGATTTTCCTTCACGAACCTTCTACAACTAGTCTTTGGCTTTTAGATTTTGTCCAAAGCCATTTCTTTCCAAATAACCAGCTCATTTTGGATGAAATTACTTTCTTTTACCTTCAGTGAAAGTATATTTTTATTTCTCGTATCTTTCATATCTCCTACCTTTTTATACACGGAGTTTTCCTTATTCCCATCAGTCTTAAGTACACTTCCCAGAACTTTAACTGCTAGAAACCTTAGTTTCCAGTGAAAACTAAGTAGTAACCAATTGTGAACTCTGTGTTATATCAGAATTTGTTAGATGGCAAACTTAAGAATTCATTAAGCACAAAGCATGTTTTTCAACAGTTCCAAATATCCTTAGTTTTTGCAACAGGTCCAAAGCACAAACCTACAGTTAGTAATTAGTGCTTCAGCTTCTTATCTCATTAGATAGCCAATGAATTTAATTTCAAGTTCTCATGCAAGCCAAACTTTTAACACTTTAGGTTACCAAGGACTTTGAAAGCTGTCTTAACCTTTACTCATGAAAACTATGATGCAGACAAAGTTAACCATCACTTTCAAACGGCTCCCAACACCTGTTTCTTTGGCTAGAGAAAAGACTTTCCTTGGGAAGTTTCTTTGTTCCCATTAGGAGTTTTGGGGTTACTCTTCCAAGCAAGAAGTTTTGGCTATACAAGACTGAAAGAGTTTATTACCATATTGTCCTCAAATCTCAAAGTACCTAGGCAGTCTGCCTCTCTCTGCCTATCAAAGTCCTCCTTACATTTGCTTTATATATAATTTCCAAGGGTTTTAGTCATATTTAGTAGGAAGAATAGAGAAAAGTATGTCTCTTCCATCTTTATCTAGAGTCAGAAGTTCCAAATCAGTTTTAAATATTAGTTTTTTTTTTCCATAGAAGAAAAAAAGTGGTTTATCTCCCCTACTTGGCAACTTTTCTTCCTCCTACATTTCTGTTCCTAACTCTGCAAGATTGACTCAGGAATAAATCTTTCATTAAATAACCTCATGAGGTCACTATTATCAGCTGTGACAATGTCTCACTCATCCCTTGTTAATAAGATCTTTTCTGAAGTCCATTTACACATGACTCACAGACATTTCCAGCATATGTTGATTCAGTTCTCAGCATATGCTGATCAGCTTCCCAAACAGATATTCAGGTCCTCCTGGGTGCTACTGTGTTTTGAGATTTTCTATAATAAGTGACTAATCCAAACTTATTAATTAGCAATATTATTAAGGCCAATTTTCCCAGTCTGTTCAGTCTACGGATTTGTGACTTAAAATACTCTTGTCCTTCTTCCAAGCACTCCTATCTGGAGGGCTCATGTGTAGCATGAATATTTGATGGATTCAAATGATGCTTTAGCAAGAGATGGGACACAGAGTGTAATTAAGAGCAACGGGTGGGTTTCTAATACATTAGATAATACACATTATATCAAAATAAAGCCATGATGTTTATAAATTCATTTTAGAAACGAGCTTTTGTAAGGTCTCACTGTTAGTATAACCCAATCTGGGTTTGAACTCCTGCTGTAAGTAGAGCTGGCCAACAGTCCGTGAACCATTAGTAGACCATTAAATCAATTTAGTGGGTAGCATTTTTTAAGTGAATGATATCAGAGTGGAAAACATCACCGGACAGTTCACATAATAAAAGAAAGTATTTAATGAAACCAAAAAATTGTTTCTTATTTATTTATTTATTTATGTTGTATGTGAGCTGAGTCCCAATACATAGAATGTGTTTTGTAATGGGGTTTGTAGTGAAAGAAGTCTGGAGAGCCGTTGTATTAGGTGACCTTTTGAGATACTTCCAGGCATTAATCTAAGTGATATTGTTTATCATCCCCACTATGCTAATACTTTTCCAGGAAAATGCATCATCTCTCAAGAGCAAAATTAATTCATTAATTTATTTATTCATTCATTCATTCCACAATTTATTTTTTAAAGCCCCAAATTTATAGTGTAGAATCTCTGGATTAGAATAGAAAGTAGCTATTTCTATGGCAAAAATGTATGCTAGCGTGTAACTCTTGCTGTCTATGATTTGTGTTTGGCTTTGGTTTGTTTCTGGCAAGGATACAGTTTGGCATTTGATTTTTTTTTTCCTCTTCACCACAAAACTCTAAAACAAGGTTAAATTCTCCTCAGTTTCACAATAAGATTTGAATTGGATGCTAAAATTTCAAAAGGTGGTATTATCTTGCAGTGGTTTAGAGGGCATGATCTAGAGTCACAAAGATGCATTTCAAATTCAGACTCTCACTCAGAACCCTGGGCAAAGTCCTTCTCAGTTTCCTTGCCTGGAAGATAATGATCATAGTAGCAACTGACTCCTTCTGATGATATTAGGATTAAAATGAGATACATAAAAGTTTTTATCAAAGGGTTTGCCATATAAGAGAAACTTAATAGCTGTTAGAGATTAGTTTATTACTTGTGAAGGAAGACTGCAGAAACCAATAATTTCAAAAGAAGTCCTGAACTGTTATGAACCTTTTAATTTCATATTAGACTTGCTAAATTGCTTTTTCTCAGAATATACTAAACAATGAATGAATGTTGTCTGAGTTTTACATCGTAAGTAACTGGTGGGTGACTTTACAGAGAAAGAAAGGAGGAAAAAAATCACATCTTCTTGGGTTTTGTCTCTATTTTTTAAATGTCCATGGCCATACAAATCAGTCCTTTCCATAACATAATTCTAAGTTAACTGGCATACTTTGTAGAGTCAATAGCCAGACATTATATAGCAAAGGTGGATTTCTACACTGTAATACCAACTCCAAGAGCTGGTACTCTAGGAGTTGTATTTTGAAAATGCCTCACATGCCTGACTGCATCTTTGGTGAAAGACCCTTTTGATATTGCAGGACGATCTGGAGCCATCCACGTTCCCGATACAGAAGGGGTCCCTGAACCTCCTGAGGCAGAAGTGGGAATCCAGTGAGTACCACAAGAGTGAGTGTTGCCCTGGGGGTAGTCGTTGCAGGCTCTTGCAGCCTCGAGAAAGCAAATTGCTTGACCCCAGAGTAGAGGCAGTGTCAGCACCGGGGCCTCCAGGCCCCCCTGGCATGCCCCTCAATGTAGGAGAAGAGGTGTTGAACCCAGAGCCTGTGGACAAGAGCGACAACGCCAGGGACTATCACCCTCCTCAAGTGCTAAAGGAGGATTCCTTGACTGGTCGGCGCAGGATCGAGCGCTTTTCCATTGCCCTTGATGAGCTGAGAAGTGTATTTGAGGCTCCCAGGAGTGGAAACAGACCAGCTAGGCCAGCGGAGTATTGCCAAAAGGTAAGGATGGAAAGTTGAAATTTTCAGTTGACAAGCTAGGCAACTTTCTTCGCCTGCCACTTATACTTAAGCACGCCATGTTCTTTGGTTGCTTCTGGGAACGCGTGTTTTCCTCTCACCTGTGTTCGAGACAGATGTCCTAAAGCAGCCATGTAATAGTGTGAAATGTGGCAACCTCTATCTGTGACTGCTTCTATGGGTTGTTCCAGTGCGGACTCAATTTCCTTTTACTCCTGCAAAAACAACTCTGATAGGCTGTCTTTTTGTACATGCCTTGTTTCCAAAACCAGGTAGCAAGTTCTAGAGGTAGGGATAATTCCTTACCACTTTACACTTCAAACATTTAACAAATGGTGCTACGTTTAGCTAGAGCTCAGTGAGAATTTATCCATAATGATAGTGAAATGGAACAAATGAAGGCTTTGGAACCACAGTGAACTAGATTTTAATCCTAAAACTGGCCATTTACTTCTAGAGCTGCATGGCACTTAACCTTGAGAATGCACATGTCTTAATCTGTTTTACAGGGATCTTGGGAGGATTATTGATAATATGTTTAAACTACTAGACACAGAGTCTGAAGTATTTTGTGGTACATGATGATCATACTTCAGTGATTTTGGTGTACTATAATGTCACATATGAAATATTTCTATTAGCTAAAGGGGACATTTAATCAAATGCAGGAAACAGGATTAGCAACATTATTAATGAAGACCACATTTATACTTCTGTTTTCAATTAAAAACAACTGCTGTTTAAATTGGAATTGCTTGAATTATTGCACCCATTAGGGCCCCTACATAAGAGATTATAGTTTAATTTAATAAAGAATTAATAAATGATCTGAGGTTTTCCACTGGGAAGCAAACTCCATGCTTTGTTAATTTTTTTATCTACTGATAGTTATCAGGAAGGTACAGTCCTGTTCTTCTTAATGGATAATTAGCTCTAATAAGATTCACAGAAATAGAAAATTTTTCAAAATAAATTATTTCACTAATACTTGTCTCCAGTTTCCCTATTGGGACATATTTAGTATTTACAATGACACCATTTTTGTATATCAAGTAACTCAACTTGATTTAATGAGAATAAGGACTATGAAGTTACATTTATGAATGAGGTTATGTTAAAACTAGAGGGCTTCGCAAAAAATGCAACTACTTGCTAATCCCTAATTTGAGAATTTCCTTTCCCTCCTTTTAGTTATACAAGCACAATCCATTTGTTTGTAGTTGTATAATATCTTTCAGTTGGATGTCTAGAGATTAGGGTACACTTAACATAGATATTTACATATCTAATAAGATAGTTATTTTTTATCTAAATAAACTAAGGAAAGCAAAGCCATAGAAAAGTGTTTCTATTCAAGATCTGTTGACTTTACTGTAACAATTTTGGACATTTACTTAAGATAATTGACAAAAGAAATGGCCAAAAGTAGAAAAGTTAATCCTTATAAATTAGGTAATATAACTTATCCTTATCTGGAGTAGGGGTAGCTGCTTAAATGTAATAGTAAAGAAATGAATCATTAATAAGGAGTTCTGTTTGACATGTGAGATTACTACTATTGATATGGTATGTGATTTTGGATCTAGTGCCCGTAAAAATAATTATGGAAAGAAACAGATATATGAAACCAACATTTAGATAGTAAAAATGAGATTTGGTCAGCCTAGTTAGTTCACTGTATTCTAGGTATTCTATGGTGCTACCTAGGTCATGGAATATTATTTCTTTAAATGTATAAAATATGGATCGTGCATTTAGACATCTCTCATCCACAGCAGATACACATGATTATTAGAAGTGGATTACATAAATGAGTATTAGGAGCGTTTACAGAAACCTATGTAAATTTCATGTGGCTTCTAGAACAAGGAGAAAAAAGAAGGCAAAGAAAAATGAGAACCCAGTGAGGAGTTACCTTCCTTTCTTCTAATGAACTATTTTGCTGTGTTATTAGGCATGTGAAAAGAATCCTAATGCAACTTAACTTGAAATTGGATAGTTCACACCAAAGCTTAGTAATTCTATACAACTTAACTTTTTGTTTCTATAGATCTTTTTCTTCCTTTTCATATCAGCATTTTGTTATTATTATAAAGTAATGAGGTAATATTTATTTGCATGATTATGCAAGCATACTTAAGTTAATTTATAACTGTGATACTTATATTTATGGAGACTCTCTACTGAGATATTGGTGATGTGGGGAAAGGTAGTCAATGTTTACAATATTAAAATCAAGGACAGAAAATCATTTCAGATAAAGTTCTTGCAACCTAGGAAATCATCCTAACAATAATAAACAATAAACTGCATTTTACTGTTGCTATAGAAAGAAACTATTTTGCTTATTTTTTAATGTTTATTTTATTTTTGAAGAGAGTTGGGGGGTGGAAGAATGAGAGAAAGGGGCAGAGGATCTGAAACAGGCTCTGTGCTGACAGCAGTGAGCCTGATGTGGGGCTTGAATTAACAAACTGTGAGATCATGACCTGAGCTGAAGTCAAATGCTCAAGTGACTAAGCCACCCAGACACCCCAGGAAACTCTTTAGCAATAGGTATTTGTTTAGAAAATAATTGTAAAATTATTGAGGTTCAATGTAGAATTGCAGAATTTTTAAATTATGGAGTATATATATATCTATATATATGTGTGTGTGTGTGTGTGTGTGTGTGTGTGTGTGTGTGTGTGTATATACACACAAAGATGTATCGTACACATGTTTTTAAAGCATTTTCAGCAAGATAAATAGAAGTATGTCTCTTTAGACGTAGTTCATTTTATTGAGCTTCATTTTATTGTGCTTTGCAGATACTGCATTTTTTTATACATTGAAGGTTGATGGCAACCCTACATTAAGCAAGTCTATCAGCACCATTTTTCCAACAGCATTTGCTCACACATCTCTATGTAACATTTTGGTAATTTTTGAAATATTGCAAACTTTTCCATTATTATTGTATTTGTTATGGTGATCTGTGGTTAGTGATTATTACTTGCTGAAAACTAAGATAATAGTACGTGTATTTTAGCAATAAAGTATTTTAATTAAGTTATTAATTTTTAATAAAGGTATTTTTAATAATGCTCTTACACACTCAAAAGACTACAGTATGGTATAAATATAACTTTTATATGCACGGGGAAATCAAAATATCATTTGATTTGCTTTATTGCAATACTCATTTTGTTGCAGTGTTCTGGAACCGAGCCAGCAGTATCTCTGAGGTATGCTTATATTTATTTAAAAGTGTTCATTTAAGGATAGTTTTTTAAAACTATTTGTTAATCGAGAAAAGAAACTGAGTAAATATTATTTTCTATAAGTATTCAGGCTCATTAGACAAAGATGATATCACCTCTCCACCCCAAAATATCGTTTATTTCAGAAGTTAAAAAAAATTATCTAATATGATTGCAACAGAAAATTGATGAGATGTATTTAAAATAATTTTGTCTCCTGGCATTTTATAATTTCCAAAGAGAGACATAATCTTTTGTTATCATCTCTAAAACACCCTGTGAAGGTAACTTAGAATGAATTTTTAAACTGAAGGTTTTTATGCTCATGAGGCAGACTGTAATTCACATAGACAAAAATTCACACAGGCATTATCCCAAATAAATGTTGTAGAACATGATTGGAAAAGAGTTTTGAAGAATCATGAGACTCTTAAGATTATAAATCTTGGAGAGAATGGCATACCCACTTGCAATACTAAAAATTAAATGGGTATTATGTAAGGCAATGTATCAGTTAGAATTCACTGTGTAACAAACCACCCCAGCATTGTCAGCTTTAAACAATAAGCAAGCATTATCGATTACAAGTCTCTAGTGAGCTGGGAAATTCATCTAGTTTTTTCTGGTCTCACTCTGCATCTATGGTCACCTTCCAAATCAGCTGGGGTCTGACTCTTCTAGGATGACTACAGTGGTAGAACAACTCAGCTCTGCCCCATGTGGTCTCAGCTCCTTCAGCGGGTTGTTCAGATTTATGTACATGCCACAGGAGTTTCAAGAAAGAAATCAGAAATGCATGAGGCCTTTGGAGGCCTATGCTCAGAATTTATACATCACTTCTGTATATTCTATTTGTCAAAATAGTCACAAAACAAACCAGATTAATAATGTGCTAAAATAGACTTGATGGGGAGGAATTGCAAACTTACATTTGCAGAGGTAAATGGATACAGGAGAGAAATAATTATAGCCACTTTGCAGACAGTCTACCACTGGCAAGTTTACTTAAGTACATTCAGGAATCGCTGTCAAGTTTGCTTAAATACATTCAAGAATCAGAATGTTTTAATATATCATGAATTAATGCAAATATTAGAAGAGAGTCTGACATATAAAGATCCATGTTGACAACTAGGTGTAGACAAAACTCAAGTCTTATTCTTCTTTTAGACTCAATGAACTAGACTGGTGATAGTTATTGTGAAAGGCAGAATGCTGGCCCCTCAAAGATGTCCACATCTCTTAATATCCAGAACCTGTGAATATATTACCATGGCAACTTTGAAAATGTGATTAAGTTAAGGGATTTGAGATAGAAAGGTTTTTCTGAATTACCCCAGATGTAAACAGTGCCTTTAAAAAGGAGGGAGGCAGGAATGTTAGAAAGAGAGTCAGAGAAGGAGATATGATGTCAGAGACAGGAGGAGTGCAGGGGCCATGACTCAAGAATGCGAGTTCCCTCTAGAAACTGGAAAAGGCAGGGGAACCAGCTTTCCCCTATAGCACCCATAAGGAATGTAGGCCTACAGACACCTTGACTTTAGCATAGTGAAACTAAATTCAGACTCTGATCTCGAAAACCATAATTAATTTGTGTTGTTTTAAGACACTAAGTTCTGTGGTAATTTGTTACAGCAGCAATAAGAAACTAATACAGTTATTTTATAGGGTTTTCAAATATTGTTAAAGAATGGTTGGGTAGTAGTATGTAATTTTGTACTTTTCTTCTCTTCTTACCCTATGAACATATTTCTATACTTCAAAATCAGACCTTTGACTTCCTTCTATTCGTAGCTGATGATGTGAATGCTTATAATATTAAGTAAACAATATCAATATTGATATTAAGTAATCAATCACCAATAAATCTTAGTTTTGAATGATCTGTATTTGATAGGCAACACATACTCACTTAAAGGATGAATTTACCAGAAGGAGGGGGAGTTTGGCAAAGGAGAGTGAGAGAGAGAATATTATAAAGGCACAAATAAAAACAAAAAGTTTACAGGACACACTTATTTCGATTCATGTTACTTCTGTGGCTAATACACTTTATATGGAATATATGTGCATTTTTAAATAAAATCCACTAAACTCCACCTAGTAATTTCTGAATAAGAACAGTATTTAGACTAACTTGGAGCATAACAAGATGGTACAAATTCCTCCTTTCTTTCGAATTTACCGTGGGACAGGAAGACCACTATATAAGCTCCCTTAAAGGATCGCTTTAGCCTTCACTATGATCCCACAGTAAATTAGGCATTTCTTGATTCAATCAATTAATTTTGCTCTTTTACATCATGTCTTTAGACACCAAGTGGCAAATTATTTGATTTTCACAATAGATGACTTAAATGGCTCATCTATGTTTCTAATGCACAGTCATGATCTTTCTCAAAAACCCCACTTGTGTGCAATCAGGTTGAAATACCTATTCCCCAAAGAGAGACTGTTTCTCCCTTTTACTTAAGCCCTAGGTTGAAAAAGACCATTTAAACATGAACTGGACTCAATCAAAAGAAAAGGAAACACTCACTGTATTCTAGCTGTGCTGCCTCGTAATGCATTGATTTGATCTGTTGTGTAATTGGAGGCTTGCAGGAGAATATGAAGACACAAGGCAAAGGGACTGTGGACCTACATGGGTATCAATGATTAAACAGGATATAAATAATTAAGTATGGTATAATTTCCATGGTATGTTATTTTCATTCCCTCCAAGGATCAAAGCCTCTGGTTTTTCATTTAATGACCAGTTTGTCATCTTCTGCATAAAATCAGAACTTTAAAAGTACAGGTGAATCACAATTGCAGCTTGGCTCCTGCTGCACAGTCATTCCATTAGATACTTAAAGTTACATTTGCTCCCTAAACCCAGGTGTGTGGGAACTATGGGATTGATTTATCTCTAATCTCAGAGCAGAAAAGTTTCTTTCCAGGCAGTTGCATATCACAGTCTTCTGTCCTCTGTCCTCCACCCTCCTCTCTCATCAGTGTTTCTGAGCTAATCTCTGTCAAGCATGATATGTTTTGTAAAGGCTTTTAGCAGGACAGAGGTTATTACAATCTTGAAAATTATTACTGAAAAAGTCTGTTCACCAAACTAAAAAATAGAGAGCTAAGTATTTCCCCCCCCGCCCCCGGGGGAAAAAGTTTGATGAATAATTTTTCTTTACCTGAAAAACAGGCAAGTAGTTTTTTGTAGATTTGAAGTAAATAGTTTAATGAGAAGGATTATTACTTTTTTTTATTAGAGGAATATAAAGAATGATAATTTTCATTTCCACATAGAATATAAGAACATAATATTTGGTGACAAGGCATCAGTTGAAAGCTTTGGCTTGTCTACTTCTTCATCGTATAAACTTGAGTGAGTTATTTCACGTCATTAATCCTTAATTTTCACATCTATAAAATGAGGAAATTAATACAGCACAAGATTTTTGTGAAGATAAAGTTATATAGCACATGAAGAAGAAGAGATATTTAAGAGGTAGCACCAAATAAAATTTAAGAAATTGCACCGATGTGGTACCAAATGGGTATTTCTTCTATTTTGTCTTCTCTGGTATCATTTCTGCAACTTAGTACATGCCTTTGGGGAAAATATTTCATCTCAATGACTTCTGTTTCATCACCTGTAAAAGTAGAGGCTTACACTCTATGGTTTGTAAAAATGGAAAGGTGCTTCGGGCAAAGAAGTTTTTATTTCACATCTGACAACACCTTAGTCTTTTACAAAGACCCCACTTGGGCTTTCATTGAATATTCAGTGGAGCAAATGCTAATGAAACTTTCCAACATGAGTTATAACCCCATTTTGAGATGATGAGACAAGGGGCTACAATCTGTTAAAGTATAGTTTTCCAAGCTTTATTAAAACCCTAAACAGAGATATGTTGCTACCTTCATTGCCCTTTCCAGCTAATAGAAAAAGTCACTGGCAGTTAGGGACTCCAAATCCAAATTCAAGAGAGATGAGGCTTACATAGTATAAAAGGGTTTATTGTATTTACATTCACATACATAAAGAACAAACTTCAAAGACACCACAAGGACAGGAATGTTTCATTTTATGCTTTGTTTCATTTTATATAGGTTTTCTTAGTGGTGTAATTTGGTTTTTTTCTTTTTAATAATAGAATGCTTTGTTTCATTTTATACAGGTTTTCTTAGTGGTGTAATCTGTTGTTTTTTTTCTTTTTAATAATATAAGTGGTCTTTGCTTGTTTTTTTTTTTTCTTCTTCATCCATTTATGTGTTTTTTATTTAAGTGCCTCCAGTCCAGCGCTTTATGTTTGGGGGGGGGAGGGGAGAACAGCTCTGTGATCTATGGTAAATTCCCAACTGAACACGTGTTTGCATGGCCTTAAACTTCCAGAGGAAACTGCCATCTCATCTCATTCACGTCTCACAGTGATATATGCAGTCACAGTATGACATTGTTAAAGAATATAGTGCCAGTAACCACAGAAAGATGGTAAGCAATATTGACTCAAACTTCAACTGGGAAAACTGCTGTCAGTTCATGGATTGGCATTCTTTGACATTTTACTTGGAAAACTAGTGAGAGTTTTCACCCTTTGTTATAGGAATACTGACGCCAGCCCTGCTGCCTCTGTTGTAAACCCACTTTTTTTGCCCATCCTGTCTTCCCCAGATGTTTATCCAACATTTCTCCTTACTGACTGAACTCATTCAAGGAGTCCCACGTATGACTCTTTTTCCCCTTCCCTGTCCTCCCATTGCTGACTTTCATTCTCGACCAGTTTCTTTCGGAGAATCCTCTCACCATAAGGAAAAACTGAAGAAGGAAATAAAAGAAATTGGTAAAATACATTGAGAAGGATGACTAAATAGGGAGAATTTGGGGCTTTATTCAGGGCCTTTGATACCACCAAGGGCGATGGAGATGAAGTTCCAGTCACTGAAAATCCACCAGCAGTCGAAAGGCTATCCTGAAGTAAGTCAACATAGGAATTCCTTTGACAGGACCCTGAGAATTAAATGTCCATTTGCTGTGGGGAAACCTGGAAGAGACCAACTTAACTAAGTGATCAAAGCTAGTATCACCAATAATAAGACATCTTGATATCATCTACCTCCTAATGTGCTATACTGTCAAGGGCAACACATCAACCCTGTGGTACCCTTGCCAAAATTATGTAATCTCAATTTAATCATGAAAAAACATCAGATAAATCCATGTAGAGAGAATTCTATAAAACAGCTGGTCATGACTCTTCAAAAGTGATAAGGCCCTGTTGGAAAAACACTGAGCAACTGCCATAGGTTGGAGGTGACCTAATAGACATGACAATGGAGGTGAGGATGGGCTCTTTCACTGAAAAGTGGACCATATAAGAGGGCATTAGTGGGAAAACAGGAAAAATTCTAATAAGGTCTGTTTATTTCCTGGTTTCAAAATTGTTCAGTGTTTAAATAAGATATTAAGATTAGAGAAAGTTGGACAATTGTTATATGGGAATTCTCTGTAGTATTGCAACATTTCAGTAAGTCTGAAGTTATTTCAAAATAAAAAGTTAAATGTACTGATCTTTGTTGAGGCTTTGGTAGCACTGTGGAGTGGAGGATCATGATCTCTTTTGTTTGAATTTTTCCAAACCTAACATTATTATTCTCATATCCCCTTGTAGAATTGATCCTTAGCTTCATACCCCTGTACGTCTAAAACCTTGAACATATCAGCCATTTTTCTCTGCCTGTGATTTCAGGGTCTCTGCAATTAATTATTTCCCAAATTAAGAACTTGGGAAGCCTAATCAGTGGTTCAGAAGTTGAGTATATGGACAGCCTTACAGTGAGAGCTGCATTAAATTTCTATCCCATTTCCACTTACTGAGTTCCACTCCATTTGCAGGAGTAGAGTCCTTATCTCGTTTTATTGTAGTCAAAATTGTTGTTTAGACCCTTAGTTCTGTCTTGGGTTATAGTCCTTCCAAATCATTGCTTCGAGTTCAAAGAACTCTGATTAGCTCTTGTCTCAAAGTCAAACTTCAGGAGCTATAGCTATCTATTGCCCTTTGATGCTGATTTGACAGCAAGCTTCAATTTCTATAATACAAATGAACCTCTTCAAAATGAAGATATAGTCTTCTCATGGATTTCCCAATTGCTTACAAAGTTTGTTTGTTTGTCTGTCTGTCTGTATGTATGTGTGTATTTATTTATTTATTTATATTCCTTCTATTTTGGACTAGGCCTTTTGTTGGCTAACTTCCTTAACTCCATAGGCTCTCCTTTCTAGTCTTCCTCACTGTGAACCGAGCCCCAGGAATGATACAGTAATGCCTTCTTTAATATAGTTGCCCTTTTTCATTCCTCCAAGTCCTTCACCTGAACTTAGAAGTCTGGAAACTTTTGTCAGAGTTGAAGTTCAGGATATTTAGCATGGAGTGAAGTATAGGCCCTGACAATTCAGAGTGGATGTGGCCATAACAGTTGCCATAGGCATCCTAGTACCCTCTTCCTAGACATCAACCAACTTGTAGACATGGAACCGTACCCTGATTTTAGCACCTGCTTAGCACTCACTATATTGTGTATGGAAACCAAGTAGTTAACACATTTTCTTATTTAGAAAGATATTTCTTTGTCTGTTTAATGTGTCGTGGTGAGTGAATGCAATGAGTTCCAAACACCTGAAACAAATTCAAGCTCCATTAAAGTTTTTCATCTATACCAACTACCAAATATGATGATTTATGGTACTTAATAGTGTACTAACTTGTTTTATGTCATTGTAAGTCATTTATCGGATGCCATGAGACAAATTGCTCTGAGCATGGTAATGCATCATAATGCATGCACTTCTCTTCCCCTTCCCCCATTTGTGAAAACATGTCAGGAGTTTACATTTAAATTAATCAAAATGTTCTGATATCAACCTTGATTAGATGTCATAATTTTTTATTAATGATAAAGATGATATAAAATATTTCCATTTATGATCAAGATGATTTTATAATTTAAGATCTAATCTCTTTTCCATTTACCTTTATTTTTTAAATTCATTTATTTATTTTTGAGGAGTGAGTGGGGAAGGGGCAGGGAGAGAGGGAGAATTCCAAGCAGGCTCTAGCACAGAGCCCCATGCAGGGCTTGAACTCACAAACTGTGAGATCATGACCTGACCTAAAATCAAGAGTCAGATGTTTAACTGACTGAGCCACCCTGGCGTCTCTCCATGTACCTTTATTTTTAAATGTTGGGAGTAATTTTTTCCTTGTGTCTTGAAAAATGTATTTGAAATTTTCATAGGAAAGGAAATTCAAGCTATGAAAAATAAAAACCAACTAAGAGTTCCATAAATTTTCTCATTCTCTCTCTCTCTCTTTCTCATACACACACACACACACACACACACACACACACACACACAGACTTTTTAAAATATTTCATGTTTAGAGGCGCCTGGGTGGCTCAGTTGGCTAAGCGGCCAACTTCGGCTCAGGTCATGATCTCATGGTCTGTGAGTTCGAGCCCCGCGTCGGACTCTGTGCTAATGGCTCAGAGCCTGGACCCTGCTTCAAATTCTGTATCTCCCTCTCTGAGATACAAATTCTGTATCTCCCTCTCTCCCAACCGACTGAGCCACCCAGGCGCCCCCTGAAGCATCATAATTCTTACTTTACAGCTACAGGGTAGAGAAATTAAATGAGTCCGAAGGTACACTATTGGTACATAATAGAACAGGGATTTGAACCCAAGTTATCTCAACCCAGAATCCCCAACATTAAAATACTATTCTGGAGGCTCCTGAGTGGCTGTCGGTTAAGCATCCGACTTCAGCTCAGGTCATAATCTCAGGGTCAATGAGTTCAAGCCCCACATCAGGCTCTGTGCTGATGGCTCAGAGCCTGCAGTCTGCTTTGGATTTTGTGTCTCCCTCTCTCTCTGACCCTCCTCCACTCGCACTCTGTCTCTCTATCTCAAAAATAAATAAACGTTAAAAACAGTTTATTTTTTTTAATTTTTTTAACGTTTATTTACTTTTGAGAGACCTAGTGCGAGAGCAGGGGAAGGGCAGAGAGAGAGGGAGACACAGAATATGAAGCAGACTCCAGGCTCTGAGCCATCAGCACAGAGCCCCACGTGGGGCTTGAACTCACAGACCGTGAGATCACAACCTGAGCTGAAGTCGGCTGCACAATCGACTGAGCCACCCAGGCGCGCCTAAAAAAGAGTTTAAATACTACTTCTGAGTGCTGTCTGATTTCAAGTTGCCCATTTTCTTATAGGAATTCACAGCTGTGTTTCTGGTAAAATGGATCCTAGACAGTCATAGAAATCACAGAATCTCTTAAACTTTGAGTGCCACAAACCACATACTCTAAATTCTTTTAGAATTTAGATACTTTTTCAGGTTCATTAATATCTTTGAAATTGGCATGCTTCTAATTATCAATGGCATTTCATAGTTGTCAGGATTTCCCCCTTTCTTACAGGTACATAAAACAATGTCATTTTACTTTTGATAAACTATAGTATAAATAAAATACATATTTTGAATAAATACATTAAAAAGTCATTGAATGTTCGTTGTGTGCCAGGAATGTACTAAACATTTTAAATATATTTTCTCTTTTAATTTTCATAAATACCCTATTAGTGAAAGCTATGTCAACATCACCATTATACAGATGAGAAAATAGAGGCTTTTGTCTAAGGTCTTTCTTTCTGTATGGAAGAAGTTCAAAAAGGGATCTGAGTCAGGCTGAATCCAGAGGCCTTGTGTTATGCCTATTTTGTTAATCGGGTTTAGAGGAAGCTAGAATTTTCTACTTTAATGAACATTTAACTGTGTGCAAAATAACTTCCACATTAACAAGGAGCTTTACAAAGAAGTGAAAACAATCAGTGGTCCCTTATTTGGTAGGAAGGGTAAGTGTTATATTTAACTTATTTCTTTCTTCTTTTAGGGACTGGGTGTGGAAGCAGAGATTAATATAGTATAACTTGACCCAAAGAAAGATACTTAGAGATAAGGAAAAGAGAGAAAAATATTTTTTTAAATGTTTATTTTTGAGAGACATAGAAACAGAGTGTGAGCAGGGGAAGGGCAGAGAGAGTGGGAGACACAGAATCATAAGCAGGATCCAGGCTCTGAGCCATCAGCACAGAGCCCGATGCGGGGCTCGAACTCACAGACTGTGAGATCATGACCTGAGCTGAAGCTGGCTGCTTAACCGAATGAGCCACCAGGCACCCCAGAAAAATACTTTTTTAAAGAGAAACAAAAATTTGAAGTTTAATACTCATTAGAAGGCAAAATTAATTCTCCAGTTGTCTGAACCAAAATCTAAAGAAAAAGTTTAACCCTGAGAATTTTTGAAACCTAAAAGTTTAACCTGAGAATTCAGTCGAGAGGAGAGAGGAAGAAGCTCAAGACTGAGCCAAAAAAAAAAAAAAAATTGAATTTGGTAAACAAAAATGTAGGCTGCTTTTTTGATTTTAGGTGCTTCTTTTTTAATCCTCTGAATTTCTTACTACTACAGTCACTGAAATTCAGTCTTCTGTTTCTGTGACACCTACTTTGACTCTATGCAGACAACACTGCCTAATTTATCCCAAATTTTACTCTTTAACCTAAATCCTGTTTTCGAACTTTCAACTGGTTCTGAAAACTTCTACCTAGACATTCTTAAACTATTTCAGAATGCCCAAGTCTGAGGTAATTATTCTCCACCTAAATCAACTTCTTACCCAAGCCCATATATTTACAATGACAACACTTCGTGTGCAATGACAGAGAGTCCTCTCTGGTAGTTTAATTGATCCTGCTCATCTGCCTTATACTCCACACTTCTCAATTTCTCTTTTCACTTTTCATTTACCACCTGTCCCTTATTACTTCATACCTGAGTTATTACAATACCTGCTATGATACTGTGATTTATAATAAGAAGTATGGATTTGGTCTTTCACCCTGTGGCACAAATCTCTTAAAACCCTTGAGATTTCCTATGAGAATGGAATTTCCTATGAGAATCCTTGGAATGATAATGATATCTTTTGTTGTACCAATGAGGTGACTTTTTTTGGAAAGCTCTTAGGTAATCTCAAGTTGGGGGTTGGTTGGTTAGGGGAGCCAATCATGTGATTATAGGGTTAGAAGTTTAAATACTCCCCCACCAATTTAGAGGGAGGGGCTAGAGGTGGAATCAGTGGCCAGTGGCGTAACCAATCATGATTATGTAATGAAACCTCCTTAAAACCCCGAAAGTATGGGATTCAGAGAGCCTTTGGTTGTGAACACATGGCAATTCAGGGAGAATGACATGCTTAGAGAGGGGGGGTCCTTTCCCACATAGGTTACCCTATGTATCTCTTCCATCTGGCTGTTCCTGAGTTATATCCTCTTATAACAAACCAGTACTGTAGTAAGTAAAAACTTTCTTTGAGTCCTGTGAGCTGTTCTAGCAAATTAATTGAACCAAAGAAAGGAGGGGGTCATGGGAACCTCTGATTTATAACCAGTTAGTCAGAAGTACAGGTAACAACCTGGGCTTATCACTGGCATCTGAAATGGGGGCTGGGAGGAGGAGGTAGCAGTCTTATCGACTGAACTCTTAACCTGTGGGATCTAATGCTGTCTCTAGATCCATAGTGTCAGAATTGAGTTGACTTATAGAATACTCGCTCAGTGTCCCCAAAGTTGCTTATGGGTGTGGGAAACCACCTACACATTGGAATTGGGCCAAGAACCCAAAAGACCTTCCTTCTTAGTATCATAGTCCTTCTAGCATAAACCACTTTTGTTGAGGCCTCATCCCAGTAACATAGTCACAGACCCTCTAATTTCCACAGATGTGAACTTGTGTACCGTATCATATACTTACATATGTTATTGTATATGCATTTTGTTTTATAGAGCTGCATTATCAATTATGGAGTCACTAGCCACATGTGGTTACTTTAAATTTTAATTAAAGTTAAATCAAATTAAAAATTCATTTCCTTTGTCACAATAGCCATATTTCAAGTTCTTAATAGCTACATGTGGCTAGCAGCTACTATATCAGACAGCATGGTACAAAGCATTTCCATCATCAAAGAAACTTCTATTGGGCAGTATGCTCTAGTGGCTAGTCTGTAAGGCTCCATTTTCTCCATCTGAAATGCTCTGAGTAGTTTCTAAGTGTTCTAGAGTCCCTCCTGCTTACTCCAGTCTATTTCTCTGCCTTCCCACTTCATACTAATGCTGCAGGTGGAGAATGCCTAACTTTCACTTTTTCATTTTGCCCCTAAATGCTCAGAGACACGGTATTGTTGGAACCTATCCAATCCATAGTGCCAAGGTTAGAGAAGACAGTGCAACATGAATCTGCTTACAGGGATTTAGTTGCAGTGAATGCTGAGCTGCTATTGGGACTAGTTGTAAGCCTATGTATGACCCAAAAGAAGCTTCTCAGGCAGGTTTGTTGGATTTTATTATATAATGAAAACCTTTTAGAAGTTTTTTTCCTTCTAGCTCTTGGTTTCATGCAGACACTTGCCCAGTGGTGTTGTCTTGGGGCCCTTTGAGGTCTATAGGCAGATTCTTTGGTCTCTTTCTTTTCTTTCCCTCCATCGTTTTTAAAAGAGTGCCAAGCACAGGGTGGGTTTTCATTAAGTATCTTGGGAATGGGTGAATGAAGAACTCTTGTTAAAAAGAGCTGACTGTTTCTCTGTCTACCATCTAGGTCATGTGCATTAGCATTCTATCCTTAGGACTCAGCTTCAAGGTAACCGTATAGTGACTTTTTAGCCTATACTGCCTGTAGTTGTATTCCTTCTGCTCATTTGATGGGGGTTTGATAACCTGATGTCCTCTGTCTCTTACATATGGTCATTCCAGTCTCAGCAGTTCTGTCGCTGGCTATGAGCCGGCTTCTTTAGTTTGGACACCCTATCTTACACTCTATATACCTAATCGATAACACTAGTGAAATTGTGCAAGGAACGGACACAAAAGGATTAATGCCCTTTTACTGAACTTTTTTTAGTCTGAAGTTTAGTCTGATGTTACTTTGTCATCAAGCTATGTCTACCAGCCTCCCAAAGGATAAACTGCCTTCATGATTCATATTTATCCCATTTTTCTGATGCATTATTAGACAATGGCCTGAATATACAGTTAGAAGGTGTGTCCATCTCTGTGTTACATCGACTCATGGTAGAGCCTACCTCATGATGCTCACGTACACCTAACCCATGGTTACCACCAGCTCAGAAAGCTACCACCAGCTACAGAATGTATTGTGGTTGTTGTTTGACCTGTTTTCTACTCTAGAAAATGTGAGTAATAACCAGTTATTATCATATTATCTACTGTTTTTAAATTATAAAATATTTCAGCCATAGAGAAAAGTCTGAAAATATATTCTGCATGTTCTTGCAGCTGTGCATCAAAATTCAGTTATGAGCTTATAAAGACTCTTAGGTATTGAGGTCCTTTTCACGTATGCCACCAAGGAGTTGAAAGATGTTTTTGGCCAGCAAAAAGTTTTATCTTATGCTAATGTCCAAATTCCCCTTTTCCATAATATTTCAAGATTTCCTCTTAAAACAGTAAAAAATAAACTCAACAGATGCAAGACTCAGAATAAATAATAAATATATACTACTCCCCACCACATACACAATTAAAAATAAGCCAACTAGAAAACTAGTTATATTCTTTTTTTTTTCCTTTTCGAAGAAAGGAAAAGAGGTTTATAGTATCCATACCTAAGTTGAAATGGTTTATAACATTCTAAGTGAAACATTTATAGATATAGTTGTACCAAATCATCATATTTTCTTTCTTATTCCTCATCAGTGAATAAAACCAAAGGTTTGTTCCCCAAGAACGTTCAGCATCTGAGTTTCTTTGCTGCTAAAAGAAAAGCAGGTAACACTTCTATCATTTCAAAGAGACTGAGGGGGTGGAAATGAAGGAAGAAAGCACTGCTAAGAAGCACAGATCCTATTTTCTTGTAATGTCACTGATAATAACTTAGAAGTGGTAGCTAGAGTACAGATGCTGTATAAGCAAAAATAAATCTATACCAAATGGTTTTTAATGCTTGAAAGGTAAAAGTAACTGCGAAGTTAAAATCAGTTTACTATAAACACCTTCTCCATAGCAACATATTTTGCCAGAGTTCTCCCTGGAGTTTTTTGGCATAATGCTCAGAAATGCTTCAATAGAATATATCTAATGAGATCTTTCTCATTCATCATTTTCTACTGAGAGATGCATTTCCAAATGTAGAAACTAAAAAGTATAAATTCCTCTAAAGAAATTATTCCAGTTACAACATGAATATTACTAATAAGTCTTCTCCCAGCATGAGAAGATTATATGGACTTTAACTAGCAAATGTGGTTCTAAAATAGGTAATCATTAAAAGCCAGAGATAATCCATTTCCATAAAAATATGGCAATTAAAGTGACTGACATGGAATTGTAAGAAACTTAAAGGAGGAAACTGCCCTCAGATATCAAGCTCCTTCCCAAGGCTGGAATCCATACTATATCCCAGGCAGATGGCAGCCCAGCTTTCCTGTGAATACTTCCAGTTTCAAGAGTCCATGCTTCCGCAGAACAGTTCTTTCTATTGTCAGATGTCCGTCTTTCTTAGAAGGTTAATCCTGATGTTGAGTAGAAAGTGTCTCGCGGGAATATCCACATTTTGAGTAAGGTTTTGCCCTTTGAAGCAACACAGAATATTCTCCCATTTGTTACTGTGGGAAGTGACAGCCTGTATTTAATCTTGAGGGCTCAGGATACAACTTAGCAGTAGGAGGTGAGGTTGAGATATTCCTGAGTGACTTAGGAAGAGTCAAGGCCAAACCTATGCATGACAAGGGCATGATATGACTCAGCAGGTTCTGACTAAGGAAAGACAGATGCTCTGAAACCATCCCTCCCTCCAAAAAAAGGTTGGCCATTAATTAAGAAGTCTGTGCTGGATAGGTCAGCCAATATATTTGAGTATCTTCCTTTGTAGATATTTTAAAAATTGTTGTTTTGTGGTTTTATGCTCTTCTTTTTTTATAGATATATCAGGAATACATTAGTAGACCCACTTGGGAATATCAGCAACTATAACAGAGACAGATGTCATTGAATGTTTTTTGTCTAAGTATTGCAGTAAGCGCTTGGACTAGGAAGGTAGAGGATGTGACAATTGTGAGTTCCATCCAGAATTTTTATTATCTTTCTTGAGTGCAGTTCATATTTTTCAGAACTGTTAGCACCCTGTGGTACTGATATAATACGTCCCTTGTGAGGCTTTGCTTTTTCTGGCTTCAAAACCAAGGTCTTGTAGCAGTTTTATTTGCATAGATAGATATCAAATGTGTCATTTTCGTCTTTTTCACTGCTATTCTTTTTTGAAAAATTCAATTACGACTCCACTCATAAGCATATGTATACTAGTTTTTGGGTTTGGTTTTGACTGATTATGCTTGCACACAGCCTCTTGCTTCCCATGACAATTACGTTTCTATCATTACATGCAGGTTAAGGACCAGGGTTGAAGGATAAGAGGCTTCCTAAGTGTTTTCTGCTGCTAGAACCCTTTTCTTAGAATTCCAAATAACAGAACATAACCTTTCCTCCAACCCACTCCAACCAGCCCACACACATCCAATTCTGTTTCTCAGTATCCAGCTCGATGACACCTCCTTTTCCAGTTTGTTTTGACAAACAAAACTTTAAGATATTTAAAGTATACAACTTGATTTGATATATATGTATATTGTGAAGGATTCCCCCCATCAAGTTAGTTAACATATCCATCACCTTACATATTTACCCTTTGTGTGTGTGAGAGAGAGCATTAAAATTCTCTCAGCAGATTTCAATTATGCAATACACTGTTATCAACTACAGTCAACCTGTCAAATGTTACATCCTCAGACCTTATCCATTTTATAACTGAAAGTTTGTACTCTTTTACCTAATCTCTCCTTATTTTCTCCAACCGCAGCCGTGGCAACCATTTTTTTTACTGTTTCTGTGAGGTTGTTTTGTTTTGTTTTGTTGTGGGTATAGTTGTTGTTGTTTAAGATTTCACATATATATGATATTATGGAGTATTTGTTTCTGTCTGGCATATTCCACTTAGCATAATGCCCTCAAAATTCATCCATGTTGCCACAAATGACAGAATTTCCTTCTTTTAAAGTAAATAATTTTATATCATACACACACATAGACACACATACATATATGCCATATTTTCTCATTTCATTTATCTATCAATGGACACTTAGATGGTTTCCATACCCTGGCCATTGTGAAGAATGATCCAGTCAATGAACATGGTAGTGCAAGATATCTCTTCAAAGTAATGGTTTTACTTCCTTTGGATTTAAACCCAAAATTGGAATTGCAGGATCATATAGTAATTCTACTTTTAATTTCCTGAGGAACCTCCATGTACAAACAAGTGGTTGTACTTGTTTATATTACTGCCAACATAGTATAAGAGTTCCCTTTTCTCCACATTCTTGATAGCATTGATTATCTCTTGTATTTTTGATAATACCGTGCTACCGGATGTAAGTTGATATTTCATTGTGGATTTGATATGCATTTTTCTGATGATTTCTAATGATTAGTGATGTTGAGCAACTTTCCTTATATTTGTTGGCCATTCATATGTCTTCTTTGGGAAGACGTCTATTCAGATTCCTTGCTTGTGTTTTTAATGTTTTTGTTGTTGTTACTGAATTGTGTGAGTTCCTTGTATATTTTAGATATTAACCCTAATTAAATACATGGTTTGCAAATATTTTCTCCCATGCAGTAAGTTGACTTTTCATTCTGTTGATGGTTTCCTTTGCAGAGAATCTTCTTAGTTTGACGAGGTCCACTTGTTTAATTTTGCTTTCGTTGCCTTTGCTTTTGGTGTCAAACCCAAAAAAAATCATTGCAAAACTGATGTCAAGGAACTTACTCCCTAGGTGTCCTTCAAGGTGTTTTGTGGTTTCAGGCTTTACATTAAAGTCTTTAATCCCATTTGAGTTGATTTTTGTGTATAATGTAAGATGAGGTCCAGTTTTATTCTTTTGTACATGGCAAACCAGTTTTCCCAACACTATTTATTTCCCAATACTCTCCTTTCCCCAGTGTATATTCTTGGCTTCTGTGCCAATATTAACTGATTATGTATGTATGAGATTATTTCTGGGCTTTTTATTCTGTTCCATTAATCTATACATCTGTTTTTATGCTAATACCATACTCTTTTGATTACAATAGCTTTATAATATAGTTTATTTATTATTTTTTTAATGTTCATTTATTTTTTGAGAGAGAGAGAAGGAAAGACAGCATGAGTGGGGGAGGGGCAGAGAGAGAGGGAGACAAAGAATCTGAAGCAGCCTCCAGACTCAGCTGTCAGCACAGAGCCCAACGCAGGGCTTAAACTCAGGCACTGTGAGATCATGACCTGAGCCGAAGTCAGATGCTTAACCAACTGAGCCACCCAAGTGACCCTTTTATAATATAGTTTAAAATCAGGAAGTGTGATGCCTCCAGTTTTGTTCTTTCTCAAGATTGTTTTTGTTATTTGCAGTTTTCTGTGGTTCCATACACATTTTAGATTTTTTTTTCTATAAAACACACCATTGAAATTTTGACAGAGATTTCATGGACTCTGTAGGTCACTTTCAATCTTAATTGTGAATTATGATGCCAAGTCCAAGAGTGATTGGAGAAGAAGATCACTGATTTAAACGAATCATTTAAATTCAGAAATTATTGAGGATTACATAGAGGTAGCATTTAAACATTGATTTATTTTATCCTTAAAGCAAAGGCAAAAAACAGTTTATATTTTACCTCTTGATCAGAAAATGAAGCTTTTAGTCTGTTTTTTAATATTAAGTATTGTTACAACTATAGTAGCGTATAGGCTTTTATCTCCTTTTTTCTGTTCCTCAATACCTTGTGTTGGGCCAGCTCTACTACGTGTTTTTCTCTATATTAAAAGATTATAGGCTATACTTTCACATATAATAGGTAGTAGCTATATTTATCAAAAATCTTATTAACTCTGCAGTTAGACAGCTGTCAGCCTACATTCAGTATTGTTCTGTGAAACATCTGAGGGACAGCTTGATATTAGGCATTTAATGCTTTAGTATAAAAGGCTTATCCAGTTTTCACTGAGCCATTTAAGTCTGTTTCTAAGTTAGAATTTTACTTTTTTTTAGATTATACATTCTTCAAGCTTCTGTGATTACTAGATAACCAGACATGCATTCAGGAATATTACCTTTTCTATTACTAGATATGTTCTGGAAATTGTCATCAAAAAGGACACCAAATTTAATTTGCTTATAGTTTCGAGTATGATTTTAATTTCTCATCTATTGGGATGTATACATGTTCCATGTACAATAACCGACTCACTTTCTACAACTGGCTATTTTTAAATAAATACATATCCTGATGTTGACACCAAAAAGATTTATGTATATGTCTGATACCTTCCTCAGTGTTCTCATGGGGAGAGAACATGTCAACATTTAACTTGGTGTCCCTAGTGCCTAGCATGGTGATAGGTACAGGGCAACCACACAGTTGGTGTTTGTTGAAAAACCAGTCCACTTTGAAACAACCCTGTGCCTTTGACAATTGCATATATAAAATCTGAAGGACAATTACCTGAGCTTATTTGGTTTTTCTGGAGCACTCTTCTAATATCCCATTTTTTGGGGAGTTATGTATTTGCTCATTTCATATTGGCAAACAATTCTCAAATTTCTTTATAAGGTGTTTTTCCTGATCTACCTACCTTCCTCCATTATTATGACAACACAAAAATGATCCATCATTTTTGAAATCTAACCAGAACAATAATCTATACATCCTTACACACCTAAAATGTAGAAATCTATCTGCCTTGATTTACAAGAGTGCCAATTCTGGGGCGCCTCTGTGGTTCAGTCAGTTAAGCATCTAACTTTGGCTCAGGTCATGGTCTCATGGTCTGTGGGTTTGAGTCTCGTGTTCAGGCTGTGTGCTGACAGTGTGGAACCTGGAGCCTGTTTCAGATTCTGTGTCTCTCTCTCTCTCTGCCCCTCCCCTGCTCATACTCTATCTCTGTCTCTCTGTCAAAACTAAACATTAAATAGAATAGAATAGAGTAAAATAGAATAGCTACGATTCCAATCTGCTGCTGCCTATCATTTTCATCATTGCTCTTAAAAAGAGTCTTTGAGCACTAGTGTCTCTTTTATTGTGGCATTCAAAAGAAGCAAGAGACCAACTGTAATAATCTTTGCTTTTATAACAAACATCCTATCAATCTGCCTTACATAACAAAATCCTCTTCCTTAGTGGTAACTCTTTGTCTTCTAGATCCACATTAACACTAGTGTTACATGTGACAGAACAGAGTCACATTTTCAGTTGGCAGTATTTTACTATTCAAGCTTTATGCAGAATTTTTTCCTGACATGAGTTATCTCAAATGTTTACTTCTTGCCAAAGAAATACAATCTCATTGTCTAAGAATTTACTCAGTAGACAGACTACAGAGCAGAGGAAACATCAGCCTTGCACAATGTTTTTCATGCATAAAATGTAGCACAGAAGTCTACAAATAAATAAAACAGCAGCTGTCCACTGACCCAGCAGGCAGAGTACATCAGTCATCATATAGTCAGCAATAGCTCAAAACTTTGAGAACATTATTTATTTTACATAGTTAACTCTCAGTTGTTCCTGGTAATAGGAGGCAAAGAGGAGCATGGCTCACAGAGTCAAGAATATAATTTTAAAAGATTCATGTTTACCATTAGTTTGAAATATGTTCATCCTCTGTTGTTTTCCTGGAGTTATTTTCAAATAGAAAAACTAATATTTTATTTTTTTGTGTTCTTCTTCACTACTAAAGATTTTAAATCTAGGGCTTACAAGTAATAATTATGAAAATGATCAGAGTAGTAACAGCAGGGTAAAGAAATGGCAACTGAGGGTTAAGATGAGCATCACGTTAGGTTTTCAAGCCATTTTCCAATTTAAATAATGGTATTAGTTTCTAATTGCTGCTGTAACAAACTACCCTAAAATTAGTGGCTTAAACAATTAAAACAATTATTATCTTATAGTTCTACAGGTCAGAAGTCTTACATGAGTCTTATTGGGATAAAATCAAAGTGTTGGCATGGCTACATTACTTGTTGGAGGCTCTAAGGGTGTTTCTTTGTCTTTCTTATTATCTAGAAGTGGATCATATTCCTGGACTCATGGCCCTTTCCTACATCCTTAAAGCCAGCAACAATGGGTTTAGCCTTTTTTGCATAGCATCACTCTGACCTCCTCTTCTGCCCACCTTTCCAATTCTAAGAACTCTTGAGTTCTTACCTTGGGACAACCCAGATTATCCAGGATAGTCTCTCTATTTTAAGGTCATCTGATTAGCAACCATAATTCCATCTACAACCTTGATTCCTCTCTGCCACGCAGCCTAATGCCTGTGCCATTTTCACAGGTTCTAAAGATTAGCACATAGTCTTGGAGTCCATTATTTTACCTTCCATAATGATAAAGATCATATTTCAAACCACAAATGTGCTTTTTGCTTTTGTCTTTTCTAATATATTTTTACTTGCTAGACCGTAGCTTTCATCTAGCTATAGAGGAAACTAGAAATTTTAAACCATGTTAAAGAAAGGCTTTTTAAAAATCCAGTTTCTGACATTCAAAAACGAAACAGTTAAAGATAATTAATATAAAATTTTTTTGACTCTGCCTTTAGTTTATCAAGGTCTAAGTCTGGAAGAACTGCCCCAAGGAGTTCTCTCATATGACAGAGAAGATATTCCTTCTCTTATAGTCATAGTCGTATTGCTGTAGAGTAGAAGTATATAAAATAGTAGAAGTTAGAGAAAAGTTGGCCATTCCTCAGACCCCAGTGAGGATGGAAAGAAGAAAATTTGGAATTCAAAAATGTGGCATGAAAGTCACAGAGGGAAGTAGAAGGAGACAAACTCAAATGTCATCAGCTACAAGCACCACAGCGCTCTTGAGAAGGACATGAATTTGGATTACACCAACCCCAGGTGGTCAGGAAAACTGACCCAGTGACCAAAGTAGCCATGGCATAACTGCCTAAGGATTTTGCTCTGACAGGAGATTTGGTAAGACACATCTTTCCCTGTACACTTAATATCATCAAATTGAAAGAGAGAAGAGAAGCTAATGAAACTGGTAATTTATCTAGAAGAGATCGAGCCTTACACAAAAGGATTCATTGAATTATCGTAACATTCTGTGTTTTAAACTAAATACTAAAGATCATGCAGAGCTTATCACAAACCATCAAATTAGTTAGGGACAAAACAACAACAATTAGATTTCTGGTCACTTTACATTCAGATACACAGAGAAAAATATATCTTCCTTAAATCTCTGTAACTGGTGTAGTCTTTATCCCAAATCCCTATCGACTGGTTATTGGGAAGGGAGGTAGGCTAAAGATGAGAGAATTTAATTTTAGACCTATTTGTTCAAACTTATCCTGCTCTGATAATATAAACAATGTCTCTCTGGAGAATAAAATTCAGCCTGTGTCCTCTCATTTTCTTAATCCTCCAATTCCCTTCTCAACTTCTTTTCCAGACTGTGTCTGCTCTAGTGGGAGCAGAAAAATTTATCATGCTTGCTTCTCTGTTCTCCAGGAAAATAGTCCAATTTATCCTGATTGTGGGGTGGCCTACTGACCTCTGATGGCAATGCAGTGTGCTTGATCACTTCGCACTTCATACTGTTGGCTAAAATAATGCTCAAGGGAAGCAACAGCCATATCTCTCTTTTTGAGCCCACTTTCCCCCTCAGACTGTGCTGACCACAGATACCTGAGTCTCTTTCATCCAGTCTCTAGGGCCAGAACCCCACTATCTATGAAAGGGTGATGTTTTTCTCATTATAGTAGGCACATGGTAATTCCGTTGGCTTTCAACTAAGTATCTATATCCCATTGGAACTAAGTGAAATTCAGGAGTGCTAGCCAAAGTCCTTCTGTCCATGACCGTACATTCTGCTCCTTTGATACGCATCCTCAAGTGGGTACACAATACCCGAAAATATTCAAATATTCTCTGAAGTGTTTAAATAAATATGGATCAAGAAAGGGCCTTCTGCTGTTGAATTTTCCCTCCTATATCTTACACTCACTCATAGGCTTTATCCTAGACAGAAGAAAGAGGAATACGCATCTCCTGCTCCATTTACCTCTCTTACCTTTCTTCTTCTCACTGTCTCTAAGAGCCTTAACTTCAATGGCTTTCTTTTTCAAGTAGCATCCTCTTGACTTAAGCTTAATAGCAAGAACAGTCTCTCAAATTAAATTGCAAGTAATAACAACGAACTCAAAAAAAAAAAAAAAAAAAAAACCTAAGCAAATTGGTACACAGAGAAAGGTAAAACCATCAGCTAATAAGATGTCAAGGTATGCAGTTGAACATCATGAACTACTCTAAATAAACCATTGAACTCTGCTAGGTCTCCTTCTCTCTCATTTTCTCTCCTTCTCTACCCATATGTTTTTCCTGCCCAGTAATATCAGTTCAGTAAGTATCAGTGTGAACCATCTTCCACCACATGCTGGTGAATAGGACATCTTTTCCATTCATCATGATCATCATGCTGGGAAACACAACCTCCTTCACTCAGCAGCTGAGTTTTACATTTTATAATATCTTCCACCTAGAAATACTGATTCATAGTTCCCCTTAAAAATCTAGAAAATGTATCCTGGTCTGATTTTGATTACATATCTACTTCAGGACTAATCAAATGTGGCTAGGAGGAGAGTCAAATAAGATCATGGCTAGCAGGAATCTATTTCCCTAATGTGGAGCCTGTCTCAGAGAAGGAAAATCACTGTGAGAGAAGTTAACCCAAGATCGCTGCTATCATTTAAAAACTTGAACCCCCTTGGTCCCAATTCCCTCATGGAATTAAAATGACCTTTTGAAAACTTTGTTTCCCCAAAGGGTTTGACTCATACATCCTATTTACACAAGAAATAGAAACAACTGATAGAATAAAATCCTAGGGAACATTCTTCACCTCTCATATTCCAGCCAAAAATGGTTACAATCAGTAGATCTATTCATGAAGGTGGGCTTCTCTATATGGTCAGCATGAAGCAAATGTCCACCTTGGGCTATTTTATTATCTTACCACAAGTTTCTTAGAATTGTGGAATTCGAATAATGAAAGTTCCTTAGAATTTCCAGTATTCAGTGTAACAGACAGTGGAGAAAGTTTCTCCAGTTCTCAAATACTAGAGATCACCATAAGGCCTTTGTAAATTCTCTGCATCAGTGATTCTCAAAGAGAACTGGCAGCTTCAGCATCAAATGTGAACTTATTAGAAATGCAAAGTGGGAGAATCCTATGCAAGACTTAACTAAATCAGGAACTCTGGGGTGGGATAAGCAATCTGTTGTAAAAAACCCTCCAGGTCATTCTGATGTGTGCTAACATTTGAGAACCTCTGCTCTATAAGTCTATAATTAGACCAGATAAGATATATTTTCGACTAGACTATATCTTTCTGAGAAGTGAGAATTATGGTCCTTACTTATATAGCATTTGGGGATCCTTCCCTGTTTATTTGCTATCTTCAAACATCCAGTTACATTGATAAGAATTCTGACATGCAAAGATTATCTCAGAAATCTAAATTTAATTTTCTAAGATACCTTCGAAAAACTGGTCAAAAACTTCAATTAGCCCATATTTGCTTCTCTTTTTAGATTGACAGGTGCCCATTACTATACATTGGAATTGTTGGAGTATTAATGTGATTGAGTCTTTATAGCATTTTATTGTAGTATCATTAACTTATGGTGATTATTGCTTTGTTGGAATACTATTGAAGAATATTTCTGGCTATTTCTTTCTTGAAACCAGTGCTTTTTTGGGTGTTCTTCACTGTTTTATCCTACATTTGACAATTTTTAAACCAAAATTAATCATTACATCTTTTTTTATTTTTCGTATTGTTCATACTGATTTCTAGAAAGAAACGGTGTATTAGACATTTTTAAAGATGTACTTCATTGTTTCTTTTCTTCTTACATTTGATTTCTTCCTTCAGATGACTTCCTTAGTTATTTTAAAAACTTGTGTTCATTTTTTCCACATGAATAAATGATTCTCAGGGCTGGCATAGAAAATAATTTAAAATATATAGAAATATCTAGTCCTCACTCAAGATCAAATTTAATGAGAATAATTAGTTGTTGGGATATAGAGAATTATTTCAGTGTAACAGTACCCAAATGATGACAATGCATAGCTAAGATCAAGAACCACTGACATGTATTCTCCTTCAGATCCAAGTTCTTAATTCTTCGGAACATTGTTTTCAAGCTGCTATGTTAGAGTCTATTTTTGTGTGTGCTGCTAATGGATATTTTCCAGATCTGGATGATGCATCTGCACTACGGGTAAGATCTAGATTATGTTTAATGTAAGGTGACTCCATTTATTTGATGCATAATGGCACCCAACAGTTTCTCATAGGGCATATTTCCAAAGTATGGGCAATCTGACTACAACATAAAATACATCATTTACCACTAGTCTTGAATCGGGTATTTAGCTGGCTAGATTCCCTTCCTCCCTCACATTTATAATAAGCAACCCTCCTGAAACAGCGTATTAATTACAAAAGAACTTTTCTTTTTTATTGCCCTTGCTAATATTATATTACTACTGAAAATAGAAGTCAATTGCAAATGTCCCCGATTTCTATTTATAGCATATATTTCAGTAAGTTCATGGAAGGTACATAATAGGTGTGCAATAAATTGTCAAAGGAGTAATTTAATGATTGATATATGCCAATATCGAAATAAATTTGAGATAAAGATCCCTGATTGCATGAAGGTAACCTGCGTGTATTGTTGTTTGGATAATTTTTTTGATTTAGAAACATGGAAAATAGTATCTAAATATACTTTTTTGAGTAACATTAATATAACTTACTGATGATATTAGTGATTCATTTTAACTTCCAAATGTTAGTGTCCACATCTCTAAAATGACGATCCCCCGACTTGCTGTAGAAACTCTTCTCCTTTCCTTAAACTACTACTGTTTTTTTTTTTTTCCACTCCAGATATTATAAACAAAGCTGCATTATCTCAGAACTTTCTGTTCAAAAACAGACAAATCAGAATGAGTTGTGGATTTTAGTAAATCTCTTAAGGGCAGAAAGCTGTGTTACTTTGTACTGGTTACTATATTCTAAGATTTCAATTTTAGGAGGTTTTAAGTAGAAAGAATGGACAAAATGATTGCTAATTCCAGATGCCAGAATGGGTTTAAGTACTAGGGCACGGCAAAGACCAAAATACGATGCAATGTTTCTTTGCCAGGGAGGGAAAGGCGAGTCATAATACCATGTCATGAATTCAGTGAGTTTATGGTCTGGCTTTGATTAAATGTTGACTAACTAAAAGTTCAGAAACTAGTAGAGTGATGAAAAATTTTGAATGAAGGAGTAGGACTAGCCGAGGACAAATAAGTTTAAATACTAATAAGAAGTCTAAGTAAAGTTCCTGGTACTTGTGACTGTAATGCAGTGAGATTTGCTGACAGACATGAATGCACGAGATTTTACCATTGGTGTTTGTGCTCTTATCTTTACGTGGTTAATGTATGTACAGTAAAGTATACACATTTCAGGTATACATGTTGATTGATTTTTTCATGTATATGTTTCCATTCACCTATGTAAGCATTTCTCAGAGCAAGCTGTCACCTCAAGAGCTTCCCTCATGCTCCTTAGGGGAGTCAAGAACACCCTCCCCAGAGTTAATGATTATTCTGATGTCTATGTAAATATATTAGATTTCCATGTTCTTAAACTTTACATAAATGAAATCATACAGTATATATTCTTTTGTGTCTTTTTTCCCTCTACAAAAATTTCCAAACTTTGTCATGTTGCTACATATAGTAATAGTTTGTATGTTTTTATAGCTGAGTTGTATTCTGTTGTGTAAGTATTGTATGATGTGTTTATGCATTCTCCTGTTGGTGTATATTTGAGTTGTTTTTGCTTTTTGACTAGTTTTTTTATGAAAACTGCTATGAATATATTTACACATGAATTTTTGTAGATATATGCATTATTTCTCTTAGGTAGGAGTGGAAATGCTGGCACAATTGTTGGCTTATATTTTTCTTTAGTAGATATATAGTTCTCCAAAGTGATGTAACTAATTTGTATTTCCACTATCAATGTGTGAGAGCTCTAGTTATTCAATATCCTTGCCATTATTTATGTCTGTCAATTTTATTAATGTTAATCATTCTGGTAAATGTATAGTTCTCTAATTTTTTTTTAAGGTTTATTTATTTTTTTAGAGAGAGAGAGACAGACAGTATGAGCAGAGGAGGGTCAGAGAGAGGGAGACACAGAATCTGAAGCAGGCTCCAGGCTCTGAGCTGTCCGCACAGAGCCCAACATGGGGCTTGAACTCACAAACGTGAGATCATGACCTGAGCCTAAGTCGGACGCTTAACCAATTGAGCCACCCAGGAGCCCCTCTAATTGTGGTTTTAGTTGCAGTTCTCTGGTGACTAATGCTGTTGACCAACTTGTCAATCTTTATTTGCCATATGGATATCTTGTTTTGTATACCATTGGCTTAAGTCTTCTTCCTGTCATTTTTAAATTGGTTATTTTTTTTGTATTTTTCTTGCTATGTAGGATTTTTTTTTCATGTATGGTAGACAAGTCATTTGTCAGATTACCATCTTTCTGTTCATGTCCTGCATATTTGAATTCTTGTGTCTTTTGCTCCCCAAAAGTGCCTTTATTTAGTGAAGTTTCATCTGTAAATGCTTACTTTATTCTGTTTCAGAAATTTTTGACTACTCTAATATCATGATAGTATTCCTATATTTTCTTCTAGAAGCTTTATTTTCGTTTTTGCATCCATTGTTCAATTTGAATTAATTTTTTAAGTATGATATGAGGTAGACATCAAGACTTTTTTCCTCAAATGGATACCTATTTGCTGCAGCATCATGGCTAGAAAAGGCCATTTCTGACCCTAACATAAACTGAAGTATCGTAGTACAAAGTTACCCTCTATATGTGTATCTATTTCTTGACTCACTTTTCCATTCATTTTGTCTATTTGTTTATCCAGACACTAATATCACACTATATTCATAATTATAGATTTATAATAAATATGAGAACCTGGTAAACTTACTCAACCAAGTTCATCTACTTCTTCAAAATTGTCTTGGCTATGCTAATATTTTTTGTGTGTTTATTTAAATTTATAGTATCATTTTGTTAACATATACACACATACACCTCTTCTGGGATTTTAACTGATATACATTAATACTATATACCCATTTAGGGAGAACAGGTATTTAAAATATTGAATTTTTCAATTCTTTAACATACAACATCTCTAGTTATATACTTCTTATTTTTTTTATTTTTAAATCTTAATTCCAGTATAATTAATGTAGAGTGTTATATTGGTTTCAGATATACAATTAGTGATTCTGAAATTTTATACATTGCTCAGTGCTTGTCAAAATAAGTGTACTCTTGACCCTCTTCATCTATTTCACACATTCCCCATCGCCCATCAGTTTGTTAAGAGTTTGTTTTTTGGTTTGTCTCTTTTTGTTTGTTTGTTTCATTTCTTAAATTCCGCACATGAGTGAAATCATATAGTATTTGTCTTTCTGTGATTTATTTCACTTAGCATAATACTCTCTAGATTCATCCATGTTGTTGCAAATAGCAAGATAGGATTCTGTTTTAATGGCTGAATAATACTTCATCCTGTATGTAGACATACATACACATCCTTTCCCATTAATCTGTCAATGGACACTTGGATTGCTTCAATAATTAGGCTATTGTAAATAATACTGCAATAAGCATAGCAGTACATATATCTTTTCAAATGACTGTTTTTGTATTCTTTGACTAAATAGTAATGGAATTAGTAGATCATATGGTAATTCTATTTTTAATATTTTTGAGGAAACTACATACTATCTTCAACAGTGGCTTCACCAGTTTGCATTCCTACCAATAATGTCTAAGGGTTCCTTTTTCTCCACATCCTCACCAGCAGCAACAACTTTCTTGTGTTTTTGATTTTAGCCGTTCCGACAGGAGTGAGGTGATATCTCATTGTGGTTTTGATTTTGATTTCCTGATTATTAGTGATGTTGAGCATCTTTCCATGGCTCTATTGGGCATCTGTATGTCTTCTCTAGAGAAATGTCCTTTCATATATTAATGGAGGGTGCACAAAATGAATCTGGAAGCTTTCCTTCCTCTCCTAATTTATGGAATATTTCGTGAAGAATAGATATTATCTCTTCTTTAAATGTTTGGTAGAATTTCCCTGTGAAGCCATCTGGTCTTGGTCTTTTCTTGGGAGTTTTTCAATTGCTGATTTAATTTTATTGCTAGTAATCAGTCTGTTTAAGTTTTCTATTTCTTCTTGATTCACTTTTGGAAGGTTAAATGTTTCTAGGAATTTATCCATTTCTTCTAGGTTGTCCAATTGGTTTGTATCTAATTTTTCATAATATTCTCTTACAGTCTTTTGTATTTCTGTGGTGACACTTATCCCTCCGCTTTCATTTCTGATTTTATTTACATTCTCTCTCTCTTTTTCTATTTTCATGAATATGGCTGAAGGTTTATCAATTTTGTTGATCTTTTCAAAGGACCAGCCCCTAGTTTCATTGATTTATTCTATTTTTTGTTTGTTTCCATTTTGTTTATGCTCTAATCTTTATTATTTCCTTCCTTCTACTGTTTTTGGACTTTCACTGTTCTTCTTCTAGATCCTTTAAGTGTCAGTTAAATTGTTTATTTGAGATTTTTCTTCTTGAAGTATGCCCGTATTGCTATAAACTTCCCTCTTAGAACCACTTTTGCTGTATCCCAAAAATTTTAGACTGTTTTAATTTCATTTTCACTTGTCTCCATATAGTTTTTTATTTCTTCTTTGACTTCTTGGTTGACTCATTTATTCTTTAGTAGCATTTTATTTAACCTCCATGTATTTGTGGTCTTTCCAGGTTTTTTCTTGTAGTCTATTTCTAATTTCATAGCATTGTGGTCAGAAATGATGCATTGTATAACTGCAATATTTTTTTAATTTGCTAAGACTTCTTTTGTGGCCTAACACGATCTATTCTGGAGAAGGGTCCATGTGCACTTGAAAAGAGTTTGTATTCCATTGTTTTAGAATGGAATGTTTTGAATATATCTGTTTGATTCATCTAGTCCAATGTCACATTCAAAACCACTATTGTTAATTTTCTGTTTGGATGATCCATTGATGTAAATGGGATGTTAAAGTTCCCGACTATTATTGTATTACTATTACTTCTTTTATGTTTATTATTATCTGCTTTATGTATTTAGGTGCTGCCGTGTTGGGTGCATAAATATTTACAATTGTTATATCTTCTTTCTGGATTGTTCCCTTTATATAGTGTTTTTCTTTGTCTCTTTTTACAGTCTGTATTTTCAACTTAGTTTTGTTTGATACAAGTGTTGCTGCTGCCCCAGCTTTCTATTGGCTTCTATTTTCATGATAAATGCTTTTCCATACCTTCCCTTTCAATCTGCATGTGACTCTAGTCTGAAATGAATCTCTAGTAGGCAGCATACACACGGGTCTTGCTTTATAGCCATTCTATCACACTATGTCTTTTGATTGAAGCAGTTGGTCCATATACATCCAAAGTAATTATCGATAGATATGTACTTATTGCCATTTTGTTACTTGTTTTATGGTTATTTCTGTAGTTCAACTCTATTGTTTCTTCTCTTGCTCTCCTGTCTCATTGCTGGCTTTCCCTAGTGATATACTTGAATTCCATCCCATTTATTTTTTGCATATCTATTACTGTTTTTGTTTGTTTGTTTGTTTGTTTTTTGTGGTTACCATTAGGTTTACACATAGCATCTTATCCATTTAGCAGTCTATGTTAAGTTGATGGTTTCTTAAGTTTCAACCCATTCTAAAAGCACTAAAATTTTACTCGTCTCCCCCTGCCCCACCACGTTTTAAGTGTATGGTGCCATACTTTACATCCTTTATTTTGTGAATCCCTTGAATGATTTTTATAAATATACTTAGTTTTACTTCTTTTGTACTTCTTACTTTTCTTACTCTTTTTGATGGTCTTTTCTTTCTACCCAGAGTCCCATTTAACATCTCTTGTAAAGCTGGTTTAGTGGTGATGAGTTCCTTTAACTTTTGTTTGGCAAACTCTTTATCTCTCCTTCTGTTCTGAATAATAGCCCTGTTGGATAAAGGATTTTTAGTTTCAGGTTTTTGGGGTTTTTTTTCTTCTTTCAGCACTTTTAATATATCATGCTACTCCCTTCTGGCCTGTAATGTTTCTGCTGAAAAATCAGCCATTAGCATTATGAGATTTCCTTTGTATACAATTATTTTCTTTTCTGTTGCTATTTTTATTTATTTTTTTAATTTCTATTTGTTTCTATATTTTTCAAAATTTTATTTAAATTCTTGTTAGTTAAAATACAGTGCAGAATTGGTTTCAGGCATAGAATTCAGTGATTCATTACTTACATACAACACTCGGGGCTCATAACAATTGCCTTCCTTAATACCCATCACTCATCTAGGTCATGCCCCACACACCTCCTTCCATCAACCCTCAGTTTGTTCTCTATCTTTAAGAGTCTCTCATGATTTGTTTCCCTCTCTTTTTCCCCCCTGTTCATTTGTTTTGTTTCTTAAATTCCACATACGAAATTATATGGTATTTGTGTTTCTCTGACCATTTCACTTAGCAAAATACACTTGAGCTCAATCCATGCCATTGCAAATAGCGAGATTTCATTCTTTTTTGATGGCTAAGTGATACTTTTCAAATACCACATATTTATTATCCATTCATCAGTTGATGGACATCGGGCTCTTTCCATAGTTTGATTATTGTTGATAATGTGACTATAAACTTTGGGACGCATGTACCCCTTTGAATTTTCAATTTCACTAATACGGATTTACCCAATCTCTACATCCTCGCCAATATCTGTTGTTTCTTGTGTTGTTATCTTAGCCATTCTGACTGGTGTGAGGTGGTATCTCATCATAGTTTTGATTTGTATTCTCCTGATGATGAGTGATGTTGAGCATCTTTTCATGTGTCTGTCAGCCATCTAGATGTCTTCTTAGGAAAAATGTCTGTCCATGTCTTCTACCCGTTTTTTAACTAGGTTATTTTTGGGGGGTGTTGAGTTTGATAGGTTCTTTATAGATTTTAGATGCTAATCCTTTATCAGATATGTCATTTGCAAATATCTTCTCCCATATTATAGGCTGCCTTTTAGTTTCATTGATTGTTTCCTTTGCTGTGCTTTTTTTATTTTTAAAGTCCAATAGTTCTTTTAGCTTTTGTTTGTCTTGCCTCCAGAGACATGTCTAGTAAGAAGTTGCTCTGGCTAATGTCAAAGAGGTTGTTGCCTGTTTTCTCCTCAGGATTTTGAAGGTTTCCTGTCTCACATTTAGGTCATTCATTCATTTTGAATTTATTTTTGTATATGGTGTAAGAAAGTGGTCCAGTTTCATTCTTCTGCGTGTTGCTATCCAGTCTTCCCAACACCATTTGTTGAAGAGACTGTCTTTTTTTTTTTTTTAATTTTAGAGACAGCGTATGAGTGGGAGAGAGGAATAGAGGGAAAGTGAGAGAGAATCCCAAACAGGCTCCACCAACGCAGGGCTCAATCTCATGACTCTGGGATCACAACCCAAGCTGAAATCAGGAGTCAGACACTCAACTGACTGAGCCACTCAGGCACCCAAAGACTATTTTTCCATTCGATATTCTTTCTGGCTTTGTCAAAAATTAGTTGACCATACAGTTGTGGATCCATCTCTGGATTTCGTATTCTGTTCCATTGATCTGTGTGTCTGTTTCTGTGCAGTACTATACTGTCTTGATGACTACAGCTTTATAATATACCTTGAAATCTGTAATTGTGATACTCTAGTTTTATTTTTCTTTTTCAGAATTGCTTTGGCTCTTCAGGGTCTTTGTGGTTACAAATTTTAGGATCATTTGTTCTAGCTCTGTGAAAAATCCTGATGATATTTTGATGGGGATTGCATTAAATGTGTAGATTGCTTTGCGTAGTGTAGACATCTTAGCAGTGTTTGTTCCTCCAGTCCATATGCATAGAATGCTTTTCCATTTCTTTGTGTCATCTTCAGTATCTTTCATAAATTTTCTGTAGTTTTCAGCGTACAGATCTTTTACCTCTTTGGTTAGGATTATTCCTGGATGCCTCCTTGTTTTTGGTGCAATTGCAAATGGGATCGATTTCTTAATTTCTTGTTTTGGAGATATCTCTGCCTTCTAGTATTCAAGCCCTTGAGTAAGGGCAAGACTTGTGTTTTGCTTCTAATCAATAGGATAAGGCAAAAATGAAAGATTTCAATCCCATGATTATGTTACATTCTGTGAGTCTGGCTTTTCTCCCAACAAACAAAACTCCAAGACCAGATGGCTTCACTAGTGAATTGTATTTTTAGTCCCTATTTCATTTATTTCGGCTCTAATCTTTGTTATTTCTTTCTTTCTACTATCTTTGGGATTCATTTGTTCTTATTTTCCTATCCTTTGAGGCATTACATTAGCTCAAGGTCTATCTTGTTTCATGAGGGAGGAATTTTTAACTATGAACTTCCTTCTTAGAATTGCTTTTACTGCATCCTATACATTTTGTTACATTACATTTCCATTTTAATTTGTCTGAAGGTGTTTTTTATTTCTCTTTTAATTTATTCTTTCACTCATGGTTGTTTTGTAGCATATTGTTTAATCCCCACATATTTGAGAATTTTTCAGTTTTCTTCGTGATATTAATTTCTAGCTTTGTACTATTGTGGTCATATATGTGCTTAATATGGTTTCATTTCTCTTAAATTTATTGTGGCCTAACATATGATCTTCTCAGAAAATATTCCACGTGCACTTGAAAAGAACACTGTATTCTGTTGCTTTTGAAAGGAATATTCTATAAGTATATGCTAAGTTTATCTGGTCTGGTGTGTCATTTAAGGCTGATATTTCCTTATTGACTTTCTGTCTGAGTGATCTATCTATTGATGTAAATGAAATGTTAACAAAATGTCTAATTGGTGGCAGCAGCAACTATTCTTTTCAGGAAATGAGTCTATGATGTTGGAAAATGGTGATTGTATAATATTAGAAGAAGGAAATGCAGTCTCAAAATTTCACATCTAAAATACGTATTTTTAGCTATGCAAAATTGATTAACAAGCCAAAAAATAAATAGATAAATGACAGAAGTACAGATTACTAGAAAGATAGACAGACCAAAAAGAATAGTATCAACATGCTAACAATATTCCCGAGTCTTTGTTATGATTTTTGAGAGTTTTTATATTATTCTTTATGCCTATATTTTCAATTTTTCTGCATTTATATCTTATATCCCAATATAAAAAGTATCTGAAAAATAAATTATTAATAAAACAAATATTCTATTAAAGAGAAAATAATGAAAACAATTTAGTTTTTTTTCAGGTCAGTTACATATCTCTCTCTGAGCAGAGAATTTTGCCAAATATTTTCAGCTTTTGATACCAATCTTTGCTAGAGGACCACTAATTGCATGGCACTAGCCTTGTGATAAAGATATACAGCATATTTCTCTGGTTGTACTCTCTGTTCTCTCTGTGAGTTTCTAACCTTTCAAGTTCCTCCCAGTTAATTCTGAAATTTTCCAGAAAAAAATTATATTTATTCTCTTCAGTAGTCACTGTGCACTCCCTTCCTCAGCTTGCTGTACCTGTGTCAGCAAATGAGGCAACTACTGCTGCTACAAAATTGTTATACACACCTGTGCCTTAGCAAAGCTTACGAAGTTGCCAAAAAGCCACATGGAGGTGGCAGAGCCAAATCCCTTTTTCTGTCACTTCCATTCTATGTGAAACCATCATGACCCAGTTCAGGCTTTAAAAACCTGACCGTGTTGCATTTTGGAATACTAGGACAAGCATAACTTCAGGGGTCATGCAAAGACCCCTGCAACAATATAGCCTTCAATTTGTATAGACCTTGAAGACATAAAGCCTGCTTTCACAGATATTGTCTCACTTTATTTTTGTGAAAATCTTCAGCAGGCATAAAATGTGTTGCCTAAAATTATTTTTCCATCTTACATATAAGCAACATGACGTCCTTTGCAGTCATAGTCAGTCCAAGGACATGCACCTAGTAAGTGGTAGAGCCAGAACTCAAATAAGCTGCCAAGTCTAAGATTGTTTGTTATGCTCTTTCCATAAAAATACTGTGCAACCTAGCCACGAGCATCAAATTCTATGTATTATTTAAAGACCGTTGTGATTATGCATATTTCATAAACCAGTACTGATAAACAATTCCTAAGAGGAGGCCGGAAATGTTAAAATCATTACTTTCAAAATAAACCTTTTCTGTGAAAAGTTGTGCTTTCACAATCTCACGTTAGAGAAGATGTATCAATGTCATGTGTTTTTTCAATGCAAAATAAATGCCTTGAAGAGGGACTGTTTTGAATGTTAAGCTCTAGAGCATCAACCAAATTGCTGACATAGTGTTAAAAATAATTAATAACATCAAAATATTACCAATTAAGTTGAAATTTTGAAATAGCATCTCTTGTGTTAGTTATGAAAACATCAAAATATATGTGAATCATTAGGAATCATCTCTAAGGAAAGATGAACTATCTTAAATCATGCTTGTGTTAAATTTGAAATAGAAAAATTAAATATTTTAATTGAAATATTTCAGTGAGAAATTTGTTTTCTTTGTTATTCAGAATGAAAATATTTTCAGGATTCACAGGAGAAAAAGTCACAAAAACATACCAACTACGGATCTTTACCATAGGACTAATGTAATTCAGATATATTTGCATCATTTTCTCCTAATTTTTTTTAAAAGTAAAAGATAATTCAAATGATACATAATTCATTTTTAATTTTAAATAAAGTAACTCAATACAGAAAAAATTTAAAAGATCAAGCACTCAAAGGTGAAATGCTTTTGGAGACTGTCATGAAGTGGCTCTGCTCTCTTTACTCTGTCCTTGCTCTTATCAGAGGATTGTTTTAGTCTCACTTTAAAGCGTACTTGGAAATATTACTGCCTTCATAGGATCAGGCAAAATATTGATTCTTTATAATAGTGGGCTGTTAGAGGTTGTCTTCATCGTGCAACCATCTGTCCTTATATACACTTGGCTTCTTATAGCAAACAATATCCTTCTGTTTCAGTTCATGTTAAGGTGTGTGGAATACCTCCCTACCTCTGGAGTGGGGCAGGTGACTCAGTCTGGCAAAAAAAATATGTGGTTGTCCTGTGTCGCAGTGATTGGCGAGTGGAAGGCATATGACTGGCCCTCCCAGGGCTATCAACATGACGTTATGTCCTATGTGAAAGCAATTCAAATTAGAATTTTTGAAAGTCTTTTATTTGAATCTCTCTTTTCACCCTTCTCCTGATACTCCAAGAGATAAACTGGGTCATTGCCGTGATCTTTAGCCTGGGCTTTTCTCTCAAGGTTGTTTTCCTCTATAGTACAGTCTCCTGTTCCATATAGGGTCTGACTTCATGTCCAGTTCAATTATTTCCAGTTTAAAAGTATTCCTGAGAAGGAATCCTTACACACTAAGTGCCTTGATGCATATAATTGGGTAAATGGAAATAATGAGTAGTGAAATATGGATAATGGCAGCCTTTTCTCTTTGGCCCTCTGAATTTTTTTCCAACCAAAAAATGAATAATTGGTACAATTAAGGTTGGCATGAAACTTAAATGATTTTTTTAAACCACATTTTAATCCTTAAATTTTCTTTACTGGAATCTTCCAGTTTATTGATTTCAGTGTGCTTTTATTTATGATTATTTTATTACATGCATTTTTTTATTTTTATAATAGTTTATTTTCAAATTGGTTTACATATAACATCCAGTGTTCATCCCAACACGTGCCCTCTTTAATGCCCATCACCCCCGTCCCCCCTCCCTCACCTACCTCACCCTCAGTTTGAAAGCAGCTAGGGATAAACGGGCCTTGACTTACAAAGGCAGACACATTACGGTAGTAGAGGACTTATCCACAGAAACTTGGCAAGCCAGAAAGAAATGGCAGGAAATGTTCAATGTGATGAACAGGAAGGACGTGCAGCCAAGAATCCTTTACCCGGCCAGCCTGTCATTCAAAATGGATGGAGAGATAAAGGTCTTCTCAAACAAACAAAAACTGAAGAAATACATCACTAATAAACCAATCTTACAAGAGATCCTGAGGGGGACTCTATGAAGGAAAGGTTGCAAGCAACACAGAGCACCAGAGACATCCTTACAAACATGAAACCTACAGACAACACCTTGACTCTAAACCCACATTTTTCAATATTAACACTGAATGTAAACGGACGTGTATTTTTAAAAGCTGTCATTAGTCCATCCATATGTCCTTCAAATAATAAAGAACAATTGATTTTTTATGTATTTGTTCAGATCTCCAAAGCAAATAGTTGTATCTCCTATTTATAAATTAGCTGAGAGAAGTCAATTTGAGGTGGCCATTTAGGAATTTTTAAAAAGAATACCTCATGTCTTGGCCAGTGACAAGAGCTGACAGCACCATAGCCATTCTGAAATCTGGGATAGTCACTATATTGTGTCCCTTCTCATAAATAGATGCCTTTCAGGAGAAATAGTGGGAGTTAATATCCAAGTCATAGGAGAGGAGGGACCAAGAGGTGCCTTTAATAACCATGTCTATACCAATTGCAAGTTACAGGAGCCTAACTCAAAGCAGCTAAAGAAAAGCAGTGTATTTGTATATATAACTGGGATAAAGAATAGTATTAACACTAGACATGCTTTCTAAGGTAAGGGAAACAAGAGCAAAAATAAACTATTGGGACTACATCGAGTAAAAAGCTTTTGCATAGGAAAGGAAACCATCAACAAAACAAAGAGACAATCTACTAAATGGGGGAAAATATTTGCAAAGGATATATTCTGTAAGGGATTAAGATCCAAAATATATAAAGAACTTATACAACTCAATACCAAAACAAACAATCTGATTGAAAAATGGTCAGAGGGACTGAATAGACATTTTTCCAAAGAAGATCTACAGATAGTCAACAGACACGTTAAATATGATGCTCAATATCCCTCATCATAGGGAAATGCAAATCAAACCACAGTGAGATATCACCTTACACAAGTTAGAATGGCTAAAATCAAAATGATAAGAAATAAAAAGTGTTGGCGAAGATATGGAGAAAAAGAAACCTTAGCATACTGTTTGTGAGAATGTAAATTGGTACAGATACTGTGGAAAATAGTATGGAGGTTCCACAAAAATTTAAAAATAGAAATACTGTATGATCCAATAATTTGACTACTGGGCATTTACCCAAAGAAAATGAAACACAAATTCAAAAAAATATATATGCACCCCTATGTTTATTGCAGTATTATCTATAGTAGCTAAGATATGGAAGCAACCTAACTGTCCATCAATAGAAGAATAAATAAGGAAGAGGTTGTGTACACACACACACACACACACACACACACACACACACACAGAGAGGAATATTATGCAGCCATTAAAAAGGATGAAATCATGCCATTTGAGAAAACATAGATGAACATAGAGGACATTATGCAAAGTGAAATAATTCAGGCTGAGAAAGACAAATACCATCTGAATCCACTCATAAATGGAATCTAAAAAAAATGAATAATAAGAAAACCAGAACCAGACCTATAAATACAGAGAAAAATCATGGTTACCAGAAAGGAGGAGGGGATGGGGTAGGTGGCCTGGGCAAAATAGGTGAAGAAGACCGGAAGATACAGGCTTCCAGTTAGAGAGTAAAGAAGTCATGGGAATAAAAGGCCCAGCATAAACAATACAGTCAATGATACTGTAGTAGTGGTGTAACCAGACAGTGGTAGCTACACTTCTAGTGAGTACAGCATAATGTATAAACTCACCAAATTATTATGTTGTACATCTGAAACTAATGAACTATACTAAAAATAAAAAAGAATAACATGTTAACACTTATTCAATATATGCCAAACATATTTCTAAGTGTTTTATATGTTTTAACTCATTTTATCTTCACAAAATCCCTATGACATAGCAGTTGCTATTTTTATCATTGTAATCCTTCTTTGATTTTGTAAGGAATCAAGCCATAGAGACATTAGTGAATGGGACCCAATAGCTAATAAGCAGCAGAGCTGAGGTTTGATCACCTGCCTCTGGGCCACAGAGAACACAGACTGAGTCATCAGACCAGAGTGACCCAAATGCAAATATTGCTGGCTCCTGAGGTAGCTCCCTGGACAAGTTGTGGGAACTGCCACTGAAGTCTTGATAGCAGGTTCATCCAGTCAGCTCTGCCTGTCTCTGCCTCTGTCATTATGTTCATCATATCCCCTCTTACTTATACTGGCCTTTCAATCTAACAAAGACCCTGACCTCCAGCAGGCTCAGAGTACTTTCCCTGGGTGGTAAAAGAGTGTTTGGACCTGGGTCATCCACTCCCGTTCCCTAACTTGGAGTAAAGCAATTATCCAAGGCAGGAGAATTGGACAGGCTGCTGGACAGACAGAAGCAAACAGCTCTACATTCCCCCCTAGTTCCCACTTGCAAAAGGTAAGTGGTTTTGCTCTGTTTGTTTTTTTTTTTTTCTGTAAAACTTGTTGTTTCTAAGAAAACAAAAAATAGGACTCTATGTCTTACATGGATTTCAAAATCAATTCAAGGACATTTTAAGAATTAGTTATTCTATTTATGTGGTTTAGGATCTAAGAGTTTTTCAAGGTCCATGAAATGTTCTAGGAGATTGAAAAACCGATTGGCTGGGGGTAAAAAATCTAAAAATGTCAAAATATGTAAATATCTAATTAAATGTTTCTACAGGTAACATATTGGAAAGATAACTGTAACCCAACTCAAATTGCATATAGGTGGATTTTAGTAGGTTTGGTATAAAGAGAACTAAGTTCTCCAAAAGGAAGAGGTTCCAGAGCCTCTGCAGGACTCACTAATTCACTAATGTAACTCTTGGAGGACCAAAGTACCCAAAGGAATCAGAAAAACAGTGAATGTTGTCATCACCCTGTGAATTTCACTTGCTGCCTTAATCCACAGTACCTTAAAACAAATGGAACTGTTAAAACTTTGGTTAGATGTCCCTGGCGGTCTAGTGGTTAGGATTCATCACTCTCACCACTGTGGCTGCATTCAATTCCCAGTCAGGGAAGCCTTTCTTCTGGGGACATCTGAGTGGGTCAGTCAGACGAGCATTGGACTCTTGATTTCAGCTCAGGTCATGTCTCACAGATCATGGGTTCAAGCCCCAAGTCGGTCTGCCCCACAGAGCCTGTGTAGGATTCTCTCTCTCCTCTCTGCCCCTTCCCTGTTCTCTCACCCACACATGCTCTTTCTCTCTCAAAAATAAACAAACTAAAAAAATAATAAAATAAACTTTGGTTTCTAAGATTTCTGTCAAAACTTCCTCAAATGAGAAACTCTTCATCCTGTGATTGCTCACAGGATATAAAGATGGTGACTATGATTTCTAGAACTATTAAATATATTTGTGGGGCTTTTAAATGAAAAGTCTTGAACTAAGAACAAAGTTTCTTGATTATTGTGGTTAAACTTAGAATGGTCTGTACTGTTTAAGTAAGACCTTAAATCAAAAATGTGGACTGGGGCTCTTGGGTGGCTCAGTCAGTTAAGCATCCAACTTCGGCCCAGGTCATGATCTCACAGTTCGTGGGTTCTAGCCCTGCATTGGTCTCTGTGCTGACAGAGCCTGGAGACTGCTTTGAAATCTGTGTCTCCCTCTCTCTCTGCCCCTCCCTGTTCTCTCTCTCTCTCTCTCTCACACACACACACACACACACACACACGAATATTAAATAAAAGAAAATGAGGACTTGTCCTTAGTTTTGAATGTAAGTTCTAAGAGCACTTTGTCCTTAGGCCACTAACCAAACAAATCATCCGATTTGCTCATCCTTGTTCATAGTTTACATTGACAAGGAGAATCTCCTTTTCCTTTCACTGCGATGCTTTATTACTCTGATTATAGCGGAGTTTTTATGTGTGGCCTGAATGGCTCCTATTTTAACTTAGGCTTCTACATCTCCATTGACTTATGAATACAACCAGATAGACAGGAGAGGTAGGTGAACTGACATGAAGTCTACCTCATGATGCCTCTTTATTTCAAACTTTCCATACTCTAACCTGCCAAGAGAAAGTTGTAAAAAAAATTGAAAAAGAAAAATGGATAGTGATCACATGTCAAAGATTCATCCAATTAATTAATTAGGAAACGAACAACAAGACAAGAGAGCTGATTCCAAGAGTATTTGAAAAGCACTTTTATTTAGCCGGTAAGGAAAGGAATACCAAGGTAAGATTGTTAAATAAAAAACTGGTTTTCATGCTGGGGAATAAAAGCAAATTTGCAGAATCATACCTCTAAAATCCTACCTCGTCACTTGGATTTTTTGTTTGTTTTTTCTTTGCAGATTAACCTCTAACTGTATAAGCATATAAAACACCTGGGCCTTTGTTAGTAAAACAGAATTACATCCTCCGAGAGAATCAGAGGAGAGTTAAACAGATTTATTAGCATGTGATCTAGAATGATATTAACAAATTAAAGACTTATCAGTTTGCTTTATTTCCACTTTTATATGCATTATGATTTTCCAGAATATAGTGATTTTAGATTACGGGCTTTGGATCAAACTGCTTTGGTTCAAAATCTTCCTCCTACTACCTCTGTGTACTTAAAACAACTTACTTAAATTCCCTGTGCCTTTGATTCCTAATCCTTAAAATGAGGGAAATAATCATGAAATTTACTTTATAGTGTTATAGGAATTCAAGGAACCTTGCATGTGGCAAATAACCCATCAAGGTTGGCATTTCAAGTTTGGCTTCATTTTGGTCTTTTTCATTGCAGCTACAAGGTGGGCTTCAGCAATTACAACTTTGGGGAGTTTTGCTGGGGTTTTTTTTTTCCTCTCACCTTTTTCTAGACATTCTATCATTACCTTGGTTTCATTTCTCTATGTCAGTACCACGTTGCACTTAATGCTGTTAAATTTTATGAATCATGTTTCCAGTTGGTTAAATTTATTTGTTGTTGTGTTCAAGTTAGTCTATCAGCAAGGATGATTAACATTGCTACAAATAGGATAAGCATATCCATGATCTAGCTCCAAGTCATCAGTCGAGAATTATGTAAGATTGGCTCCAGAACCAATGCACTGACATACGTAAAGTTCACTGAATTTCACATCAATATGTGTCATGCATTGGATTGGTAACAATGACGCTTCTGTAGTTTCTTCAGTGACCTTAAAACTATACTATTACTTCTTCTAACATTTATACTTTAAAAATCTAGATGGCTCAGTCTCGGATTCATGCTTTTGCTTTTTCTTTTTCATTTTACTCGTCTTTTCCAACTTAGTGTCTTTTAAGAAGTAAAAACTGAAACTCAGACTTCACATTTGGATATAAGAAGATATTTCATCAGCACCAATGATAGTTAATTAAATATAAATAGTTTACAAATGTGATGGCTAGCAGCCCTTTAAAATTTCCAGGTATTTACTCCACCTTGAATAATTTAAATTAGAAATGCAAGCCAAATGCCAAAGGTAGTATTTGGCAATGTTCTTGATTAGAATATCTGCATGTAGTATTTGTTTATTCAGCAACTGAAGTGCCCTCCCTGGTTGTTTTGCTATTTGAAGAATCTTCATAGAATCTCAAGTACTTGTTGTCACTGAGGCAAAAACTAATTTGCTTCCCATTATAATATCTGCCTTTCCATTTGTGTATTTAATTGTGGTGAGGTCTTGGGAGTAGTTTCTGACTTTTACACAAGGAAAAATGAGAGAGTACAGTTGTTACTTTTGACAGCTCACAGATAAAAAATGATGGAAAATAGGTTGAAGGCTGAATTAAACCCAAACTATAAAGGCCTTAATTAGTGGAAGCATAATTACAGGGAGCTATTGTAGAATAAAATCTAAATTGTATTAAAATATTTTTTCAACTGATTTGAAGATAGAAAAAGCATGCTTTACACTACAAGCACTTTCTCTAAATTACTGCCCATCATTGAATTTCATAAATTAAAACTGTGTGCTGAAATAAAAGCTTGTTGCCACCATTCTTTTTGTTTAGTTTGGTTTGGAATGATTTCCTAAGGAGTTTTAGAGCCATAATACTGTATCTTCCTGTTGTATATGTAGGAAACTGTCCAATCATTTTCAAGACCAGGGATATCAATAATTATCAAAATGTATAGATGATACGAAGCTCCCTCCTTACAAAGTCACTTGAGCAATAAATGAGCAATTGATTATATATACTCAGCAGCACTCTTGGTATAACCAGGAATGCTAGGAAGAGCTAAAAATGATGCTTAGATTTTTTTTGGCTCTCCTTTCTTTGGTCCCAAACACTCTCCAAAAAGGCATAAATAAACAGGGATATAACAAAAAGAAAAGAGAATGGAAGATAACCAAAAATTGTGAGTTCTTATTACTACACAATTTTAAGCACAAATATCTACATATTTAAGAATTCATAATGTCCTAATTAATTAAGCTCGATTCTTTAACAAAATTATATGACCTTCCAGAGTTCCCTGTCTGTAGTTGTGGCTTCTACATTTTTACATTTCATTAAGAAAACAACTACAACTCTGTTTTCACCCTTATTTTACAAAATAAAGTGTATTTTTTTTAATTGGGAAGAACATTGTTACAAATGAAGGAAAAGTCCCTCTAAGGGGGTTAAAATGAACATGTCATATATGAATACATTATGCTTTTTTACTTTTTATCATTTGTCATGGATTGGGCAAAATTCTATTACTGACAAAGGTTTAGGAATCATTGGACCAGAGGTTAAAGTAGGATGAATGGACCTTTCACAATGTAGCTCCAACCTACCTTTCTTCTCTCATCTTCTGCAAATTTTACTTATGAATTCTTAGCTTCAGCTGCACCAAACTGCTTGTCACACCCCCAGAAGACCACAGTCTTTGGCATACAGACTTGACGTCTGATCCCCCAGTCAGCTCCTTCATTTCTCCGAGCCTCACTTCTCTCACAGAGGCAGGACATGATCATAAGATCATGCTTTGGACTCTGGCTCTACCACTTAGGCAGCGTGACGTTAGGAAAGCCATTTCATCTTTGTGCACTTCAGATTCCTTATCCATAACATGAGGACAGTAACATTGCCCGCTCCGTTGACTTGTGTGGGTTCAATGAATTAAGACAGGAGACTTCAAATGTGTAAGCACATTTATCAGTTTTCTATTGCTGCATAACACAACTACCCCAAAATTTAATGGCAGAAAACGATTTAGCATTTTTCATGGGCCTGAGGTTAGCTGGGGAGTTCGTATACTCCACATATGTCACCTGGGATCACTCACGCAGTTGCATTCAGCTGGGGAGGAACTGTGCCGGAAGGTCCCAGCAGTCTTCTCTCAACGTTAGTGACATGGCGTCTCCGACTCTTTTCCATATTCCTTCCCTCATGTGATATCTTATTCTGTTTTTCCACATGACCTCTCTTTTGCAAGGTATCCTGGACTTCCCAACAACAGGACAGCTGGGTTCCAAGAGAGTAAAAGCAGAAGGACTAAGCCTGAACTGGCCAAGCTTCCCTTCTGCTTGCTTCCGATTGGTAAATGCAAGTCTCTGAGGGAGAGCGAAATAGACTTGGCCTCTTGATAAGGGGAATATCCTGCTTATATAAGAATGGGAGGAATTGTAGGCAGCCATATATGTGGATAGAATAGCACAGCACAGGGCCGCCTGGGTGCCTCAGTTGATTAAGCGTCTGACTTTGGCTCGGTTCATGATTTCCAGTTCATGGGTTCCAGCCCTGTGTCAGGCTCTGGCTGACTGCTCAGAGCCTGGAGCCTGCTTTGGATTCTTGTTTGCCTCTCTCTCTGTCCCTCCCCCACTCACACTCTGTCTACTGTCTCTCAAAAATAAATACTAAAAATATTTTTTTTAAATAGCACAACACATAATAGAGTTTAGTTATTATTATTTATAAAATGGAGTGAATGCCCTCTACCCTTCTCAGACTATTGTAAGGATTGAGTGAAAAAATAAAGCGATGGAAGGCACTGCCTTTGTTGTCATTGAGGCCATTACTGCGGATTGTTAGTTGTAAAGAGTCTCACCCTGACTGTATTTTTGGAAGCTGGGGGCAGCTGATATTCTGACATTCGGGGTAGCTGAATCATCCCAGCACGTGATTCCCAGGCCTTCAGCAACACAGCAATGAGAGACCACATCTACCCCTTTCCTGCCTCTGCCCTAAGACTGTGCCAAGCCCCAGGTTGTCCTTAGTCTCTCTGCCTCTTCATAAAAAGAGAGGTGTAGGAGAGACACTGGTATCTGAAAAAGTGCTTTCATGGAACGATGTTGCCTGTAAAAACAGAAATGCTGATTACGTTCTCTAGAACTTGAGTTGAAACATGTGTTTGGTATCCATGGGCTGATGTGAAGAGGTAAACTTCCCAGTTTGTTCGTTTTTGCCCCTGACTTGGAAAAAATGAAGTTTTGAACCTGAGCTGTTTCTGAAGTAGAACTGATAGTGTCAAGGATATGGGCTTCCAGGCCTAATTTTATAGAGACCTAACTTTCAAAAATAGTTAAATATTATTTGCAGTTTATAATTCATTGTTCTACCCAAAGACTAACCCATTTACCAAGTCTCTATTTCCTGCCAATCCTTTATCTTTCTAAGCTCTTTCGTACCAAACCTCTTTAAACAGTTAATGTTGACTCTCTTTAAAATGAACAAAATTCACATAACACATTTTAATTTAGGTAATATCTGAACTGCTGAGGTTTTTATATGACCGTATTTAACTTCATAAGTAATAGATTTAAGGAATACCCTGTGGAGACATAAGAAAATCCATTCTTGTGGGATTTTTGCAATTAGGACAAACATGTCTAGAATTATACAAATTTCACACCTCTCCACATCTAGAGAGTAGCTTTTTATCACTATGAACACCAATTCTCTTTGGCGATTAATATTTATTCCCACATGAATTCTTAAATAATAAATTATTATTAGTCTTCTAGAGGTTTAGTTTTTTGCTATAGCAACTTTGTTCAGTTCATCATATTTTAAAATGTAAAAGAGCAATTTATATTCAACTTTACCATGTGTTTTTATTTAGACTGCCCATTAATTTGGTTCTAGAGTCTCATTTCAAATTAAACTTGAATTTTAGGCAATAGCAGTGTTTCAGCAACTGTTATAAAGGACTTTAATTTTGTACTCTCAACCTATCTTCACACTCAGTGTAGATTGTAGTAGTAAATGATTAAGAAAGTTTCTAATTTCATTATGGCTACTTCAGTATTATTGTATATATATCGATAGTGTCAAATTCATTTTTAAAATTGTTGAAGTATTTTCAAAAACATTATTGCAGATGTCGATAAAGATAAGTCAAGCAACACATGCATGAAGTTTTAGGGACTGACTTCCTTTGTTTTGTTTCTTAAAATATCCTGCTGGGTCTGCCACCAGCAAGGGCACCCTTAGCCCATATTATTGTAATGTTCTGTTCTGTCATGCAAAGTAGCACGTGGTGCATACTCTCAATGGCAAACGCACAGTTGACATCAGATTGCCACTTGCAGAGCCCAGGCTAATGCTATTGCCTCTTCAAGAGAAAAGTCAGTACAATATTAGCAGGAATCTAGAAGATCCTTTGGAGATTGTAGTTTTACTGGGTACTCCTATAATGTTCTCAGGCATTTAAACATGTCTGAATTTTTAGATTTGATCAGATTAAAGCAAAAACAACAGATTACAATCGTCACTTTCAGATTTTATTAGTCTGACCTTGCCTTTGGAAAGTAAGTAGCATCTTCCATCAGCTCTGAAACCAGTATAGGTTCTAAGGGTGAGGACTCAGAATCACTGCTTCTGGGGTACTACCTCCTCAAAAGACCTTTATTCCAGGTCACTTGGGTGGCTCAGTCTGTTGAGCATCCTGCCATTGACTTCAGCTCAGGTCATGAATCCAGGATCATGGGATTGAGCCCTGTATCAGGCTTCACACGGAGCACAGAGCCTGCTTAAGATTCTCTCTCTCTCTTCTTTCTTTCTCTTTCTCTCCCCTCTTCCTTCCTCTCTCTCCCTCTCTCCCTCTCCCCTGCTTGTGTGCTCTCTCCTCCCTCTCTCTTAAATTTAAAAACAAAAAAATTATTCCACACATGGCTCCTTTCTACTATGAGCATTTTATGCCATTCTAACATCCATCTTCCTTCCTTCCTTCCTTCCTTCCTTCCTTCCTTCCTTCCTTCCTTCCTTCCTTCTTTCCTTCTTTTGTCCTAATTCTTGCATGGTGATCATTAAGTCAGTCATTTGGTCTTTCTCTCTCTCATTCTGCCTTCATTTATTTAAAGGACAAAACATGATTTTAATTAGGCTGATATGTATAAAAGCACTATGATATCTCTATATTCAGATATAAGAAATGATTTCCCTCATGTAATTTATTTTTATATTTTAATGATAAAAATAATAAGATATTAAGATTAGAAAAATGCTTAATAAGCCCATAATACTAGACAACCAATATATTGTACAACTCTATTAATCTGTGTGTGTATGTGTATGTGCAGACCTCACTTTCCATGGTAGTGTGGAGCCACAAATAAAGACCATTCAAGGTAAATGTACAAAGCAATCCTAATGATCAATGGGAAAATTTATATATGTACCATGGTCTGTAAAATTATTGTCAAAATATTAAATACTCTCCTATCAATTATAAGTGCATGTGGGAGTTTAGAATTAGTAAAACATGTATGTGTTTAGTAAACTGTTATTTAAAAAATTAGAAATATTGAGATTTGAGGGATGGCTTGGGTGGTTCAGTAAGTTAAGCATCCGACTTCACCTCAGGTCATGATCTCATGGTACGTGAGTTCGAGCCCCGTGTCAGGCACTGTGCAGACAGCTCAGAGCCTGGAGCCTGCTTTGGATTCTGTGTTCTCCTCTCTCTCCGCCCCTTCCTTGCTCATGCTCTCACTCTGTCTCCCAAAAATAAACAAACATTAAAAATTTAAAGAAAAAATAAATATTAACAATTGAAATGTTTATGTCTTTGTAAAATTTATTAAAATATACACACATTCTTAGTGGCATTATTCATAAGAATCAAAAATTGGAAACAAATAATGTCTATCAGTTGATAAATTGAAAAATATGGTACATACACACAATGGAACATTATTTGGCTAAAAAGACTTTGAATTACTGATACATGCTACAACATGGATAACTCAAGACCATTATGCTAAATGAAAGAAGGCAAATATAAGATACCACACATTGTACAATCCCATTTACATAAAATGTCCAGAGAAGGCAAACCCATGGAGACAGAAAGATTAAAAACCTATCAAGAAGAGTTTGAATAGTGATCTCCTTCTTCATATCAATATAACTTATGATATGTGATGATCCTCTTTTCTATGCTTTAGTAAGTTGTCATCCTCATTTTTCTAAGTGGGAAATCTAAATCAGCTTCCGGGATCTTATCCATTGCACTTTCAGTACTGTGAAATATTTCTGAGCATTTAAATTATAATAACTAAAATATATTCATACTGAGAATGTGCAAAGCAAGGAAGAACTGCTTGCATTGTGGAGTGTGGTGTGTGTGTGTGTGTGTGTGTGTGTGTGTGTGTATGTGCGTGTGTAATCTTTGTTTCATAGAATTTATTATGTCAGTTGTAGATTTCATTCAGATCCAAGTAACAAATCCCAAGAAAGCCTGAGAAAGAGTGGTTTAAACATACCAGTTGTTTAGGTTTTTCTGTTTTGTGTGTGTGTGTGTTTCCACATTAAACAAAAAGTCCAAGGTAGATAAGTTATCAGGTACCCAGCTTCCTTCTCTTTACAGACAGCCATCCTTACCTGGTAGCTTTAGTTCTCATACTTTGTTTCATGGTTTCAAGATGGCTGCTCTATGTGTTGCATGACACTGCAGGAAGAAAGGGAAAGGCCAAGGGCAGGATATATACGAAGAGACTCCATCACATTTTAAAAGAGCTTTCTTGGAAGATGCTCCTATTGACTTCTGCTTTCATCACAATCACCAGACATGTATCGTATGACCAGCTCTGGCTGTGTAGCAGACCAGCAAATGTTTATTTATTTTGAGTCTAGTTATACTGTTTCTCTTTAGAAATTGGAGTTCTGTTAATTAAGAAAAAGAAGGTTAGAATAGAATTGAATAGGTAACTCACAGTCTTGGGACCTTAAGTATATTGCAATTCACTTTATTACAAAGTTTTTATACACTGTTACCCAACTTTAAAAGCCTTGTGCTGGAATGTTGTATAATATTTGATCAAAGATGGGTATCATTAATCACACATATTTTCGTTTTGTTGAGTACCAGATTTGTTGCTGATTTTTCCCTTTATTTGGAGATTTCCCTTAATGGTGTTCCAAAGTTATTAACATTTTAGGTCCTTAATAAAATTGTCAATTTGGAAAAGTCATTCTTTATTAAAGTTGAACAGGGAAAAAATGTAGAAAAACGTTCCTCCCAAAATTTACATCTACCTTCACTTGGTCCTTTGGTTAAAATAATTTTTTTCAAACATCAACATTCAAGATTAAAAATATCTTTTTATTCCATTTGATATTGTTTTATTTGCTAGAACTTGAAAATTTTCATTTCATACTATTTCCCTAGGCAAATATACATTAATTTACATTTGTGATTCAATAAGTGGACTAACCTAGGGCTTAACACTAACAATTATCCTTGTTTTTATGGACTTAATTGATGCTGCAGACAGTGTGTATTTTGTGCTTGCAAATTTATACACAGTTTGCAAGGATGGGGGAAGTGGGTACAATTTTTTTTTTACATAATATGATTCCTAAATGTAAGTTAAGTGTTGAATCTTATGCTCAGCAGAGGAAGTCGTAGTCTATTCCTGCATGAAGAAAACACTACTATGTAGACCCTATAATGAGATCTCTGTTTTAAACAAATCATGTAGACAAACCTAGGTTCTCTTTTGGGATATTTTTTTGTTATCTGATTTTCACATTAATCATCGACTTTGTAATCCAACCTCATATAAGATATGGGTACAATTTAAAAAAAAACTTCTGGGGGCGCCTGGGTGACTCATTAGGTTAAGCGGTCGACTTCGGCTCAGGTCATGATCTCATGGTCTGTGAGTTCGAGCCCCGCGTCGGGCTCTGTGCTGACAGCTCAGAGCCTGGACCCTGCTTCGGATTCTGTGTCTCCCTCTCTCTCTGCCCTTCTCCTGCTCACGCTATGTCTCTACGTCTCAAAAATAAATAAACGTTAAAAAATTAAAAAAAAAAAAAACCTTCTGCATTACATACAGCTCATTTCCTTTTGAAACTGTCAGAAGTTCCTCTGATAGATCATTCTCTGGATGTGATTGCTAGCCAATTCCTGAGTGTCGATGATGGTTGAGTATAACTGACAACTAATGAAGAAGCAAAATCTTAAGAATCCAATATGGTTGGTGATCTTGGTGTCTAAGAGTTGTTTATATTTGCCTTTGAAATATGAGAGACTTTGCAAGTTGTGTTCTGAGATTAAAGTAATGATGAATTTTAGTTGTCTGGGTGTTCCCCAGGAATACACTGACAGACAAGACATGCTGACTATGGGTAAGGTGGCTAGATGCACACCAGACAGTTGTGGGGATTGTCCTTAAATATGCTTGAGAAATTGAATCAATTAGATATATATATACAGTAATAACTAAGCTGACTCAATGGCATAAGGAAAAGTCAGGTTTAATAGAAAGAGAAACCAAGGACAGGCATGATTTTTCTTTGTGAATAGGTGTTTAACTATTTATGAAGGGCATTCGAGAGTTTTCCCCACATGAGCAAAATCAGACTGGTAATTTTTAAGCAAATATTCTCACTTATACACAGTAGTTGACAGCTGAAGTCTACAGCGATACTGCCTACATTCTAGTCCTGGCCCCAGCACTGCAGTGTGTCACCGTGGTGAATTACTAAATAATCTCATGCCTTAATTTCTTCTGTGCAAAAAAAAGAAAAAAAAAGTTCATAGTAGCTGCCTACTTCATAGAGCTGTGAAACTAAACGATAATATATAGAAAATGCTCAGGATAGTGCCATGCAGTTGGGAGTGCTCAATAAGTGTTAGAATCATTGTTACTATTATTACTATTATTATTAATAATTTTTATTTTATTGAATCGAAGAGCATCAGGAGTAAGCCATCCATCTTTCTATGGTGGAATTGCTTTTTGTCATGTCTTTCTCTTTCAGTGTATATCTTCTTGTCCTGGAATCTTAAAAATTAAATTGTCTTCACGATAAATGTATTACCAGCCTTTCATTCACATCAAATGCTCATGGAATTTCAATAGCAAAAAGTATAGAAGACATCTATTCCAATCAGCTCTTTGTCACAGTGGGTCAGGAAAATTCCAGCACCGGCCCCTCTGCCTTTTACAGTGCCTGCTCCACTTTCCATAATGCTTTGGCAGGAATATCTCTGTTTCTTTCAACTTCTTAAAGTAGAAACATTCCCGAAAGAAAGCGGGGAGTCTCTGTGGTGATTGTCTTCACTCTGGAAGTTATTTTTTAAATGTATTTTTGTGCTGGTTGTACCCCTGTTTCTTGTCTCACTGTTGTCTTTAACATATATCAAAACCAATTTAAAAGCAAGAAAGTGCAAATGTCCCCATTGTAAGAAATAAATCTGAGCCATTTTCTCTGATCAAACCATGAAAGTTGCCCCTGGAGAGAGCCTGAAAGAACAAGGGCTATGGAGACCTTCCCCGGACTGGTGTAATAATTCATTTTTGTGCATTTGCAATGCTAGGCTTTACTATGCAGTTCTGCAGATACAAGCCAAGAGCCAGTAGTGTGATTAGATTTTTAATCCCATTAACTCTAATTGCTTCTCAGAAGCTGTATACTTACAGTATGTGTCTGGTTTTAGAAACGCAGAGGAAAGGGAAAGTGATGAAATATTTCCTTCATTCTGGACAGAAAATCGAAAAGCAAAGAAAACAGTGCAGAGGCAACAAGTTACGGAGAGATGCAGGCAGTTTTTTAAAGACTGTGTACGATGATTAGATATGCCTTGGGATGCAGAAATCTTCCTGACTGCCCCGAAGTTTCTGTGTAGGAGGGCTCATCTCCCTGCTGTTCATTCCTTGGCATTGGACTTTGACACCCTTATTTGTTTTTGATAGTTTGCCCACAAATTATTGCACTGAAGAGAATGAGGCTCCGGGGTTAAACATCTTCTATTTCACAGGGTGCAATTCCAGTGACTGTCTTTGTGATTCCAAACAAGGTCTATTAAACACAAAGCTGACCTAGTGGAACTGATAAACACAATTGCTTTAAGGAAATGGAGATGAATTGTAGCTGAGGTTTAGAAAAATAGGAAAGCATAATTGAGTGAATTAAAAATAATTTTAAATCACAATTATAATCGTGCTTCATTTATTTTTACCCTGCCAGTTCCATGTCTCATGGTCTGTAATTTGAGAATATTTCAGTGTAGCTAGCCTTACTGTTTAAAAAATGAGGTTATTAACCAAAAAAAAATCCCTTTTGCTCTGCAGAATATCTATAGCTTGTGAGAACACTGCACTAAAAATGGGGTTGTTTTTAGGGAAATGGCAACCTGGAAGATTCAGCTGTTGGTGGAAAGGGGATATGTCAGTTGAATGACAAGAGAAAAGAAATGGAAAAGAAAAGACCAGTAATGAAATCTGCTTTCTCTAGAACCCATAGAGCAAGTAGAACAAGAGAGAAGGGGAGAGAAGGAGGAAAAGGTGGAGTATGTGAATGTGTCATTTAGTGAGAACAATTGTACTCAAAAGGGGCATGTGAATGTTTTAAAAATAAGGATCCTAAGTCCCCCACCAAGATCAGCTTGGACCCACTTTTGCAACCCTCTGCTTTGATGATCATATTACAGGATGTTTTCAAAAATGCAAGGAATCTTTTAAAAATAGTTTTGTATCTCACGCTGCTCTAAAGAAGACAAGGTTTATTCACTCTAAACCTTCTTATGAGTCTCAGGTTGAAACAGCATGTATTATTGGGGATAAACTTAGTATGGGACTGTAGCTTACTCTGAGACTCAGGTAGTGTGCGCGCACCTATACATCGGAGAATTGGGATCAATGGAGGCAGACACGGGCATATTTAATATTTGTGAAATACTTAATGGAAGTCTAGTCAGGAGCTGTTATAAGGACTTTTATTAGAGAAACTAGAATTGGGTTTAATTCAAGCTTCCTACTTTGAAGCACTTACTGGCTCATTGTTACCTGACCTTTAACTTCTCTAAGCCTGGATTAAACTCATTGGCAGGACACTGACTTGTGCCCTTTGAGGCATAGTACTGTGGTTAGAAAGCTCCGTTTAAGTGCCATCATTGCATCAGATTGTTGTAGTGGCTTAATTAGCATAACATGAATATGAAGAGTGCTATTAATATAAAGTGCCACTGCACAGTCCCCCCACTCTGGGGCTCTGTGTGGTATCCCACCGGTTTGCAGGCAAACTTGCAGATAAGAACAGAATATTTTGCAGAGAGCAAGGTTAACCCTCACTTCCGTGTGAGTGGATCAGCGCCATTAAAAACAATGAATATGTTATATTGTATTAATTATCATTTAGAGCTTGTTTCTTCCCTTGGACAGAAAGTGACCTGCCCAGCATTAAAAGGAGCTATTCTAGAGAGTACTGAAACATGCCTCATCTACATTCATTAGGATGGCATCAAATTAAAGCCTCAGAATGTTTCTGGAAGACTTCAGAATGGATGTCCAGTAAATTTCAGGGCCATGAGATTGCTTTAAATTCTTAATCACTCCAGGGCATCTGAGTGGCTTAGATGGTTAAGCCTCTGACTCTTGGCTTCAGCTCAGGTCTTAATCTCACAGTTTGTGAGTTTGAGCCCCTCGTAGGGCGCTGCGCTGACAGCTCCCTCTCTCTTTGCGCCTCCCCCACTCTCTCTTTCTCCCTCAAAATAAATAAACTTAAAAAAATAAAAATAATTTTTTAATCATTCCAAGTTTGAATTATCAATTAAAAAAGAAAAAAGTCAAATAAGAATAACTTAAGATATGACAGCTGAATTGGCCTTCAAACAGCTAATATGTCTGTTTACTTTTTTTTTGGATTCTATTTAGAAAACAAAGAAATGAAATATGCTGTGTGCAATAAGGAAGTGTAACAATAATCTTGATCCAACATATTTCCCTTTTTCCTGTTTTGTTGGGAATAGTTATGAGAATTTTACTGGACAAGTGTAGAGATTGGAAAGGGGACATTGCACCTACCTGGAAACGTCTATTTATAGTGCTCCAGATGGCCGTCTTCTTTCCCCATTTCTCTAAAAATATCTTCTCTGCCTTTCTCCCATAGAACAGAACTCTAATTTAGCTTACCTGAAATGTCTACCATTAACTACTTTTTTTTAGATTAGTTAACAAATGTGAATGTTCTGTGGCTAGTGGAACACATTAAAATACGTATAATCATCTACTTTTTCAAAAAGACATTCATTGAACACTTGCCTGGTAGGGAAGATAAGGATGAATCAATCATAAATCCAAGAGTCAGTCAAGGAATCTTTAGTACAGTAGAAGGATTGGAATATGTACCAAAGGGTGACCGGAGGCTGAAAAGGGGTCACTAAAGGGCAATAGAAATTTTAAAAAGGATGAGATATTTTTCTCAGTTTCTCTGTGGGGATGCTATCAGCATCTTGGGCAGAATAATATTATGTTTAGAATCCTTAGCTGTTGTCACCCACTAATCTTGTAAAGACATAAAAAGCTAAAATATTCACATATTTCCATAAGTTATCTAAGCATTATGAATTGTCATTGTTGAAAATCAAATATTTCTTGAAGATTTAAAGGAGATTTATTGGAAGACATAGATCTAGGACCATGTCTTCTATACTAAGGATGTCCTAAGCATGCAAATTGGGATGGAAAATTCATCTAGGCCTAGGGAACTGTACGAGCAAAACCATAGAAACTGTATCTATAAAACAGTGTGCGGTCCATACAAAACCTTACGGAGGGTAACGCTGTATTGCTATAGGATGAATTCAGGACAAATTTACCTCATTAACACTGTTTTTTAAAATATGGAACCTAAATTATTTGGGGAGTCAGAAATAATACCTCATAAATCTATAACAGAAAATTCTTAAAGCAACTGATTATAATCATCTGCTCAAAATTTATTTCAGACTTGTTTCAAAAGCTAAAAGTAATCTCAGAAAACGTAATGCAAAGATTTTTATTGGACTAGATAAAATGGTGATATAATAAAGGCACACTTTGTTAAAGTTAATTAATTTATCACAGGGATGATCCAAGATCAGTAATTTATGGGCAGAGAAGTTATTCTAACTTACTAAACAGAATTTTTTAAAAGAACCTCCTATTGATTTTTTATTAGAATATAGTTGACATATGTTATATTAGTTCCAGGTGTACAACATAGTGATTCAACAATTCTATATAGTGCTCAGTGCTCACCATGGTAGATATAGTCACCATCTGTCACCAGTCAATATTATTACAATTTGATTGACTGTATTCCCTATGCTGTACTTTTCCTTTCCATGACTTATTTTGTAACTGGAAGTTTGTACCTCTTAATCCCCTCCACCTATTTTGTCCATCCCTCTCATCCCCCTCCCCTCTAGCAACCACCAGTTTATTCTCTGTATTTATGCTTCTGTTTTTATTTGGTTGGTTTAGTTTCCTTTATTTTTTAGATCTCATATATAAGAAAAATTGTATGTATTTTTCTTTCTCTGTCTGACTTATTTCACTTAGCATGATATCCTCGAGGTTTACCCATGTTGCACGAATGGCAAGATCTCATTCTTTTTTATGGCTGAGTAATATTCCAGTGTGTGTATGGTGGGGGCACATCTTTTTTCTCCGTTTATCTATTTATAGACACTTGCATTGCTTCCATATTTTAATTATTGTATATAAATGCTGCAATAAACATAGGGGTAACTGTATTTTTTCAACTTTGTGTTTTCATTTTCTTCCGGTAAATACCCAGAGTGGAAGTACTTTATCATATTGTATTTCTACCTTTAATTTTTTTTGAGAAACCTCTATACTACTTTCCACAATGCTATATCATTTTATATTCCCACCAATAAGGCATGAGGGTTCCCTTTTTTCTACATCCTTGCCAACATGTTATTTCTTGTCTTTTTAATATTAGCCATTCTGACAGCTGTGAAGTGATATCTCATTGTGGTTCTGATTTGCATTTCCCTGATGATTAGTGATGTTGAGTATCTTTTCATGTGTCTGTTGGCCATCTATGTGTCTTCTTTGGAAGAATATCTATTCAGGTCCTCTCCCCATTTTAATCAGATTATTTGTAGTTTCTTTCTTTCTTTTCTTTTTTTTTTTTTTTTTTGATGTTGTATAAGTTCTTTATATATTTGGATATTAACCCCTTATCAGATACAACATTTGCGGATATATTCCCCTACTCAATAGGTTACCATTTTGTTTTCTTGATGGATCCGTTGCTGTGCAGAAACTTTTTGTTTTGATTTAGTCCCAATCGTTTATTTTTGCTTTTGTTTCCCTTGCCTGAAGAGACATATCCGTGAATATGTTTCTAAGACCAATGTCCAAGAGATTACTGCCTGTGTGTTCTTGTAGGAGTTTTATGGTTTCGGGTCTCACATTTAGGTCTTCAATCCATTTTGAGTTTATTTTTGTGTATGGTGTAAGAAAGTGATCCAGTTTCATTCTTTTACTTGTAGCTGTCCAGTTTTCCCAACATCATTTATTGAAGAGACTCTTCAATATTGTATATTGTTGCCTCCCAAATGAGATTCCTAATCTGGTTAAATTTTGCTAAATGTTGATTAAACATTTTTTCAAGAATATTTGTTACTTTTTAGGAGTTATAAATAAAGACAACCTCCAAATTTCTGTCTTAGAACCAGTTTAGGCCAATTTTTCTTTCTCACATCTTAATATTCTAATATAATGCCAACCACTCAAAAGTAAAAATGTACAGAAAAGAGACAAATAAAATTTGTTGAAAAATTGATAAGCAGCATAGAGCCAAACTAGCACTGAATACCTATTTGGTTATTTATATCTTATTTCAACAATTTTTTATTCATCCTCTTCTTCATTGATTTGTGCATTCATTCAAGCTATAGGAGATTCACAGATGACAAATTCATCATTTCCATAGAGGAATATGTTCAGGGAAGGGTAGATTGAAAAAAGTAAATAATTAAGATAATTTTAAATAGGTAAAGGGGCACCTGGGTAGCTCAGTTGGTTGAACGTCCAACTCTTGTTTTCGGCTCAGGTCATGATCCCTGAGTCATGGGATAAGCCCTGCATTGGGCTCCATGCTGGGCATGGAGTCTACTTAAGCTTATCTCTCTCTCCCTCTGCCCCTCTCCCCACTTAACGTTCTTGCTCTCTCTCTGTCTCTCAAAAAAAAAAAAAAAAAAAGAGTAGCAACAAGTGTTAACAATAGAATAAATAACAATAAAAATGGGTAGCAACAAGTATTAACAATAGAATAAATAACAATAAAAAGTATTAATGAAAAATGAAGATATGGAGGAGGAGAGAATGTTTTACATGACATGGTCAGAAATGTCATGTTTAAGGAAGAGATATTTGAACAGATGTTGCAAAGGTAATTGAGTCATCAGTGTAAGATTTTGGTTAAGAGAATTTTATGTAGACAGATAAGTTATGGTGAGGAACTAAAGCAGATATGGTATGGTTTTATGAATCTGATGGAAGGTGAGCCGGGTTGAAGCATAGCAAAGGAGAATACACATGGAACAAGAAAGAAGTCAGAGAGGTAAGCAAGATCTTCATCATGATGGATTTTGTCATCTATGATAAGGAATTTTTACTTTATTTTAAAATCAGTGGAAAGTCCTTCAGAACTTTTAGGCAGAGGAAGTTTATGATGATTATGGCTAATCTAAGGAAAATGGAAGCAACAATGTTGGGAGGCAGTTACAGTTGTCCAGGTGAAGAGATGGTGTGTTCTAAAGTCAGTGGGGGCAAGAGTAGCGAGAAGTGGTGAGAGTCAGGATATGTCCTAAGTAGATCTTATAGGACTTACAGATGAAGTGGATATTGAAGCTGAAGGAAAGGGAGTAAAGATAATTGATATGTATTTTCTTTAGAAGACATAAGTAGGTTAGGATAGGAGTGGTCATTGTTTTAGACATTATAGTTTGATTCTGTAGCTATACTAACTCTACACATACGGATAAAAATGAATCGAACTTGAATTTTTTACTACAGCTGTTTTAGATCAATATCATTTAAAATTATATTGTGAATACTTTCACATATTTAATTATATTAATCACGTCATTCTATTATTAATGAATAAACAAATTGTGTTTCTTGTAAAGTAATTTAGAAGGATATTACCATCAGTGAAAGTTAAAAAGTTGAAACTCTGAAGTGATGGTATACTTTTCTTTAAAGAAATGTCAGGGATGCCTGGGTGGTGCAGTCAGTTGAGTGTCCGGCTTTGGCTCAGGTAATGATCCCCCAGTCCGTGGGTTCGAGCCCCGCATTAGGCTCTGTGCTGACAGCTCAGAGCCTGGAGCCTGCTTCAGATTCTGTGTCTCCTCTCTCTCTGCCCCTCCCCTGCTCATTCTCTGTCTCTCCCTGTCTTTCAAAAATAAATAAATGTTAAAAAAATACAATAAAGAAATGACAGTGCTATAAGTTTTAATATGAATATGCGATAATAATACAATCACCTTAAGATATTTTTAACTTGATTACCACAAATAGAAGATTTTAAATGACTTTTAATAAAAGGTAGCACTTATCTGCTAAAACACATTGACAACTCAGTTAACAATAAGTTTGGTTTTGATCTCCTTTTACCATTTGTCCACTTAAGTGGTTACATACCTGTGGCTGTAGAATTACAAGTCTGTTTCTCACATGTCCATCTTCATAAGCCAATTGAACAAAGTGTTTACTTTAGTCACCTCTGATTCAGCTGTGTTTGTGTTTGTATTTAGCCTTTATACACATTTCAGAAATGCTAGAGAATATTTTGAAGTAAGTTAAGTTTGCTTCAGGCAGTCATCATGACCTCACTGACTCAGCCTCTTCTTTCTTCTAGTAGCCATCAATGATTCATATCTTGCCTCCCTAAATCATTCAGGTTAGACTTAATTATGTAACAGCAACAAATAATACTTGCAATCAGAAGGTTTAGTTTTTTTTCATGCTCATACTCATGCCACATATCCACCCTTGGTCACTTGGGAAGTTCTGTTTATTGTAGTCATTAAGAAACGTGGTCTGTCAGAGCAGTAACCACTATGATCATTGTCAGGTCACCACCAGAGGGAAAGAGCAGGAGGGAGAATCCTATATAAGTCATTAAGTACTCTAACTCAAAGTTGATGAATATCATTTCTATGTACAGCTCAATAAAAAGAAATTGTCATGTGTCCCAACCCAATCATACATAAGAGGCAATTCTAATATGTGCTTAGTAGATAGAGTCAGTGAGACACCTGGGTGGCTCAGTTGGTTAAACATCTGACTTTAGCTCAGGTCATGATCTCACAGTTCATGGGTTCAACCCACACATTAGACTCTGTGCTGACAACTTAGAGCCTGCTTCAGGGTCTGTGTCTCCTTTGCTGTCTACCCCTCCCCCACTCATACTCTCTCTCTCTCTCTCTCTCTCTCTCTCTCTCTCTCTCAAAAATAAGATAAACATTAAAAAAAAAAGTAGAGTCAGTAATATTTGGTGAATGACTAACACATTTCCTGACCTGCATCACCAATATCACTACTTTAGATAAGTGGATAAACAGATGATAGACAGATATGGATGTAAATATAGATAAGTATGTATAGGTAGATGTAGATCTCTCTGTATGTATCTGCGTCTTTATATTTACCTGTGTTGATGTTTGCAATGCAGGTCAGGAGATATGTTAGTCATTCACAAAATATTACTGATACTGTATAGATATAGATCTATCCATCCATCTACCTGTCTAGAAAGAGAGGGAGCCATAGTACCTTCTATTATATACTAACTTATTATTGCACAGTGATTAGACCAGAGTATGCCTGATCCTTGCTTGTCATTAAATGTCTCTGAGTTGGGAGTACCTGGGTGACTTAGCCAGGTGAGCCTCTGGCTTTGGCTCAGGTCATGATCTTGTGGTTCGAGGGTTTGAATCCTACATCTGGCTTGCTGCTGTCAACCTGTCAGCACAGAGCCTGCTTCGGATCCTCTGTCCCCCTCTCTCTGCCCCTCCCTGTTCATATTCTCACTCTCCCAAAAATAAATACATTAAAAAAATAAATGTCTCTCACTTGTACTCTAGTGGTTTATTTACCTTTATAATTTCACACAGGCAGAAATGAACAGGTTAGAATTTCTATAAAATATCGGCAGTTAAAAGACAATACAAGGCTTCATGAATACTCTGTAATAGATTTGCATAAAGTGCTACTATGTCCTTAGAAATTGCATTATTTTCAATACTATAAAAACTGTTTAACTGCTTCACAGGTGAATGAATTGAAGATCTGATTTATTAATATTTGGTATTTGCAGATTTGAGTTTTTTCTGAAGTACATTTCATTTCAAAATGGACATAACCACAGGAGTATGGTACTTAAGCAAGGGAGACAAGGTACATTTTGTAAGAAAAAGATCCTTCTCTCGGCTGGCAAGTCTCGAGTCTTGTTCATCTAGTCCTTTACTTACAAGTAGTTTATAAAGCATAGCAGATGTTCAGGGTTGTATCCTTGACGTTAGATCCACTCATAAATGTGGTCCTTTAATCTCAAGGTGTATGTTCTGGCCATACATTCAGATATCAGACAGCAAAGGTCATGTTGTACCTTAGGGATCTCTGTCCAGTATGTTTACCTCTTTTGCTTTCTTTCTCCCCCCACTCCTCACCTTTGACTTTTTGATACTTTTAATCCTTTGCTTTTCCTCTATTTCATAGTTCCACTCCACTGTTAGCCTACTTCTTGAATGAGTTATCGGTCTTTATTTGCTCCATCTGATTCTGCTACTAAAAAGAGACATATCTAGCTTTGGATCATGAAGGTGGGTGATGGAAGAGAATAAAGGCTCTCATAATGTTCTGATATCAGAATAAATTATAGATAATCAGACTGCTTGAAAACAATGTCAACCTACAGTTTGTGGATACTCTAGTAAGCATGTAGTCTAGCACCTGGCCACTCAGTGTATGGTGTTAGTGTAGTAATCTAGTCCGAACCTAGAATCCTGCTAGATCTCGGGATTCTCCCTAGAATCTCGGAAGCATCTCAAATGTACTAACTTTGATTCTGCTTTTTTACCAAGTCCTTGGGCGATTTGTACGTACTCCAGAGTTTGAGAAGATTTACTTCTACTCCTTATGTTACTGTGCTATATGGCTCTCTCCTTTCCTGCTTCGAGTTATACAAAAATGTCACCTCCCATTGCCTTGCCTTAGTTAACAGAATCCTAGTAAATAGGGTATTGGGAAGAAAAAAACTCGTTTCATCATCCTAGTTAAGAAACAATTAAAAATTGAGGCACCTGGGTGGTTCAGTTGATTGAGCTCTGACTCTTGATTTTGGCTGAGTTCATGATCTCACAGTTTGTGGAATTGACTCCCACACTGGGCTCCATGCTGCGCATGGATTGGGATGCTTGGGATTGTCTCTCTTTTTCTTTGCCTTTCCCCTGCGCACATTCTCTCTGTCTCATAATAAGTAAATAAACCTTGAAAAAAGAGGCCATTAAAAATAAATAAAATGTTCGCAGAAACCCTGTAGCAAGTTGCCACTGTTAAGAGTCAAACTTTCCCCATGTTAAGGAAGAACAGATTACTTTCACATTTTCAAAGTCTTTTTTAGTTGGGAAGCTGACGTTTCTCAAATAACATGAAATTAATTCGAAGCAGCTTTGATGAATCACTTATTACATGTAAAGTCCATAAAGGACAAATGACATATTTCTAAATCATACTGATTCAGCTATTGGTCCTGTTTTTCAGCACAAAGTAGTTGAGGCTTCTCTGAAGGAATACCGCAGGAATGCTTTTATTGCTTTCTTTCATCTGTTGGGTACTACATGTTCAGAAAGCTGATATGAAGAAAGACATGGTAAAGGGACACCTCTTTATCCTCTGCTAAGGGGACAGTAGTCTTATGTTTCCATACAACCATGTTTGAGCACGCAAATTTCTACTAATGACCACATTACATATTCTTACTGTGATTACTGTGACTGTAATCAGTGGGACATTTCATTTACAAAAAGAATAGTTTTATCATTTTAATCATGTCCCATATAACTATAAAAGTAAGTAGAAAAAGTCATTTACATGTTTAAAAAAAACAGTGGTGATTTTTAAGTCACTGAATCTATACTGGTGAAATTCTTGTTTGGTCATAAGCCACTGCACTTTTATATAAATGATTGCGTGTTTTAAGAAAGTCTGACAGAAATAAGCACAATCTGATGATTGAGTATAGCAGATATTTCCAAAAGAATATACTTACCTACAGTTACAGTAGTACGTTAGATGCATTTCTAGAATTCCAAGGAATATACATTAACTAAATACGTTGATGGAGGTACTAACCATAAAAACAATATGAAAATAGACTGAGCTTCTTAGGAGCTAACAAGTCTTTTACCCGCAAAGGAATTCCAAAAGAGGCCCAATGTGGAAGACATGCTGTAAGTCTCCTCCCAATTTGAGAAAAGCTTTCCATTTCTGAACTTTTTGCTTTACAAGTTTTTAAAATTCATAACATCAAACCCATGTTCTTTTGTGCATATAATTGGGTACGTAAAGACACTTAATATAGAATATCCGATCACAAAAATATGAAATATTATCATCAAGGAATATGTTGTGAAAACCATACAGAAAACAGGCACAAAATCTGTCCTTTAAGAACGTAAAGTAGAAAAACAGTAAACCAATTTATAAAGGACAAGAGGATTCCAGCTTTCCTGATGTCTCCACGCGCTGCATGCCTCAACCACTTTCCCCTCAAGCCCCTGATATTTCATTTGCCATAAAATCAGGACATTAAATCTGGAAGGAAACATACCAGTCATGTTGCAAAATCTTTTTCCATAAGAGGGGACAGTCTGGAAACTGGTCTGTTTTGTCACTATACTCCTTTGAACTAAGTGTTCTCTGTTTTCAAGAGTATGTGTGCATCATGCTAGACAGCTAACATTTAAAGATGAGAAATTTGATTTTAATGCTCTCTAATTTTTTATGGAAGCTAGTACAATAGCACGTGCAAATATTTTTGACAGATACAGCACACAAGGTGTTACAATGATAGCATAAGACTGATCCACATATAACGTTTAGTAATTAACAAGAGGGTTTAATTTTTTAAATGTCAGCCCTAAGAGTTGGAGCTATCTGAGCGGTTTATTTGAATCCGAGCAGAGGCAATTAAACAATTTATGCTTTCAAATGGATAAATGATTTCAAAATTAAGGCAATGATATTTGCCAAAGGCAGTTTATGTCACTTTTGGATTCCATACTCTTAGCTGGAAAGCGACTTAAATAATAAAGGGAATTTATTTCCTCAACATAACAGAAAAGCTTGAGGCTACAGCAAGTGTCACAAAGAGTTTTATCAAGTTTTGCTTCTTCTTTTCTGTAGTTCTCTCAACTGCACCCTGCTCCATGTGCCTGCTTTATCCTTAGCACCCATGGTGGGATACATTTTCACACATTCCTGGGCCTACACTTTTCTTCATTCCCATTTGGCTCCTGAATTGAATAAAATCATTGAGCAGAAGTTGGAACATCACTTTAGTGAGACCAAATGAGGTATATGCCAACTGCTGAAACAATCACAGAGCAAGAGGATGAGATCAGTTTTACCAGTCTCAAGATGATGACAACTTGAACAAAAATGCAAAGGAGTTGAGTGCACAGCACAGTGCTCACTCTTGTGAATTGATGTCTAGCTCATATTGACCAACTACAGACAAAAGTTCAAAAGTAGTGTAAAAAGTAAAAGTAGTGTAAAAGAACTGCAGCCTTTCCATTTAACAAATAACTACTTATGAATATGAAATGTGATAATCCATTAAAATAAAAAATCTTACTGGGTTTCATAATGTCTTCCGCAGTATGAGTGAAAATAAATCATATTACAGGAAAAAAAAACCTTCAATTATTGTTCCTTTAAAAATGGTTAGAATTCTAAGGCTTTATATATGATTTTTCTAAAAATATTTTAAAGTATCCCAACTGGGAAAGCAATTTCACGCTTGCTTTTTAAAGAATCTATTCAAAGAACTCATTAAAACCATTCATTTAAATAATCTCGTGTATGTTCATTATGCTATGTCCTTTGGGAAAAAAAAAAAAAAAGTATGAACTGCCGCCAGAAAGCAAATGAAAAGAAGAAATGTTAAATGTGAAAGGTTAGTCTTTCGTTAAAATTGTTTAAATAAGCAGCAATTTCCCCTGAACCCTTAAAACCTCTTCCAAGAAACATTTGTACACATTCAAGATAGCAAACTAAAAGCGGAGACTAAAGAAATCTGTAGGTCAGTTTCATGAACTGTTAGCATTTAGATCATTTTTGCTTTCGGTTTTGGTTCTCGGTGACTGGGAGGGACACATTCTACCCACATGATGTGAAATGGTCATGGATAACATGCCTTGAATATTATGGGAGTCCTGTAAATGGCAGATTTGAGGAACTTGTGTCCTGAAAGGCACATAAAATCCTTTCTATACTTACATAGATACATTGTTCTACGTTAAACTTTCTCACTCTTACTTTTTGATAACTGCCTTTAGAGTCTGAAAAGGTCTTGATGAGGGAGACATGAATAATTTAAAACGATTTGGTTTACCTTTTAGGAATAGGTTATAATATGCATTTCTTTTACCTCTACTTCTTGCTTAAATATGGAAATCACTATAATTTTACCTGATTATTACATATGCTTTAAAATGTTTTTACATATGCTTTAAATGATGTCAGTTCTTAGCAAGAAAAATTCTTGTTGCATTTTTGGGGGGTTTGTTCTTCTCTTATAGTTGAATTCAGTTGAATGTTGGTAATTGACAGAGTAATAACATGATAGGTTGGACTTCGTATTTCATTCTCTATCACTTTTTTCTGAAATAACATGGTAAACTGTTCTCACTTCTAGACTTTATGGAACTTCTCGGAGAACATATTGGTTATGTTCTCAGTGAATGAATATACACCTCAGGAACTAATAGAAGACATGAAGAAGTGAAAAAGACAGATCATGTTCTTAGATAGGAATATTTAATTTGGGGAAGATGTCAACTATCTCGAGCTAACATATAAACTAAAAGTGATTCCAATAAAAATATAAAAGGTGTTTTCCTTTGATAGCTTGCAAAACTGTTTCTGAAGTTCATATTTTAAAATAAATATACTATTAAAATATGATAAGGCCTTCATAATGAAAACAGTTTATAATGGAGAAATGAGACTGAATCCAAAGTCTAGAAATAGAACCAAATACATATACAAGTATATGGTAAAGCGCCACCCCAGTGTTTAGGGAGAAGATAATCATTTAATATAAGTTTTGGGGCAATGCCATGGCCATCTAAATTCAGTAACTTGAATGAGCAAGGAACTAAGGGGGACATTCAGGGAGTAAGTTCTGCTAAGATTATTTTTCTACATGGCATGTTCTCTTAACAGTAAATCTCTGCCTCTTATCATCTAACACAATTTAATTTTACCTTTTCGTTTTATAGTTTCAATCAATCTCTTTCTTTTCCTCGGATAAATGCTACATCAGAGCAGGACTTCTGGATGATTTTGCTAACTATTTTTTTTAGAACTAATATGCCACCTGATTCATTGTAGGGGCTTGCTAAATGTTGAATAAATGAAACTAACATGAAAAATCCAATGACTTCTAGGAGATAGTTTTATGAGAGAACAAATCAAGGTGTAAATTTAGTAATTTATTGGGCTCTGATGACACTAATTTGGAGAGTTTTTTAAAATGCAAATATTTTGTTTCATCAGGGCTTTCATTACTTCTGATATCTTAGACTTCCTAGTCACCCACTGTCTTCCAGGAGCTTGTGATTTATGAGGTAGTAAATGGAAAAAAAAATATTTGCTACACATAATTCATCCCCTTTAAATGTATGAGACTGTATTAATACGACTTTTTTTTTCAAGGTGGCCATTTTGCAAGTAGCTTCTCTAAGTCATTCTACAAAATCAGACATTGACCTATAAGACTGAACATATGACTGTGTTGGAAAACTTAATGAAAAATATTTTGTACTTATCTTGGATATCCTTAGGAAAATCATTTTTTTATTATCAAACTCCAAAGGGGATGGTATTTAAACACCACAGCATACATAGTATTGAAAACGTAGTTAACAACTTGGGTAAAGGACATTGCTTCTGTACTGAGGAGTGTCCATAATTCACTTGGTATTTACATGCCTCTTTTAAATATAAGTAACAGAAATACACAGTGTAAATGGATATAAAAATACGAGACACTTGATATGGACTGAATGCATTTACCCAAAATGCATATGTTGAAACCCTAGACCCCAATGCAATGATGGTATTTAGAAGTAGGTGGGGCTTTTGACACGTGATTAATTTTAGATGAGGTCAGGAGGGTTAGAACCTCCATGGTGGGAGTAGTGTCCTTAAAAGAAGAGGAAGAGTCTCTTTCTGTGTCATATGAGAATACAGCAAGAAGGTTCCTGTCTCCAAATGAGGAAAAAAGTTTTTACAGACACCGGATCTGCCAGAACCTCGATCTTCGACTTCCCAACCTCCAGAACTGTGAGATATAAATGGTTGCTGTTTCAGCGTCCTTCTCTATGATATTTTGTTAGAGCCACTCAAACTGACTTATACAACACTTGTTTGTTTTTCATGTACTACATGACAGGTCGAGTGAGCTTCATGAGCGTATGAATAGGCAGCAACTCAGTGATGCCAACAGGGAAGCAGCCAGCTGCTACTTATTGGCTTAAACTCAGAACCTATACCTGTTATTCCACCATTTGCTGAAGAAAAGATTCGGTCGAGGAAGAAAGAGGGGACAAATGCTGTCGGTGGTCACTGAATAGTGTGCATTAAAACACAGTTCATGTTCTACAACTCCCACCCATAAAATATAACTGAATAAAAAATATAGATTGTAGTAAAATGAAGGCATCTCGAAACTTTGACTATGAAAGCAAAGAGGTATTCCCTGAGAGAGAAATAAAGAAGGTATCTAGTCAGAAGAGGTTTTTGCATATGCGGGTCTGGCACCCTTATTGAGAAGGGGAAGCATAGAAAGCGTTGTCTCCTGGGAACCATTTTAATCTCTGTTCCACTTTATTGTCATCCAGCCTTAAGTGTAACTAGTGATAAGGGGGAGGGATAAATTCCAGACTAAAATGGACTTGTCAAAAGAAGAGTGGCAATTTTTATAATCAAATATTTCATGTTGCAGATATCTTAATAATGCTTTCTAAATTTAACATTGACTTGTCTGACATGATGTGAATTTTGAAACCATGTTTCATGTTCCAAAAGCCTTTGCACAGCTTTGTTTGTTTTAGCTTACATTTTTCTAGCAAATTCTTTAAAAGGCCAAGTGAATCTGGCTTGATTATTGCCTCATATCACACCACTTGCATTTCGTAGGCCATTTTCCTTATCTGTAAGTTTGCCATAGTTTGGAAAATGAAAATTTTCTTTAGAAAAGAGAGACATGATTTATGAATTTGATGGGGAGAAGAGTATTTTAAAGAAGTAGTAAGTGAGAAGTAACTGCATATGGAAATGTGATGTTTCCTTATTGGAAAATCTCAAGGGGCACCCAGTTGGCTCAGCAGGTTAAAATCCAACTTCAGCTCAGGTCATGATCTCACTGTTTGTGAGTTTGAGCCCCGAGTCAGGCTTTGTGCTGACAGCTCAGAGCTCAGAGCCTAGAGCCTGCTTCGGATTCTGTGTCTCTCTCTCTCTCTCATTTTCTCTCTCTCTCTCTCTCTCTCTCTCTCTCTCTCTCTCAAAAATAAATGAACATTAAAAAAAAAAAAAGAAAAGGAAATCTCGGGAAATATATTTTCTCTAACCATAACAAGATTTTCTGTTCCACTAGAAAGAGCTTCTGTTACCGTTTATTTAACTTTAGGCTTTGTTCTAAACACCTTAAAGTATTGAAGATATAAGTGTGGCAACAGTTTTACTAGGTTACTAGATGTAATTATTTCATCTTTCCAGATGAGTATATAAAGCTAATATAGTAAATTTATTGCCCCAAGTCACATAGCTACAAAGTCACAGGACAGGGTGCAAACCCAGGTATCTCTGGCTAAAAGATTCAAAATCTGTGCAGTGCTAATTTCTGCTGTAGATTGTCACCAAAGTGTTTTCTGTAGACAAGTAGTTTGAATCTTATACGGACATTTCAGAACACTGCAGAATCTCCATCCCCACTGGAGAGAACAGAACAAAATCTGCACCCTAATAATTTTCCATTAAAGTTAGGGAGTGGTGCTTTAGGTCATTTGAATCATGGAAGAGGAACCTTGTTCCTAATGATACAGTGTCTCAGTTACTTTCCATGGATGGGGTAGGAAGGAAAACATGAAAATACCACAGTGTGTCAGACTTTAGACTGTCAGACATGAAATCATTTTGTCTAAACCGCTTATAGAGAAGAAGTAAGACTGAGAAAGATAAAATAATTTGTCCTATAATCTGTGAACATTTAACCAAAGATGAATTGTAGCTACATATTCCTTTCTTAATAAATACTCTAGAAAATGTATTTTTATATACAGAAAGATGATTCCATTAATTATCAAGTTGTGGTTATATTTATTGGTAAAGTTTATTTGCAATCCAGAAGTGTTATAAAACTGAAGTATAGTGTTATAAAACTGAAGTTTAAAATTGAGCAAGTGAAGGGGGCACCTGGGTGGCTCAATCATTCAGGGCCGTTGTTTCTTTATTGATTTTTCTGCCTAGATGATCTGTCCATTGCCATAAGTGGAGTGTTAAAGTCCCCTGCAATTACCACCTTCTTATTAATAAGATTGCTTATGTTTGTGATTGTTTTATATATTTGGGTGATGCCAAATTGGGTGCATAAACATTCATAATTGTTAGCTCTTCTTGATGGGTAGACCCCGTAATTATGCTATAATAACCTTCTTCATCTCTTGTTTCAGACTCTAGTTTAAAATCTAGTTTGTCTGTTATAAGTATGGCTACTCCAGCTTTCTTTTGACTTCCAGTAGCATGATAGATGGTTCTCCATCTTCTTACTTTCAATCTGAAGGTGTCCTCAGGTCTAAAATGGGTCTCTTATAGATAGCAAATAGATGGGTCTTGTTTTTTTATCCATTCTGATACCCTATGTCTTTTGAATGGAGCATTTAGTCCTTTTGCATTCAGTGTTATTATTGAAAGATATGGATTTAGTGTCATTGTGTTATCTTTAGATTTCATGCTTGTAGTGATGTCTGTGGTCCTTCTTGGTCTTTGCAACATTTCCATCATAGAGTCCCCCTTAGGATCTCTCGTAAGACTAGTTTAGTGGTGATGAACTCCTTCAGTTTTTGTTTGTCTGGGAAAGATTTTATCTCTCCTTCTATTCTGAAAGACAGGTTTGCTGGATAAAGAATTCTTGGCTGCATATTTTTCCTATGTAGCACATTGAACATTTCCTGCCACTCCCTTCTGGCCTACCAAGTTTTAGTTGATAGGTCTGCTACTACCCTTATGTGTCTACCTTTGTAGGTAAAGGCCCATTTGTCCCTAGCTGCTTTCAGAATTCTCTTTTTATCTATGCATTTTGTCAATGTCACTATGATATGTCATGCAGAAGATTGATTCCTGATACGTCTGAAGAGAGTCTCTGTGCTTCCTAGATTTCAATGTCTGTTTTCTTCCCCAGACTGGGGAAGTTCTCAGCAATTATTTTATTCCAGTACACCTGCTGCCCCTTTCTCTCTCTCTTCTTCTTCTGGAACTCCTATGATACGGATATTATTATGTTTCATTGAATCACTTAGTTCTCTAATTCTTCCCTTGTGGTCTAGATTTTTTTTATCTCTATTTTTCTTAGTTCGTCTTCTTCCATAATTTTATCTTCTGTTTCACTTACTCTCCCCTCTGCCTCTTCAATCCTGTCACTGCATCTAGTTTATTGTGCACCTCATTTATAGCATTTTTAATTCATCATGACTCTTTTTTAGTTCCTTGATCTCTGTAGCAATAGATTCTCTGCTGTCTTCTATGCTTTTTGTGAGGCCAACGATTAATCTTATGACTATTATTCTCAATCCCTGATCAGATATATTGTTTATATCTGTTTTGATCAATTCTTTAGCTGTCATTTCTTCTGGAATTTCTCTTGAGGAGAAATGTTCCATTTCATCATTTTGGCTAGTTTTCTGTCCCTTATGTGTTTTAAGAGCTTGTTATGTGTCCTGCATCTACAAGCACTACTGTATTAAAGAGGGGTCATACACTGTACATGGACTGGTCCTTCTGAAGGTGCTTTCTGGAGCATGTTACTTGCTCTCTGTTGCTGACTCTGGTTGCTTTATCTCCCTACCCTTGGTGATGTTTTGGACCCTCTACCAGGTGTGTTTTGATTTGCTCATTGAAGTAGGCCTGTGGCCCATCAGATTTCCCCATCACCCCCTGGAGATGTCTCTGTCACTCTGCAGCCTGGACTTTTGGAATTCATAGTCCTTTGGCCTCAACACTGCTGTGTTTGAGGGATGAGGAAACTTCTGGTTCCCCTACTTCTCTGCCAGGTTGAATCTCCAGTCAAGTTCTTCATATATTCTTGATACATATCTTTTCTCAGAGAAGTGACTTGCTGATATTTTCTTTAGTCTGTGACTTGCTTTTTTGTTCCTTTGTGTCTTTTGAAAAGCAAAAGTTCTTAATTTTGAAGTTTTTTCTCCTCTATCTTGGTGTAGGTGAAATAAAAGTCCAATAACAGACACAAACACATAAAGCTGAGGTAGGACTTGCATAAAGAATATAAAAAGGATCTTCATAAATCAATAATTAAAATATGAAAAAGTTGGTTAAAAATTTGTCAAAGATTTGAAAACTTGCTTAGAAAAATATGTTCAACATTATCAATCAGAGAAGTTCAAATTAAAACTATGAGATAACAAAATATTGAGATAACACTGTATACTTACTAGAATAACTAAAATTAATATTTTAGTATATTACTAAATGTTGATGGGGATGTGTAGCATCTTGGTCATTTACATACACAAAGTTAACCATATATTTGCACTATCAAATGGGAATTCCCCTCCCAGGTATTAAGATAAGTGAAAACATATGACCACAAAGACATTAATGGAAGCGTTATTCAAAAAAAGTCCCACACTGGGAATAACCCAATTATCCATCAACAAGAGAATGGATTAAATAAACTGTGGTATATCCATATAATTGAATGTTACTCAGCATTAAAAATAAACAAAGCATTAATGCACACAGCAACATGAATAAATTATATAACATGCTAAACAAAGGAATGAAGATAAAATAGAATGCATGTTCATATAAAGTTTATGGATAGGCAAAATAAGGCTATAGTGTTAGAAATCAGAACTGTAGGGGTGCCTGGATGGCTCAGTCAGTTAAGCCTCAGACTCTTGATTTTGACTCAGGTCATGATCTCCATGTTCATGAGTTCGAGCTCGCATCGGGCTCTGTGCTGACAGTGTAGAGCCTGCTTGGGAATCTCGGTCTGTCTCTCTCTTTGCTCCTACCCTGCCAGTGCGCACTCTCTCTCTCTCAAAATAATATTTTCTATCACATAAGACAAATGAATGCCCTGGTGCTATCACTGTTCTTATCTCCTTATTACAGTTTTCCTTTTGAAGGATACAAAGTCAAGTCTATTTTATCGAAAGCCAACTTCTCCAGCTGTGTGGCATTTCCTCCACTCTCACATTCTGTGTTATTAGCTTAAATTTATCTATATCTTACATCTCACTTAATTGGCTGCTACTTTTATGCCTCTTTGGGGAGGAGAGGGTAATAATAGATGTTTTCTATTATTAGCTTTTTTCCAGTGGATGTTTTGAATATGTGTTTAGTGTTTGCTGGAGTAGTTATAAAATGTACTTTTGCAATAGACCAAGTATTTGTGCCTCCATCCAAATTCATATGATGTAATTCTAATCCTAGTGTGAAAGCATTTAGAGATGGGGGTCTCTGGGAGGTAATTAGGTCACAAGCATGGGACCTCATGAATGGGATTAAGTGCTCTTGTAAGAAAGAATCTGGAGAGCTAGCCGACTCTTTCTCTCATGTAAGGATACAACAAGAAATTGATGGTCGGCAACCTAGAAAAGAGCTCTCTCCCCAGAACCCAACCATGCCAGCACCTGATCTTGGGTTTCCAGCTTCCAGAACTGTGAGAAATAAGTTTCTGTTGCTTATAAGCCACCCTGTCTGTGGCACTTTGTTCTAGCAGCCCTAACTGGCAAAAATTTAAAATTGTCACATTATACTTAGAACTGATACCGTACCGCCTTCCACTGCCTGTTTGATACCTGACACTTTCCACTTCACATGTCGCACTTTGCAAATATAAGAGCCTTATGATAGTGTAACTCCACATGTGACCTCCCATCCCTCGTGCTGTTGTTTCACCTTTGGTTTCTACATGTCAGAAAACTTTACAATGTTATTCCTTTTTTTTTTTAACAGTAATTTTCCTTGTAAGGAAATTAAGGTAAGAAAATTAGATAGATAGATAGATAGATAGATAGATAGATAGATAGATAGATAGATATAGATAAGTAGATAGTTAGACAGATAGATGATAGATAGATAGATAGATAGATAGATAGATAGATAGATAGATAGATAGAGATAGAGACAGAAATCTCCCCATCGTATACCATTTCTGCGACTCTTCATTCCTCCTTCAAGATTTTAGTTTGCATATACTCTCATTTCATTATTTACAAGGTTAATTTGTTTTGGTTTTTGAACACAGTAATATAGCTGCTTTAAAATCTTTGCTAATTCCAACAGCTGTATCATCTTCCTGTTCCTTCCCAGTGGTGATCCTATAGTTTTCAAGTCAACAAGACTGTAAATTATCCATTGGAGTTTTAATCACCCTGCATGGCACAAATTGGTATTTCCTTCTCACTAACAGCCATTAAAATGTGAAAGTAACCCAGGTTTTTGTCCTTCTACTAAATACCAGTTTACATCAAGTTTCTGTCAGTTTTGATTCTCTCTCTAGTGCCTTCACTTAGGTTTGTCGTTGTTGTTGTTAATTTGTTTGCTTTGTGTTTATATTTATCCAGAGCTTTGGTTCAGTCAGAGGTACTTGGCCATAATTAAAGTTTGGGTCTTTGTTTCAGTTTGTTTTTTTTTCTGTTTTTCAGATTGAATAATTCTACTGCTCTGAGTTTGCTAACTTTTTCTATTATTTACAATGTGACTTTTAAAATGATTTAGACAAATTTTATAGGTTTTACATTATTTGTTGTAAACTTCCATTCAAAAATTTACCTTCAGTTGTTATTATAGATTCCATTTAAAAAAATTTTTTAATGTGTATTATAGAGACACAGAAACAGAGCATGAGCAGGGAAGGGGCAGAGAGAGAGAAGGGCACAGAATCTGAAGCAGGCTCCAGGCTCTCAGCACAGAGCCCAACGTGGGGCTTGAACTCACAAACCAAGAGATTATGACTTGAACTGAAGTTGGATGCTTAACTGACTAAGCCACCCAGGTGCCTCTAGATTCCATTTCTTTTTTTTAGGATTCTTTTTCCTGTCATTCATTTTGACTTCACTTTAAGATCGTGGTCATATTTTCAATAGTTGTTTTAAATTCTTTGTCCTTTAAATCCACCATCCAGGTTATCTTTAGATTTACATTTATTTACTCATCAATTTATTTATCTATTCCTTTATTGTGTATCTAGTATTTTGTATAATTAGACATTTTAATTGGTATACTGTAGAGACTTAATTCTATTGTCTTCTGAAGAGTGTTGAGTTTTATTCCAGCAGGTAGTCAATTGGTGACTGATCCCCTCGAATTTCTGTACTCTTGACTTTATGCTTTTTGTCTGTAGAAATGCCAAAACACCAATCTCTCTGAACTTGATGAGATTCACTTCAAATTTTGTCTTTATTGCGGAGAAGCTCATAAATTGTCCCAAAGAGCCAGAGTGGACATAGGATTCATCTCATGAATTTCCTTTTCACAGATAGTGCAGCATTATGCCACATGTTGTAGAATACTTGTAATTGATTTTATTGATTATATTTTTGTACATGTTTATCGTTGTATGTGGCCGGAGGAGACTTTAGTTTTAATTATGACCAAAGAAGTCCCTGTCCTCTATCCCTACCAGTTCTATCAATATCTAAATGTTGTCATATCTCCTCCAAAAAGAAATTAACAAAAGACAGCCCTTAAAATTACATCTCTCCTCTACCTACTATGACATTTCTCTACTTAGCCAATCTTACAAAGTATATGATTCTATAAGATAAAATATGGGAATCAGAAATAAAAATTTATAGAAAAACATTTTGACAAATATTATCCTAAGAATTTTTTGAGTACTTTAAGCATCAGAAACATATTTTTTAATGTTCTCTGTTTAGAACAATTCAGAGGATACTGAGGATGATGTATTAAGGAATTATTTTTTAAACAAAGCAAAATGTTTTTCTATGTTTATGAATCCTTAGAGAGGAGTTATGACACTGAGCTGAGAGAATTAGGCTGAGGCCAAGTCACTCATGTGCTTGTGCTTATAGGCTGTAAAGCTATTCACATTGTCAGACTCAACTCAAACTTCACTTTCTCTTTGAAATCATAATTTCACTTATTCTAATTCACTGCTTATCATTAAGTTGTAATTGTATGCTTATGTGCCCTGTACCCTTCAGAACTCCTATTGCTGGATATGTTCTATAATTCTTTGTTTCTACAACATCATGCACAAAGTTTGGTCCTTAATAGTGGACCAAAACTTTGGTGTTGGATTAATACTAAACACAATGGTACAATTATTTTTCCTCTTTATCTTCATTAAAAATGGAAATCAATTAGAATAGCAATTAAACAATTACAAGTACAGCTAAGTGACCCCAGTTAACAGGCAGGTCAGAGAGAGAGAGAGAGAGAGATAAGAAAAAATAAATCTATACAGTTGCAAGAACTTGGAACCACGCTCAAACATTTAGTTGTTTTTTCACTTACTGGCTAACTTTGCCAGATGTTTTATTTATGAGTACTATTTTAATTGCATAATTACTTTAATACCTTTACCTAAAGCTCTTTCTAACAATTACTGTTAGCATTGGCCTGGGTGTAGAGTGATGTTAGGAATTTCTCATCACTGAGCTGTGAGAACAACAGTGATAATACTCTCAAGGTTCAGTCCTCACCAGAGGACAGCACCCTATGTCTAAGATCAAGTGATCTAGTCATGTAGAGAGAGAAGAAATATGGCCAAGATTGGCAGAGCAGGGCTCTACTTTGAGAGAGGTGCACTGATGGAGCTGGGAAGCCACACCCGTCTCTCCTTTAAGGGCAGGAGAAGAGAGGAAAGAACACATATTTAGACTTCATCCAGCTGCTTTGACAATGTCTATATCTGAGAGGAGAGGTTTTGAGAATAAGAGACATAACTACATATGTTTGCATTTACTAGGTTCTTTTATTATTCACTTTGGAATGATTGCCAAAGGAGTGCTTTGAGATTCCTCCCACATGGGGGCATTCTAACTGACTCTGTGGTTTTGAAAATGTTCTCCTAGTGTCTTCAGACCTTGGTCACCAGAGTCAGTCTCTCGAAATCCCTATGTAACTGATGTCACCACCTGATAGAGGATTTTTCTAAAATATTTGTAGTTCTTTCAAGTGTGTTTAAAATATATCAATGCTCATTTCAACTGAAATAATAGGAAATATTTACACAGTGCAGGACATTCACTTTGTTGTCAGTCACTTATCCAGGATTGGTAGGTTCCTGCTCAAAGTGTAATTCTTTGTATTGAATTAGTTTAACTTTCTTATATGGCGGAGTAGTGCCATAAAGCACACATTTAGATAAATGAGGTGATGCCAGAGACCTTGCACCACAAATATGTTCTGTTCGGATTCTGACCTTTCTTTTCACGTACTGAAAAATAAGTAGGATTGTCTAGAGTTAGTTTTATGTATTTTGAGGATTTTACAGGAATTATATTATCCTAAATACGTTACATGCTTCCCAAAATGTCTACTTCACTCCGTCACCAAGGTTGAAATTCGTTGAGTTAACAAGTCAGTCTCATTAGGCATCAAATAAAACTTGAAAATCTGAGTGGAGGGTAGTTGTCACTGATATTCAACCTAGTAGGACCATGTTTAGATCCATTGCTTTCTTTGCAACATCTAGCCCATATCAGTAATTCTGAGGATTCAGGAGTTTTAACTGGAACAGAGAGAAGGAAAAACAAAAACAAAACTGTTTAATAGAGATCCTCACAAGGCAAGGTGAGCCAACCTGAGTCACCCCTAGGTTAGTTCTGAGTAGTCAGGATGTAGCACAAGAACAGTGTCTGCTTAAGAGATTGGACTTGGTATGGAGAAAGTTAAGGAAAAAGACCCAAAGATAAACCAGTCTTGATTTTAAAGACTAAGGGAAGGTGGATGGAACAATAGGAAGATTGTCTAAACTATAACAGGAAGACCAAGACGATAGCCTGGCAGCCACCAACAACCACCCACAGGACATCTCTCCATACACATCTTGGATCGCCTACATCTGTGCAAACAATGAAATAATCTGGGGTAAATATTAAGAAAACGGTATTAATGTGTTCATTAAGGTTAGGCTATTCATAGCATCAGTGAATAATGACAATCTTATCAGTGAATAATATAATACATTTTAAAATGACAAATCTTTATAAAGGATTTCAAAGTATGCCTTCTACTGGCACCCATATCTTGATTTATAAAACCCATTATCCAATTAAAGGAATCAGGGCTCCTTGTAGGAATGGTTGGCTTCAGGGTTGGGAAGGTAAAGTACATGTTTCTGGAACAATTTGTTGCGCCAGAAAGTATGGAAGTACTCAAAAAATAATGGAGGAATATATAAAGGATGTAGGGTTCTATATGAAGGAGTATGTCCAAACATAGGACAATATGAGCAACATTAAAAAAAAAAAAGAAATCAGAACAGTTATTGCCTTTGTAGGATAAGAATAGATTGTGGGACACCTAGGTAACTAGGTCAGTTGAGTGTCTGACGTCAGCTCAGCTCATGATCTCACCATTCATGAGTTTGAACCCCATGTTAGGCTCCGTACTGACAGCTCAGAGCTGGAACCTGCTTCGAATTCTGTGTCTCCCTCTCTCTCTGCCCTTCCCCCACTCACATTCTGTCTCTCTGTCTGTTTCTCAAAAATAAATAAACATTAAAAAAATTGAGTGTAAGGGGGCAACAATGAATTTTCTAAGGTAATAGTTTCCTGCTTTCAATCATGTACTATGGTTATATAAATGATACTGTCATCAGAGAAAACTGGTTTAAGGGTTTGCAGGAATTTTATACTATATTTGCAACTTTTCTCTAGAGTCTCTAAATACGTCTATAAAATTAAAAGTTAGAAATGAGAAAAATAATTGCTTTTAATTTTTTTAAACAAAACCGTATCGATTGGTTCTAGGAAATGGCTAGTATATGGACAATAATAGAAATGACCATTTGATATATAGCTTATTGGTTGAGTTTTATTTAATTTTTAAGGCAAAAACATCAGTGCTCTAAGTGGTGCTCTCCTACAAGTGCTTTCTCTCAAAATTGCTGGATATATTCTTAAGAAATCTTGCCCAAAACAATTAGAGTTGGTAATCAATCGTGATGTAGCTTTAAAGACGCATGATCACTAAGAACCTTTTTCTGTGAAACTTATCACATCATCCACCAGATTCCTGATAATATTTGTTCTATTGCTGTTAACCTTAAAGAAAATGATAAAATAAAAATCTCTTCTGAGTCACATAAAATTAGAGAAAGTTTATTCAGTCTCTCTATCTCTTATAATGTGGAGATTTTAAAAAGGTGATAAAATGATTACTATAGAATAGTTTTGTTATGAAAGTGATTTTCAAATATAAATTTCTTAGCAGGTATCCCATATTACTGACCTTTTAGGTTTGTATGAAATTTGTAGCTGATTGAGAATTTTAGAACATTTTTTGCCTTTGGGTGTTTCCTTGAAGAAGATTTCTTTAGCCTTCTTGCCAAGCCCTCAAATGCCACCTCTTACCTCAGAACTTATGCTTACATTGTCATGAGGTTTACTTTCCCCTGTCTTCACCAGCCTAACTTGAATCATCCTTTACTTTTTAACTCATCACCGTCTCGTAACTAATCTCCTTGATATCTTACTTTCTCTCCTTCTTCCCACCCCCTCCCTACTTTTAACTTTTTATATGCCCCTTGAGCAGAATGGTTAAGAGATCAAACACAGTGATTTATAATTATTTCATGTCTCAGGCTCCCCCACTAAGTTGTAAACTCCTTGAGATTTTTCAAGGGCTAAATCTTTTTATTTCCATATCCCCATTTGTTAGGAGAGTGCCTGGTACATAGTAGAAATGCGGGAATCATTTGACAGAGACATAAGAGAATGAGTGAATGAGTGAATGGGCCAGGAGAAAAGAAGATAAATGATAACTATGTGAGGTGATGGATGTGTTTGTTAGCTTAATTGTGATAACCACCTCAAAATAATGACATTGTATACTTGAAATATATACTTTTTATGAGGTCAGTTATACCACAATAAAGCTGAAAAATTAAAATCTGTTGTGCTTTACACAACCAACAACTTAAAGAAAGAAAAGACAGAAAATGATTCAAATTCAGGAAAGAGTAAACCAAGCCCAGGTTACAAATTCATAAAACTTGTCAACCTAAGCAGTACTCTAAAATGTCTCTTTGGGCATACATTTTAGTGTATTTCAGAATTCCAGGTATATGATGTCATGCAATAAGATTATAGTCAGCCCAAACCAAAATGATGTGTTGTTCTCAGTTTGGCACCCCTTCTAACCACCAAACCAATTCACAGAAAAGTGCATGAGCACATGTATGCATATGCATCACACACACACACACACACACACACACACACACACACACACAGACTCACCTCTCAAATTTCTGCAATTCTGGCCTTCCATCTCCATTTTAAAATTAACCTTGCCTTCTGTTATTCCCAAAATGCTGTTTAAATTACTTAAAAAGGTAGTAATATTTATCTTTTCTAAATAACATTTAACCTTAATATAGAGGCCTTAAGTAAAAATATAATTAAATTTAAATATATGACAAAAATTAAAATTCCTGGATATGACAGAAAAATGAATAAAAGTAAGTTTGCCTTGCTTTGCTTCCACTAAGAAAGAATTAACCTAAATATGGGATCATCCCTACATCTTTGGTGATGACCAGAATATATTTAGCACTGATAGGTCTTAAGAATATGAGAAGTTATTTTCACAGTATTTTGAATAGTTTCTCATTTTCCAAAATGCCTATTATTCTTTACCACATTCTTTAAAAAAATTTTTAACATTTAATTTTGAAAGAGAGAGGGACAGAATGTGAGTTGGAGAGGGCAGAGAGAGGGGGAAACACAGAATCTGAAAGAGGCTCCAGGCTCTGAGCCGTCAGCACAGAGCCTGACATGGGACTCAAGCCCACGAACCATGAGAGCATAACCTGAGCCAAAGGGGGCCACTTAACCCACTGAGCCATCCAGGTGCCCCTCTTTATCCCTCTATATGTAAATTACTCAGAAATAACATTTTGAGGTAACTTTTGCAAGAATGCATGCTTTGACTTGAATTCATGCACAACATGAATTTCTATGTGAAGTTCAGTTAACTGCAAGTTATTGGGAAACTTTTGGATTTAGATGTTGATTTCTGAGGGTCATATAAAAGAGTTTCAACTTGAGAAATAGGGAGAGAGAAAATGTGTTTCGTTTGAAGTTCATCAATAGCTTAATGCATTCTTTATAATTCTTTCATCATACACATCAAGTGCATGTGACTCTAGACTCAATCCTATAGAGTTAACTTAAAACTTACATAATGAATGAATAAAGTTATAAAACAAACTTTAAAATCTCTAATTTTTTTGTTCAAAATTAATTTTGAAATTTTTACATTTTAGTGAATGAGAAATAGGCATCTATTCTAGATTTTAAATTAAATATTTATTTTTAACTGATGTCATGGTATATAAAGTACATAACTAAACCTATACATGTACAAATACATATACACATACACACCAAAATAAATAAGTAAATAAATAAAGCGTAGCTACTTTTCACTATGAGCTCAAAGTAAAAGCCTATGGATTATTTTACTAAACTCTGGACATAACAGGTTTGCAATAGCTACTCTAAATATATATGAGTCCCACTCAAGTGCTATATTTGCTTGCTCAGGCAGGCAAAGTCCTATGCTTTACAGAATTGTTAGAAGTTAGACACAGGAAAGTGTTGTGAAAATATTTAATTGTAAGTTTTAAATGTTTAAAGTATCTTAAAGTTAATGTGGTTTGTGAACACATACTGCTTTCAAAATGCATCTCTCCTCACCCCCACCTCCATGGCTACAAAATAACCAATCCAGAATATGTACATAGGCGAAAATTCCAGTCTCCCCTCTACACTAAGGAAGACAGTCATATAAATATCCCCAAATTTCAGGCGTTTCTCTTTAATACACAGTAGACTACATCAGATTGTAGAAGTAGATGATCAGCTTACAACTCACCCATTTGATCTCTGTTATAATAGAAGCATATCAGAGAAATCATGGACCCTTTATACAACACTGAACTTGAAATATCAATAGTGTTGGGAGGGGAAAAAAGTTCCTCTGCTCTTCAAGTTTCTTCTTCCTGGTCTCAGAATTAAATTGAAATGAGACAGATTAATAATAGAAAATCAAAATTTGATAACATGTATGCCTCTTGTATATACATGGGAGAGACCCAGGAAAACAGAGTAACTCACTGAAGCAGTGTAAACTATCATGTTAAATACCATCCTACCATCCGCAGATAATAACAAAAGAAAATGCTGATTTAGGGAGTCAGTTATGGAAGGTTACCAAGAAAAGTAGAGTGAATAAGGGAAAGGTTGTTATGTGGATTTAAGTCCATGCCTCTCTACTGATGACTATTTCTGGAGATTTAGAGTCATGAGTCCCTTCCAGGCACTAAGTGAGACAGCTTTACAAATGGAGATTTCCTGTAGACAAGTAAATAGCTCTTAAGAAGGGGTGATTTCTGCTTGGTTTTCAGAGCTTCTCTTGTGTCTGTTTCTTAAAAATAGCCAGTTTAGAATAATCAATATGCCAAAGAGACATATCTTGTGGTAGCAAAATTTGCTCCCCTAAAATAGCTACATTTGGGGCAAGGAGTGATTCATGAGGCTTGCTGAGAAAGCTCAGTTTGAACAACTTTTGTTACCGTAAATCTTTTTGGTCACAGGACCAAAGAGTCAGGAATCAGAAAATGCTAATAAGCAAGGAATCTAGTGGCCAGTATAATGGTTTAGAATGGATTTTTTCCTGAAAAGGGGAAGTGTCTTTTTTTTTTTTTTTGACAATTCAATTGACTTCTTGATTAAAAAGTTGGTCAGAAACCAATGCTGATTGCAGAAACTAATACTTAATACAGTATGTGTGGCAGTGGGAGGTTTAGTTGGCTGGTGTGATGATAGATGCTCTGGAGGAACACTGTGTCTGGGAATGGCTTATTTTTGGTGATACCGTTATTGACTGCCTTGAGAAACGGGCTTGGACACTGCACACAGGCTCTGCACTCCAGTGTATCATCTAATGGGATCGTTTTTGAGAGTCAAAGAGATTGCCGTTAATATAAGAGAAAGTTGGCAGGCATAAATAGACTCCTGGGGAAAAAAAAGTCTATTGTCACCCTACCTGTATCTGACAGTGGACCATGATCTAGTGTAGGTCAAAACATAGCAACTGCCCTCTCATAACCAGACTCCTGAAGCATTGAAGTTATTCATTGCTTGGAATTTGGCAACTTTGGACAAAGTATAGAAGATTATCACTTTTGAAGCATAAAACGTGTTATATTGCGTTTGGCACTTTGGAGAATGGCTTCATATATATATATATAAAGGAAAAAAAATTCTCAATATTTTAGTCTCTTAGTTGTACCCAACACAAACGCTCTCTGGCTGAGAGAAAAGGCTTAGTTTGTAGAATTTGTAAAAATGCTGTAGAACCTATCTTGGAAAATAGGCAGAGGGACTCTACCTATCAAGGAAAAGAGAAAGGAAAGATCTGGGTGTGCAGCTTCCTCAAGGAGACTTGGATGCTTGTCTCCTTCTAAGACTCATAAAAGGTGGAATTCCATCCAAATAGGAAGAATGTGAGGGGTCAGTGCCCAAATCACTAGGGCAACTCCTCCATTCATGCAGGTTTAAAAACAAGCAAATAAGAAAAAGAAAGAAAAATCAAGCTGGCCTGAGAATTCTCTGAAACATAGAAGGGAAATGTATAGTAATTTTGGGTAAAAATCTTGAGACCCAAGATTTTATATTCAGCTCAGTTGTCATTCACAGAGAAGACCGCAGAAATACATTTTAAAGTACAGCATGTCTAGAAACTACATAACTTTGTACTCCTAGTAGAGAAACTGATGTGGTTTGGGGATGATGGTGGGATTCATGGGGTCCGAAGCAGATGGCCAAGAAAGAATTCTTGAGACATCTTTGGTGCAAAAAGGTGATTTTATTAAAGCAGGACAGGACCCACGGTGGGAAAGTGCTGTCCTGAGGTTGTGACAGGTAACTGGTTATACACCTTGGATACGGGAGGGTAAGTCAAAAGGAAAGTTTCCAAAGAGACTTTCATATGCTAAAGACTCACAGATTACTGAAAGCCTAGCTATTGTCAGGCTAAATTTCTTCTTCCCTCTAGCAAAACATTAACATTAAGACAGTAGAGAATTCCTGGAGAAATGTTATACTCTGTATTTGCCTCAAGTATTTGTCCATGGCTACAGGTTATAAGGGAATCTAATTTTACTCACCCTTTCCTTCTTCCCTTTGTTCCTCACATCACTATGGAGGGGAGGGTGGTACTAGGGGCTCCAGGAAACTGAGTCTATAGTTTTCTGGAGATAAGGCTATTGATAAGATTGCCTTTTTCTTATCATTTACTAAGGTATTTGTAAACTGATGGAGACTCTGTCAGTTTAACCATTTCTTTTTCTGTGTTTCCCTTTGTCCTTGGGCAGCCAGGAGTGCCTGAGGAATGTCACACAGATCCAACTTGGGGGAGGTGGGGTGTGCTAGCTTGTGCTTAGCTCAGTTGGCTCCTGATCCCTCATCAAGACCACTTAAGGAAATTCTCTAGCCTAGCAGGAGATTGATTAACATAAAGAAGTGATGTCAGTATCAACACTATTTTAAGTATGGAATTACAGAATTACCTTACTAATTATAAGTATAGCTTCAAACATAGTCAAATACAGTTATTTAAAGATAACATAGGGGCGCCTGGGTGGCTTAGTCGATTAAGCTGCCAATTCGGCTCAGGTCATGATCTCGCGGTCTGTGAGTTCAAGCCCCGCATTGGGCTCTGTGCTGATAGCTCAGAGCCTGGAGCCTGCTTCGGATTCTGTGTCTCCCTCTCTCTCTGCCCTTCTCCTGCTCACGCTCTGTCTCTATGTCTCAAAAATAAGCAAATGTTAAAAAAAAATTAAAAAATAGACAACACAAATTACTGTAAAATAATAAAATAATATTAAATATATCATGAAAATAAAATTTGGGAAGCAAGAAGATAAATAGATACTAATTCATTTTCAGATAAAGAGAGATGGAATTTAGTTATTTTTGAAGAAGAAAATGGAGTAATAATTATATATTACAAATATATTAATATACAAGTATTTTCAGAAAAAAATGAAGTTAAATAATATATGGAATAAAAACAGACTTTTTTCCCAAAAAAATCTAGAAAATGGAAATAGAAATATAAGCCGAGCAAAGGCTAATTATTAAAAAAATAGAATTGACAAATATAAATAAAACATGTTTCAAAATTAAAATTATGTAGTTAAGATTTTGTAATTTAAGAAACGAGGAATATGTTTTAAAAAGGAAAATGAATAGCTGTATTTGGGTACTGGTTTCTTTTATTGTGGCCAAAAGCAAAGACAATATTGCCAGTGTATAGACAATGTATATGCAGGTTCTTATATTTAACTCTATTTGTAAATTTAAGGTTGGAAACCTGCTGAGTAGTTCATTCAGGGCCACTTCCGTATTTATCTAATCCAGTGTTTTGGACTATCAGTTATCCCAGATTTGATTCTCACTTAAATGATGTAACTTCAAGTCTATAATCTTATAGGGAAACAGAAAGCATTTCATAAACTTCAGTAAGGGATAATTATGTTATCAATAGTTTTTATTTTTCTAAAGATACGCAACTGAGAATTTAGGATATTTCAAGTCATTCTGCTGTGATTCTATGTGAAAAGGTGACTATATTCTTAAAATTTAGTACTGTTCTTAAAATTGTTATTTCCTTCCTGGTAGCTGGAAGGAAATTATCTTTAAGAAAAAATATTTGGTATCTAGAGATTTCAAGTAGAGCTATAAAGGATTTTACATGAACCTAAAATAGAATGTTTGGTACAAAGTAAGCAAATGTCTGGGGTAATTAATTCCCATTTGAAATGTATGATCACAAAAAACACAACCCTGATAATAGTGTAAAACTTAAGTTTCCCAGTGGATTTCCTGCCTTAAATATGAAAGTACTACTGTTATGGAAAGTTAAAAATAGTATTTGCTGGAGAATATTAGAGACCATATTAAGAAACATCATGATGATGTCGAAAGTATTGCTTTTGTGCCATTGCTAATTTGTCCTTTTTCAGAAAAGAAAAAAAAAAGAAATTTCCATTCCTTGTTGATTCAAGATTAAAAAAAAAAAGTCCACATATTGTGATTATTTAGTGGGTTTCATAAGACTCTCTAAAAATTATTTGTTGAAGAAACTTAGAGAATATTCCTACAGGCTTTCCCTATTGTAACTCATCCAGTTATATCCCTCAGTTCCCCTGATTTTGGACTGTCTTTTAAATTAGTAGTTGGGTCTAAAGTTTGGTCAGTAGAGTTTGATTGTTTTTGTTTGTTTGTTTGCTCATTTGTTTTATGGCCAAGATCACTTCAGAAGTGCTATGTTTTTTGGGGTTTTTTCCAAGAAACATATATCTCTTTTTGTTGTATTAATGATCAGGGATGTTGAAAATTGAGTAAAAAGAGATACATCCTCTTAGCTATTTTTTACCCAGAGATATAATTTCTGTAAGAAAGCTGAATAAAACTTGATTTTTTCTCTTATTTTCTGTTTTTCAAAAAAATAAATGTTATTAACGCCCTTCAATTTTGAATATAATAGATATAATTATTGGCCTCAATTTTTTATTGGCCTCTGGTTTTCTTGCTTATGCTTTTTGCTATGTGACTTTGCAGATTTTCTCAATAAAGCTAAGTGTATTCTGTAACCCCTTCACTTTGAATCCAACTATGTGATTTCTTTTAGCCAATAGGATATTAGCAAATATGAAATAAACAGAGGCATTAAATACATTTAGGTGGTTCAACTTTCTTTAGTACATTTGTCTTTATCATGAGAAGAACATTTCCTAAAAAACCTACCCATCCAAGGAAGCAGAGAAAGATGTGAACCTGCAATTTGGAACTAAGACCAGCCTAGATCAACCTCATCCAGCCTGCATATACGTGAGAAAGAATAAATAGTTATTTTATTCTACTAAGTTTGTGTGTGGTTTTATGCAATCTTTTTGTGGAAACAACTAAAAAGCTCACCAGTAGTTTTTTTTTGTTTCTGCTTTTATTTTTATTTATTCCATGTTTATTTATTTTTAAGAGAGAGACAGCATGAGCAGGGAAAGGGGAGAGAATTGGAGACACAATCTGAAGCAGGCTCCAGACTCTGAGCTATCAGCAGAGAGCCCAGTGTGGGATCAAACTCATAAGCTGTGAAATCATGACCTGAGCCAAAGTTGGACACTCAACGGACTGTGCCGCACAGGCACACTTGTTTTTATTTTTTTAGTACCACTAAGGAGTTGTGAATTTAAACACATATGTGTTTTAGTCATTTACAGTTACTTTCTTTCATTAAGTTACAATTGTCTCAAAGTTGGACTAAAGTGGGAACATCTTCATATCTATTACTATGTCCTTTAACATAATTCTCGTGGTCTTTGATAACCTAAGACTCAAAAAATTATTTCAGTCCCATATCTTATTCAAATAACAAGTAGTAAAGAATGAAATGGGTATAAATAAGTCTAGACAAGTTCTAATTGTTTTCTATAATTAGTACTTCAATATTTTCTAAAAATTATTTACTAAATGAAATAATATTTTAATGGGGTGGATGACTTAGTTTTACAAATACTTTACACATTGTTTGCTATGCCTATTGGGTAAATACCTCCAACACAAAGCACTATAAATGCCAATAGAGTATCGGTGATAACTGTGTCAACTCAATGTCCGCTTCCCAAACATAATAGCCTATATCCTCCATTTACATATACCTGTACTTCATCTTCCTGAATAACTTCTGGAAAGACACAATAACAGGAAATATCAGTCATTCAGAAAAATTCTAGTAACTGGGCTAAGGATTAGAGATTTTACTTAGTTACTTATGCACTCATTTTTTTAATTGATTAATTAACTTACAAGACAGCATGAGCAGGAGAGGGACAAAAGAAGAGGGAGAAAGAGAATCTCAAGCAGGCTCCATACCTGGTGCTGAGCCTGTTGCAGAGATCAGTCTCTCCACCAGGAGATCATGGCCAGACCTGAAAGTGAACATTTGACTGGACCATCTGGTCACCCCAGGGATCATATTTAATAAACAGTTACCTTGTTTCAATTCAGTGGTGTCTATAATAAACAATATTCTCAATATATTTCTACATATGGAGTAAATCTTATGCTCTGAACATAGAATTATTCTTTGTCTAAGACAAACTATAATACTACAGAAGTATATGGTATTGGGAATAATACCACAAGCTAGTGGTCACTTAATTATTACTCTCAATGAAAAGTTTAAAAAGTTTTTCTATTGAAAATAGACTGTTATTAGTCGACTAAAATAGAAATAAGGGGCACCTGGGTGGCTCAGTAGGTTGAGCTTCCAACTTCGGCTCAGATCATAATCTCACAGTTAGTGAGTTTGAGCCCTGCATTGGGCTCTGTGCTGACAGCTGGGAGCCTGAAGCATGCTTCAGAGTCTGTGTCTCTTTCTCTCTACCCCTTGCCCACTCACACACTCTCTCTCTCTCTCTCTCAAAAAGAAACATTACAAAAATTTAGAAACAAACAGAAAAGAAATGCTGCAAAACCCAGAATTTTTTAGCGGCCCTCATATAGAAACATATTTTTTGATTTTCCATTATCTATATGTTTACTGTGCTTGATTTATTATATTTGTGAGAATTATCTTCTTGAAATTTTATAATTCCCCAAATATAGTGTTAGCTATAAGAATCCTAAATGAGAGATCAGGGGAGAATATGTCCATTTCTTTTGATATTCTAAAGTGTTATGCAGCACTTTAATTGACATCCTTATTAATTCATTTTACCTTTTATGTCAATCATTTGTAGTAAAAACTATTCTTTAATTGCAACTATTATATTCAAAATATTTTCACTTGAAATAAAATATTTGAAAAATTATTACTTCTTCACTAAAGTAATACTCTAATTCTTTATAAAATGACATGATTTTCTTTTAGGGAGGAATTCAAATAATTCTCAAAGAATTTATAAATCTACATGGCTTTTTTTAGGTTGAATGTGACCCAAATATCATTGGATGACTCTATGACAATATTTTCCAGTGATTTGTCCGATTCCAGTTATATAAGCTATCTAGATAAAAATAAATGAATAGCCCCAACTAGAAATGAGAGTCAGTCATAAGCCTGGATAAATGGGTTAAAAATCTCGTTTTAGGGGCACCCGGGTGGCTCAGTCACTTAAGAATCAGACTCTCAGTTTCAGCTCAGCTCATGATCTCACAGTTTCGTGGGTTCCAGCCCCACACTGGGCTCTGTGCTTATAGTGCAGAGCCTGCTTGGGATTCTCTTTCTCCTCCTCTTTTTCTGCTACTTCTCTACTCACACTGTCTCTGTCTCTATCAAAATAAACCAACTTAAAAAAAATCTAGTTTTAATAATCCATCATTAGACAAATCAGTTAGGCCTTGACTCATGTGTAGTATGCTAATGGTTATCATCGTCATGATGTCAGTCATGTTATTCTTACTGTGATTTTAGTATATCTAAAGTGATTATGGTAGTTTTTAAATATCTATGCACTTTTCTTCACCTAGAATTTAAAAAGGACAAATAGCAAAAAGTCGAAAGGTTAATAATTTTCTATCATCACATGTCCAGATACTGTTAATGTTTTAAGGTACAACTCAAAAGTTTTTGCCTCTATTTCTAAAAAGGAATTCTCTTTCCTTCCTTTGAATTTTATTATATTTCATTATTATCTCAGTCATTTATCAGTGACTTATTTATATGCATGTCATATCTTTGAGTGTAAGAAATTTTTCCCTGAGCATGACATCTAAAGTCTTGCATGTAGTAATTTTCACTAAATATTTGTTGAATGAATGAAAAATTAATTAATGGATTGTGTCAGCAAAACAAAAGATGGTAATGTTATCTTTATCTGGTAAACAGTCCTTTAAGTATTCATACGCAGTAAATGTGTTGTTAATGTATTTCAAGACATGTGCTTCCCATTTGATGCTTGGATTGTCAAATGCTCATGGCTTATTAACCCTGTAGCTTATGGAATTTGAAAAAGAAAAGTCACTAGTCATATTTGCATATTTCTCAAAACCATTATTTCTTATATTTCTCCTATTGAATAATTCATAAAACAAATAGTTTTAGAGTAGAAATACCAACAGACAATAAAATATGTCTCTATTAGAAAGGAAGGAAAATAGAGATACAATTTAAAAATCAAAAACATATGTAATATTCATTAGTTGCAGGTGAACATTACATACAAACGAGTCTCATCTATTCAGTCAACAAACACTTGGGGAGGACTGGCCTAAGGAGAGAAAAATGATGAAAAAACAGACCATTTGCTTGAAGAATTCCCTTCATTAAGATAGAATATAGGAATATAAAAACCTAAGTACAAAATGGTGAATTAAGAGATAACTGAAAACTGAAAAGTGCTAAAGGATCACTTAGAAATGCAGAGGCAACAAAAAAAAGTGGTTTCAGAAAGGCAATCAGGAAACTTCAAAGGGGAGGTGGCATTTGAACTAATTGTTAAAGGGTACAATACGGTTTATTCTTCAAATATTTGTGTGGAAGTCAATATTCCAGATACAGAGAGCAGATGTTCAATTTAATGAAGGCTGAAGAAGTGTGAAAGATTTGGAAACAGGACATAATCGGATATTGTTAGGCATCTATTAAGCGAATGTCTTGGAGGAGTTGAAGAGTTTGCTCCTAAAGAAGTGATTTAGAGGGCACCTGGCGCCTCAGTTGGTTAAGCGGCAGACTTTGGCTCAGGTCATGATCTGACAGTTTGTGGGTTCGAGCCCGGCATCCGTCTCTGTGCTAACAGCTCGGAGCCTGGAGCTTGCTTCGGATTCTGTGTCTCTTTCTCTCTCTGCCCCTCCCCCCACTCACAGTCTGTCTCTCAAAAAAATGAATAAAACCGTTAAAATTTTTTTAAAAAGTGACTTAGAATGACATCAGACAAAGACTGTAAGAGAGTTTCTATAGACTTTTATCCTCGAGGTAAGGGAAAGCTGTCAGAGGTTTTTAGGTGGTAAATAAAATAATGAATCTGCATTTAAGCTAGTAACTCCAGTTGATGCTACAATTAAAAGTAAAAATTATAAAAATATATTTAGCACGTTTTTTGTACTTTGTCTTATTAAGTTATGTTTGTGTTAACAGCTTCATTTCACTGGAAAACTGAAATCAAGTAAATTGAAAAACATTTGACTACTGGGATAGAAGTACCTAAATTATGATGTCCCTTTTTGTTGTTGGAAGGTTTTTAATAATGATTTTCTAGTCAGGGGAGGAAATAATTTCTATGTTATTCACTCTGATGAAGCTGTTAGATGTCTCCATTTCAAAGGTTCTATAAAAAAAATAAAAGTCTGTGGCATATTTTTGTTTTTGAAGCATTGTAAGGAAAACCAAAAGTCTTTTGTCTATGAGGATACTTTGAGCAACGTAAGAAGTCGGACGCCACCATCTTTATTAATTGAATATTATGTATTAGTCACCTTTTTGGGCTGCATTTATGTACATATGTGCATTGATTTTCATTTAGCCCTAAGAGATATACAGATGTGGGATGAGGCCAAGAGAAGTTTAGTACCTTCCCTGGTACTCACAGTTACAGTGACAGAGCTATCTGACTTCAAAAAATAATAATAATAAGTTTTAAATAACAGCTCTTTTCAAGACATTCTATTAGTGAATTTTATCTTCTACATGCAAATGTAGCTAAAACATTTTATAATGGCAAGATATTAAGCCTCACGCCAGCTAGAAATACAGTGCAATTTGTAAAAGAAAAATATACATTATCTAGAATAAAATACATAGATTCTCACAGAAGTAGGAGAATTGAAGGTCCTCACATTAGCTCTCCATGTATAATCTCCATTTATAACTAACACTTGATATAATGTACCAGTGCGTTTTCCAGTGAACTGAAGTGACTCTTGTTATGTTGCCTGGCATCTATGAGATTTTTATGTAGCAGATAATCCAAATAACTGCTGGCAAGAAATGACATATTCAAAAAAAAAGGCAACTAAAATATGACTTTAACATAAAAATTACCATGGAGGCAAAGATTTTTATCTTAACTCCTTGGTGTGATACATTTGAAGATAACAATTTAGAACTAAATTTGGAGCTCTTCCTGAGTATATAACATGATAAGAAAGTAAATTACTTCCCATCCTGAGTAAAATACATATTCTCTTCTCACCGAACTCTTCAGAAGAAACAAGAGTGAATTCTTTAGCATTCTTCTTCAGGGTAGATTAGCCTAGAACATAAGTATTATCTTTTGTTTTGTTTGTCAGTTGGCAGTGGTGAATCCTGGGACGGTCCAGCCGGAGGGAACTTTCAAAGTAGTACTGCAGTTCTCAAGTCCGTGGCGCACGGATGAAGGAACTAAGATGCAAAGAAACAAGGGTCAACCGGTGAATTCGTGTGTGATGGAAATGTTGAGAATTATTTTGAACAACTGAGTATCACTTAAAATAATTAAGCATTTCTAGAACAATTATAAAGATTTAGGGATTATTCAAAGTACAGTTGAGAAGGTTGTAGAATGAATGACCCCATAAGTAGCTTATAGTTATAAATATTAGTCAGTAGGAGAAGTTATATAGCTGCCATCAGTTAATCCAGAGGTTAGAATAGGATGGGATGGGGGCGCCTGGGTGGCTCACTTGGTTGGGTGTCCGACTTCAGCTCAGGTCGTGATCTCCGTTTGTGAGTTCGAGCCCCGCATTGGGCTCTGTGCTGACAGCTCAGAGCCTGAAGCCCGTTTTGGATTCTGTGTCTCCTCTCTCTGCCTCTCCCCTACTCACACTCTGTCTCTCTCTCTCAAAAATAAATAAAAAATATTTAAAAAAAATAATAGGATGGGATGACTTTAAATTCTTTGACGAGGAAAAAGGAAGAAGAGCATCTGGAAAGAACCGGACGAGTGTTACGTATGCCAGGAAATAGCTTTTTATTGAAAGAACTGACTAATTACAGAACTGTTTGCTGAGCCAAGACTAGAATCAGTTTTAAAATTCTTAACATGCCTCTGGCTTTGAGTTTAGTGTGTGTATGAGGGTGGTAGTGTTGCGTCAAATCTAGTCTGGTTCATGTGACATCAGAACCATAACTCTTGTCTAAATTGTAACTTTAAAAGTATGTGTGTGATGATTTAAGGGTAGTTTTATTAGTTTGCTAGGGCTACCATAATCAAATGCCACAGATTGGGTAGCTTAAAAAACAGAACTTTATTTTCTCATAATTCTGTCAGCTAGAAGTCCAAGATGAAGGTATTGGCAGGTTTGGGTTATCCTGAGGCCCTCCTTGGCTTATAAATGGTCACCTTCTCACTAATGTTTTCAAATGGTCTTTCCTCTGTGTATACACAATCCTGGTGTCTCTGTGTGTCCAAATTTTCTCTTCTAAGGACACCAGTCAGATTAGATTAATGCACCACAATGGACTCACTTTAACTTAATCACTGCTTTAATGGCCCTGTCTTCAAATATAGTAATGTTCTGAGATATTGGAAGTTAAGATTTCAATATATGAACTGATGGGAGGGCACAATTCTGCCCATAACATCAGTCTTACCTTAAGAATGTACAATTCCTGGGCGCCTGGGTGGCTCAGTCCATTGAGCATCCGACTTTGGCTCAGGTCATGATTTCATTGTTTTAGAGTTTGAGCCCCACATCTGGCTCTGACAGCACAGAGCTCGCTTCGGATCCTCTGTTCCCGTCTCTCTCCCCTCCCCCACTCACACTCTCGCTTTCTCTCAAAAATAAATAAAGGGGCGCCTGGGTGGCTCAGTCGGTTAAGCGGCCGACTTCAGCTCAGGTCATGATCTCACGGTCTGTGAGTTCGAGCCCCACATCGGGCTCTGTGCTGATGGCTCAGAGCCTGGAGCCTGCTTCCAATTCTGTGTCTCCCTCTCTCTCTCTCTCTGCCCTTCCCCTGCTCACATTCTGTCTCTATGTCTCTCAAAAATAAATAAAAATGTTAAAAAAAATTTAAAAAAATAAATAAAAACATTTTAAAAATGTAAACTTCATGAGGCTATGTACTGTGTTAATTTTACTCCTTACTGTATTTCAGAACCTTAATGCTGTGCTTGGTATATTTTAGATGTTTGATGTTACTTTTGAATGAATGAATAAATGAATGACTGAATGATTCCATTAGGATGTTGTGTTTAAAACGGAATCACAAAAAACACAGTTTGAGGAGATGTTTGTAAGGTACCTGGAAATAAAAATACTAAGAATCTTGCTACTTTTGTTTTCCACAAACTGTGTGTTATGTTAGAAACTGTCAAGATTTTTTATTTTCTGGCAGCCATAAAGGACAGTGTGGATGACAAAGGAACACACGATTCCGTGAAAGAAAGAACAGGGGTATGGAAGATCCAAATTCTCTGACAGAAAAGGAGGGAAAAAATTCTGTAATTGCCCAAGTAGGAAAAGTAAGCTAAAATCTTGTATATGAAACTGCAACAGCATTGTGTTTGTGTTTGTTTTTTTAAGACCTTTGTCACTTATTCACGGATGAGGAATATTCTTCTGTAGAAATCATGTGTTTGTATCATTTCTGCTTTTCAGCTGTACTGTATGATATTACCATGGGATGTTGAACTAGCGGGTACACAAGACAGCCCCCTTCTGAGGTGGAAAATGACACTGTTATTCACGGTCAAAGCTGACTATGCATATACTCCTTTGGGTGCAGAGGAGACCAAGCATCCCAGAAAAATGCATACAGCTTTTCTGTCAGTAGCTGGATTAAAAGTCCTTTGGGTGAATTGAAGGCACTGTTAAAATTCTATCTCATCAGTAAATTTCTTTCTGTTTGTAATACTTTTCCTTCTTTGAATAATATGCTGACACCATAAGGATTTGTCTTACGTGCTTTACCTTTTTCATCCTTCTCAGTCTCTAATCTCCTTCTCCATTCCTCGTTGACATGTTTTCTTTAAAGCCGTTCATACTTCACTAAAGTAAACTAGAAAAGTAATAAGATAATCCATAGGAACAATAAACAAGACTCTCATGAATTATAGAATGAAAACAATTAGATGTAGTACACCGAAGGAAATGAGCTAAAACTGTGTCACTTAAAATGAGCAACAATATTTTATTAAAAATAACACTTCCTTTAATTTGTGGATATTTTGATTCTTCAAAGATGTTGGCAGTAATTTCTATGTTACTGTAAGAAGTACCTAACTTCACCCAAAAAGGATGATTTTTTTTTACCCTACATTAAAGATCCACCTGGAAACTGTACCCAAGACTAGGAGCTAAAAATGAGATTGTAAATGATATAGTCATAGATTTAGAAAGATGACTTAGAAAAAATATAGCACTACTGCTAATGAGAAGTGAAGCTGAAAGAAACATACTTTTTATTTATTTATTTTGAGAGAGAGAGAAAGATAGAGAGGGAGAGGCAGAGAGAAAGAGGGAGAGAGAATCGCAAGCAGGCTCCATGCAGAGCATGGTGTAGGGCTCAAACCCACGAACTGTGAGATCATTGACCAAAGCCGAAACCAAGAGTCAAACACTCAACAAACTGAGCTACCCAGGCATCCCTGAAAAAAAAAACACTTCTAAGTTATAATTTTAAGATAAATTAGCCCAACTTGCCAGAGAAAAAAACCTATTATCTAATACTTAATAGAATAATATTATTATCCAAAAAAGATGCAGAATATATACAGTCAAAAATATGGGGAGGGAACATTATAGAATAATATAGAAGAATATCATATCAGAAACTAAACTGACTAAAATATTAGATAATTTTTTTGATTTTATAATATTTGTGGGATTTGGCATCTTTTAAAAATATATACTTTTGGACATTTTCTCGTTCTAAATAAATATTTACTTCTGTATCTATTTTATATTCCAGTTATGTATTTCTGCCTGTTTTCTTAAAGACAGCCCCCCAGATTGCAAAAACTTTAGGACCCACAGAGCCAGGAACCATCCTTGGATTGAATTTACTTTATTTCAAATGCCATTCCATCATAGAGCATGTTGCTAGATTTTTTTTCTTTATGTTGAATTCAAACTTGTCAGCCCATTATCTTTTACTTATAGACCCAGGCTCAATTCTTAGTGACCAAAAAGAATAACCTTAATTTTTCTTCCTAAATAGAACTATTATTCCCTTTATTGTCTAAGTATGCTTAGTTCCTTCAAGTGCTTTTCATATGCAAATTCTAAACTGGTTTCTATTTTCTCTCTATACTTCATATTACTCTTAAAATGTGTTGGCTAAAATTATACAAAGCAAGTCGTGATTTTATGAATTTATAATAAAGTCATAAAATAGTGTTATAATACAGCAGTATTTCTGCTATCCCATTTTAGATACTATTTATATTGTAACTAAAGTAAAAATCAGCTTTTGTTCATGAGAGGTATGCTCACAATTAACCACTCTCTTCTCACAGTTTAACCAATTTAGGGCTAAATTGTCTAATTAAGCAATATCCTTTTTTTGTAATAATCATATTTTTATTAAATCAGATACAAATCTACCATTATATACTGTTTCCATTTTTCGTAAGGAAATCTTCTAAAATACAAATATATTACGCCTGCCAAATTTCTTTGCTCTGCAAAAATTAAAACTCCTTCTGAAAGGAAGCTCTTAACTCCACATGGCTTATCTTCGTGAACTCATTTCTTTAGTAATCTTTTTTATTTCAGTGCTCACAAAAGACATTTTAGTAATGCAATATGTATCTTTCTCTAGGATGGCATTGTTTACATTTTTTGGCTTTTAACAGAATTTGCTTCCTTCATATTTTGAATATCAAAATGACATTGTTGGGATACACTCCTCTGTGGATGTCTCCTGCATATCTCCTGCATATCCTGCATATCAGGCTAGGTATGTAAGAATGCACGGTCCTAAGTGCTTTTACTTAGGTAATTTCTCAGCATTGTGTTTGGAGCAAGTGACTTTTTTTTTTTTTTAATTTAAAATAGTTTATTTTCAAATTGGTTTACATAAAACACCCAGTGTTCATCCCAACATGTGCCCTTTTTTGATGCCCATCACCCCCTCTCCCTCCCCCATCTCCCTCACCCTTAGTTTGTTCTTAGTCTTTGAGAGTCTCTTATGTTTTATCTCCCTCCCTCTCTGTGTCTTTTTTTTCTTTCCCCTCTTCCCCTCCCCCTGGTTTTTGCTTAGTCTCACCAAGTCCACCTATTCGTGGAAACATATGGTATCTGTCTTTTTCTGACTGACTTATTTCACTTAACATAATACCCTCCAGTTCCATCCATGTTGCTACGCATGGCCAGATTTCATTTTTTCTCATTGCCACATAGTAGTCCATTGTATATATGTACCACATCTTCTTTATCCACTCGTCAAGTATGAAGTAATGTCTTCTTCTGGGACAAAGAGCAGGCTTGCTTACTGGTATTATAAAGTAGTGGATTTCTTAGACTCAATGTCCTTGTGTAACATAACTCATTATGTGCACAGGTATCTATTTAGGTCCATTTGCATCATGCTTGATATAAACATCCATCTGTATATACCTTTTGCTATAAGTAATAGAGTTTTTTTCCTCTGGCCCAGGAAGTTCATGTCTTTTGGCACCATGCAGGACACTAGGACAGGCTAACTTACCAGTGTATGAGTAAGTCAAATCTCAGACCCTTTAAAATTTGTGACATACCATTTCCTCATCATCTTCTCTTTATGCTCATTTCGCAATTTCTCAGAGAGGTTAATAATGGTAATTGGTAGAATTGTGGTATAAATTAGTGGTATTATCCAACACTCTTTTGTTCTTGGAATCACCCAAATGCAACAAGAAAATGAAGAGCCAGGGGTCTTTGTCAGCTGGGCAGACTGGCACTACACCAGAACCAGGTCTGTATGGAGTAGGATCCTTTAAAACATCAGGTTTTTGAATCCCAGCAGAGCACCTAGGAGGATCCTATGGAATTGGACAAGTCTCTGTCAGGGCTGTCTGAACAGCGAGGCTTGAGACACCTGGTCCAAGGAGCAGAGGAAAGATTGAGGTGTCACCATTTTTCTCCCCAACACCAACATGGTGAGGCTTCAGGGAATAGGGCAGCAGCCCCCATTGGAGGCAGGACCCACTTACACCAAACCCTGCTCCTCCATGCCTAACGACAGCTTACCTACCAGAGTGGAACGGGGGGCCGGGGGGGTGGTGGGGAACCAGAAGGTCTGTCTTCCAAACTAGCACAGCTGCCGGTCCCAACCACCAAGAGACAACTGTCCTGCAGTTTTGTATGGTTACTGCAACAAATCAAAGCACACCTGGTGGCAGGTCCAAACCACCACTATTAGCAGTGAGACAAAGCAGCCAAAGACACAACAAGAGAGTGCATACAGCACACTCCAAAAACACTTCCTAAAGTGTCAGGCCTTGGACACTGTATGACCACTCTTTAATATAGTAGTACTCACAGGTGCAGGACACATAACAAACTATTAAAGCACGTAAAAGAGAAACCTAGCCAAAATTATGAAACGGAAGAATTTTCCTCAAAAGAATGACAGCCAGAGAATTGCTCAAAACTGGTGTAAACAATATATCTGAACAAGAATTTAGAATAATAGTCATAAGACTAATCGCTGGGCTTGAAAAAAGCGTAGAAGACAGCAGAGAAACTATTGCTACAGAAATCAAAGACCTAAGAAATAGTCACGATAAATTAGAAATGCTGTAAATGAGATGCAGTATAAACTAGATGCAGTGACAGCAAGCATGGGAGAAGCAGATGAAATAAAATATACAATTATGGAAAATGATGAAGCTGAGAAAAAGAGGAAAAGGAAATTACTAGACCATGAGGGGAGAATTGAGACCTCTGTGATTCAATGAAACAAAATAATATCCATATAATAGGAATTCCAGAACAAGAAGAGAGAGAGAAAGTAGCAGAATGTTTATTTGAACAAATTATAGCTGAGTACTTCCTTAATCCGGGGAAAGAAACAGATATTCAAGTCCAGGAGGCACAGAGAACTCTCTTCAAAATCAACAAGAACAGATCAACACCACAACAAATCATAGTGAAACTAGCAAAATACAAAGACAAAGAGAAAATTCTTAAAGCAGCTAGGGACAAACGGGCCTTAACCTACAAGGGTAGACACATAAAGGTAGTAGCAGACCTGTCCACTGAAATTTGGCAGGCCAGACGAGAGTGGCAGGAAATATTCAATGTGCCGAATAGGAAAATATGCAGCCAAGAATCCATCATCCAGCAAGGTTGTCATTCAGAATAGGAGAGATAAAGGCTTTCCCAGACAAATAAAAACTGGAGTTCATGACTTCTAAACCAGCCCTGCAAGAGATCCTAAGGGGAACTCTATGAGTGGAAGGTTGCAAAGGACCAGAGACATCACTACAAGCACAAAAATTACAGATAACACAATAACATTAAATCCTTATCTCCCAGTAATCACTCTGAATGTAAATGGACTAAATGCCCCAATCAAAAGACGTATGGTATCCAAATGGATTAAAAAAAAATCCGTTTATGTGCTACCTACAAGAGACCCCTTTTAGACCTGAGGAAACCTTCAGATTGAAAATAAGGGAATGGAGAACCATCTATCATGCTACTGGATGTCAAAAGAAAGCCAGGTTAGCCATACTAATATCAGACAAACTAGATTTTAAAACAAAGACTGTAACGAGATGAAGAAGGGCTTTATATCATAATTAAGGGGTCTGCTTATCAAGAAGAGCTAACAATTGTAAATGTTTATGCCCCCAACATGAAAGCACCCAAATATGTGAATCAATTAATCACAAACAAACAGATGCATAACACACAATACCATGATTGTAGGGGACTTTAATACTCTACTTACAGCAATGGATAGATCATTTAGGGAGAAAATCAGTAAGGAAACAATGGCTCTGAATGACACATTGGACCAGATGGACTTAACAGATATATACAGAACTTTTTATCCTAAAGCAGCAGAATACACATTTTTCTCAAGTGCACATGGAATATTCTCCAAAATAGATCACATACTGGGTCACAAAACAGCCCTCAACAAATATAAAAGGACTGAGCTCATACCATGCATATTTTCAGATCACAGCACTATGAAACTTGAAATCAACCACAAGAAAAAACTTGGAAAACCCCCAAATACATGGAGGTTAAAGAACACCCTACTAAGGAACGAATAGGTCAACCAGGAAATTAATGAAGAAATTAAAAAATACATGGAAGCAAATGAAAATAAAACCATGACAGTCCAAGCCCTTTAGGATGCAGCAAAGGCAGTCCTGAGAGAAAAATACATGGCAATTCAGGCCTATCTCAATAAGCAAGAGAGGTCTCAAATACACAACCTAACCTTACACCTAAAGGAGCTAGAAAAGGAGCAGCAAATAAAGCCCAAAGCCAGCAAAAGAAGGGAAATATAAAGATTAGAGCAGAAATAAATAATATAGAATCCAAAAAAACAAACAAAAATAAAACAAAAAAGTAGAACAGATCAATGAATCTAAGAGCAGTTTTTTGGAAAAAAAAATAATACCCTAACCAGATTTCTCAGAACAAAAAGAAAGAGGACCTAAATAGATAAAATCTCAAATTAAAGAGGAGAGGATATAACCAACACCACAGAAATACAAACAATTATGAGAATACTATGAAAAATTATATGCCAACAAACTGGACAATATGGAAGAAATGGGCAAATTCCTAGACACTCACACACTACCAAAATTCAAACAGGAAGAAATCGAAAATTTGATTAGACCCATAACCAGCAAAGAGATTGAATCAGTTATCAAGAGTCCATGTCTTGGTTTATCTCTCTCTCTCTCTCTCTTTTTTTTTTTCTTTTCTATTTTGTTTCTTAAATTCTACATATGAGTAAAATCCTGTGTTTATCTTTCTATAGCAGTTATTTCAGTTAGCATTATACTCTTTACTTCCTTCCATGTCATTGCAAATGGCAAGATTTCATTCTTTTTATGGCTGAGTAATATTACATCGTTTGTGTGTGTGTGCATGCACACGCCACATCTTCTTCATTCATCTATCAATGGACACTTGGGCTACTTCCATTATTTGGCTACTATAAATAACACCGCTATAAACATAGGAATGCATGTATCCCTTTGAATTAGTCTTTTTGTGTTTTTTTCTTGGTGGAGGCAGTAAATCCCTGTAGTGCAATTACTGGATTTTAGGGTAGTTCTACTTTTAACTTTTATAAAAGTGTGTTCATTTATTTAAGCAATCTCAACACCCAATGTGGGGCTCAAACTCAGGAACCTGAAATCAAGAGTTGCATGCTCTTCTGACTAAGCCATCCAGGTGTCCCTATTTTTAACTTTTGAGGAACCTCCATACTGTCTTCCACAGTGGCTGCACCAGTTTGCATTCCCACCAACAGTACAAGAGGATTCCTTTTTCTCCACGTCAGGTTTTTTCTTGTGTTCTTGATTTTGGCCATTCTGACAGGTGTGAAGTTATATCTCCTTGTAATTTTGATTTGCATTTTCCTGATAAGTTATGTTGAGCATCTGTTCATGTGTCTATTGGCCATCTGATGTCTTCTTTGAAGAAATATCTGTTTATGTCTTCTGCCCAGGTTTTAAGTGGATTATTTATTTTTTGGGTGTTGAGTTATAGGAGTTCTTTATAGATTTTAAGGAACTAACTCTTTATCAGGTATACCATTTGGTAGTATATTTTTCCATTCAGTATGTTGCCTTTTAGCTTTGTTGATTATTTCCTTTGAGGTGCAGGAGGCTTTTTATTTTGATGTAGTCTCAATAGTTTATTTTTGCTTTTATTTCCCTTGCCTCAGGAGACATATCTAGAAAAATGTTGCTACAGCCAGGGTCAGAGAAATTACTGCCTGTGCTCTCCTCTAGGATTTTTATGGTTTCAAGTCTCACATTTAGGCCTTTAATCCATTTGAGCTTGTGTGTGTGTGTGTGTGTGTGTGTGTGTGTGTGTGTGTGTGTGTGTGTGTGTATGGTGTAAGAAAGTGGTTCATTTTTGTTCTTTTGCATATTGCTGTCCAGTTTTCCCAACACCATTTGTTGAAGAAACCATTTTTCCCATTGGATATTTTTTTCTGCTTTGTCAAGGATTAATTGACTATATAGTTGTGAGTTTATTTCTGGGTTTTCTATTTGTCTATTTTTGTACCTGTCCTATACTACTTGATTACTACAGCTTTGTGAAATATCTTGAAGTCTGGAATTATGATACTTCCAGCTTTGTTTTTCTTTTTCAAAATTGCTCTGGCTATTCCAGATCTTTCATGGTTCATGTAAATTTTAGGATTATTTGTTCTAGTTCTGTGAAAAATGCTGTTGGTGTTTTGATAGGGATTGCATTAAATGTGTAGATTGCTTTGGATGGTATAGACATTTTAACAATATTTGTTCTTCCAATCCATAAGCATGGAATGTCTTTCCATTTTTTGTGTGTCGTCTTCAATTTCTTTCATCAGTGTTTTATAGCTTTCAGAGTATAGATCTTCCATCTCATTGGTTAGGTTTATTCCTACGTATCTTATTATTTTTGGTGCAGTTATAAATGGGATTGTTTTCTTAACTTCTCTTTGTGCTGCTTCATTATTAGCATATAGAAAGGTAACAGATTTCTGCATATTGATTTTGTATCCTGTGACTTTACTGAATTAATTTTTCAGTTCTAATAGTTTTTTTGGTAGAGTCTTTGAGGTTTTGTCTATATAGTATCATGTTACTGCAAAAAATGAACGTTTTACTTCTTTCTTACCAATTTGGGTGCTTTTTTTTTTCTTTATGTTGTCTGATTGCTGTGGCTAGGACTTCCAGCACAAAATTTTAAGTGTATATATCACTTGACCAATTTTACTTTTGGGAATTTATCCTAACATACACTCATAATTGTGTGAAACAACTTATATATGTTATTTGTTATGGTATTAACAATTTATAGCCAAAGATCAGAAATAATCTAAATGCTCATCAATAGAGGACTAGTTAAATAAATTATGGTATATATTTGTATATTAAATATATAAAAATTCATGAGTTTAAAATGACAAAAAATACTCTATCAGTCACTATTATATGATGCTGGAACACCAGTCATTATTCCAAAAATATGATAAATACCCTGTCTTTCCTGTAGGTATTTCACAGTACCCTAAAAGTCAGTGAGTAAAAGTTCTTTATCAAAAAATTACAACAAACTAAAGCAAGAAGGACAGTAGAATTATAAGATTATCAATTTGCAATCCTTATGAGATAACGGATCTATACAAGAATCATCAATGACAGCTAAAAGCATTAGGGGAGCCTTGAAGGGGATTTTTATACTGAATGAACCAAGCTGATACCACCTAAATGTGCTGATTAATTACTACAAGTGTAACTATCCCATGATATGTGCATCCTGCTGAGATGCATCAGGAAGAAGACAGAATCACTTATGAAGGATCCTTGTAAATAATTACACTCGAATCTAATAAAGCACCTGATAAATTAAGCCTCTAGTTCTAACTATTCCTTTACAGGAAACAGAGTAGGAAGAGGACCATGTTAAATACCAGGAGAATACAGTCAATCAAGTCTGAATATGGAAACAACTAAATCTAATATGGGAAATTCTATAAGACAATGTTCCTTAAGTTAAAAAAAAATAGGAGGGAAAGAGAGGTCAGGGGAAAATGAGAGAGAAATGTTAAAGTTATATGTTAAAGAGACTTTGACACCTATCAACCAAATGCAATCTACAGACTTGTTGGAATAGTGATTCAAATAAACCAATTGTAAAAATGGATATTGAGCAAAGATGAGGAAGGACTTGAACACAATCTGAGTTTTTGGTGAGGTAAATGGGGTGTTATTGTTTTAGCCACATGTGATACTGGTTGCACTGTGGTTATGCAAGTAAGTAAATATCCTATGTATTAGACTTATATACCGAAGTATTCCTTGTTGAAATAAAACAAGTAATATAGGTTTTACAGTACTCCAAGAAAAAAAATAGAAATGGGGAATAGATAAAGCAAGAGTGGCAGGATACTGATGATTAGTACTTGGAACTGGAACTTGGTTATACTGTTCTTTCTACCTATATTTGTTTTGGAAGTTTCCATAATAAAAAGTGGAAACAGGAAAGAAATCTCTCTGTATATGTATGTGGAAAGAATACTAAAACACAAGTTGGAAGTTTTTATGTATACTATGCTACTAGTATAAAAAGAGGGAAAAGGAATAAAAACGTAGATTCATATTTGTGTGGCAATACATAGAGAAACTGTGGAAGGTTTCAGAAGAAACTAATGGAAATGGTTAGCTGTGGAAGGGAACAGAGTAGGAATTTAAGCATAATATGGATTTTATTTGCACCACATAAATAAGCAAAAGTAAACCGTAAGTTGTTTATATGTATGATTGTGAAAACTGAAAACTAAACAAAATCAGCATGAAAGAAGTACACAATAATGTGGTATATTCTTATATTTTAATTGTGCTCAAGTACTATCTACTCAAATATAAGCAAAATGCATAGAGAATGACAATTTGGAGTTTTATTCTCTTCATATTTTCTCAATCACTTTGGATCTATGTAGTCAAGAACAGAGTAGTATACTTAATGTTCCTCCTCTCTGAGTTCAGTAGAAATGACTTCTTACCTTATTTAGAATTGTACAAAATTCTACAAAGATTAGTCATCATCATAACAGTTTTTAAAAATGCATACAATAATATTTTAAGAGATAATGTCTCCTTTTTTGTTTATTTGTTTATTTTGAGAGAGAGAGAGCATAAGCAGGGGTAAGTCAGAGAGAGAGGGAAAGAGAGATAATTCCAAGCACGCTCAGTGCTGAACCTGACACGGGGCTGGATCATGACCTGACTTGAAATCAGGAGTCGAACATTCAACCGACTGAGTCCACCCAGGCACCCAAAGGATAATTTCTCTTTTATAATAGCATTGTAAACTCCAATGTGTATTCTTCTTTTCATTCATTTAACAGAGTTGAACAAGTTTCTCCTTTAATGAGTTTTTACTTTCTATATTCTGATAATATAAAATGAATCAAACTTGGTTCCTGCCCTCAGTTTAGTGAGAGAGATAAATGTGAGCAAATAATTATAATGCAAGTAAAAAGAGAGAAAGTAAGAGTTGAGCAATCTGGTTTCCTTCTCATGGATAAGATTATACCATAATCTCTGCAATACAGTCAACACTCATGGGCCTGTATCTTTCTAGATTTGAACTTTTCTGTCGTTATTCAGAGATAATCCATGTATCCATTCTTCATATCTTCTCATCTCTTTTTTTTAATGTTTATTTATTTATTTTGAGAGAGCAAGCAAACAGTGGGGGAGGAGGAGCAGAGAAAGAGGGAGAGAGAAAGAATCCCTGGCAGGTAGGCTCCGCACTGTCATGGAGCCCCTGCGGGGCTCAAACTCAGGAACTGTGAGATCATGACCTGAGCCAAAACCAAGCATCAGATGCTGAACGGACTGAGCCACCCAGGTGCCCCTCATCTCTGTACATGAAAAGCTACTGTTTGGATCCAGCGGTTCTTTCAGCTATGTTTCTCTTCTTTCTCCATTGGAATTATAAGTGAATTCTTTTTGGAGTGCTTCTCTTCTGATCACTTTTCTTTTAGAGACTCGGACTAAGGGATCTAATCCAACATTCTTTCAATTTTTTTTTTTCGAATTTACCTCCCCTCATCTAGCTTGTCAGTCTGGCTACGCCTTGATTTCCCTTGTTATCACAGACTAAAACAGCTAACTGTTTCTCCAACATCCTATTATTTCCAATTCATCAGTCAGCTCTTCCATGATGGTAAAAACTGGGACAACAGTAGTAAACTTCTTGTCACTCTTTCTTCCTTCTCGGTGGTAAAATCGACATCGCCATCAATTAAAGTGAAAAATTGATCAGCAATTCTGCTTTTACACTGAATCTTCCAGAAACTGTCCGCCTCGTTAAAATGTCCAGCTTTACTAAATCTTATCTCTGATTCAGTTTTGTCGTCTCTAATATGACCCTGCCACATAGTTTCTCTTTGCCTTTATTTTTACCAGAGTTTTCCAGTGCATGTCTGTTCCTAAGTACATGAAGTTTCATGCAAATATATGAAATGAAATGCTGCCCAGTGTTCTTCCCTTAACTTTGTTTATGAATATGTTATACCAAAGCTTCCAAGATTTAAGTATGATTTTCAACAGAAAACATATCAAAAGGAACAACCAGTTCTAGAATGAGGAATAATGACCCTCAATTTGATTCTCTTTCCTATCTGCTGGTTCAGACTTTAATGGGCATAAGAATCACCTGAGGACCTTATTAAAATGCAGATTCTGATTCAGTAGGTCTGGGAGGGGCTGAAAGTCTACATTTTTAACAAGCTTCCAGGTGATAATGATATATCTGTTAGTGGATTTCTCTTTGTATGGCAAAGCTCTTCCTCATATTAAAAAGCTTATACTAAATACACTGATTATACACAAAGTCCTGAAATAATATGAAGAGTACACATGTGAAAATATAGATGAATATAATAACTATGACACCATTGTTTTTTATAGTTGTTAAAGACAAATCTGTCTACCATTTTAGTACACACTTCTACTGTGATGATACTAGATTTTAGTCAGTAGATCAAAAGTCACTTATAGTCAGAAATCCCAGAAATGATACCTGGATATCTTACATATTTCAGTTTAGCTTTACACTCGCAAGTGTACATTTAGACCGTCTTTGCACTTGGGTTCAAGGTTTTTCTTTGAGTATACACTCCCTAATCTTACCCTACCATACTCTAAGTTATTGGCTAAATAGCTAGTGTCAGTTTTCTTAAAGGGGTATGAGAACTTAAGACACTCATGAAATAGACTGAATGCAAAACATTCTAAAAGTTCAGCATTTAAGCAGTTTTATCATCACTTTGCTTACAATTAATCCAGCAGTAATGATTTTTAGTAATTATCTGTTGTTGAGATTTACATAGAAACAATAACTCTTTTCATTCTCTCTCTCTTTTTCTTTTAAATTGATTTGCCATTTCTTGTCCACTGCTAATTCATTCAGGCTTCGCCTTTCAGGGAAGAGGCAGACCAGTGCTCACTAGCAAAAACAGAAGGGATAGTCAAGGATCACTAGACATCTGAAGAAAACCTATAGAATGAAAAAAGGCCAAAATAAATGAAAGACCATCTAAACTGAGAAAAAAAAAAACAACCCAGATGTTTCAGGAAAAATGTCAATAGCTAGTAAGCTAGCTAGCTAGATATAAAAAGATCTAGATATAACACCAGAGAAAATCAAGAATATATTGCTCCTACAAAACAAGAATATGATTCTATAAAAAGAAAATATCGCAGAAAAATAAAACTCCTAGAAATTTGAAATATGATTACATATTTTGAAAACCTGTGAAAGGACTGGAGGATAAAATTTGATGGAATCAAATTTTCAGAGCAAAGAGCAAAAATAGAAAGAGGTAGAAAATATAAAAGGAAAGATGAAACACAGAGCAATTTAATAGAACATCAGACTAAAGGAAGGTCAAAAAGTAAACAGTGAAACAAAGGCAAGAACATTATAGAAGTTAATTTCCCAAAGCCAAAGAGAAAGTATCTTCAGAATAAAAGAATCCATGAAATGTTGAGCAGACCGAATGATGTAATAGTAACAATAATAACTAACATTGTTTAGCTATTTATTGTGTGCCTTTTCTGTGCCAAATATTTAGCCCTCTTTTATAGTTAGGAACAGGAGACTTATAGAGGTTAAGCCATTTGCTCAATGTTATATGACTTATAAATAGTGGAGCTGGATTCAGCCATCACTCTAAACCTCCTGCTCTTAATACTACAGCAATCGAGCTTACTTTATTGCCTCCTAATCTCACCCATTTGTGTAGATTGTCCAATTCAACCACAATTTTGCACATTCACCAGTTTCCTTTGAAGACTAAAACACTCATATAGGTTTAAGCCCAGCGTACGTGGCTTCTTTTCCTCTGAAAACGAATTCTTTCACAGGACTCTTTGTAGTCCACACATAAGTTGGTCTTAAGGAGCCCACCAGATACTACCTCATAAAGTAAACTTAATATAGACATAAATCTGAATAATTTTCTTTTCCTTTTGATTGATACCCATGACAGTTGTGTAGTTTATTAGACATCGTGTGAAGATCTTTGTAGCAATTTTTAAATTCCATATTATTGCTCGTCAGTCAATATAAATCAGTAGAGGATCCCCTACTTTGATCTGTCATCAGTATTCTAGAATCAACCTTTTCTTTGTATTATGACAACTATATATAATTATTACCCAGTGGGATGTATGCCCATTCCATCCCCATTTTACAGATAAAAGAACTGAGACATATAACTTCAACAAATTTCCTAAAATCACACTAGTGGAAAAGCTAGGATTAAAACCTACATATCCTTACTCCAGGTATTAAGCACTTTAAGCACTATTTGATATTACCTCTAATAAATTGATTTTATTTTTAAAGGGATGGTTATATAAATATCTTAACATGAAGTGGAGACCAAGAAGATAAACTTTTGAGAAGAAGCTCCAGGGAATGATATGTACCCCGTAGAAGACAGTTGCCCGTTTGTAGGTGTTTTTAAATGGAAATGATGATGTAACTTGTTCCCTTTATCAGGTGTCTTCTTTTTTTCACTCTAGGTAGCTTCTCTGGGTAATCTTAACCACTTTGAGATCATCTATTATATATGTTAACATTTACCATATCTTTGTGTCTACCAGTTCTGTCTCCTGACCTTTAATCCTTATATCCAACTGGCTCTTGCATAACCCTACTTGCATTTTCCCCACATACCCAAACTCATGATATCTGGCACCCTTTATGTTCTATTCCAAGCTTCCATGTTCACTATCTTCACTACCCTTTGCTCAAGTGAATCTGTGATTTACCCTTGTCAATTTCCTCTTTATCACACTCAGTCCATAATCAGTCATACCAGTCTTTGCCGATCATCACATAATAGGCCTTAACTTTGTCCGTTACTCTCCATTCCAACAGTCAGTTTCACTAGATGCAATCTGTCCTTTTCCCTAAGTCAAATACACCTATGTTCCTTTCTTAACAAAGCTGAGTAAATCTAATAAAATACAAAATAAATTACCTAGCTGTTCCCTTTGATGTCTCCCCAGCCTCCTAAAGAAAGACATAACTATTTAGTGTGGCAACACCAAACAAAACAAAATCTCATAATTCAGCCACTTCCCACCATTTTGTTACATCTCTTTAAAATTCATAGTCTCCTGTTGGAGACCAGAAGATACTGGCCCTGGTAACACTAACTAAGGAGAAGACTCAGGCCCATAAGGCAGTGCCCTAGACCGGGGCCCTCATCGGTGGATGGGGGTGTCTTGAAGCAAATGCCAGGTTGTAATACGACAAGAACATAATAATGACTGGTCTGACTCTGAAGGAGGGCTGGTTAGCCAATGACGAGTAAGACTCCTCACGGGGGAGGGGGGGTGACCTAAGACAGGCACAGTCGTAGTAAGAGTCACCAGAACACCTGGCTGTAGGGTCACTGGGCCTCTGTGTTGATTTGAGATTTATCCTAATATCCTCCTGAAGAAGACAGGCCATACAAAAATAGGAGTGACTCCAGAGCTTCCTCCCCTATTAAACCAGCATTTGCTACCATACTTTATTAATAGTAAAATAATGTTTAGAATCATGGAAATAAAATCTCTAAGAAATCAATAGAGTTTAGAATGTATTTTGATCTACCTAGACTGATGCCAGATCCTCAGGAATGTGATTACTGCTGTGGATTTCAGGTCAGGACTGTGGTAGGAAATAGAGGCTGGATAATGTTTTTTGTGTGGCCTTTCGACTGTAACCAACAATCTATGGATAAAATCTCTGTGCTTTGTACTTGCTCCTTCAACCTATACCACTTAGAATGTGCCCATTACATACATTGCATTTAAAAAATAGAAAGTGGGGAGTTGTTGGGAGCCATTTTGGGCTCACAGGTTGAGACCCCTCCCTGTGTGGAAAAGGTTGAAGCAAAGCTCCTGCCAGCCAAACTGGCACCTGATCTTACCTCCTTCTAAATAATCTTTCAGGCCTGGATTTCTTGAATTTCTCTTGTTGGCCCTAGGGATATAATGCTCTTTGGTTTTATGGCATATGGAAAAGGGGACCTGGAGTGCAATGCCTTGATGGATAAAATCTGAATGAGAATAGTCTGGCCAGAAGTAACCTCAAAGTTGTCTCTTGGGGGTAGGTTACACAAATTGATCATATAGAATAGCAGTTATGAGTTGGCTAGAAATTAGCAGACATTAGGCCCCAAGACTCCTTGAACCAAACTAGATTTTCCCTGTAGGTATCGCATTGTGTTAATCATCCCCTCAGCCCCACCATAAAACCTCAAGGCACATCTCTGTAAAGCTTCTCTCAGTATTTGGTTAACAGACTGATAGGAGAGATTGTAAAGAGACTTAGGACCTTCTCCAGAGGTTAGCTTAGCCCAAAAGTTAGAAGCACCGTTTACAGATAAGGCACAAACAATAGCCAAATAAAAGTAGCTACACATATCTTCCCTGATCAACAACAAATATTGAGCACCTTCCTGAGGTTAACATTTCACGACTCCTTTTGCTATTCTCACCCCCACACTCCCTTATAATAAAAAGGCAATAACAAAATACTTTTACAGAAACTGCTGTTTGTATGAAGAACAGGTAAACATGAGCCCTTACAATATAGGCTCACTCACTCATAAAGGAAAAGAACTTAGACAAGTATTAGAGATCATGTCTCTACCAAGCAAATAATACCTCCTCCATTATGGTTAAAGATTGTGGATAGAATGTCTCCTAATCTATCTGTAGATGGTTAACACAGGTCTTAAGGCAACAATGTATGCACCCTCTGTTTACCAACAGCTACGACAATACTGCTCTCTTCCTAAAAACTTTATCTTGTTATTTCCTCTGTTCTGCCTCAAAAACAATGTGTAACTTTGGAACAAAGTCATAAAAAGAGTTACTGCCTAATCTAAGAAAAAACTATCTGCCTTCTAAGTCTGAGGGATTCACAAATATGCCAACCTAAGAAAAATTGTAAATGATGCCTTGTCACGGATGTATTGTCACTTGCTACCTTTAAAAATAAAGACACTGAGACTAGTAGGTCAGAGATGCCAGAATTGCCAGGGCTGCCTGCTCGGTCATCAGACTCCATCCCTCATGGCTCTCTCACTTCATTTCGCCTGACCGTCCTGTCCTTCATGGACCCCTAGATTCTCCGGAACAAGAACCCCGGCTCTCTCCTGCATACCCAGTTGTACCCTATGTTACAGTCAGGGAAAGCATTGATTTATTCAAACAAGTTGTGCTTTTGCCCCTTTATTCCTCTGAGAAGCAGCTTCCCAGGTGATATTAGATGAGAAGATATGAGATATGTATTGGAGGAAATGCCTGTGATGGATGAAAGAGAGGAAGCAGGTATAATAGATAAGGAGTGCATTGAGGTCTGGTATCTGTGAGAGGAGAGAGGTAAGGAAGGAGAAATGAGCTGGAGGATTCCCAGCCTGCAACACAATTAAAGCAGGTTTCAACCAAGCTAATGGGGAGTCCTTGCACCAAGTTTACCCATGGAAGGAGTCCAACGATCCTCCCAAATGAAAGTGCACTAGTACCCCTATCATGATCAGTCACTGGCCGGGAGTAAGACAGAGGAAACATGGCTTTGGGTTGACGGCCTGTTAGATGGTGGTGCATCTAACAGGCCTGGCAACCCACATTGTCATTCAGCTACCTATTAGACATTTTAGGTTATTACATTAACTATGGTCTCCTGAATTCTGTCAGTTAAGCAATACCTCCTTGGCCCTAATACTGGGATAGACGAGTTATACCCATGGATGTTAACCACCTCAGCTCTGTAACTGCTTTTCTAGCATCATCCCTGGCCTACAGAGGAGAGTCATCACCAAACTCCTTGATGATACTGGTGCCTCTCTCTGCAGTACATTCTTGATGATCAGGCTGAATGCTGTGTTCTCAGGATCTTCCTGTGAAACATAACCCCCTAGTGGGCCTTCTGGCCCCATACAATATATTTATTCTAGTATTCTCAATTCTCTCACTTCTGTTCATTCCTCTACCATCTGCCAGTGCAACTCAGGCATTTCCACTTCACTCAGCATGGAGAATAACTTCTTCAGGCCTTTAAGAGCCACCCCAAAAGAAAATGCCAGGGTGTTAAATTCTGTGCCCCCGAAAAAGTGCCCCCAAGTGAATAAGTTCTTGATTACTTAACCTCACATCTCACCGCATTAATTAGATTCATTCAAAATTCAATCCCAGTGCATGCTAACTAATGTTCACATTTCCTTCAGTGTATCTTGTCTTTCCTCCCTTATATATTCCTTCACCTAGATGATACAGGGATTTAATTCTGGTTATCAGCCTGGCAGCCAGGGGAAGGAGTAGGCACAAATCCTGAAAGTTGTTGCTTTAAGGGGGAGAAGCCTCTACAGCATCTTTTAGCACAACAGATGCCCTACCTCTTACTAGGAAGAAGAGAGCGTCTTTTGCAAACTCTGATAGTGCCTACATCCTCAGAGGCATTCATCAGCGGCCCCCAGCCCATCCTAACCAGAGCTTTGAATTCAGCATAAATGACCTGCTTTGTCTAAACATTTGGACATATATGGAGCTCTATGAATCTAAAATCAAGTCATGAGGGGGCAGCTGGGTGGCCCAGTTGGGTAAGTGTCTGACTCTTGATTTCAGCTCAGGTCATAGTCTTAAAGTTCATGAGTTTAAGCCCTACATCGGGCTCCGTGTTGACCTGCAGAGCCTGCAGGGGATTCTTTCTCTCTCTTTCTCTCTCTGCTCCTTTTCTGCTCATACACTCTCTCTCTCCCTCTCAAAAAAAAAAAAAACTTAAAAAATATCAAGTTATGAGTTATTGCTCCAGCTGAGTCCCCATATCACTGCAGTAGACAAAACACTCTTTGTAACCCACTAAAGAGAACCTCTAGCCCTCACACTTGGTCTCTTACTGCTTTCTAACATTCCTCAGTTTCTCATTATCCCTGTGTAAGAAGCCAATTCAGTGTAGCAATAAGCAACCAACTCCGAGGTCCTCGTAGGATTGTTGCCTCCGTATTTTTTAAATGTCTGAATCTTTGCACCTTTATGGGACTTTGCCTATAAGAGGACATTTTTCCAGGTTACTTTCAGTGAAATCATCAGCAATTAGGACAACCACATTTGCCAGGCTAACCATACCCAAATACCACTGAGGACAGTGCCCTCTTCACTTACCAGGCCACAAGTCAGCTGTTCCCCAAACCTCATTTTCCTTGGACCACTCTTGGTACCACCTGTGTTCAAGCAGATTTTCCAAGCACTCTCCAAAACAAGATTAGTCATAAAAGAAATATTTTGAGGGTAACAAATATGAGAAATAAAGGAAAGGAAGAAGATATGAGAAAGAAACCATTCCGTACATGATAAGAGGTCTACCCTGAGAAAAGAGAGGGTGGAGGAGGAGGACTTGAAGGAGGTTTCTCAGTCTTTGGCACAATTCTAAGAAAGCTGCATCAGGCCAAGAGGAGCTAAAGTCATTCATTAGAAGAATCCCACATGCCACAGGAATAGGCCTGAACACGTTCCCCACAGCTCTCAGTTTTGGGCTTTGAGCAGGCCAAGAGAAGCATGACTTCTATGTAAACATAGTCATGAGTCCATCTGGGGCTGTCTGTCAGGTCTGATCCCTGCAGCAGGAGACATGAGCCGTGCATTTTCTGGGCCAGCAGAGACCTGAAGTACCATCCCCACCACTTGCTGACATTTACCAATAATTCAAAATTTGGCTTAGTGTTTATTTCCATTGGGGAAATTTTGCTTCTCACTTCCCTTTCCTTTCTCTGTTTCCTTATAACATGCAAAAACTTTAATATATCCCCCAGGATCCCAGTGTACACCAAAGTCTGCTTGCTTTGATCTTTGATATGAGCACCTGGAAGGCAGGGATTTTTCTTTTTTCTTTTTTAATCTTTGGATTCTTACTGTCTAGCACAGTTCTTAGGATGTGGTAAATGCTAAACAAGTATTTGCCGAATGAATAAATGCATGCACAAGAGACCAAAGGAGGCCTACTTAGGTTAGATGTTGAAAAACCTGAATACCACAGTGATGAAGACAAAGAACCAAGGAAATTCTCAAATCTCTCTGTCAACAGTGAAATGTTTTCAGCTTCCTGAGATGGTTTAGAGACTTAAAACTTTGAAGTAATGTAAGAAGTAGATGACTCCTTAAGGCACTATTCAGTCCCTGATGTTATCAACATCTGAGAGGCAAACTTTAAAAAACAAAACGAACAAAAGAAAACTTGTATTTTAAACTAATAAAATATACACTCTGATTACAGCAAATAGTGACCTCAGTAATAATACCCTAAATGACAAAGGTTAGCAGGTGAAATAAGTTACCACGGAGAGGGTACGGAATGGATACTGTTATTAAAAAGGATGGGAGTTTAGGAGAAATATAAATAGAGAGAGACTTGACCTCTTTGCTACAAATCTAATCTCTGGGACAGTGTGGTTGTCAAGAATTTTGTCTTCATTAAAGAAGAAATTCAAAGTGAAAAAGAACAAGGCAATAAAGCAAATGTCAAACATGCCCAATTAGCCAGCCAGGGTTAAGACCTTCAGTCTTGAATTAAACTCAGATTCGCAATGTTTGCATTCATTTTTTTTTTTTTTACTGAAAAGTGGCAATGTGGTCAGAAGATTTTTCCATTGATTATAGCAAATTTAATTTTAAAAAGATTTCCATAACCTTGAATTTTTATTAATAAGATATTTGACAAAAATATCAGGAAATGAGTTATATGCTTCAGGGGTTATGAATTTCTGAGGTTTTTATACTTTCCCCATCTGAGAAAGATACCACATTTTTATTAATACATAAAAATTAGATACATTTTATAGCAGTCATTTGTATTGCCAGTCTAAGTGTTTCTATATGTAGCAAGATGATTATTTTAAAGCTTGTATTTTTATTTTCTAGTTTTCAAGACATTTATTGTGTGGCTCACACAAAATCATGATTAGCTTTCAGGGAATAGATACTAATATCACTTATTCTTTGAGACATAATCAAGACTATAATCAAAGTATGTCCACTGATCAAATTTTTGCCATCTATATTATTAGAGCATTTGTTTCAGTTTTCATCTAGATTATATTCAGCCAAAAATAAAGAGAAACCCCAGAATAAAGAATGTGGAGTGATCCTAAAAATCAATACTGAAACCTTCACTTTTACGTCATCTATCAGGCAAAAGTCCGTTAACGAATTTTTTAGTTACTTAAATAGTGGCTAAAATATGTTTGCATAATATTTAAATATAACATTTAAATAATAATGAAAGATACATAATGACTCAATAGGTTAACCTCACCAAAGGCCACAGATCATTGTTTGATCTTTTCAAAATGAACTTACATGTGTGTATAAATAGGTATATAGAGTTATTATATATGCTATTATATATACAATATGTTACATAATATATCACACCACATCTTATATAAACTGTGTATGTGTTTTCTAACAGGAAATTTCTGTTTTATGATTCCTTGAGAGTAGGAATCAGGGTAGCTCAGCAATGTGTAACTCTAGGTGTCTCATATTAGACAATACAAAGTCTAAATTCTTTGACTGGTGGCTTTCATCCCTTCCTAACTTCCTCAAATGAAGGATTTTTTTCTCAATATCGGGTGGCTTTCTTTACTATGTCATAATTGTTTTATCTCTGTCTGATATATTCCATATCATTACGCCCTCTTCTACTCAAAGGACTAAGCCACATGACTTATGTTTATTCCTGAACTTATTTCATTAAAATATTACTTATTTCCGACTATTATTTATTTATTTATTGTCAAGTAGAATCAATCTGCTGTTCCAGTGATTTTTAAAGTCTATTTCTTGGATTATTTTCTTCTTTTTTAAGTTATTTATTTATTTTTGAAAGAAAGAGGTGCAAATTGGGGAGGGGCAGAGAGAGGGGGAGAGAGAGAGAGAGAGAGAGCGAGAGAATCCCAAGCAGGCTCTGCACTTTCAGTGCAGAGCCTGACTCGGAGTTTGAACTTACAAACTGTGAAATCATGACCTGAGCTGAAATCAAGAATTGGATGCTTAACCAACTAAGCCACCAAGGTGCCCCTATTTCTTGGATTCTTCTGTTGATACAGGTGGCCCAAGTGAACATGTCTCCAACTCACCCTCTGATTCTTCCAGTCCCTGGTTCTCACCCCTGACTGCAAGTTAGAAACACTTAGAAGGATTATTATATTTAATCATGAGCAAGTCTGTTTTGCATGCTTTTTGAACTTCCTCGATGATTCTCACATAAAATCATTGGGACACCTATCATGCCAGAGAAGCTGTGCTTTCAGATGTGTTTTATAGTGTGATTACTTGCAAGATACTGTTTGAGTGAATCGTCTCACTGCAAAAAAAGTTTGAATGTTGTGTTTTATTGCTCTATTTGCAATATAGCTCTTTTGTCAATGACTTCAATAATTCTTGCAGGAAAATTGCTATGGTGATATAACTATTAACTTATTATATTCTGATATCCCTGCTCCCAAAGTATGATACTATTTTTATTATATTGTGGTACTTAAAATTTTATTATTAGTAATATTTAACTTTATTAAAGCTCTTACTTTTGGAATATTACTTTCAAGCTCCATATCTTTTTTTTAATTGGTGGTATCTAAAATTTGTTGGAAAAAGTTTTTCTTTCTTTTTTTGTCTGCCTGTGTTTTATTTATTTATATATAGTTATTTATTTATTTATTTTTATTTAAATCCTAGTTAGTTAACATATAGTGTAATAATGGTTTCAAGAGTAGAATTTAGTGATTAATCACTTACATATAACACCCAGTGCTATCCTCACAAGTGCCCTTCTTAATGCCCATCACCCATTTAGCCCATCCCCCACCCAACACCCCTCCAGCAATGCTCCATTCTCTGTAACAGTCTCTTACGGTTTGCCTCCCTCTCTGTTTTTATCTTACTTTTTCTTTCCTTCCCCTGTATTCATCTGTCATGTTTCTTAAATTCCACATATAAGTGAAATCATATGGTATTTGTCTTTCTCTGACTGACTTATTTCACTTAGCTTAATACATTCTGGTTCTTTCCACATTGTTGCAAATGGCAAGATTTCATTCTTTTTGATCACCTAGTAATATTCCGGTGTGTGTGTGTGTGTGTGTGTGTGACATATTCTTTGCCCATTCATCTTTTGATGGACATTTGAGCTCTTTTCTTGATTTGGGTATTGTTGATAGTGCTGCTATTAACATCAGGGTATATGTGCCACTTTGAATCAGCATTTTTGTATACTTTAAATAAATACTACTAGTGCTATTTTAAGAAAACTAAAAGACAACCAATAGAATGGAGAAGATGTTTGCAAATGACATATCTGATAAAGGGTTAGTATCCAAAATCTATAAAGAACTGGGGTTCCTGGGTTGCTCAGTCAGCTAAGTGTCCAACTTCCATGACTCATGATTTCATGGTCAGCAGGTTCAAGCCCTGTGTCGGGCTCAGTGCTGACAGCTCAGAGCCTAGAGCCTGCTTCAGTTTCTGTGTCTTCCTCTCTCTCTGCCCCTCCCCTGCTCATGCTCTCCTTCTCTCTCTAAAATAAATAAACATTAAAAAAATCCATAAAGAGCTTATCAAACTCAACACCCCAAAAACAAATAATCCAGTGAATAAATGGGCAAAAGACATGAACAGACACTTTTCCAGAGAACACATCCAGATAACTAACATGAAAAGATACTCAACATCACTCATCATAGGGAAACAGAAATCAAAACCAAAGTGAGAAACCACCTCACATCTGTAGAATAGCTAAAATTAACAACTCAGATACTGGCAAGTATTTGGAGAAAGAGGAACACTTTTGCCCTTTGGTGTGAATGCAAACTGGTACAGCCACTCTTGAAAACAGTATGGAGATTCCTCGAAAAATTAAAATAGAACTACTCTATAATCCAGCAACTGTGCTATTAGGTATTTATCCAAAGGAAAATCATATTTTAAAGAATTGCTGTTATAAGAACGATTAATTATGTGAAAAATATGTAAAATTGATATCAACTTTCTTATATTTTTAGATTTGTTTCATCATATTGTTTCCTCTTAATTTTGAAAGTTATTATCCCTATATAAGTAAAGGCCCCAAATATAGGATAAAAATGAAATGTTAATAACTTATTGTCATCTAATATATTAATGACCACCATGTAGTTTGTGTGCATGGAGAACTTTTCAAAGTAACTCTAAAATCCCTACTTCTATTTATTGAGTGGATATTGCTGGATATTATTCTAAATATTAATTTATTTAATTTCCCTATAGTGTATCAGTTACAATACTATATGTCCACTCTTATAGGCAAGAAAACGGGAGTCTCAAAATGTTACACACACACACACACACACACACACACACACACACACACAGAAACTTAAAATCATTTAATTAGTAAGTGACAGAGTTGGAGTCTATACCAACATATATTGGTTTTAGTCATTGGATTCTTAACCATACCATATTCCCACCACTCAGGGGTCACAGATATTCCTTTAGAGATAAGTATGAAAACATAAACAGATAAATCTTGAAGAAAGAACTCATGGCCATCTGATTTGAAAAAACTCCAAATTTTGCTAGTAGTCAAATAATTGCCAGTTAAAAAAAATTGCAAGTTATTTTTCATGTAATAGTTGTTTAGCAAATTAAAAATGATGGTAAGCGTACATAAGATCTCACAAGCCCTGAATGTATGAGAATAAACTGGTATACCTTTTCTGGAAAGTGATTTGATACTTTATTTTCTTTTTTAAAATTTTTTTTTGGCATTTATTTATTTCAAGAGAGAGAGAGACAGAGCATGAGCAGGGGAGGGGCAGAGAGAGAGAGAGAGACACAGAATCCGAAGCAGGCTCCAGGCTCTGAGCTGTCAGCACAGAGCCCAACGTGGGGCTCGAACTAGGAAACTGTGAGATCATGACCTGAGCCAAAGTTGGACACTCAACCGACTGAGCCACCCAGGCGCCCTGATTGATACTTTAAAAAACATTTTTTTTCTTTCTTACATTAATTCTATAAGCATATTATGTATTATGATAAACCTATTAAATAATTTTATTAAAATATTAAACATTTTTGATCACAAATGTCTGAAATTGTTTATTTAAATTATTATAATATTTATACCAGGCATTTTATTAAGTGCTTTATTTACAATATCTCATTTGTCTCTTACAACATACGGATGACCTACTAACTATAATTACAGATGAAAAACCTAAAACCACAATATATTACATAACCAGCGACATAAGAAAATGTTATAAACATTAAATAAGAAAGCAAGAGACACCTGGGTGTCTCGGTCAGCTAAGCTTTTGACTTTCAATTTTGGCGCAGGTCATGATGTCACAGTTTGTGAGTCTGAGCCCCATGTTGGATTCTGTTATGGCTGCGTGGAGCCTGCTTGGGATTTTTCTCTCTCTCTGCCCCTCCCCCGCTCACATTCTCTCTCTCTCTCTCTCTCTCTCTCTCTCTCTCTCTCTCTCGCTTTCTCTCTCTCAAAATAAATAAATAAACATAAAAAAAAAGCTAAGGAATCAATATACAAGACTGTATGTAGAAAGTTATCTTAACTCTAGGAAAATGCAATAAATATCTGTAATGTTGGCAACAAGCCAAATTTGCAACTACATCAAAAAAGCAAGCATCATTATTTCTAAATGTTGAGATCATTCATGATCTTTTTTTCCATAAATTTTTCTATATTTTAAAATTTTCTTCAATCAGAATTATCTTCTTTTAAGGCAGAAAAATAACAACAGTAAATTAAATTAAAATAGCAAATTGGATGAAACTTAATGTTTGGCAACATTTATAAAAGAGCAATTTGCCCAAGGGGTTTCAATTTGTATATAGAAATATTTTCAATACAAATGTATTTACTTTGTTTAATAAATCTCAACCAATTTATATCAGCTATGTAATGTTTGACAGTGTTTTCCTTTGGAGTTGTAAGAATTGTTTATTTTATTTTTTAAATTTATTTGTTTTTGAGAAGGAGACAGAGAGAGAGAGAGGGAGAGAAGGAGAGAATCCCAAGCAGGCTTCACACTGTCAGCATGGAGACTGATGTGGGGCTCAAACTCACAAACATGAGATCGTGACCTGAGCTGAAACCAAGAATAGGAGGCTTAACTGACTGAGCAACCCAGGCGCCCTATTTTTTATTTTTTGTACATATTTATTTTTGAGAGAGGGAGAGCACATACATGAACCAGGGAGGGGCAGAAGGAGTGGGAAAGAGAGAATCCTAAGCAGGCTCCATGCTATCAGCACAGGGCCCAACGTGGTGCTCAATCATAAGAACCATGAAATTATGACCTGAGCTGAAATCAAGAGTCAGTTGCTTAACCAACAGCCACTTAGGTACCCTTAGAGTTGCAAGAATTTTTAGATTTAAAATTTTAATTTCTTGCTTTGCTATTTGTCAGAGTTGCTACTGTTTATAAACACCTTGATTTAGCAATATGTAAAATCATTTACTTCATCTCCTCAATTGTTAATGAAGCTCAAAGAGGCCATAAAAATCAGTAAACTGATTGCCTTACTTATTGTGTATATACAAACTTTTTATAACATACTTTATTTATATCTTGTTACAATCAGTATCCATAAGATTATAGTTCATTAACTGACCATTAAATCCATGAACATTGGATGTAAGAATCCTATATATTAAGATTGAGCTCTTACCCAGAAATTCTATTCAGAGCAATCCTTGTTTTTAATTTTTTATCTTCTTATTAAAATAGAATATAAAATTAATGAGAAAAACCTCTTTCTTGCTTTTATTCACTTTCTATTGCACAAATAGTAAACCTGGAATAATAAATGCTAATATTTATTATTTGATTTTTAAATAGTCTTCATTATATTCATACTAATGACTTGAAAAGTAATCTCAGTGATTTTTAGATAATTGCTACTGACACAATCATTATGATCCTCATGATCTTGGAAACTTTGGTTAGTCTCATCGCAAAACTCAGAAAATAAAGCATTGTTAGAGATTCACAAATTGTATATGTAGTTGTATGTAGGCACAGAATAAATGTAGGTCAAGGCACTTGTTTTAGTCAAATCACTAAAACACAAAACAAAACCAAAAAATATATACTGATATGTTCGATCAATTTCTGTTTGTGATGAGATCAAAATAGTTGAACACACCAAATTTTCCTAACAAAACTTGTTTTCAGTATAAAAATAGTAATTCTTGAATGACTTTTATATAATACTTTACCTAGAAACATCATATTATTTGATTTGATCTTGATAAAAACCTGATTTGGAAGATATACACACACCTAAGTGCACCTAAACTCAACAGAAGAAGGCCTTGTTACAAAATAAAGACAATTCTAAAGAGCAATAATAAATTTACTTTTGGCAGGTCTCAACCTTTGTGAGGAAAATACACTTGTTTCAGTGGTTTTACTGTCCTTGTTTATAGAGCCTCTAATTTTCTTATATTCATCCATTCATTTATTCAATTATCTGCTCACTTATTCAACAGTATTATTTGCTATATGCCAGACACTGCAAGTCATCGTAAGGAAAACACACATCAAAAAGATGTAGAACCTCAAAGTTCAGGTGTAAGAGGAAACAAGGTCACGGAAGCAAGTAATTATGAAGCAAGATCAAAAGTAAATTGCATAGAAAAGAACAATTGTGTCTATCTAGACGGAGTTAGAGAAAACTTCTCATTCCTAAAGCTAGATGATTGAGGGAAGAGGATTCCAGAAAGACAGAGCAATATGAAAGATTCCACAAAAAATGTGGTGTGGCAAGAATGTGGGGAAGGGGAAGAGTAGAAATAGTGAAAGCCATGGTTGATAGACTAGGGGAGAAAGACCTTGTACAACATTATACTGATTATTTGTGCTTTTTCCTGTAGATGATGGGAGCTATATAAAAAAAAAAAAGTATACACATTTACATTATATTCTAATTTATATATGTGGGTAGCTGCTAATTTTAAGTTGTAAGAACATATTGGAGGACAATTTGATGCTACATATTCAGTTTGAAGAGACTCCTAGCTTGTAACCAAATAATTTCACATACAGGTAAATATGCACTAAAAACTGTCACATGTGGGCCAAAAAAAAAAAAAAAAAAAGGAGAGGGATATATACATCCATGCTAAGGACAGCACCCTCTGTATAACAATAGAAACAATCCAAATATTTATTAGTAAGTGAATGATAAAGGGTGGTATGTTCTATAAAATGGATTGCTATATATAGCAATGAAATAAACTGAAAGAAGATAATCACATGATTATCTCAATACATTTTTGAAAGCATTGTGTAATATTTAACATGTATTTAATATTTTTTTGAAATTTATTTATTTGTTTTGAGACAGAGAGAGCATGCAAGCAGGTGAGAGGCAGAGAGAGGGGGGACAGAGAGAGAGAATCCCAACCAGGCTTCATGCTGTGAGCACAGAGCCCAAAGCAAGGCTTTATCTGCAAATTGTGAGGTCATGACCTGAGCCAAAATCAAGAGTCAGATGCTTAACCTATTGAGCCACCCTGGCATCCCTATTTAATATTTTTAAAAGTCAGCAAATTTAAACAAAGAAATTTTCTAATTAATGAAGAAACTCAATACTTAATGAAAACGTATTAAATGAAATACCTGTAACAGTAGGAAAAAATAAGAACATCTACAGCTTCAACTACTATTTAACATAGTATTATAGATTTAGATCAATATTGTTATAAAGAAATAAAAGTAAATAAGAAGGGTAAAAATTAGAAAGGAAATGAAAAACTCATTCCCCGATGATATGTACATCTACCTAAAACATCAATATAATTAATAAATAATTAATGAAAGAATTCAACAAAATTTTAGAGATTCGTATTAATTACAAAACAGAGTTGATAGTGGCATTCACTGCTTTTTTAATGGTTAATGTCAGCTCTGATTTCCCAGGCATTTATGTTGATAAGTCTATGGCCATGCAAAAGTACTTTTGAAACATTGTGAATATGATTACTCCTACAAGGTTCAGTAATGAAGTCAATGAGGCAGAGTGAATTTAGATGAATCATAAATACAAACTTAAAAAGCCATTATGACTAGATGTGTTCTTTTATTTAATAGTTTTTTAAAGTTAGTTTAATTTTCCTATCCCTACATAACCAAACCAAAATCATCTTGATATTATTTTAACATAAGGATAGATTTAGATTTATAGTATTGCTTAATATCATGACTGTGAATACTAAAATTTATGAAAGACATTAACCTACCCTTTTTTAATTACAAACTTAGCAGATCCTGAGCTGTGATTAAATACAAGTTCCAGAAATGGATTATTTTTTTCTGCTATAGCTAATAATACAAATACCTTCGTACTATCTCCTTGTACCAAAATCTATATTTAATTAGCTCTCATCTACTGATGATTTTAATAGGGCAAATGCAAATTAAATTGTGAAGTCAGTACTACTACTAATAAGCTTTCATAGATTCTACTAAGCATTAATGAAAACGTAATTTATCATTAAATATTTTTATTGAGCAGCCTCTAGGTAAGTAGCACTTAGCTGGTGTTATGAAAGATACAAAGGCATATAAAATTTGGGCTTTACTCTCAAAGATCATACAATTTTGTTTCAAAGATCATATAATTTGAGACAAAACATCTGAAGAGTTAAACAAGACAGAATATGGTAAAGTACCCACCGAATGATCCATATATTTAATAAATACTGTGAGTTTATTGGGGAGAGTTGGGTTTTTTTTGTTTGTTTTGTTTTTGTTTTGTTTTGTTTTGTAAGCCACAGTGGTTGGGAAATAAATCAAACAAAGGAAAATCTTGATGATTATAATAAATACTGAAAATGTATTATCTTATAAAATAAATTCTTGAACCATTTCAGTGAGGACTCTATGCTGTGCAATATATCTACTTTGAAGATAGAACACTTGAAACACTGATGACCTTACTGATTTATCACTAAGATAGAATTAAGACTATAAAAAAAATACACAAGTAGGTATCGAAATAGAAAAACCTCTTATATGACCTACCTGCTTACAAAAACATTCAGTTTAAGGTGTTTTAAAAAAAAGCTTAAGGTTGCCCCAGTGGTTCAGTCAGTTGAGCTACAGACTCTCAGTTTGGGCTCAGGTCATGATCCCAGGGTCATTGGATCAAGCCCCACATCCAGCTCTGCTCTGAGCATGGAGCCTGCTTAAGATTTTTTCTCCCTCTGCTCCCTTCCCGCTCTCTCTCTTTAAAATAAAAAAAAAAAGAATTAAAAGAAAGTTTAGAGAGAAAAATGTCTCAACAATACATAGAGACTATTAATTCAGCTGAGTAATGCCTCAACTTTTGAAATCTTTATCTAAAATCCATGCATTGTTTTTAGATCTGAAGGAGACTTTAGATATCTCATGTTACAGAAAATGAAGGATTAGAGAATTTACATGATTTTCCCACATTCACACCACTATTAGGTGGTAAAATTTAAATTAGTTTGCCATATTGGTTATCTATTGCGGTGTAACAAAATACCTCCATACATAGTGATTATAAAAGACAAATATTTTCCCTGTCTCTCTCCATCTTACACACACACACACACCCTGCTCAGAATGTTTTGGGTATTACATTTAATCTATATCGATTTGGTGAGAACATATTCTTTATAATATTGAATCTTCTATATTCTGAGCATGGTGTGTGTATATATATATATATGTATATATATATCTTCTTTCACTTGGGTCATCTTTAAATTTTTGCAATAATTCTATGCAATGTTCTCTGTCTTCTACCTTTTTTGGTAGAATTATTGCTAGGTATATCATGTTTTTAATGTTATTGTAAAGGATAAGTTTATTTAAAATGACTTTCATAATTAAATTGCTATCATGTAATATATTGATTTGGGGCTATATTTTGCATATCCATGAAACTTGCTAAATTGAAATTCATCTGTAGATTTTTAAAATTTTTCTGCATATGCAATTATGTTGTCTATGAAAACTTATAGTTCTCTTTTTTTCTCCATCCTATACATTTTTTTTTCTTGCCTTAAGGCACTGGCTAGAACCTCTAGTACAACACTGTAAAGAAGTAATTATAACTGCATTCTTATTTCGTGCCTTATCTCAGGAGGAAGGCTTTAAAAATTTCACCATTAAGTATGATATTTGGTACAGGTTTTAGCTGCATACATACGATTACTTTATGCTATTTGGTCATTCAGTCTTGTTAAGACTTTTTATCATAAAGGGGGTTGACATTTTATCACGTAATTTTCCTTTTTAAATTATTAATTTAGTCAACTTCATTAATTATTATTTGAATGCTAAGTGACCAGTTAATTCCTGGAATAAATTTTTATTTATGAGGTAATTGTTATTTTTAATATATTTTAACATGTATTTTAAACCCCACATGTCACTATTTTATTGATGTAATCATTTAATATTCTTTATTTCTCAACATTAACAACTTTTTTTCTTCTCTTTCTACTTTCCTGCATTCGCATAATTCTGTCTACACTAATTTTTCTTCTTAAGGAATTCTTCTTAGTATCACTTTTGATGTCGATGGATGGTGACAAATTCTTAGAATTTGAGTTGGAGGAAGGGAGTGTATTTAGAGGTATTTTTCAATTGCTTTTAGTATTGAATAATGTTTTCCCTGTATATTGAATTTTAGAGAGGCAATTATTTTCTGTTATCATATTAAAGTTACCATTCCAATGCCATCTGGTTTCTATTATTCTTTTGATACATCAGCAGTCAACCTAATGATGATACTTTAGAATTTATCTTTTCTTTTTCTACCTTATTTTAAAACTTTGCCTTTGTTTTTAAACATTTTTACTCTGATATTACTAGGTATGGTTTTCTTTGCATTAATATCAACTGAGGATCTAGAATTTCTTCAATCAGTAATTGGTGAAATTCTTACCAATTTATCTCCAAATATTACTCCTTTTATCCTCCCTAGTGGGCCTCAATTATATACGTAAATACATATTCACTGTCATCTACATATCTATTATGACTTTTTTCTGCAATTCATTTTTATTTTCTATACTCTTGGTTATATTCTACTTCTCTATATTGATGTGCAAACTGGAAAAGAGTCTTATTTCTGTGTGAGTATCCTTTTCCTTCATGATCTTTGCGTTAAATTCCGGCTGCTTTCATATCCCTGATTTCTATTTTTTTCCTGCCCACAATTGTGATATTACTGAGATCCCTACTGGTCTCTCAGCTCTTAGCTGCTTCCTTCTGTTCAGCTCTTTGGCTGCCTGTCCTAAACTAAAAGTAGGCAAATGAATGGAAGGGAGACTTAGCATGCAAATTTGAGTTTTCCTTAGTGCCTTTTGAAATCTCCCTCCCCCAACACACACACATACACACACTTCTCTCTGTCTCCCTCTCTCCCTCTCTTTCTCTCTGTTTCTCATTTTTTCCCTCTATTTCTGGCTGTTTGGATGTCTGAGTCTAAGATGTCTTCAAACGAACTTATTTTTTATTGGTCTTTGTTAGTTGTTTTCAGTGTCATTATTGGTCTGGTGCAAGCTTTGCCATCTTGGGCAGAATTGAAGTGTCTTTTGATATATTATTATATTATATTATATCATATTATATTATGTTATATTGCATTATATTATATTATATTTATTATATATTTTATTAAATTTTTAAATTGTGTCTATATTTTGTTTACTAGCAAATGAAAACCAACATTGCATTTAGCTTGAGAACAATATTATATTTGCTTTGCTTGCATTTTAGAAAATAAATTGTTAACAGTACAGAATGTCATAGTTTATTTATTTATTTTTTTTTTTTTTCGTTTTTTTGAGAGAGACAGAACATGAGCAGGGGGGAGCAGAGAGAGAAGGAGCAGGCCCCAGGCTCTGAGCTGTCACCATGGAGCCCGATGCGGGGCTCAAACCCGTGAACTGTGAGATCATGACCTGAGCTGAAGTTGGACGCCTAACCGACTGAGCCACCCAGGCGCCCTTTTGTTTTTTTAATGTTTATTTATTTTTGAGAGAAAGAGACAGAGTGTGCGTGGGAGAGGGGCAGAGAGAGAGGGAGACAGAGAATCCAAAGCAGGCTCCAGGCTCTGAGCTGTCAGCACAGAGCCCAACGTGGGGCTCCAACCCACAGACCGTGAGATCATGACCTGAGCCGAAGTCAGAGGCTTAACTGACTTGGTCACCCAGGTGCCCCAATATTTCTTAACTACCTATTGTTTGTTTCATAGATGTATTTTACAAATAATGAAAACTCTACACAGAAAAATCACATAATTAAGAAATGCAGTTTAACTTACCCTTTCCTCAGTTCACAATCTGTTAAAACCCTTTCATGAATCCTAAATTTAAATCTTCTTTGTCCATCTACTGGAAATATTTAGCACAGGAATTAATCTTTTCACATCCATAATAAAGAAAATTAGAATGAATTAGCTTTTACCTTTATATATGATATTTTTGCTGGACCCTTTTTGAGAAACACTAATTCTTTTCAAGTACCAATTCATTTTAAGGAAGAGAAAACCAGAATTAGAAGACAAATGAAAAATGGTAGTGTGAGACAAAGTAAAAGTAGTAATGAAAACTATATGGTGGAAAGTTTCCTGGTGGGAGCCCATGATGAACATAGTAGTCTTTGTTTTCTTTCTCCTATGGCTGCTATTTACAAGATGAAGGATTTAAGTTTCCACATTCCCTCAGGCTTTGAGTTGGAAGAAACTACTTCAGGAATGAGTTTTGGATGCTAGCTGAGTTGCCACACATTCTAGTTAGAGGGAACTTTTTTCTACTTCAATATTTGAAATTTTAGCAGCATTTGTCTTATCTGTGCAGACTAGTATACTATTTGCTTTGAAAGCCGGTTGCCAATTTACTTGATTTTCCGCTTTCTTATTGTTCCTAATGTGACTAGTGATTGAGTATTTGCCACAAACCTGGGCTGTCATTTTGAAGTACAAGCTACGTTTCAGCTGTTACATATGGCAAAGCATAGTCCAGTGATATAGATGGGATTTTAGCGGTGATTCAGTCTAAATATGCAAGTCTCTCCAGACTACTTGGTTATCACAGATTTACTTGATGGTCATATGAAATATGTGAAAACAGGACCTCTAATTAGCACACATTTGAGAAATGTAAGCAAGATAAATATAGTTAGCCCCATTGTTTATTTAATTATCCAAGTGAAACCAAAGTGATGGGCGAATCCAGACTATGACAGGTGGATCGAATACCTGGGAAGCCACTATAAGACAAACTGATGTAAATGAAGTGGTACTTTGGCACAGGGTTATTGGAATGGAAGAGACACACTGGACCTGATAGCACTGAGCAGGGAGTGCTAGAGAGAGCAGTCTAAGGGAAGAGAACTCCTGGAATTTTTCTCAAGTATCATATCACCAAAGAGAAAACTTAGGAAACTGAGAGAATTGAACCAAAGGTTAGAATCTGATAAAATCAAGTTATTAGTAGAGCCAGAAGGATTAAGCAGAAATGAAACAGAAAAAGATGTGAGTGGGAAAAGTGGAATGGTTCAAGACTGACACTATAAATATTGAGCATCTGCCAGCAAATTTCTTGTATAATTCCTCTAGCTGCCTTGTTGGACAGTGGGGAAGAGGCTTAAAGGAGATGCACAGATGCTCTATTGTCTATCGTAATGAGTGCAAGCATTCTATCCTGTTATATAAACTTCCTTAATGCATACACAGTTCTTTTGTTTTTCTGAATTCTCACAATTCCTCTTCAGGCTCTCTAGGCATTAACTAAACCCAGACTCCTCTCTGTTTATGGAAAACACCTCATGTTTTCTTCTTCTCAAAGCCATATTTCGTACTGGTCATTGCCCTTCATCCTCATATGTGTGCTTCCCAGACCTCCTTTAAAACCCAGACAAAATCCCACCTCTTCTACCAGGTAGTGTGAGGATTTCATGAAGCCTTCTGTATCTCACACTAGCCAGAAACAATCCATCAGATCCTAAAACTGTGAGACACTTATTTGTGTCTTTATGCATGTATTTCCTTCTAAATTGCCTTACCGTTAAATAGTGTTTGTGTCACCTACCTTAATTTGTTGTAAGTTCTTTGGTAACAGACACTATGGGTTATGTGTTTTGCATTGTCCATGGTACTCATAAAAGTAACTTGAACATAGTGGACACTAAAAGAAAAAACAACAATTTTCAACGAATGAATGCACAGTTTGTTCATATGGTCAACGGTATTATTGTGGGTTTTTGAAGCTTACCTATATATTATAGTTTACATATCCTTTTACAACTTTCTTCTTCCACTTAACATTTTTGGAATGTATCCATTTTAGGACAACATATCCATTCTTAAAAACCTTAAGACAATATAGTAAAATGTTAGTATGTGATAAATCATGGTGTTATATTATTATGGGCATGTTATATTATCCATTTTTACCTATTTGGTCAAAATACTTCATAATAAAATATATTTAATACAAAAAATGGTCTACTTAAGAAACTTCGGCAAGCACCTTTGAAGAAATTTTCGGTGACGACCATATGAATCATTAAGTGAGTTATATAGTCTTTCTTTACTATGAATTTACTCTTCGTAAGCAAATGGTGATATTAAATTTGAATATCAAGTGAACATCTGTTTCTTGAAAAATTGCCCTTGCAGCATCTTGCTATGAATTTGACTTCATAATAATTACTATGAATATGATTTCATCATTGATTCTCTTCTCTTTAAGATGAAAACTTTGGGTTTGTTATTTTATTACTAAGAATTGAAAACTAGAATGACTGCCATAAGCTAATGATATAAAAGTACTTCAAAAAATAAGATAAAACATAAACCCTACCCTCAAAGATATTACTTTCTAGTAGGAAAAAAATTACAATACGATGTGAAAATATTTCTTCCTGAAAATGGCTTTGGAGAGTAAATACTCTTTTCTTCTTTTATATAAATAAGAAAATGGAAGCCCAAAGTGAATGCTGCTTATAACAACAAAGTTATCAATATTTAGAGTTTATTTCATATTAAATTATTATTATTATTATTATTATTATTATATAGAAATTTATATGGACAATTTTTAAGCCAAGGAGAGATAGGGTCTAAACTCTTATCTAATCCAATTAAAATCTATCAGTTTATGATGCTTCATTTTATTTAATGCATTGCCTCGCCCTAATAGCATGATACCCATGATAGGTAGGAATGAAGAAAGCTTTTATACCATTAATTCACTGTATGATATAGGTGGTTCACTCAACATCTGATCCTATCCATAATACAAAAGGATTAACTTGAACCAGTTAGTCTACAAGATCACATTTAGTATAAAACACCTGTGATCTTCTTCCATGAATCTACCTAATAGCCCTTTTTATTTTGTAAAATGATGATTTATTTCTTTATGGATATAGGGCTGGAAAGGAAAATTAGAATAAATTGGGACAAATACAAAAAACACACATATGTCACTATAGAACAAAATAAACACTCTGCTCAAATGCCATTTTTAAATAATTGACGGTGGAAACATTAGTCTTATTGTTTTGTGAGTCCCAAAAAACAAAATCATTATTTCTGCTCTGACACCCAAGTAACCTGATTACCAAAGACACAATATTGAGTGGAGCTAATCTTCTTAAAAGATCTAACTTTTAATACTAGCCTATTAAATTACATGTTGGTCTTGGTTTCCAAAAATAAGACCAAGCTTTCTTCTGTTAATGCACTGGCCCTTATATTTAAACATTGAGTTACTATATAAAACACCCAGTCCAGGCAGGATAATTTATCAATGGCTCAAGAAGATGCTTCTCATGGTGATTCTACTCTAGGAGTATTCTCCCTCATCATTCTTCCATTTCTTGTCTCCATCAAACATTGTTGTGTTTATATCATCACTGTTTTTTCATGCAAATGCATAAATTCTGTGTTTTATTTTCTAAATGTTTTCCAAAATATGTCCTTTACTCTACAGATACAACCAAGAGAATCCAAGTCTCCAATATGATATGGAGCACATTAAAAGATTAAAAACACTGGTGGTTATTTACTTGCATGCCTATATTTACATGTATGTTTATTCGTGTGTGTGTATTCACCTATACATATTCATGTTATGTGTTTGATAGAAGCTTATTTCTTCTTCATTTGACAAAATATTATTTCCAATTATGTTTTAGTTTCTCATTTAACATTTGAGTCTTTCCTTGTTGGTATGTTTTTAAAAATCCAATCCTTAGGAGAACAGGGCTCAATAGATTAATTTATTAATCTGTCTATTTAAGCCTCATGCACAAAGCCAACTATGACATGAGTATGAAAAGTGGGATAATGCCTTCTATGTATCAGAAAACCAAGTGTTAAAGTAAGTCCTTTTATATAAATCCCATGATTACATGCAAAGTGAGAAGAAGCAACACTTTTGTACCAAAACATTTTCTTGTTTCATTATGTAGTAGTATTTCATACAAATTTTGATAATTTGTCATGTTTTACCCTAAGAAATTCTGTATGATAGTAGGGTCATTAGACATTTAAATTGAATCTTATAATTATCAACCTTTGACATCTTACATTCCTCTTATTTCTCAAACGATCAAACAACAAAAGCACATTGGTCTGTACATGTTCATGATAATAACAGTGAAGGAGTCAAATGTTCTTGGTAAGGAGTAGGGTAAGCAAAGAGACATTAAAAATTGGACATTTTGAATAGTTAAGTGAAATAATATATAAGGGAAATTATTTCCATAATGGTTCAAGAATTACCTTGTTTTGCACTTGAAATTTTCCTTAAGATATTGAGAATATAGTTGTAGTAGTTTCCACAATTAAAGTTGACAGACTAAAATTCAGTAATGGCATGACCTCTTAATATTTGACCAGATAGCCGACATAACATTTTGCATTGATTGCCATAAAAATTTTACTATCATAATTTTTATCACAATTTCAACTAAGGGGGCCCTGGTGCCTCAGTCAGTTAAGTGTCCAACTTCAGCTCAGGTCATGATCTCACAATACCTGAGTTTAAGCCCCACATCGGGCTCTCTGCTGTCAGCGCAGAGCCTGCTTTGGATCCTGTCTCCTCTTCACTCTGCCCCTGCCCAACTTGCCCTGTCTCTTTCTCAAAAATAAATAAAAATTTAAAAAAATTCAACTAAAAATGTAAAATGCATGGAGAAATATACTTACTGAATCTCTAGTTTCAACAGAGTTCATTTTCTACACCAACTACGATAGATGCTTTGCAGTTTTTGATAGTTAATGATCTCTTCTTTGATAGAAGGCACTAACATCTTCATTTAATGCTTTAGCAAAAATTGTTATAAAGTATTAAAACCAAGTCTCTAGTCAGTAGTTCTGAGGTCAGTAGTGATCAGGATTATGTTTTATATTACTATTGACTTTTACCATACTAGAATTACTTACTGGCAAGATAGTATATGTGATTTTCCAGGCCCAACTGAAAATTATCTTTGTCTCTGACTCTGTCTTTGTCTCTCTCTCTCTCTCTCTCTCTCTCTCTCTCTCTCTCTCTCTGTCACTCTCTTTGTCCCTCCTGTGTGTATGTGTGTGTTTGTGTCTGTCTGTCTGTCTGCCTGTGTCTTATCTATATGCTCATAGAACCGAAAATATGATACTGACATTTGAATTAAAATGACTGAACAATGATAGTTTTTGTTACATAAAAAACATTTCAAAACTTGTTTTTTAAAACAATTATTTATTTAGCTCACAATTCTATGGATCATAATTAATCCAACCTAGCTGTAGGGTTCTTTTAATGTCTGAGTTCAGTTGTACTGACTCATGCATGTGGTAAACTAAACTAGTTATGGTAGAATCAGAAACCCATCTAAGCTTCAGATACTTTCTATTTTCATGTCCTTTTAATGTACCTTAGTATTTTGTAAAATGTTGAAGATTCCTTTCTTTTTAAACCGGGCTGAAGACAACAAAGAAAAAAATTCTGTGTCAGTGCTTGAATAAGAATTGTAAAAAAAAAAAAAAAATGGCAGTATATACCTGGTGACTAAGTGGAATAAGTAAGGGTAGAGAAAATACAATTCAAGAACAACAGATGTGAGTAACTGAGTCCATCTGCTTCTTACCAGCTAGCGATTATCCTTCTAGTGGTAAAACATTGAGGCTTTATGTGTATAGCTTAATGAGGGAGGTAATTCCCTACAAGAAGTTATTTTTAATCAAGAATATTGTGTAGATCACTTAATCTAATTAAATTATAATCTACAAATTCTATGTTATAGAAATAAATATGAGAGAATATATGTGTCATTTGCTGGAGACTACCAGAAATAGAAGCCTTTCTCACCAATGATTCTAAAACATATGCCTTGTCTTAGTTTGGGATGCTATATCAAAGGACCATAGACCAGGTGGCTTATAAGCAACAGAAATTTATTTCACACATTTCTGGAGGTGGAAGTCAGATACAGGGTGCCAACAGCATCGAGTTCTAATGAGAACCCTGTTCTGGTTTCAAATTGCCAACTTCTTGTATTCTCACATGGTGGAAAGAGGGCAAGAAAACTCTCTGGTGTCCCATTTATAAGAGCATTAATCCCATTCAGTAGGGCTTAACTTTCAAGACCTGACCACTTCCCAAAGGCCCCACCTCCTAGTATCATCACCCTGGGAGTTAGGATTTCAACTGATGAATTCTGGGAGGGACACAAACATTCAGTCCATTGTATCCCTCCTGGCCCAAACTATGAAATGATAATGCCTCATCTCCAAATATGCATATTTTATCCAATATTAAGAAACCCAGCTAAGTAAACAGATTGACAATACTAGCCTCCTATATGAAAGAATATAGTGGAAAAAGAAGGAATGCTTTTAATAAACATTTTTAAAAGGGGTTGATTGCTACAATCTAAAACTTACAACCTGATCTCAGACTAGGTGGCCACCGTCAGAGACGGTCTTTATTCATGGTATTTTTAGAGGAATCGAATAAAGTTTTATCTGCTACCTTGAACTGTATGCTCAAGGATTCAATTTTATACGAAATGCATTATCATTAGCAAATTTAAATAAAGCCTAATTTCATAATTAGGAGGTGTACCATAGCTTTTCTTCATAAATATACTCGGTTTAGTAAATACCTTCTATTTCATCTTAATTTATTTCCATCCTCACTAATTTTCTTTTTTTTTAAAATAATTTATTGTCTAATTGGTTTCTATACAACACCCAGTGCTCAATCCACCGAGCGCCCTCCTCTGTGCCCATCACCCACTCTCCCCCCTCCCACACCCATCTCTCCCCTCAGTTCTTTCTTATTCTTTGAGAGTCTCTCATGTCATGTCTTCCTTCCTCTCTGTGGCTTTTTTTTTTTCCCCCTTCCCCTCGTCCCCTCCCCCCTGGTTCTCTGCTAGGTCTTCCAAAGCCTTCCTATGCGTGGGAACATATGGCATCTGTCTTTCTCTGCCTGACTTATTTCATTCAGCATAATATCCTCCAGTTCCATCCATGTTGCCACACATGGCCAGATTTCATTCTTTCTCATTGCTGCATAGTATTCCATTGTATATATGTACCACATCTTCTTTATCCATTCGTCAGTTGATGGACACTTAGTCTCTTTCCATGATTTGGCTATTGTCGAAAGTGCTGCTATGAACATTGGGGTACACGTGCCCCTATGCATCAGCAGTCCTGGATCTCTTGGGTAGATTCCTAACAGTGCTGTTGCTGGGTCATACGGTAAGTCTATCTTCATTTTTTTGAGGAACCTCCACACAGTTCTCCAGAGTGGTTGCACCAGTTTGCATTCCCACCAACAGTGCAAAAGGCTGCCTGTTTCTCCACATCCTCGCCAGCATCTATAGTTTCCTGATTTGTTCATTTTAGCCACTCTGACTGGTGTGACATCCTCACTAATTTTCATTTGAAAAGTTAAGCTGTCGCTTAATAAGTATACAATAAAAATTAAGCCAGTTGTCCTTAGAGCACAAACCTCACCTGGATAAGTATTTTAATATGAAAAGTAGGCAGCAGCTAGGGTGGCATTTACTGAGGAAACTGAGTATGTACACCATTTGTTGCTGGACATGGGCTTCTCAGTCACTGAGGGAAAATGAGAGGGCATTCCTCTCATTTCCTGCTAGAAGCCTGAAATTATAAAGTCAATGTTGGAACATAAATGTGAAATTACTTTTTCTTTTATGGATACACTTCTGCTGATTGATTTAAGTTGTTACTTGTCCATTTCTGCATGTTATCTCTCTATATATCGAAAGTCTCAAGACATAACTCGAGTTATTGAAAGTCCCTCTGTTCAAATGGCAAGGAGTGTGAAATTTTATTTAGAATAAATATTAGAAATTTCCAGTTTATGCAAACTGTTTTGTTATATTTCCCGTTCCCTAAGGCTTCTTCAGGAGATATTATGACAGACTGATTATGAGCTCAGACTCCACTCCTAATTACTCTGCTCCTAATCAAATGATACCTTTGTAAGCTTGGACAGATTGCTTAACATTGATGAGTTAGTTTCCTCAACTATCAAAAAGACGCAAGGCTAACAATCATATGCATTTTATTTATTAGTCTAAGATAGCAAGGTAGTGCAGATGTAATGGGCCATTTTCTGGCTAAGTTGGATACAGCTCTTTCATAGCCTCCTTTCTTCCATATTTGTTTTTATTCTCTTACAAGGGAACTTTGGTTACAAAATTGAGTAAATGAAATTTTGGATGGGTTGAAAGTGCCTGGTGGCAGTCAGACTTAGATGAGCAAATGGATTAGAATGGGGTACCCATCAAGCTCCTTGAACTGAATTTGCATTCTGGTGATTACAGGAATGACAGACAAAATCTGATGTAATTTCTTGGAAACTTATTTAATCTTGAGCAGTATAACCCTTCTAAATCTTCATTCCTATCCGTGAAGTTAGTGATGATAGTGGTACCGTTCATGAAAGTGCTGGGTGCATTAAAGGAAACTGTGGATAAAAAAGTAAAGTGCTGGGGGCGACTGGCTGGCTTAGTTGGTTAAGCGTCCAAATCTTGATTTCAGCTCAGGTTATGATCTCACAGTTCATGGGATCAAGCCTGCATTGGGCTCTGGGCTAACAGTGTGGAGCCTATTTGGGATTCTCTTTCCCTCTTTCTCTGCCCCTCCCCTGCTCACGCACTCTCTCTTTCCCTTTCTCTCTCTCAAAAATAAATACTTTTTAAAAAGTGAATTACTTGGCCAATGATTAATGCTATTATTATTATTATTATTATTATTATTATTATTATTATTATTACTTTTATCATCTAAGAGACTCTGTGTACAAAACTGGCCTGTCTCAGCACCCAGATAATAAGCATGGGAAGAATTGTGTAGGAGACTGTTTTTCCCAGCCATCCTCTTGCATCTCAAACCAAGGAGTCCTAAATTTTGGGAACATAAGTAGATTACAATCTTAGTGTGGACTGGAATTTTCATGATGGGAAATAAAACTTTGAGATTTCACCAGTGGATTTGTGAGCAGAGGCATAAATAAGTGGAGCCAGAACAGGAGAATAGCGTGGTAGCTTTTAGATGATGACTGCCTTCAGGAACCACAGAATGCTGATAATTGGAATACCTGGATTATACAGGTAAAGGGCTTAACACAATGCAGCAAGCATTAAAAGAATGATTGCTGTAATTATTATTATTGGGTCCATTTTCCACCTATTACAGAGCCAGATAGCCAAAGAAGAAAATAAACTCCTAAACAGCTTTAGTCATCTACAATAGCAGTTTTCTTAGCATGTTGACAGTTTACAAGCACTTGGGTGTAAAATAATGATACAGTATTGTAGTTCCAGCTGGTTAATGAAAATAGAGACAACCATAAATCCTGGGGGATTTTCTGCTTGGTGATAAGTAAAGAAAGATAAACCAAAACATAGTAGAAATACAGGATATCTTTATCACTTTGCTCAGTACATAATATCTCAACATCTTGAAGGATGTATAGGATTCCAATAGACACACTCTAGAAGGAGGTAAAAACATGGGAAAAATGAAAAAGAAATGTGAGTGGTCCAATTTGTCTAAGGACAGGCTTCCCTTTGTATATGTTTCAGTTATTTATTGCTACATAACAAAACACCCCAAAATTTGGTGGCTTAGAACAGTAATTTGTTATTTCTCATAATTCTGAGGTTGGCCAGTCAGATCTTCTGATCCAAATAGCCTAGCCTGGGGTCACTTACATGGCCTCATTCAGCAGAGCATCCTGCTAGAGTATCTTAGTTCTCCTTGACATGTCCTTGTTCTCACTGCATGAAGTCTCATCCACCAGGGCCTCCCACGTGACCTCTCTCCAACAGAATAACATTTGTAGAATGGCTTCTGGGTTCCATGAGGAAAAATTTCAAGAGGATAACTCCCAATGTGAAAATACATATATGCCCCTTCTTGAATTGTGGTTGTTTATAATACTTCATTGACTAAAACAAGTCATTTAACAAGCCTCTGGAGTCAATGTGAGAGATACAAAGAGGTGTGAATATTGGAAGGTCCGACTTGTGGGTATATTGAGAAAGGGAGAAGTTGGCAGTTCCAACAGAAAAGATTCAAAGATGGAACCAACTAGAGTCATCTCATCGCCACAGAACTTTATGGTAGACAGAGCCTGTGTGTCTACTTTACTTTCAACCATAAATCCCAGAGAAAGATGGGAAAAAAATGGGGGAGGGGGAAGTAACAATAAATCATTAACGAAAAGGAAATATATTTGTAAATTTAAAAATTGGTAGATATCACCAGATTTTCTGTGAATAAACACAGTTTTATTATTTTATCTAATCTTTCATTTCTTTATTTTGCCTTATTGCTCAAGTCTGAACCTCCAGTAAAATGTCGAATAAAAGTAGTGTGAACAGAAAACTGCTTTTTTTTTTTATGCTTAGAGTAAAAGCATTATGTCTTCTCAGTGTGATGTTAGTGACAGATTTTGTTTAGATACCATTTGCCCATGTTTGTTATGGATTGAATTGTGTCATCCCAAAAGATATGTTGAAATTGTAACCCCCCAGTATCTGTGGATGTGACATCATTTGGAAATAGGGTCTTTACAGATGTAATCAGGTTAAGATGAGGTTATACTGAGTCAGCATGGGCAATATGCTGTCTAACATGACTACTGTCCTTAGAAGAAGAGAAGGGGCACCTGGGTGGCTCAGTCAGTTGAGCATCCGGCTTCAGCTCAGCTCATGATCTCTCAGTTTGTGGGTTTGAGCATCGTGTCAGGCTCTGTGCTGACAGCTCAGAGCCTGGAGCCTGCTTTTGATTCTAGGTCTCCCTCTCTCTCTGTTCCTCCCTGCTCACACTCTGTCTCTCTCCCTCAAAAATAAATAAACAATAAAAATATTTTTTTTTTAAAAGAGAGAAGAAAGGCAAAGACAAATGAGGAAAGGCTATTACGGGTGGAGGCAGAGATCAGAGTGATCAATCACAAAGCAAAGGAATACACGGATTGCTAGCAACCAGCAACCACCAAAGCTAAGAGACCAAAAATAGTTTCCCTTAGAGGCTCCAGAGAAGGTAGCTCTACTAACAACTTGATTTTGGATTTCTGGCATACCAAACTGTGAAACAATACATCTTTGTTGTTTTAACCCAAGTTTGTGGTAATTTGTTCTGGCAGCCCTAAGAAACTAATACACTCAGCTTTTAAATAAATTTCTATTGAATATGTTTAAATGACTTTTCTCCATCTATTGAAAGGGTATATATGTTTTAAATTTTATAGTCTGTTACTACAATAAATCATTCGAATTGACTTTTTAAAGTTTTTATTTAAATTCTAGTTAGTTAACATATAGTGTAATAATGGTTTCAGGAATAGATTTTAGTGATTCATTACTTATGTATAACACCCAGTGCTCATCACAAGTGTCCTCCTTAATGCCCATCACCCATTTAACTCATCCCCACCTTCCTCCCCTCCTGCAACCCTCAGGTTGTTCTCTATAGTTAAGAGTCTCTTAAGCTTTGCCTCCCCTCTCTCTTTTCCTTTTCCTCCTTCCTCTATCTATTTGAATAGATTTTTAAATGTTAAACCAGTAGTATGCTGATAGTGCACATCTTTTTGAACTCTGCATTTAGTGAAATGAACAGCAATGTTAGAAGGAAATTGGCCATAGTGAGAATTACACCAGGGAAATTGGCAAGTGGTGCAAATTGGTTTTTCTTTTTTCCGCCTTCTAGAGCCTGTTACACATATATCAGCACACCTGTTAAATCAACTTAGCATTCCTTTAATAAATCTGTTAGTCATGTTGTATTATTCTTTTCATATTTTTCTGGAATTGATTTGCTAAAATTTTGTTAAGGATTCTATTTATTTGTTTTCCTGTTCATAAGGACTGTTGTGGTACAGTATTTTTGTTACATTATTGCCTGGTTTTGATAACAGGTAACATAGCATCTTAAAATAAGTGAGGGATTATTGCCTCTTCTGTTTCTACAGAAAATTGTGTAAAATTGATATTTCTGTTCAACTGTTAGGTGGAATTCACTAGTGAAGATACCTGCACCTCAAGTGTTCTCTGCTGAGAAGTTTTTACTGTGATGTCTATATCTTTAATAGATATAAGGTTATTCAGATTATCTTTTCCTCTTGGATGAGTCTCGTAGTAGGTGACATTTTGTTATCAAATCACACATTTCATCTAACCCGTTGAGTTCGTGGGCCTAAGATCACTTATAAAATTCCTGTGTTATGCTTTTAGTGCCCAAATGAGTGTAATCTCACCAATTAACAATTGGTGTCCTCTCTCTTTTTCTTAATCAGTCTGGACAGAATTTTATCAACTTTATTGATCTTTTCAAAGCTTTATTTCAAGCTTTTGGATTTATTGATTTTTATTGATTTTCTTGTTTTCATTTTAATAATTCTTGGGTTTTGTTATTTTGTCATTTTGTAAGTTTAATTTTATCTTCTATTTTCTAGTTTCTGGGTAAAAACTTCTAACATTGACTGAGATATTTCTTATTTTCTAATACGTGTTATTTACTCTGTTTCCCTCCAAGAATTCTTTAGCAACATCCTTCAAATATTATTATTTTCAGTCTTCAAAGTATTTTCTAATTCTTCTTGTGAATTCTTTTTTTCTAGAAGTTTTTAATTTCCAAATATGTGAATATTTTTCAATAATATTTTTGTTATTGATCTCCAGGTTAATTTGTGTTCAGAGGCTCTATTTCATGTAACTTCAATTCTTTTATATTTATTGAAATTTGGTTAATGATCCATTATACAGACTATCTTGGAGAATGTTGTATATACACTTGAAAAGAATATATATTCTTCTAATTTGGATAGAATGCCCTATAAAGGTCGTATAGAATGTACAACAAGTTGATACTGTTATCCAAGTATTTATATTCTTATCGATCTTCTACATGTTCTATCAGTTACAGAAAGATGTATGTTGACTCCCCAATATAACTGTAGGGTGTGTGTGTGTGTGTGTGTGTGTGAGAGAGAGAGAGAGAGAGAGAATTTACCTATTTCTTCTTTCACTTGTATCAGTTTTTGTTTCATATATTTTGAAATTCCATTAATAGGCATATACCTTTACTTATAAAGTGCATCTCTTTACTCCTAGTAATATTCCTTATTTTAAAATTGACTTTGAGGGGCTTGGAACCTGCTTCGGATTCTCTCTCTTTCTCTCTCTCTTCCTCTCTCTCTCTGTCTCTCTCTCTCTGCCTCTCCCCTGCTCATGCTCTCTCTTCTTTCTCAAAAATAAATAAACATCAAATAAATAAGTAAATAAATAAATAAATAAATAATAATAATAAAATTGGTTTTGGTATTAATATAGCCACTTCAGCTTTTTTAGAATTTGTATTTTCTGAATTTATATTTAGTCATTATTCCACTTTTAATCTATGTATCTATTTTAAGTGGGCTTATTGTAGATATCTCCAGGTCTTGCTTTATGAATTCATTCTGGCATTTTGCCTTTTAAATACAATATCTAGAAAATTTACATTCAGTATAATTATCGATATGGTTATATTTAAACATATGATCTACCTATTTCTTTCCATTTTTTTCTATTTACTCTTTGTTTTTTTCCCCTTCCCTTTTTTAAAAATACTACTTTAGCTCCACATTTACTAACTTTAATTTATAGTGGTTGCTCTAGTGTTTATGATATATATCTCCAGCTTATCACACTTTTCATTTAAACAATTATGCCACATTATATGTAGTGTAAAAACCATATGGCAGTATACTTCTACTCCCTTCTCCTGTCTTCTGTGTGATTGCTATGTGTTTACCTCTACATATAATCTAAACTCCAAATACATTGTTATTTTTGCTTTGAATAGTAAATGGTCTTTCAATTTAATTTTTTTCAGTTTTTTAATTGAATTTGATGTGTAACATTGTGTAAGTTTAAGGTGCACAGCTTGTTACTTTGATTTATATATTGTAATATGATTTCTGATATAGTGATATTTATCACATTACATAATTATAGCACAGTATTATTATCTATATTATACCGTGCATTAGATTTATGACTTATTTGATATTTGACACAAGTTTGTACCCTTAAGCACCATCACTCTTGCCACACTTATTAATTTGATTTTTAATTATGGTGTAATGCACATAACATCAAATTTATCATCTTAAGCCATTTTCTAAGTATACAGGTTAGTATTATTAAGTACATTCACATCATTATGGAACCAATCTTCAGAACATTTTTATCTTGCAAAACTAAATCTCTGTACCCATTAAACAACAAATCCTCCAACTCTTCCCCAGTGCCAGCAACTACCATTCTACTTTCTATCTCTCCGAATTTAACTACATTAGGTACCTCATATAAGTAGAATCATACAGTATTTGTCTTTTTGTGACTGGCTTCTTTTGGTTAGCATGATATTCTCAAGAGTCATCAATGTTGTACCATGTGTTGGAATCTCCTTTCCATTTAAGGCTGGAAAATATTTAATTGTATGCATAAACCACATTATGTTTATTCATTCACCTGTTGATAGTCATTTGTGTTGCCTCTGCCTTTTGACTACACTGAATAACACTGTTATGAACCTACGTGTACGAGTATCTGTTAGAGACCCTTAATTTCTGGGCAGTATATGCCCAGGTGAGGGGTTGCTGGATTTTATGGTAATGATATTTTAAAACTTTTAAGGAATAACTAAACTGTTTTTCATAGCAGCTACACCATTTTATATTCCCGTCAGCAGTGCATGAGTGTTTCAGTTTTCCACATCCTCGCCAACACTTAGGGTTTTGTTTTGTTTTGTTTTGTTATTTTTGTTTTGTTTTTCTAATAGCCAATCTAGGGGCACCTGGGTGGCTCAGTCAGTCAAGCGTCTGACTTCAGCTCAGGTTATGATCATAGAATTGTGAGTTCGAACCCCACATTGGGCTCTGTGCTGAGAGCTCAGAGCCTGGAGCCTGCTTCAGATTCTGTGCCTACCTCTCTCTCTGCTCCTCCCCACACTCATGCTCTGTCTCTCTCCTTCTCTCTTAAAAATAAATAAGCTTAAAAAATTTATAGTAGTGAATCTAATGGGTATAAGTTGATATGTCAGTGTGGTTTTGATTTAGATTTTCCTAATTATCAGTGATGTTGAACGTCTTTCATGTGCTTATTGATCATTTTTATATTTCCTTTGAGAAAGAAGTATTTTGCCCATTTTTAATATCTTTTGTTGTTGAATTTTAGGAGTTCCATATATATACTGGGTATTTTATTATTTAAAAAAATATGAGGAACTTGGGCGGATCCATCAGTTAAGTGTCCAACCCTTGATTTCAGCTCAGGTCATGATCTCCTGGTTGAGAGACTGAACCCTGTGTCAGGCTCCATGTAAGGCATGGAGATACTCTCTCTCTTTTGCCCCTTCCCAGTGCTTTCTCTCTCTCTCAAAAAATTAAAATTAAAACTAAATAAATAAATTAAAGGGAAAAACTTTTATGTATACCTACATTTTAATATTTCTGACTCATTTGTTTCTTTGTGTATATTCAAATTTCTGTGTATTATTTTTTCTTTCTGTCTGAAGAATTTTCTGTAACAATTTTTGTCATGTGTGTCTCCAGGAATGCATTTTCCCAGCTTTTGTTTGGCTCAAAGGTCTTTATTTTTCTCCATTTCTGAAAGAATTTTTTACTGAAAACTTCAGGGCCAACAGCATGTGTGAGAGTGTGTGTGTGTGTGTGTGTGTGTGTGTGTGTGTGTGTGTGTGGTTTTCTTTCAGGATGTTAATGATGTCCTTCCATTCTCCTTTTATGTTCATAATTTCTGATGAGAAATCTGTGATAATTCATATCTTTGATATCTGTACCTAATGTGTCTTTTAACCTCTGGCTTTCTTTTCCTTAATTACTCTAAGTTTTAAGCAATTTGATAAAGATATACTTTGGGATAGTTTTATTATATTTATTCTGCTAGGATTCACTGAACTTGTTGATTTGAATCTATGACATAATAATTTTCACAGATTTGGACATTTCTCCATTATTATTCCCTTCTCTATGTTCTTTCCTGTGACTTCAGTTAACATGCATCTTTGATCACTTGATAGATAATATTGCCCAGTTCCCTGATGGCCTGTTTATTTAATTTTGGTCTTTTTCTATACATGCTTTATTTTCAACGTTTTTATTACTATGTTTTGAAATTCACTGATCTTTTATTCTGCTATGTTTAACTGGCTGTTAATCCCAACCATTGTATTGTTTTAATTATTATTTTAAAGAGAGAGAGACAGCATGCAAGCTGGGGAGAGGAGGAGAGGGAGAGGGGGAGACAGAGAGAGAGAGAGAGAGAGAGAGAGAGAGAGAGAGAGGGAGAGGGAGAGAGAGAATCCCAAGCAGGCTCCACACTCAGCTTGATTTCTGAGCTGAAATCAAGAGTTAGATGTTCAGCTGACTGAGCTACCCAGACCCCCGTAGCCAGTGTATTTTTCATTCCATATGTTATATTTTTATACCTATTTTTATACCTATTTAATTTTATATGTTGTAATTTTCTACCTATTTCCAGTGTTCTTCCACTTCATGTGCTCATGTTTTTCCTCTGCCTTCTTAAATATATATATATATATATATATATATATATATATATATATATATATATATTTGTAATAAATATTTTGAAGCTATGAAGATATTTATAATTGCCATTTTAATGGCTGGAACTTGTTTTTCCTATTGTTTTCCAAGTGTTCTTTCTCAGGCCTTATGTACTTTTTAGTTTTCTTTATTCATGTACATATAATAACTCAGCCAAAGACTTGAGAGACCCTTTCTGCTCATTCCTGGAACTCTCTTTTCACGTGTTTCTACAGCTCTACTTCTTTCCTAAGATTTGAAAAAGTCTCAGCTATTCTTTCTTGACATTTGCTTCTGCTCATTCTCCTTATTCATTGTGGGACTCCAAGTTAATTTAATTATATTAATTCTGCTCTACATGTCTTAAATACCTTTCTACATTTCCTCCTTTTTTTCCTCTTTATGATTCAAAGCATATTTTCTAATATCCTGTATTACACTTCACTAATCCTCCCTTAATATGTTATTTACCAAAAATTTTCTAGATAGAGATTTTCACCTATAGAATTTCCATTAGATTTCTTCTCTGATAAAATCTCCAACTCAGCTTCTGTGTTTCTATTTTTTTCTCTAACTTCTTGACCATATTAATCATAGTGATTTTAAAATCTTCCTCAGCTAACACCAGTATTTAAATCACCTTTATATCTATTCCAATTGTTTATTTTCTCTGTTGGTTTTCAGTGATGTGGTCATCTCTTTTATAAGAATAATTTTATTTGATTGAGCGACAGTGTGTATAAATAATTATAGAAGCTCTATAGAAAGGGATAGCAATTATTTTAGGTTTTGAAGGCCACATACAGTCTCTGTCTTGTATTTTTTCTTTTTTCCCTCTATTTTTGGTAACAACTTTTTACAAAAGAAAAACACTTTAGTGCGTGGGCTGTATAAAAACTGCCCACAACAGATTTGTTTCAGTGGTCATGGTTGCCAAGCCTGTACTGATTGGCACTAGTTCAATACTCTGAAATTTTGAAAGGCTGGACTCTAAGAGATGGAAACTAACTATGAACTAGAAAATAGGATGCCAGTGGTACAAATAGAAACATCATTCTAAGAACAGAGTTAAAGGAGAGGCAGGAAATGAGGAGGCAATTAAGTAATAGATTGCTATCAAGATTAGATTTTTTTTCAAGAAGACAGTTTAGATCAAGGTCAAAGGTAAAAAGGTAGGGTTGAACAAAATAGGAATCGGGTTTTTTTTATTACTATTTCTAGAAAAACATATCTGAAAATATTCTATAGAATATATATTGGGGCAGCAAATCGTATTTTGTAAACAGATTTTTAAACTGCACACTAGTAAGCAATGTGTTTGAAACTTACTTGTGAATACCTCGTGTGACCTCAGAATAGTTCTGAGAAGACAATACCTCTTTTATCATGCTTTGATACAAAGTCAGCCAAATAATAATATGCATTTTTTGAAATGACTGAATATATACTTTCATAGAAGACTGTTAAAAGTCATTATAGACTAGGAAGTAAATAATAATAATGTTCAAAAGTCCATAACTACACATTCATGTAATACATAACTGTCACTTTCAATAGAGTAAATAATGTAACTTCTCAACCGTGATCTTCTACCAATCTATAACACCTTAAATAGATATTTTAAAAATCTAATCTTAAACATTTATAGGGCGGAAAGTCTTTATCTTATGTAGAAGTCGTGATTAATATTTAACAAGTGTTTGTAAACCATTTTGGCATTGAATACTATTGTTGTAAAATATTATTTTATTACCTTACTCTAAAGAGTCTTCTCTTCTATTATAGAGCCTCCCTTCTAGTTGGCTCATAGAGTGGTGGTTGATCACCTTAATATAAGCAGGGATTGTGCTGAATTTAAGCTGGTCAAAAGTCTGATAATGTTCTGCCACCTGTGCTGTAACCTTGGCCCTTCAGCATTTTCAATTAAGAACATGGTGTACTCTGCAAATCCTTACCTCTACTGTGTCTTACACTCTAATCGCCATCATGTCATAATTCTAACATTTCCCCTCCACTTTCCAGAGGCTTTCTGCTCACATTTTAATCTCCTACCATATGTGTCTCAATATTTGGAAAATATTTGGCAAAATGGCCCTATGCTTGAAGCCTCCCACACATCTGGTGTCCATCCCTGACCCTTCACCCCACATTGACCTTCCCCAAGGATTCCCACCAAGCTTCAATCTGGATTTTCAGTTTCCTGCCCATTCCCAGAATTGGCATATTCCCTTTGGATGGAGTTCTCTAGGTCGGCTCCCTCTTTGTCTTCTTAGTCCCTCTATTTTATATTGCTTCTATAATTCTCTACTTCCTTCAAACAGATGGTTACTGTACTCTATTTGGCTTTCCTAGCTTTTCTTGGAGGGACTGCTGCCTTGCTATGAGCTACTCTATGTTGTTGGGAGCAAATACATTTAAAATGGTTTAATATTGAAACAAAAAATCATCAGCTTAGCCTTCCACAGTCTGTCTTCATACCTATATCCCAATCATATCTCTACATATCAACTACATGTTTGCATATATGTAGTAATTCAGTCCTAACTTGCTGAAATGCTCTATGTATTCTCTTGATATTCTTGACCGGAATTCCTTAACCTAACCTCTCCTCTCTGGATTTTGCCTGTAGAAGTCAGATCTACTTAACTCCTCTCCAGAGGTATATGTTTCTTGAAGTTAGAAACTTCAAGAATCATTTAGATTCCGCTGATGTCCCATAGCTCAGAGCTTTATATATGGAAGGAACCCAATTAACATTTGATGATCTTAGTTGAGTTGCCTTTATTTAGTGCTTTGACACCCTTTGGCCTTTCTTTCTATGAACTCCTAATCTAGGAAATTTCAGTTTCAGATAAGTCTTTTATTAGCTAGATTTTTTTTCCTGGTGAAAGCATCAAAGTTTTAGCTCACTGACCTTCAGGTTAGCCACATACAACCACATAAACAGAAAGTCTGATATCTAAATGAGTTTTAGTAACTGAACAGACTAGTGAAATTGAAATCTTTATCTTTGACATATTCTGAATTTAATGACTGAACATAGTTTGGAGTTTGAATTCAGATACATCATTCTTTAAAATGTCCATAGGACCCCAGATGGCTATTTCTTATCACTCAATAAAAATAGCCTTTCTTATCACCATTTTTATCTTTTCCTTCCTTTTATGAGTTTTTATTATAGGGCCAGACAATATGTCTGCTGGTGGAAAGTCTGCCATTAAGACTTCTAAAGACTTAACGCTGGAGAAACTAGGTTCACAGAAAGTTATTTTGGCATTTTTTCTTAAAGAACAAATTCATCTTGATGCCTCTTCATTAAATTGATTAAGAAAGGGGAAATATCTTAAAGAAACAACAATGTACAGTAGTAATAACTATTGCTTCTTGGAAATTTACTATACTGGCATCACGATACTGAGCATTTGTCCCGATGAGATCTCATTTAAAATTCCAGGAACATCATGAGGTGAGTACCTCTATCACCTTCATTTTTCTAACTGAGGCTTGGAAAAATTCACTGGTTTGTCAAGATCAAACATCTAGCAGGTTCCAGACTGAGGGTTTTACCAAATTTTGTCTGAATTCCAAAGCCGTTGCACTTAACATATAGGTTATTAGCTCTCTACCATGACATAGAAAGTCACCAATAATGATTTATTAGGTAAAGAGTCCAATTAAAATAGTATGAACAAATGTGATTTAAAGTGTTAGATTGGGTTAACAGAATATAAGTTAATTTGGACTATTAAACTAAGCAACTTTTTTTCTAGAAAGGCTTACAATTTAATAAAATAGAACATTTTCCTGAAACTATCCACACCTAAAGGTGTCCATCATTAGGAAATATTATGAGCCACAAATGTAAGAATTGCAAGAGAAGCCTAGAGAGTACATACTGCTGTAGTTCCAGCATATCCGAGCAAGCGAGCTTGAGGAACTGGAGAGGATTGTTATCAAAAGTCTATTTCATTTAGGATTAAAATAGCTTATGGGAACAAACTTAGAAGAGAAGCTTGGTCTCATGTTCAAGTCATAATTTTCTGAAGGGAAAGGGGATTCTAAATAGAGGGCTGGGTCTGTCACCCAGTTTTCTCTTCTGGCTCATTTTCTCACCTATTCTTATCTGCAAAGAAAAAAACGCTGTTAAATTGTGCAAGGCAGCACAACAAAATCTTGAGAAATAAGAAAAGGGGGAGAGTGTTATGAACTATACTTCTGCCGAAAGCCAGCAGGCCTTCATGCAAGGGGAACTCCTGAGAATGCGGCACATTGCTGGTGTCAGTATCTAGGTAAGCGTGGCGTATTTTCCATGAGAAAACGTAGCATCAGCTGTTCTCAGTGGGCATAGGTACACAGGTGAATCAAGAGCCCAGACAGGTAATATATCTGGTCACTATCATAGAAAGCATGACCTTTGATGAGAGACTTTGCTCACAAATATATGTGAGGCATCATACTCAGAAATAATTAACAGGAATTTAGCAGTGAACGCTTATATGCCACACATATAATATGGTATTTAAAGTAATGGTTATTTAACATGGTAGCACAATGGGGTAATAATTTTTAAATATATAATGTGCATATTATGGATATATATATAGGTGTATATTTGTACATATATGTACTTAGATATCCAGGTATATATATACAGGCCTGTGTGCATGTATGTGTAGTATGAGTGTTTCTGTGTACATGTAAATACATACATATATACACATACATACATATTGTTTCTATTTATACAAACTAACATTTCACCTCTCAGATGATGATTTACATATGTGTTATTTTATGGGAAAATGTACATAGAAAGCAATGACTTCATGTATTTTGCATAAACTTATGATTAGGTCAAATCCCTCTGCCGTAGGATCCTGTTGTACTCTGATTCCCTTTGTCATAGCACTGATTATACTTTAATATGACAATACCTATGTCCTATTATTCAGCATATATAGACAAATCATATATTATTCCATATTCTCAAGCCAAGTAGAGTGCCAGAAATCAATAAACACTTCATTTGAACTATATGTTCTCCCAAATTAAAAGCTTCCCTCAAAGGGGTATTCATTGGACTTACACACTAACCTGGTTTATTATTGGGTCACTTTTACAATCAATATTTACATTGTCAACATCATGGTTCATATAAGAACTTTATGCTTAAGTTAAATTTTTCCATCCTGCAAAGCAGATAGGAAACATTTGGGGGTTCAAAAGAGTCTTCCCTAGTCTCGTATGTCAGACTAGAATGGGAGCTACATTCTCTGCATAACATGTATTTCCAGTATTTTATAGCATAATTTTAAATATGGATTTTTAAACATTGTACATTTTCCAGTTTTATTCCAGTCTTACTCTATTACTTACCAAAAAATAAAAAGATTTTTAAAATTTCAAAAACTATGATTCATTCAGTAAGCCAAAATAAAGATTTTTTTTTTAATTTTTTTTAAATGTTTATTTATTTTTGAGAGACATAGAGGCACAGCGTGAGCAGGGGAAGGGCAGAGAGAGAGGGAGACACAGAATCGGAAGCAGGCTCCAGACTCTGAGCCGTCAACACAGAGCCCGACGTGGGCTCGAACTCACAGACCGTGAGATCATGACCTGAGCTGAAGTCGGCCGCCCAACCGACTGAGCCACCCAGGCGCCCCCAAAATAAAGATTTTAAAGAGGAATTGAAGATCATTACAGCAATTCATTTATATATTATTATTTCTTAAATGTTTATATAATTTTGAGAGAGAGACACACAGAGTGCAAGTGGGGGAGGGGCAGAGAGAGAAGGAGACATAGAATCCGAAGCAGGCTCCAGGCTCTGAGCTGTCAGCACAGAGCCTGATGCAGGGCCCAAACCTTCAGATGGTGAGATCATGACCTGAGCCAAAGTCAGACACTTAACTAACTGAGCCACCCAGGCGCCCTACAACAATTCAGTTAAACACATTTCAAATGATCATTAATTGAACCTCCTAGGTTTGAATTATTTCAAAAATGGCTTATCATTTTCTCGGAATCATCTTCAGTTATCTGCGAAAATTGATCTTTAGGTTTTTCCTGTCCAACATTTACTCTTAACAATTACTCAGTAAAACAATACTTAAAGGCCTTAAAAAGATATCCATTTTTTAATGTGAATAAATTCCTTTCTAATATAAGTAACTACTTATTTTGACTTTCATTAAATAGTGAAAAACATTATTAAGCAAATAAATTTTTATCTGTATAAGATCCATATTCCGTTTTTTTAGAGAGTCTTATAGTAGCTTATTGGTGCGCCCAATAATGTACTGCATCCTTTCCACCAATTTTACAAGATCTGTCACCTAACTTTATTTCAGTCTTTAAAGTATTGAGCTTTCAAGGCCTGGCAACCAGATATCAGTGTCATCACATTCATTATTTAGTGCCTCATTAAGATTCAATCCTTCTTTTGTAGCAAATGTCTACCTGTCTAAACCTACTGGTGAAATTAGAGGCTTCAGTAGGGAACAAATAGATAAATTTAAAAATGAGTTTCCTAGAATGTATCAGCCTAAAGGTCTCTGTTCTCTTAAGTTGGAACGCTTTCGTGTATATGTGGCTCTAACTACTGGGGCTGGTTTTCCATTTATTTCTGAAATTAAATAGTGCCCTTTATGTTAAACAGGAAAAACATATACAAACTTAAATAGTAAATATCTTAGATTTAGAACTTCATCTTTGAAATTCAAAGCAAATTTAAGTTTTTAATAGTATAGCTCAGCTTAGCATTTTTTAATTTTTTTAATTTACTTTAAATTTATTTGCCTATCCCTGAAAGTGAGCATACTTCAGGAGAAATAAACTGGGCCAGACATCAGAAATTCTAGTTCCAAGCCCTACATTTTCCCCCAATTAATTAGAAGAGTGATCTCAGATATTTAATTTTAAGAAGCTCAAAATCATCAACTGTAAATGGGATTGGATGACTTATCTTCAGGTTTGCTCCCTGCTTTAATATCTACATTGCGTGTATGGGTTTACTCAGTATAAATTCTGTGAATCATTTTTGTATCTAGAGCACCTAGAACACTGTCTGGTCCCTGGTGGTACTTTATCTTTTTTTTTTTTTTTTTTTCCCCTCTAAAAGAACGAAGGAGTAAGAAGCAGAACACAGGTGGGAAGGAGGAGTGTTTTGAAACGTAACATAAAAGGGTGGCACAGTCAACTGAGCATCAGATTTCAGCTCAGATCATGATCTCATAGTTCATGAGTTCGAGTCTCACGTCAGTCTCACTGCTGTCAGTGCAGAGCCCTCTTAGGATCCTCTGTCCGCCCCCCTCTCTCTGCCCCTCCCCCACTCATGTTCTCTTCCTCTCAAATATAAAATAAACACTTAAAATGTGGCATAAACAATGACTATTTTCTATTTAGTAGACTTTTCAACCTGGGCAACCAATATCAAGGAAAGATTTGGAGAGTTATTTGGTTTTTTTTGCAATCTAGCTCTTTCCCCCACATCTGGAATGACAATTTGCTCACACTGAGGCACGTCGTTTTTAAGAGTTTCACAGCTGCTCCATCTAGGAATTGTCATCATTTCTTAACAAGAGACAATTTTATTAGACTCTCAAAGTTTGCCTCCTAGTGTCTCTGGTTTTTTTTTCCTCTGTCCATTTTTTAATCCATTGACATCCAGAACCAATATTTTAGAAGAGATTTAAGAATACTCTTGGCTCTTTTAGTAAGACTTGTCTTTCAACAAAGTCTAATGAGTATTCACTTTGCCAATACTACACAACAGGCAGTTCTTTACTGGATTCTTTTTGAAGAGAGAATGGGTTCCTGGAGTATAACCTTCCTAACATGTGGAGGATGGTATCATGAGAGTTGAGCGACAGATGTGTACTAATTGTGATAAAAAATGGCAGCTCACTTCTCTAACTTCTATTTTTCTGAAATGTAAATGATCTTAAATTATTAGGTGATCAAACGATAGGTGAAAGTTAAGGTAACATTTCCAAAGAAATTTAGAAGCGATTTATATGGCATCCAGGCAATTTCTGCCTTAGAGTATACTCCATCTTTTATTTTAATGCTGACACTTCAAGCTGAAAGTCTTTCAGTTACTGTTGAAGATAAAATAACACAACAGAGGGAGGTGAGTAAACTGTTATAAAATACATGATGAATGTTCAGAAAACATTGTCTATTATATGCAAGAGAAAACCCATAGAAGAGGAAAACATGAACTTGCAAAATGTTGCAAAAGAAATATAAGACAGACAGTTAATATACAGAAAAAATGAATGCAGACTGCAGAAGGAAGAGATTTCATTAAAGAAAACCAAGGGCAGTTATATTCTTTCTTAATTACAGTTTGTAAGCTTTAGAAATAGTCTGTCTTTGCTTGTTAGCAGTAATTTGTTAGGCTTCAGTTAGGTGAATTGATTACTTGTTCAAGTTGTGAAAATTATTTTTGAGGTGGAGGAGGATTCACTGTTCATAAGCATTGAATGTACAGGTATATTCATTTTGTAGGGAAGTGATACTAAGAAAATATTTTTTTCATTTTAACATAACAGCTATTCGATTATTTGTTTTGTTTTTGCTTTGTCTTTCTGCATTACTTTGGGGAAAAGACAAGCAATTATTTAACGAAGGAGAACCTTTGTGGCAGTGAATGGAGTATTTAGGTGAGCTTTGTCAGATTACGTTTAAAAACTACTGTTACTTTAATGGATGAGTATGCTTCTCTGATATTACACTGATCGTCGTGCTTTCTGGGTGTCTATAATGAATCATTTCTTTAAAAAAATAATTATTGAGTGCTATTATGTGGCAGGTGCTAGTTTAGACACTGAAGATGGAAGAGTTAAAAGAAAAAAAGCAAAGTTTTCTCCATTTCACAGATGATTTTCAGATGAGAAAACATAAAATAAATAAATACATACACAGTGTGTCCTAAGTGCTAGAGAAAAAGAATAACAAATTGTAAGAGCACAGCAACTGCAGAGATGAAGGGAAGATGGCTTAAAAAATTTTTTTTAATGTTTATTTTTGAGATAAAGAGACAGGAAGTGAGTGGGGGAGGCAGAGAGACAGGGAGACATAGAATCCAAAGCAGGCTCCAGGCTCTGAGCTGTCAGCACAGAGCCCCACATGGGGCTTGAACTCATGAGCTGTGAGATCATGACCTGAGCTGAAGTTGGCCACCCAACTGGCTGAGCCGCCCAGGAGCCCCAACTGTAAGATGATTTTAAATAGTGCAACCAAGTCACCAAAATACATCTGAGTAAATATCCAAAAGCCTTGAAGAAGTAAGCTATATTAAACCTGGGGAAACAGTGGTTCAGCCACATAAAACAGCAAGTAGTAAAGTCCCAAGGCAAGGGCATGTCAAGAGTGTCAGAGAAAAGACCTTTAGGCTGCTTTTAAGGGTCTGGCTGTTACCCACAGTGAGATGGGAAGCTGTGGAAGGTTTTGAGCAGAGAAGTAACACTATATATTTCGATATTTTACAAGTTATTTTGGTTGTCCTGTTGAAAATAGACAGTTGGTGTCTAAGAACAATAAAAACAGTGACCAATAAGGAGGTATTGCAATAATCCAGGCAAGGTATACTAGTGACTTGGACCCAAGGAGTCGCATTAAAAAAAAAAAAGTCAAAAAGTGATTTGATTTTGACTATGGTATTGTTTGATACAATGGTGACCCTGGTCATTCTGGAACAACTCTGAAATAAACACTGAAATAAAGATATAGGAAGACATGGGGCACCCCGGTGGGTCAGTCAGTTAAGGGTCTGACTTCAGCTCAGGTCATGATCTCACAGTTCATGAGTTCAAGCCCCACATCAGGCCCTGTGCTGATGGTTCGGAGCCTGGAGCCGACGTCAGATTCTGTGTCTCCCTCTCTCACTGGCCCTCCCCCACTCGCGTGTGCGCACTCTCCTTCTCTCTCTCTCTCTTAAAAGTAAATAAACATTAAAAAAAAAAAGATACAGGAAGACAAAAGTAAGAATTTTTCCATGAGCACATCAAGGAACTGACTACTGACTAGATAGCAAGAAATTTCATAATAAACCTCAAACAAAGTCATATTGTAGAGATAAAACAAGACACTTATGTTGCATTGGTCCAGAACATTTGCTAATGCTACTACAGTAGCTGCTATGATGATGGACTCTCAAGGAGAGGTAGCAGAAATTAATGCCAGGGTGCCAAAGGGCAAGAATCCAAGGATAACATGTACAATAAGGTACAGGGATGAGGGGGAAGAGCCTTATCATGGTACGGAATGCCCTGAAGTAAAGTCAATCCCACTCATCTGCTGACAGATTAAGCAGTCAGAGAGATAAAACAAGAGAGGTGGAAACATCCCAGTCTCATCTGAGGGGTTTGAAAACAAATATGTATTTTTGACTAAATGAATAATTCACAAATTAGTTTACTGCGTGAATATTAGTTGGTGTTTCGGCATTCTGGAATAAGAGCATTTCTCTCTGTAAATTAGGATTCCACTTGTTTTGATGAGCACTGGGTGTTATATGTAAGTGATGAATCACTAAATTCTATTCTCGAAACCAATACTATACTTTATGTTAACTAACTTGAATTTAAATAAAATCTTAGAAGATAAAAAAAATGAGATTCCTAAGGAAACTTTCCCTAAATGAAAGAGCCATTTCTGGAGAGAAACGTAGCTATTTCCATGATTGCAGTTTTTATCTTAACCCAAATTTATACAAAAGTTTACTAAATATGATGTTTAAGATTGCACTGAGGAAATCTTTCATAATTTACAAAATATGAGATAAGAAAACTGTGAAGTTTTTGGAACAACAATATGTAATAACTTTCTGATCTGGGTATATAATATTCAATTTAAGTACTTTAAAAAAAAACGAAATAGTTTGACCAATAAATAATGAATAATTGTTTTAAGTCTAATTTTTTTAAATGTTTATTTCTTTTTTTTGAGAGAGAGAGTGCAAGCAGGGGAGAGTCAGAGAGAGAGGGAGAGACAGAATGTGAAGCAGGCTCCAGGCTCTGAGCTGTCAGCACAGGGCCTGACGTGGGGCTTGAACTCATGAACTGTGAGATCATGAAGTCAGACCCTTAACCGACTGAGCCACTGGGGTGCCCTTTAAGTCTACTTTTAAAATGTGTACATATATTTATATTTCTAAATGATATAACTACATATAACTTAGATCACTTAATACTGTTATAGCTCCCAAAAGAACCAAAGATGGTTCATTTCTTTCCATTAGAAAGAATGAAAATATATATTACATGGTTGCTTTCAATATGAAATTGTTTTCTATTATGAAAATAGTTCAATGAGTTGAAGGTATAGCTGGGTTTTTTTTATATGATTTCCTTTTAATTTCTTAAAGGTTCTCAAGAGATATCAAGTTTGGTATCTTCTGTGAGAAATAAATTTAGGAGGAGTGGAATCATGCAATTACCCATTTAGCCATGTATTTTAATCAATTAAATATAACCATATAAAAGGTTATAAGTGCATAAATCACGTGAAAATATTTCACTAGACACTAGTACTTTTCTGGCAATAGGGACCTTAAAAATTTTCCTTTGAGAATAATGGGAAATTTAGATGGGCAAAATCTGGGATAGTATAGCACTATCAGATTATGAAATTAGACAAAAATTGTAGAAATTTTGATCCAGGCCTTGTTTTATAGCATTTTACATATGCTGCCTCCTGCCTCAACCCCAAGAGAGGAAGTCTGTCACAAATTCCTACTCTTCAGTATCCCACCATCTCTTGGGCATCCTTCAGGTGTTTGCTCAAGCCTCATGTTCACCCATTCACTGAATCTCTGACTACTGTATATTTCTGTGTTTCAACACTGCCAACCTGAAAGTGGTAAAGGCACTTCATCTCTCTCCTGCATTGCGGTATGCCTTTCTACTGAGGTCCTGGTTGCCCGTTTAGATCCATTTTCTACACTATGGCCAGAGAGCTCTTGGGTTGTTTTTTTAAGTTTTTTATTTTAAATCCAGTTAGTTAACCAATAGTGTAGTATTGCATTCTTGTTTGCAGTATAGTGATATAACACTTCCATAAAACATCCAGTGCTCATCACAACTGCACTCCTCAATCCCCATCATCTGTGTGACCCGTCTCCCCACCCACCTCCCTCTGGTAACCATCAGTGTGTTCTCTATAGTTAAGACTCTGTTTCTTGGTTTCACTCTCTGTTTCTTTTATTTTCCATTCGCTCATTTATTTCTTAAATTCGACATATGAGTGAAATCATATGACAATTGTCTTTTTCTGACTGACTTATTTCGCTTAGAATAATATTCTCTAGCTCATGAATGTCGTTGCAAATGGTAAGATTTCATTCTTTTTTATGGCTAGTTAATATTCCATTGAATATATACCAAATCATTTTTTCCCTAACACGTAGCATTAGGGTTTGGTTTAGGGCCAGGATAAGGGTTAGAGTTAATGTGAGGGCTAGTGTAAGGGTATGTGTGTATTATTCTCCAGTTAGAAACCTTTCCAGAGGGATAAGTTTAGGGTTCATGTTATGGTTTGGTTTAGGGTTAGGTTTAGAGGTTACTTGTTAGGAGTTAGGGTTATTGTTTGGATTAAAATTTGGTATTAGAATATAATAATACTCTATACCTATATCCGTGCCTTTGGAAACTACAAAATTTCATTATTTTCTCTGGCTAATATTCCATTGTTTGTAGGTATGTGTGTATGTATACACACACACACACATATATATATATACATCTCAAGTGTTTTTGTTTGTTTGTTTTTCCTCAGCTTTCGAATCAGTGTTCATTTTAGGGCTTGAATAAAAGTTGGGTTTAAGGGTAAGGTAAGGCCATGGTGAGGCCTGCGGTCCTTCAGTTCAGAATCCTCTCTAGAGGGACAAGTTTCATATTTGGATAATACTTGGGGTTAGAGTTAGGGAATTGTGGTTAGCTTTTAGGGGTTAAGGTTAGGTTTGGGTTAGGATTAGGTCTAGAGCTAGGGTGAGGATGAGGGTATGTTTCTCCTATCCTACAATTCGTAGACCTTTCCAGAAGTTAGGTTTAGGGTTAGAGTCAGGGCTAGACATAGTGTTTAGGTGTCCCTGGTTAGAAGTAGGGTTTGTTTTAGGGTCAGGATTAAGGTTAGGTTTAAGGGGCGCCTGGGTGGCTCAGTCGGTTGGGCGGCCGACTTCAGCTCAGGTCATGATCTCGCAGTCTCTGAGTTTGAGCCCCGCGTCGGGCTCTGTGCTGACGGCTCAGAGCCTGGAGCCTGCTTCCGATTCTGTGTCTCCCTCTGTCTCTGCCCTTCCCCTGTTCACGCTGTGCCTCTATGTCTCTCAAAAATAAACAAACATTAAAAAAAAATTTAAGGTTAGGTTTAAGTTTAGGGTTTGTGCTTCCCAACCTGCAGTTCAGAGACCTCTCCATAGACTAAAACTTTGACTTCTGTTTGTGTGAGAATAAACATGGCAACCATCCACTGAACCCAAGTATAGAGGGTTTGTGCTCTAAATACTCTTTAAATGGACATTTAATTGTTCCTTCTGTTTTTCTTAAAGTTTTAATTCATACTCTAGTGAATTAACTTACAGTGAAATATTAGTTTCAGGTGTATAATTTAGTGATTCAACACTTACATACAATACCCTATGCACAAAAAACAGGGGCACTCTCTAATCCCTATCACCTATTTAACCCATCCCCCCACCTATCTCCCCCTGTTTTGTTTATAGTCAACAGCTATTTCTCCATTTTCCTCTGTCTTTTTTTCACCTATGATTTTGTGTTTGATTTCTTTAAGTCCACATATGAGTAAAACCATATGGTATTTCACTTTCTGTGACTGACTTGTTTTGCTTAGCATAATACTCTAGCTCCATCCATGTTGTTGCGTTTGGCAAGATTTGATTACTTTTTTATGGCTAATATTCCATATTGTGTGTGTGTATGTACACCCCACGTCCTCTTTATCCTTCATCAGTCGATGGACTTTGGGCTCTTCCCATTATTTCACTATTGCTGTTAATGCTATCATTATCAAGGTGCATATATTCCTTTGACTTAGTATGTTTGTATTCTTTCTGTGAATACCTAGTAATGCAATTTCTGGATCCTAGAGTAGTTCTATTTTTAACTGTTTGAAGAAACTATTCTGTCTTCCAGAGTGACTACACCAGTTTCTATTCATTCCACAGCGTAGGAGGGTTGTCCTTTCTCTGCATCCCTGCCAACTCAGGTTATTTCTTGTGTCATTAATTTTGGCCATTCTGACAGGTGTGATGTGGTATTTCATTGTGGTTTTGATTTGTATTTCCCTGATGATCAGCGATGCTGAGCATCTTTTCAGGTGTCTGTTAGCCATCTGGATGTCTTCTTTGGAAAAATGTCTTCTTTGGAAAGGTGCCTTCTGCCCATTTTTTAACTGAATTATTTGATTTTTGGGTGTCTAGTTTTATAATTTTTAAAATATATTTTGATACTAACCCTTTATCAGATATATCATTTGCTAATATCTTCTCCCATTCCATAGGTTGCCTTTTACTTTGGTTGATTGTTTCCTTCCCTATGAAAAAACTTCATTTTGATGTAGTCCCGATAGTTTATTTTTGTTTTGATTTCCCTTGCCTCAGGAGACAGAACTAGAAAGAAGTTTCTATAACCAATGTCGAATAGGTTACTACTTGTGTTCTTCTCTAGGATTCTATGGTTTCAAGTGTCACATTTAGGTCTTTAATTCATTTTGAATTTAATTATGTCCTTGGTGTAAGAAAATGGTCCAGTTTCATTCTTTTGCATGTTGTGGTTGAGTTTTCCCAGCACCTTTTGTTGAAGACACTGTCTTTTTCTCATTGAATGTTCTTTCCTGCTTTGTCAAAGATTAATTGGCCATACAGTTATGGATTAATTTTTGGGTTTTTTATTCTGTTCATTGATCTATGTGTCTATTTTAATGCCTGTACCATACTGTCTTGATCACTACCACTTTGTAATATAACTTGAAGTCCAGAATTGTGACGCCTCCAGCTTTGATTTTCTTTTTCAAAGTTGTTTTGGGTATTTGGGATCTTCTTTGGTTCCATACAAATTTTAGGATTGTTTGTTCTAGCACCATGAAAAATATTTGTGGTATCTTGATAGGGATTATATTAAATGTGTAGATTGCTTTGGGTAATACAAACATTATCAGTCTGCTTAAGTTTTTTATTTGTTCCTTTTTTCAGTCTTGGTATTTTATAGGTTACTAGGAAATTTTCCGTTTCTTCTAGGTTGTCCCAATTGTTGGCTTATAGTTTGTCATAATATTCTCTTATAATTGTTTGTATTTCTATGGTGTTGTTATTTCTCCTTTCTCACTGGATTTTGTTTTTTGGATCCTTTCTCTTTTCTTTTTGATAAGTCTGGTGAAAGGTTTATTAATTATACTAAGTTTTTTTCAAAAAATCAGCTCTTGATTTCATTGATCTGTTCTATTGTTTTTGTTTGTTTTAGCTTCTATATCATTTATTTCTGCTCTGATCTTTATTATTTCCTTCCTTCTGCTGACTTTTGGCTTCTTTGTTTTTTATTCTTTTTCTAGCTCCTTTAGGTGTAAGATTAGGTTGTTTATTTATTTTCCTTGCTTCTTGAGGCAGGTCTGTATTGCTATAGATTTCTCTCTTAGGATAACTTTTGCTGCATCCCAATTGTTTGGGACTGGTATATTTTCATTGTCATCTCCTTCATTGTATTTTTTAAATTTCTTCTTTGATTTCCTTACTGACCCATTCATTCTTTAGTAGCATATTGTTTAACCTACATGTATTTGTGGTCTTTCTGAATTTTTTCTTGTGGTTGACTTCAAATTTCTTAGTGTTGTGGTCAGAAAATATGCATGGTATCATCTCAGTCTTTTTATACTTGTGCAGGCCTGATTTGTGACCTAGTATGTGATCTATTCTGGAGACTGTCACTTGTATACTTGAAAAGAATGTATTTTCTACTGTTTTAGGATGGAATGTTCCGAATATATCTGTTAAGTCTACCTGGTCCTGTTTGTCATTCAAAGCCATTGTTTTCTTGTTGATTTTCTGTTTAGATGTCCTGGGTTTTTATAGATGTAAGTGGGGGGGGGGTTAAATCCCCTACTCTTATTTTATATTTTATTATTATCAATGAGTTTCTTTATGTTTGTTATTGTTTTATACATTCGGGTACTTCTGTGTTGAGTGCATAAATATTTACAATTGTTAGATCTTCTTATTGGATTGTCCCCTTTATTTTAATATAGTAACCTTCTTAATCTCTTGTTATAGTCTTTGGTTTAAACTAGTTTTTTCCAATATAGGAATTGCCACTCCAGGTTTCTTTTCATATCCATTTGCCTGATAAATATTTATCCATTCCTTCACTTTCAGTCTGCAAATATCTTTAGGTCTAAAATGAGTCTCTTGTAGGCAGCATATAGACGGGTCTTGTTTTGTTTTTTTTTATCCATCTGACACCCTATGTCTTTAGTTCAGAGCATTTGGTCCATTTATATTCAGAGTAATTATTGATAGATATGTCATTAATGCAATTTTATAATTACATTATAATTTTTGTTTTGTCATTGTTTCTGGAGATTTTCTCTCTTCCACTCTTGTCTTTGTCACTTTTGACCTTTCCTTTCCCCTCAAAGAGTCCTCTTGTACTAGACTGTCATCTTAGCTCCTCTCCAGAAAGATCTTTTTAAAATTCTAATCTGAACATGTCAGGATCCAGCTTCAAACCACCAATAAATCTGTGTATCTTTTGGGATAAAGTTCAAAATCTCTAATGAGGTCCATAACATTCCAAGATTGCAGGTAACCAATCATTCCTCCAGCTTCTATGGCTGCCACCACTTATTCTTTGTGCTCCGGGCATATTGGCCTCCCTTAACTTCCCTGCTGTTTCAGACTGTAAGAGCATTGGTTTCCTTTCTGGAAACCCTTTCCCATCCTTTATCCTAGTAAACTCTTTCTCCACATTCAGGTTTAGTTTACACTTTACATTCTCTCAGAAAAGCATTCACTTCACCCCAGACTAGGTCACAATTCCATAGCACTCTGCATTCTCCTCATACATCTAATTATAAGTTCGTCTCTGTCCTCCATATTAGATTTTCTAAGAGGTGAGGGATTCTGCCAATTCCCCCCCTGCATTTAGCATTCAATAAATGCTTGGTAAATAAATGGATAAATTAATGACCTGATAAAAGTAGAGTGGTTACTGTTGTACTGCATTTCTGTCAACTCAGTTTACTGGCAGTATGTCACTTAAGATGCTATTGGCTTTATCCTCAGGTAAGCCACTTTCTACCTTACGAGATGGTTGTCACAGTTCTGGGCATTACATGCAGAAAGAATAATGTCCAGTGGAGGAAGAGCAACTATTAGGGGGTCTTTTTTGATAGCAAAGTTTTTTTTTCCCCCAAACCAAAACTCATTATAAGATTTCCCTTCATGTCCCATTGGCTAGTCTATCAGATTTCAAAATCTAAATAACTGTAACTCATCCATTAATTGTTTTTTCAAGTAGAAATGGTAATCCATGAAGAAACAATTAGTTCATTTCACAAAGATATAATCGCTTAAGTACTTTTCCTCCAGTCATCCTACTTGAACATGCAGGCAAAATGTTTTATGCTTACTTCCCAATATGCCACAAAGAATACTAGAAAGATGTATATTCAAGTGTCAAACTTTAATAAAGTCAAAATACCTGCTGCTTCATGAAGGACATTCTTAAGTACACCTGTCTGTCTGTATGTTGTTTTTACTACAATGTGTCATAGAACAGAGACCAGCAAACTATTATCCACAGGTCAAACCTAACTCATAGCTACTTTTTAAAAAATAACATTTTATTGGAATACAGCCATGCCCATTTACGTACATATTGTCTGCTGATGACCTTGCTCTTCAACTGCAGAGTTTAGTAATTGAGACAAAGACTGTAGAAAGTCTAAAACATTTCCTATCTGGACTTTTGCAGGGAAAAGTAATTTCTGACACCTAGCATAGAAAAGTACAATGATAAGTAGTAGAGTTTGCTATTACTGTATTGATTTGGACTAAGAAGCCAGTAGTTTTATTCACCACAGTTTCTATGTAAACAGATCAAATGCCAGCTCAGTAAAAATGGCAAATATCATCTTGTTAAGAAAATAATACTGACTTTATGGATCCATGGAAAGGTATTGGGAGCTCCTCAGACCTGTGGATCACACTTTGAAATGAGCTCTTTCCTGACTATAATCTATGTTCTTGTCAAAATCTAATATGAATTAGTAGTTTTACCTCTTCTCAGACAATGAAAAGATTTTAGAATACTTTAACTCCATTCACCACACTCCCAATTGATACGCTATTGTTAAGATATGAATTCTCTTTATATCTAACCTATATGACACACTACTATTTTTATTTTAAGAAATTAGTGTCACTCAGATATTTTTTCAAATATTGCTTTCTGACTCTCCAGACTTCTGTCAGGTATCACTTGCCATCTGTCTAAAAAACACTTTATGGTATTTTGTTTGATCTGTGGCTGGTAGTAATATATGCTATTTCTATTTGTTTGAAATGTCTTCATTTCACCTTCATAGGGGAAGGATATTTTGCTAGATATGACATGATGTCTTCAGTGTGCTGAAATGAAATGACTGTAACTCTAGATATCATCCCATCGCTGGCTGACTGGAACACTTTCTGTTGAGAAGTTAACTAACAATCTTATTACTACTCTTGGAATGTGACCCAGAATGCTTTTTCTTTGTCTTTGACTTTCAGTCATCTTTTTATAATGTTTTCTAAGAGTAATTTTCCATACACTTATAATTCTTGGCTTCATGGAAAAGTTTGTATCTGTAATTTGATGTCATTAGCAGTTGGGGAAATCAGTCAGTTATATCTTTAAGCTTTGCTTTCCTCTCCCATCCCCTTCTGAGACCCCACTTATATTTAAACTACACCTTTTTACAGTATCCCCTATGTCTCTTATGCTCTTGTCTGTATTTTGCATCCTTGCTTTTATTTGTATTTAAATGCATATACTTTTTTTAATTTATTGTCCACTAATTCCCTCTTCAACTCTAATAATAACTCTGACATCACTTAAACTATTATACTAAATTCTTGAGTTTAGGTAATGTATTTTTCTTCTTCTGGAATTTCCATTAGGCCTTTTTTTTTTTTTTTTGAATAATTTACTGTCAGTTTGGTTTCCATACAACACCCCGTGATAATCCAACAAGTGCCCTCCTCCATGCCCATCACCCACTCTCCCCCCTCCCTCACCCCCCTCTCCCCTCAGTTTGTTCTTAGTCTTTGAGAGTCTCCCATGTTATGTCTTCCTTCCTCTCTGTGGCTTTTTTTTTTCCCTTCCTTCCCCTCTTCCCTTCCCCCTGGTTTTCTGTTAAGTCTCCCAAAGCCTACCTATGCATGGGAACATATGGCATCTGTCTTTCTCTGCCTGACTTATTTCACTTAGCATAATATCCTCCAGTTACATCCATGTTGCCACACATGGCCAGATTTCATTCTTTCTCATTGCTGCATAGTATTCCATTGTATATATATACTACATCTTCTTTATCCAATCATCAGTTGATGGACACTTAGTCTCTTTCCATGATTTGGCTATTGTCGAAAGGCTGCTATGAATATCGGGGTACACGTGCCCCTATGCATCAGCATTCCTGTGTCTCTTGGGTAGATTCCTAACAGTGCTATTGCTGGGTCATAGGGTAAGTCTATTTTCATTTTTTTGAGGAACCTCCACACAGTTCTCCAGAGTGGCTGCATCAGTTTGCATTCCCACCAACAGTGCAAGAGGGTGCCTGTTTTTCCACATCCTCTCCAGCATCTATAGTTTCCTGATTTGTTCATTTTAGCCATTCTGACTGGTGTGAGGTGGTATCTCAGTGTGGTTTTGATTTGTATTTCCCTGATGATGAGTGATATTGAGCATCATTTCATGTGTCTGTTTGCCACTTGGATGTCTTCTTTGGAGAAGTGTCTATTCATATCTTCCACCCATTTCTTCACTGGATTATTCGTTTTTCAGGTGTGGGGTTTGGTAAGTTCTTTATAGATTTTAGATATTAGTCCTTTATCCGATATGTCATTTGCAATGATCTTTTCCCATTCTGTTGGTTGCCTATCCATTTTGTTGGTTGTTTCTTTTGCCGTGCAGAAATTTTTTATCTTGATGAGGTCCCAGTAGTTCATCTTTCCATTAGGCTCTATTTAAAAATATCTTTTTTTCTCTTGAAATTCTTCAACTTGACTTTTTTTTTTTACTTGAATGTATTAAATTATAGTGTAAATTCTGTATCTGATAACTCTGTTTCCTGTTTCTATTGTCTGTTGCTCTTTTGGTTTTGTGGCTTTACATTCTCATATTCCTGGTTGTTTATAACATAGTGTAGACATTGCATATGAAAACTTGTAGACTACAATTACTGAAGTTTTCTATCTTTGGAAACAATTAATAATTACATCTGGAAGGCTACTATGGATAGACATCCCAGATCATCACAACCCAATCAGGGATTGAGATCATTTGAAACAGATTATTTTTCCTTTTGAGTGTTAGTCAGTTCTCAGTTTATTCTTCCTTTTAGCTTGTAGTACCTCAGGGTTCAATCTCAAAACCTGGGACATTGACTAGATTATCCCTCCTTGGGGATTCCAAACCCATATTATTTGTTACTCTGGCTTCCACAGTTTTCCAGCAGCCCTGTTTAGCCTCTTGTCTCTCTGCCACTTGCCTTGGTTTCAGCAACTAACTCTAAGAGACAAGAAACCCCAAAGGTATTGCTCACCTTTCTGGGTTCTCTTCTCTTGGATCTTGGCTCTATAAATCTAAACTACTTTTAAAGCTTTTCAATGCCTTCTAACAACTTTTAAATATTTGTTCAGCTTTGCAGCTAATTAGTTTACCATCACTGGAAGTAAATTCTGTATTAGAACATCCCTGTCATCGCCATTCTGCACGTCACTCTTCATTTCCTCACTTTGTACATTCTTTTCTCTCGAATACCACATAGTTCATGCCCTGTAATATCATGATATGTTTACTTTTTAGTATCATCATTTCAATAACAATAGCACTTTTTCTCAGTTTCCCTGTCTGCAAGGGTATTTTCATGCTCAAAGAAAGACCTTATCAATTGCACCTTTATGTTTGAAGCACATTCTAATCTTAATTACACAGAACTGCACAATAGTAACCCTGAAAACAAAACAGTTTATAAAAGACATTTCACCAAATAATGTACGTTTTGAGGAAAGTATTTTCTCCCGTGTGGCATTGTGGTTTACTCTGATCTATCTCTAGATTGCATTCGGAATTTAGTTTCCACGTTGAATCTAAAAAACATTTCCAATCAAGTAGCGTTTCTTGGACACTATAATAATTCTTTATAACACAATTATCATTAGTGACATTTTGACTTCTTCACTACATCATGTACCAATTACACAATTAAATATGCCAATGCTACTACAGCCACATTGTGTTTATGGAGGGACTGGCTTTAATAAAAATGCATAGTTGCAGAATGATTATTATGTTGATGATTATTTGCGAGTTGTAGAGAGAGATTCAAGCAAATTACAAATCAGATACTATCTGGAAAGAAAAGAACCACTACTGAAGAAAAGTTAATTTTAATTTCAGTATAAAAATTGTATAACAACAATTTTGTTTAAAAATTCTGATATAGTGCCTAGAAAGGTAACCAAAATTAAATACTTTATTAATCTCTAATGGTAACCTGATTGTACAATAGATGCTAAAGCAAAACATATTTTTCCAATAATTCTAAATGTGAAAATTACTTTCTTATTCTATGGTAGCCTAGCATTAACTCGTTCCACAGTTTTTTTAACTTAAATTCTTTGAAATAATGTAATAAATGTAATTAGTTATATTAATATAAATTATAAATAATTTATGTAATAATATGTAAGATATATATTTACAATTATATATAATTATATATATTTATATGTTTATATCAATTCATATGTGTGTTTTATTTTTTTAACTCAACAAAACTGTTGTACAGATGACCTCATTTTCTCCTCACAACAATATTGAAAACTGCGATCAGGAGAAACTTCACAGAAATGACTCAACCCGTGAATAGTTGAATTGAGATTTGAACCCTGGCTTATCTGATCCCCCAAACCATGCTTTTTCCACTATACCATATTGTCAAATAAAAAAAGATTGCAAAATCAGATTTGATACTGCCGTTTAAAAACATATATAGTTTATGAAATATTGTGCAAGGACTTCTGGTTATGGTTAGCATGGTTAATTGGTAAAAAGTTCTTTAAGAAACATTTATTTCTTTGGAATTTTTTCGGATTTTCTATTTTATCAAGGGGCTTAAAAATCTCTAAAGTTCAGGATTTATATGAATGAAAAATAACGTAATAGTTTTGTGGAAATTATTGAGTCATATTTCATATGCTAACCTGCCCAGATTATTGTTCTGAGGACATGCTCTCCCATTTAGTAGCACCAAACTCTCCCCCACAGACGCAGACTACTAAAAATCATAGTACTTTCCCTTGGTCTGAGAAGAAAGCTACATGTAATGTTAATATTTTCAGCAGACTCCTTTAGCAATTACAGTGTATAATCACTCACCTGGGACAGAGCATATGTTGTGCCGAATTGTCATTTGTCTTTCCAGATTAAAAGCAAGTAAGCATCTTGCCTGCAATAGTCACTCAGGAAATACTGGTTGATGTGAAATCAAAGAGCTCCCTCTGGTCAGGTCTGTGTGTGCTACTTTGATCTTCAGACCTCTACCTCCCCCCTCACTCCTTCCATCATTAGTAATTCCCTGCTCCTATGTCCTTGATAGAGTCATACTTTAATACGTGTCCTCATCCTTATAAGAAAAATAAGCTATGGAGAAAATAAAACAGAAGTTTATTTCCTAAAGTTTCAAGTAGAAAAAAGATCTTTTTGTCCTACTTTCTTTTTTGTTTTTACTATTGTTCTTTACTCTTATTTTTTTTCTAATATCTTTACTCAGAAGCTCACTTGTAGTCACTTCAAGGTCGCTTGAAGACCAAGAAGAAAACCTATTAAACTCTTTGAGTTTGGAAATTTGCAAACCTGAGATTTACCTTAGTCATTTCTTCCCTGTATTCTATTCTATAAGCATAGTCCAAAGCTATGTATTTCATATATTGGAATACTCTCTGGTTGTGAAAAAGAATGAAGAAAGTCTATATGTGGTGATATAAATAATTTACAAAATTTATTGTTAAATAAATCAAGGTATAGGACTGTGTGAAGAATACAATTTCATTTGTAAAATATGGGAAAATTATCTAAGTATGTACATACATACTTTTGTATGCATCGACTCTGAGTAGAAAGTCATTTGAGACAAGTTTCCAATTCTGTTTTTTGTACTATTCAAAAATTTTTATGAAATGCTCAAGGGAATTTCAATTAAAATAGAGTCAATAAAGTGACACAATTCAAGAGTTCTCAAAATATGATTATATAGAATATAACACATCCAAACATTCATTCATTCATCCATCCATCCATCTATCCAAAAACCATTTATGAAACCTCTACAATGCACTGGCTTTTAAATGTGAATTATTGTAGGGGATAAGAGTGGAAAGTAGGGGAGTCAGTGTGCTTCCAGAACACAAGTAGAGGGGTTGGTTATCAGCATTTCTGGAAGTTAAAAATGAATGCTTATCTGGTCAAGATGAATTTCACAGTCTGTGTCCAGGTTGCCCTAGTACTCATGAGTGGTCTCAGCTGAAGGATTTAATTGTTCAGTAGGGAAGTCATGGAGAACTTGATGAACCTTGGTAATAACTGCTTGATTGGATTAGCTAGGACACAGTTCACAGGGAGCAGACGAGTTTGTGGAAACAGTTGTGAGACATGAAGGGGCATTACAAAATGTAGGTGCTAGAATGAAATAATCAGAACCTAAACCAAAGGAATCTTTGGAGATTGAGCTCATCCTTTTTCACTGGCCATCCTCATATACCTTAGCATGGCTATGTGTGAATCCCTTTCTGTCAAAAAATAACTGCAAAAGTGTGTATACTGGCATGCATATAAACAACTTAACATACAAGTAAACATCGTAGAGAAGCAGTTAGCTTCAAGACAACTATGAATTATGGTTAAAGCTTGAAAACATGCAATGTGTGAAAACCACGCTTACTCTGTTTAACCTAGATATATTACTATGAAGAGTTTCATTGTAAATCTAACTTTTCAAATGGTGACAATACCATTTTTTAGATAGAATAAAATGGTAATATCCTCTTCTTTAGGCTCCATTAAAAAATTATCTTCACAGAGATCAGAAAGTTGAAGAGACTGTCAACTCAGTTTTCATTACACACTTCCTCTGCATTTGAACTTGGTGCCCAATGGCACATTCCCTCCACCCCCGATTCCTGTCTCTCTATAGGATATAGCAGACTGTAGATTTTTTGTTCTACCACTATTTGATTTCCATGTGAATGATTTTTCCCTTTGAGATTTAGGTCTTATTCTTTACCTCTTAAGCCATTTTATTAAAATACATATTTTTTATAACTGGCCTATCAGACAAAAGATTAATTCCTATAAATAAAAAGAATAAAACTCTTTGAATTTTGCCTACTGCAATCTACCAAATTAACTTTTTATTATTATCACTTTCAAAGAAAGGATTATATCTTATTTGGCACAGTACTTGGAGAATTGGCTTTTTTTTTTCTTTTCCAAACTGAAAATCATTAGCTATGCTCTCTGAAGAGGATAATGGTCTATCACAGACAAATCTTGCTTTAGCTTTACTTTTTTTCTTTGCTGTTGCTCTGTGGGATTGGTTTCTTCTGGATTTGCACAGTAAAATCTTTCTATATTTCTTACCCAAACAGCCTTTCCCAACAAATCTCGAGATTTAGGAAGTCACCATGCTTCCAGGAATTTATGTTGCCCAAAGCCAGCAAACAGATTTAGCCAATATTACAGAATGCTCTGGGCTACAAGAAAGCTGTTATTTGACGAGATGTTATTACAGAGTAGAAAAACAGATTACTCTTTATGTTTTGGTTCTACAGAAACCTTCCATAAAGTAGTTATTTCTAAAGAAATACAGAAATTCATTTGTCAGAAAACACTTTAGCTAAATGGTATCAAACACTAGCTATGTCCTTGCCCAGACTTGTGAAAACTCATGCTTATGACTTCACTTTGTAGAAAAACAAAATTTTAATGTCAAGGCCAAACTGTAACTAATTTTCAATGTAGCTACTCTTCTCACTAGACTATTAAGCTACTGCATTATTACCAGCACAAATTATTGTTTTGCCGCCCTACTCCGTATTCTCCTTGTGAATAAGGGAATCAGCTGACACTCCTGATGGGGAATTCCATGTTCCAGTTATTGTGAGGGTTCCTTTAGAATTTCTCTTACAAAGTGCTCGTTTGGGTTCTGTTTAAGAACAAAGCTAAGCTACGAGTTCACCAGGTGATATGAACCGATGCTCTCCTAGGATTAATTCTTAACAAGATACTATTGTCTTTTGTTCTCCTGGTTTTTCTCATGAAGTTTTTAGTATTTTTACTTGGTTAGAATAATCATCTTACTTTTTACAATAAAATTTATTTGAGTGTTTTTCATGTTTCATTTTTATTTTCTACTTTATTCATTTTAAAATTAGTGGAAAAAATCATACTGGCAAAAAGTTCAGAAATACCAATGCATATAGAATAAAAATTATAGTTTCCCCTTCACATTTTTACCAACCCTACATAACAGTTTGATTCCTTCCCCCCCATATAACCACTGTCCTTGCAGAATATTCTCAATTTACATTTATATGCTGTCACAGATTCTAATTTTCTACTTCTAACACATCTAATAACCAAGCTATGTGAAATTTTTTCTGAAGTAAAATTAAATGAATAAAGTAATGACCTGAATCAAATGCTTGTGCTTCATTGTTTGAACTTAGTGACATTTCTTGGCTCCTTTATTTACTTGTTTTTCTGTGCCTTTCTGAATTCTCAATAATCATAGTTGCCATATAAGTAACCACTGGGTGATACTGTATTTTACAGCTTAATTTTAGTGTTGCTTATTTTATTTCTTCCTACTTGAATTGAGTTTTTGCTATCATTAATAGTATTAAGCATATGTATGAATCAAGTCTGTTGACCCACAGCCATAATAATGATGGATTTATGTCATCATAGCTACTTTGAATTTGCTTCTTGATCACTCACAATACCTATTTATAATAATATTTAATTACCCTTATTCTGCACATACCTTTTAGCTCCTTTCAGCCACTAGTCCAGATGATGTAGTCATCTAATATAAACGTTTACCAAAAAGAATACCAAGTTCCTCAAGAAATTTTTTTTGTTAAATTGATCCATCAATTAAGTGAAAAGTTAATATATTTGAATAGCAAAATCTACACTTTTTAAATTTAAATTATTTTAATTAGAGAAATATATTTGACCAACAGTACTGCTGCATGATTCATACGAGTGTTATTTCAAATTTATCATTACTGGGGTTTTTGTTGTTGTTGTTGTTTTTCAAGTTTTTTTTTTTAATTCCAGCTAAATAACATACATTGTAATGTTAGTTTCAGGTGAACAATATAGTGATTCAACATTCCACACAACACCAAGTGCTCATCACAAGTGCACTACTTAATCCCCATCACCTATTATACCCCTCCCCCACCCACCTTCCCTCTGATTTAAAGAAGAGTTAATACCTATTCTTCTAGAACTATTCTAAAAAATATAAATGGAAAGAAAACTTCAAATTCATTCCATGAGGCCAACATTACCTTCATACCAAAACCAGATAAAGACTCTTAAAAAGGAGAACTACAAGCCAATATCCCTGATGAACACTGATGCAAAAGTTCTCAATAAAATACTAGCAAATCAAATCCAACAATACATTAAAAGAATCATTTACCACGATCAAGTGGGATTTATTTCTGGGATGCAAGGGTGGTTTAATATTCACAAATCAATCAATATTATACACCACATTAATAAAAGAAAGAATAGGAACCATATGGTTCTTTCACTAGATGCAGAAAAGCTTTGGACAAAGGACAGCATCCATTCATGAAAAAAACCGTCAACGAAGTAAAGTTGGAGAGAACATATCTCAACATAACAAAGGCCATGTATGAAAAACCCACAGCTAATATCATCCTCGATGGAGAAAAGCGAAGTGTTTCCCCTATGATCAGAAACAAGACAGAGATGTCCACTTTCACCACTATTATTTAACATAGTACTGGAAGTCCTAGCCACAGCAATCAGACAACAAAAAGAACTAAAGGGCATCCAACTATGCAAGTAAAAGTCAAACGTTCACTGCAGATAACATGGTACTCTATATAGAAATCCTGAAAGACTTCACCCAAAAACTACAAGAACTGACACACAAATTCAGGAAAGTCACAGGATATAAAATCAATGTACAGAAATATGCTGCATTTCTATACATCAATAATAAAGAAGGCAAAAGAGAAATTAAGGGATCGATCCCATTTACAATTGCTCAAGAATCATAAGATACCTAGGAATTAAACCTAACTAATAGGCAAAAGACCTATACTCTGAAAAGTATAAAATATTGATGAAAGAAATTGAAGATGACACAAGGAAATGGAAAAATATTCCATGCTAATGGACTAAATAAATATTGTTAAAATGTCTGTCTATACTACCCAAAGCCATCTACACATTTAATGCAATCCCTATCAAAACACCACCAGCATCAAGCCTAAAATATTTGGAATCATAAAGAAAGACCCCAAATAGCCAAAACAACCTTGAAAAAAAAAGCGAAGCTGGAGGCATCACAATTCCGGACTTCAAGTTACATTACAAAATTGTAGTGATCAAGATAATACGGTATAGGAACAAAAATAGACACATTGATCAATGGCACAGAATAGAAAACTCAGAAATAAACACACAACTATATAGTCAACTAATCTTTGACAATGCAGGAAAGAGTATCCAGTGGGAAAAATACAGTGTCTTTTAATACATGGTGTTGGGAAAACTGGATGGCTACATGCAAAAGAATGAAACTGGGCCACTTTCTTACACCAAGCACAAAAATAAATTCAAAATGGATTAAAGACTTAAATATGAAACTTGAAACCTTAAAAGTCCTAGAGGAGAACACAAGCAATAACCTCTTTGATGTTGGCCGTAGCAACCTTTCTCTAGGTAGATCTCCTGACGCAAGGGAAACAAAAGCAAAAATAACCTATTGGGACTATATCAAAATAAAAACCTTATTCTGAGTGAAGGAAACAATTAAAAAAAAAAAACTAAAAGGCAACCTACAGAATGGGATAAGATATTTGCAAATGACATCTCTAATAAAAGGTTAGTACCCAAAATAAATAAAGAACTTATAAAACTCAACACCCCCAAAACCGAATAATCTAATTAAAAATTGGACAGAAGACATGAACGTTTTTCCAAAGAAGACATCTGGATGGCCAAAAGATAAATGAGAAGATGCTCAACATCATTCATTGTTAAAGAAATACAAATCAAAACCACAATGAGATATCACCTCACACCTGTCAGAATGGTTAAAAATAACAAGAAAAAAAAAACAAATTTTGGTGAGGATATGGAGAAAGAGGAGCCCTCTTGTACTGTTGGTAGGAATGCAAATGGGTGCATCCACTGTGGAAAAGGGTAAGGAGGTTCTTCAAAAGTTAAAAATAGAGGGGCATTTGGTTGCCTCAGTCAGTTAAGTGTCTGACTTTCGCTCAGGTCATGATCTCTGGTTGGTGGGTTCGAGCCCCACATTGGGCTCTGTACTGACAGCTCAGAGCCTGGTGCCTGCTTCAAATTATGTGTGTGTCTCTCTCTCTGCCCCTCCCCACTCATTCTCTCTCTCTCTCTCTCTCTCTCTCTCTCTCTCTCAAATAAGTAAACATTTAAAAAATTTTAAGTTAAATATGGAACTACCCTAGGTATTTATCCAAAAGATTTAAAAATTCTAATTCAAAGGGATACAGGCACCCAGATGTTTATAGCAGCATTATCAACAATAACCAAATAATGGAAACAGTCCAAGGGTCCAGTATCTGATGAAGGATAAAGAAGATGTGGTGAGTGTATACACACACATACATACGTACATACAGGGGAATATTTCTCAGCCATAAAGAAGAATGAAATCTTGCCATTTGCATTGCCATGGATGGATCTAGAAATATGCTAAGTGAAGTAAGTCCAAGAAAGAAAAATAAAAATACCATATTATTTCATTCACATGTGGAATTTAAGAAACAAAACAAATGAGCAAAGGGGAAAAAAAAAGAAAGGCAAATCAAGAAACAGACTCTCAGCAAAATCTACATTTAATTAATAACCAATTACCAAATTAGTGAATTCATTTTTTAATCAAGCTTAATTTAAGATAATGGTAGATTGTAAGAAATCATAGAGATCCTGTGCACCCTTTACCCCATTTCTCCCAACAATGACGTCTTGCAAAAACTCTCACACAATATTACAATATTCACATTAATACCAGATACAGAATATCACCTTCACCACACAGATCCCTCCTGTTCCCTGTCATAGTTACACCTACTCCTACCCTAGCCCCACCACCTCCTCAGCCCTTGACTAAACCTAATCTGTTCTCTATTTCTGTAATCTTGTCATTTCAGTAATGGTCTATAAATGGAATCATGCAGTTTGTAACCTTCTACAATTGGCTTTTTTCATTCAGCATAGCATTTTGGTGATCCATCCGAGTTGTTGAATATATGTGTAAATAGTTTGTTTCTTTTTATTGCTGAAAAGTATTATGTGATATGGATCTACCAGTTTAACCATTCATGAATAAAAGAATGTGTGTTGATTGCAGGTTTGGGCTACTACAAATACAGCTGCTATGACCATTCATGTCCAGGTTCATGTGTGACCATGAATTTTAATTTTTCTAGAACAAATGCCCAAAAATGCAAATGTTGGGTTGTACAGTAGTTTCATGTGTAAGTTTGTTTTTTTTTTTAACTGCCAATGTTTTTGAGAATGGCTGTACCATTTTACATTTTCACTAACAATGTATAAATGATCCAGTTTCTCCACATCCTTGCCTGTCCTTTTGCTGTAACGCTATTTTTATTTTAGCTCTTCTGATAGTGAGTTGTGATAGTTATTGAGTTTTAGTTTCATTTCTCTGATGGCTAATGATGTTGAACATCTTTTCATGTGCTTATTGCCATCTGTATATTTTCTAAAGTGAAATATCTCTTTGTGACTTTTGCCCATTTTCTTTTCTTTCTTTCTTTCTTTTTTTTTCAGCTATATAGAGAGAGCATGCAGGGGAGAGGGGCAGCGGGAGAGACAGAGAGTCTTAGCAGGCTCCACATTCTGTACAAAGCCCGACAGGGGCTCAGTCCCACAACCCTGGGATCATGACCTGAGCCAAAATCGAGAGTCATACACTCAACTAAGACACCCAGGCGCCCTTTTTGCCCATTTTCTGAATGAATTTGGGTTTTTTGGTTTTATTTTTGCTATTAAATTTTAAGGGTTCTTTATAAACTGGATACCAGTCACTTGGCATGTGATTCGCAAGTATTTTCTCCCAGTCCATTGGTTGTCTTTTCATCCTCTTAACAAGGTCTTCAGCTTAGCAAAAATTTTTAATATTGATATAATCCGACTTATCAATGTTTCTTTTTTTGGTTATTATTTTGATGTCAAGTCTAAGAACTCTTCACCTAATTCTAGATCCTGAAGAATTTCTCATGTATTTAATTCCTAAAAGTTTTATCATTTTTACATTTTGCATTTAAGTCTATGATCCATTTTGATTTAATTTTTGTGTAAGGTGTGAGATTTACCCGGAGGTTTATTATTTTTGTTTGTTTATTTGTTTGTTTTTGCCTATGAATGTCCAGTGGCTCCAATAATTGTTCAAAAAACTAAAAAGCTATGCTTCCTCCATTGAGGAAAAAAAAAGCTCCATTGAGCTTTTTTACCTTTGTCAAAAATTAGTTGGGCATATTTTCATGGTTTTTTTTCTAGATTCTATATTATGTTTCATAAATCAATGTGTCTGCCTGCTAACATTACAGTCTTGATTACTATAGCTACATAATATTCCTTAAAAACAAGTAAATTGCTTCCTCCTACTTCATTCTTTTTTTTTTACAACACTGTTTTAGCCATTCTAGTTTCATTAATTTCCATATATATTTTAATTTTTTGTTTTGTTTCAAAATTTTATTTAAATTCTACTTAGTTAATGTATAGTATAATATTGGTTTCAGGAGTATAATTCAGTGATTCATCACTTACATATAACACGTAGTGCTCATTACAAGTGCCCTCCTTAATGCCCATTACCCATTTAGCCTATGTTCATCTTTTTGTTTCTTAAATTCCACATATGAGTGAAATCATATGGTATTTGGCTTTCTTTGACTGACTTGTTTTGCCTAGCATCATACACTCTAGCTCTATCCACGTCATTGCAAATGGCAAGATTCCATTTTTTTGGTGCCTGAGTATTATTCCAGTGTATGCATGCGTGTGTGTGTGTGTGTGCGCACACACACATACATCTTCTTTATCCTCCATCAGTAACATTGTTATATTCCATTATATATACCACATCTTCTTTATCCCTTCATCAGTTGCTGGACACTTGAGCTCTTTTCCATAATTTAGCTATTGTTGATAATGCTGCTCTAAACATTGGGATGCATGCATCCCTTCAAAACAATACCTTTGTATCCTTTGGGTAAATAGCTCATAGTGCAGTTGCTGGGTCATACAACAGTTCTGTTTTTAGCATTTTGAGGATTTAATTTAAACAGAACTGGCCTCTTTGCTAAGTCTTCTAAATCCTGAACATGTATGTCTCTCCATTTATTTAGATCTTCTTTTATTTCCTTCATCAGTGTTTCGTAGTTTTTAGTATTTAAGTCCTGTATGTGGTTTGTTATATTTATACCTAAATATTTCTTTTTTATACAATTATCAGTCTTATTCTATTTTTAATTTTATTGTCCAATGTTCATTGCTAGTATAAAGAAATTCAGTATTTGTGTGTGTGTGTGCGTGTGTGTGTGTGTATCTTATATCCTGTGACATTGCTGAACTCACTTTAATTCTAGATAATTTTTCATGGATGACATGAGACTTCCTATGAAGACAACCATGTCATCAGCAAATAGGAACAGTTTTATTTTTTTCTTTTACGATGTGTATTCTTCTAATTTCTTTATTTTTCTTTTGTACTGGCTATAACGTCCAGCACTATCTTGAGTGAGACTGGTGAGAGTGGACATCATTATTTTGTTCATGATTAAGTATCACGTTAGCTCTAGATTTTTCATGGAGCTTTTGTGGAAATTTTTAATCATGAATTCATCCTTAATTTTGTCAAAAGCTTTTCTGCATTAAATAATCTGATTCTGAGAGTTTTCTTCTATCACCTATTAATATGGCAGATTTCATAGATTGATTTTAGAATATTGAACCACCCTTGCATCTCTGTAATAAATCTCACTTGCTTGTAATATAAAATTCTTCTATTTATGATGATTTCTATTTTTAATATTTTGTTAAGAATTCTTATTCCTATATTTATGAGGGATGTTGGTCTGTAGTTGTTTGTTTTCATATTCCCTTTTTTTTAATTTTTTTTAATGTTTATTTATTTTGAGACAGAGAGAGACAGAGCATGAGTGGGGGAGGGGCAGAGAGAGAGAGGGAGACACAGAATCTGAAGCAGGCTCCAGGCTCTGAGCTGTCAGCACAGAGCCCGATGCGGGGCTCGAACTCACAGACTGCGAGATCATGACCTGAGCCGAAGTTGGACGCTCAACCGACTGAGCCACCCAGGCGCCCCTCATATTCCCTTTTGATATCACTGTAATACTAGCTTCATAAAATGAATTGGGTAATGTCCTGCTCTTTTATTTTCTCCAAGAGATTCTTTACAATTTGTGCTAATTTTTCTGGAAAGATCTGCTAGAATTCTCTAGTTAAACTATTTTATGTTTGGATATTTCTTTGGGGGGGGTTAAATTACAAATTCAATTTCTTTAATAGCTATAGGTTTATAAAAATTATATATTTCATGTTAGGTGAGTCGAATCTTTTGTCAATTAGAAGGCGTTAATCCCTTTAATTTAAGCTGTCATATTATGTGGGGAAGGATTAACACATAGCATTCCTTTCTCATCCTTCTGATGTCAACATGGTCAATAGAGGATTATAAATATATAGATGGAAATCGTGAAGATGAGATTACCTATATATTTAGAGAGAAGAGGACTTTGACAGAATGAGAAGGAAATCAGACAGAGTGAGAGGACAAAGAGACAGGAGGAAAATCAAGAGTATAATGTCAGAAAAGCCCAGGGAAGGAGATAATTTCAAGAGGAGGAAGGATCCTAGAGTGTTAAGTGAGTTAAAGACTGAGACATGTCTATTGATTTAAACAGCAAAGAGGATACTGATGAGAATGACACCATGGCAAAATCAATACAGTGAATCAGTAGAAGGAGAGGCTGGGCTGGGATAGGTGGAGGTGCCAGTGAGAAGTAATGAAGTGGAGGTAGTGGTAGTAGACAATTATTTCAAGGGTTTCTGCAGAGGAATAAGAAGATAGGGAGCTCCTAAAAAGGAACAAGGAGACAATTTTGATTTTGTTACTTAATTTTTAATATTAGATATACATTGGCACCTTGGAATGTTCTTTAGGAAGAATCTAAAAACTAGAGAAAAGTTGTAAGTATTTAAAATATAATTTTTATTTCCCCTCTTCCCCTCCCCCTGGTTTTTGCTTAGTCTCACAAAGTCCACCTATTTGTGGAAACATATGGTATCTGTCTTTTTCTGACTGACTTATTTCACTTAACATCATACCCTCCAGTTCCATCCATGTTGCTACACATGGCCAGATTTCATTTTTTCTCATTGCCACGTAGTAGTCCATTGTATATATGTACACGGAGAGGGAGGGAGATAAAACATAAGAGACTCTCAAAGACTAAGAACAAACTGAGGGTGAGGGGGATGGGGGAGGGGGGAGAGGGGGTGATGGGCATTAAAAAGGGCACATGTTGGGATGAACACTGGGTGTTTTATGTAAACCAATTTGAAAATAAACTATTATAAATTAAAAAAATAAAAAATAAAAAAAGAGTAATGAAAAAAAACATATATATAATTTTTAAAAAGGTAAAATCATAACAAATGAAAATATAAAATCAGAGTTTTTATATAACTTATTAATTAATGAAGGCAGCGATAAGATATTAGGACATTTTCCTGCATCATCTGAGAAGCTAAGATATTTATAAGCAATGTAACAAAAATATATTAGGATAAGATTACTCTGGTAGATATAAAACTTGTTTATGTCCAACAGGCCATAAATCACTGGGGTTATCAGTTCTACCAGCCAGAAATTATTTGCATCTCAATCTGACAAAAATATACACTTTAAGGTGTATCTTCTCTAAATCTTGGCCCTTAGATTTTGGTGAGTAGTAAATATATGAGGTGGATTAAATACATTCCCCAAGATAATCACTATGTGAAAGTGAAATGTGCCACCCACTGATTTGGCCTTTTAGATAATTTTTCTGACAAGATACATTAGAAATGCCAGATAACTATAGAGCAAGGTGCCCATGTTAACAAGAGGACAGTGTTCTCACCCTGGCTGCACACTGGAATCTCCTGGGAAAGTTTTAAGAAGTAATTAAACCCTGGCTCCACACTGAAGGATTCTGATTTAATTTGTGCAGAATGGGGCCCCAGCAAAAGCCAGTAACAAGAACAGTGGCAGAAGGTGTGCTAATAGGGGCATAGGTGAGAGAATTCACTTTAGACAAAAGGATGATAGCTCTTGCTGTACAGAAAAGGAAAGGGTGGACTGTAGATGCGAGTTCATAGATTTGGAAGAAAAAATGATGCCTGTTTTACTTCAAGTCAGTAAGAAAGCAGATACAATTTCTTTGAAATGGGGCAAAATTTTAATTGGGTTAAATAGATTCACCTCTCCTTGTTGATTCCTTAAGTGCATTAACAGAAAGAACATGTTTAAGGTAAATTTAATAGTCTTTATAGAATATTAGTTGTTAAATTCACTCCATTTAACTTAGCTTCTTAGGTGTTTTCCATTTACAAGTGTGATATTTTTTTTAATTTATTATTATTTTTTATCTTATTTTAAGTTAAGTCCCATACCCAATGTAGGGCTTGAACTCACAACCCTGAATTTAACAGTCATAAGCTCTATAGGTCACTACTAGCCAGCCAGGTGCCCGGCAAATGTGATTTTTTTAAACAAGTGCCAGTTTCAAGAGCAAAAACCCATTGACAAATGACTGTTTCAACTCTTGATGTGAGACTAAGTAGTCTCCATGGCCTTATTTCTAAATACACATGATGGATGGTAGTCATAACAATCATTCTTTCTCTGAAGTAAAACCCGTGGTTTTCTGCTGCAGTGTTTGGACTTGCACTCTTTCTCAATTAAGATAATGCTTTGAAGTGCTGAAAAACAAGAACAAAATACTATTGGGATCACCATGACGCAGAATGAAGAGGAAATATATGTGGCCCACTTGCAGAATTGAGCACTTGAGGACAATCTCATGACTCACCACCTCTGAGAACCATCGCCCCAACCTGCAGGTGCTTCTGCCAGACTAGAAGTTCTTGAAAGACAAGCTCTTGACTGTTCATCTTTGTAAAATCTCAGTATTTGACAGAGTTCTGGCATTTGATAGGCACTTAATAATATTTGTCAAATGAACAAATGTATTATGGTTATGATGCCCATAATTGTTGCAAAGTCTATAGAAATCATTACAATTCAAAGCACACAAGTTCAGAGTTAAGAAGATTGAAAATTTCTTAATATGGCACATGCTAAAGTTCAGCAGTTTATTTATAGGACGATTTTGTTTCTGCCTCTCTCCCACATTGCAGTAAATGTTAAACATCAGTCTGTCACGCATGCAAAGTGCTAATCTAATTGGCCTGTAAGAGAACTCTGTTCCCTTTCAGCATCATAAAGATGTGATATGGATAATCCACTTAGAGCCTCCCCTTCTGTGCTACTATATCTAAAATAGCTTGTTGTGTTGTTCATGGGGATTTATAAAATGAGTTTTAAGAAATGAAAAATCATTGAGTGGTAGTGTGCTTTCCAGTCTCTACTGAGCCTTTAAAAGGATTTACCTCAGTCGCCGTGGGGCTGATTTCCCTTGGAATTTTGTGACCATCTGTAGTCCAGTAATGGAGAAACAGGGATTCTCTCAGGAAAAGTTTTAGAAAAGATGAGGTTTTTTCTGTACTTCTTCAGTGCCACTCCATGAACTCTTTCTCTCAGGGGCCATATCTGGCTTCCTAGAGCTCCACATTGTTATTTCTAGCAGAGAGCACAGTCCCCAAGGAGGGGAGGACTTCAGAAAGCTTTCTCTGCCATCTGTCCCTCCTTGGTGTTGAGTGTTATGTTTCCTAAGAACATCAAATAACTGTTTTAGAGTGTGCAGTACCTTCACAAGTCTCAAAATTTCCATGGCTTGATTCAGTACAATTCTAACATTGAACAAGAGCTTCCTCCAAGGCATGTAAGGCATTTTATAGGCATTGTTTTAAGTAATTATTCTCATTATTACTACAGCAGGTAATGATTATCATTGCCCTTGTTTTATAGTAAAAAAAAGAGTTAAAGGGAGTTTATGATGTATTTAAGTTCCCATAGCTCATAAGAGATGAAAGAAGATGAAAACCCATCTTTTTTTTGATAATTAGAAGACTCTGTCTTCTATAAAACATGGGTAGCCAAAAGTTTCATAAGAGAATGTGTCTCAGGCTCTTTTCTTAACAAAATCTCAACGTGGCATAATTAGCCCATGAATAGGAATATTTATACCTTACGAGGATCACATTTTTCTTGACTATTCACTTTGGTGTCTAGAAGAGAGTTCACAGCCAGAAATCAAATACACTCCTCAAGAAATCTCTTAAGTGTCTCTTTGAATTTGAGAATTTAGTTTATTTCTTAGCATTTCATTGATGATTGTTACAATTTTACCCTGAAAATCTATGGAGTAGCTACCAGGTGTTGAATGCCTACACTACAAAATGTCATATTTAGTATCACTCTAAAGTGGGTAAATTATCATAATTTTACAGATGGAGAAATGGAAGCTTATAGAATTGAAGTAATTTTTTCAAGTTCACTAAGCTGGAAAGTGGTGAACTTGGGATTTAAACCCAGGTCTGACTGGTTTCCAGCCATGGTCCACTACGTCACCCCAACTCAGCACAATTATGTAAATGTTCTACCTGTTAAGAACTTTGTACTCCTCAGGTATAAACATAACCAATTCACTCCATGAATCATTAGATCACCATCCACACAAATACATACACTTTTTTTCACTTTATTCTTTTGCATATTTTCAGTATGATAGTTTGAATATAAAGATTTGTTTTTAACTCATTCTTGCAACTCTAGGGAATATCATTGGGTTATCTCATTTTCAAAAAGTGAAGGGGAAATGAAATAACAAATGAATGTAAGAATAGGAAAGGAAAACACTTTTCATGCTAACACCTAAATCTCAAATGGCACATCAGTTTTGAAATGTGTTAAAGCAGATTAGCTTTAAAAGGTTTAGCCATTAGGGATTTTTCCATTGCCAGTAATATGGTCAATTGAAACTAGTTAGAATATTTTAATAGAAGTTTTCTTTTCATTAGAATTATTTCAAGCCTGGATATAGTCTCCAACTAATAAAGATAATCATAAAATACTTTAGGGCCCTATTTAAGAAAATGGGAGTGAGTAGGGCAAGTTGCAGAATTTTATTCTTGACTGAGAAGGGAAAGAAGGCATTATTTCTGCTTTATATGGAAAATTAACTACCTAAATGTGATGCCAGCACGAAAATAAGGGTACATAGCAGGAAAAATCTGCATCTCATGGGGAATTTGTGTTCAGTTCTCTCCGAGCTTAAAATGACATAGGCTTTCTCTGGCACACAGCAAGTCAGATGAACATGGTCTCTGAGGGGGTGAGAAACAAAAGAACATAATGATATGCTCGGCCACTCAAAGCTCAAATCGCAGCCTGAGTGCCTTATTTTTGTACATGGGAAACTTCAGTGAACTTGGAGCCATAACTCTTTCGGTTTTGCAGCGTTCTTTCTGTTAGGTCAGGAGCAAATAGCAAAATTATCTTGTGCATGCAGGTTCTAAATGAGACCAGTTAATCTAAAGAAATTAGGGAACATGCACATGGGACTTGAATGAGCATTTCCATTCTCTGAAGAGTCTTTCTTCCAAGAATATTAAATAATGATGTGTGCATATATGCAGACTATTTTCCTTAAAAAGTTAGGACATATAAGTTATAATTTTGGACCCAACCAAAAATGAGGTATTGAACCAAAACTCTAATTATAACGTCTCTGCACTTAATCTCCTCCACCTTGAAAGTAGAGATAATGATATCTAACTAACCAGATAGGGCACAGGACAAGGTTTTGCACCCAGAAGGTGAACATGTGCTGAATTGTTTTAACCCATCTGCAGATTCAAGAAGCAAGGAGGAACAGGCTCATTTTGCAGAGAAATAGCATAATAGGAGCCTGAAAGGTTGAGGGACTACCCACAGTTAATCGCAACATTGTTTCCAGCCCCAGAAGTGAAGTTTGTGTGACCGTGTAGGCTTGGATGTCCAGGATAGCTGGCCTCTCTGGCATGGCATAGGCCCCAGAGAGTATCATTTGAAAGCACCTGGTTATGTGGACACCAGAGGTTCCTGTGACTGAACTTTCCTGAATCTACAGTCACCTGGCTGCCCACTAGCTGTGTTTGTGAGGAAAAGGCTCTTTTTTGAATAAATACATCTATCGAATTCTTTGACAATATGGTTAGGATTGATTGGTGCATCACACTAGACAATGTACAGAAACTCAAGAAACTGTCTCTTATTTTGAGAACATTTCCTGGTGCATGTCTTCTCCATTCCCCAGCCCCCTTTCCTAAGAGGGAAAGGTGAAAGACAGGGGAGGCATAGCCTTGTTCCCGAGGGCAATGGCATCCATTTTAAGACTTCCTCAGGAGAAATGATGGGGGAGGGAAGACTTTAGTGGTATCTGAGGTTTAGGGGTAAAAATGCCAGAGTGATAAAATTCAGGGTTCTTTATATCATTCTGGAGCCAAAGTTGAGGTGAAGAATGGCCTTAAGGGGTGAATCTAGAATTAAATGAAAAGAAATCAAACGTAACATAAAATAAAACATAGAATGACCTTGATGGTCAGTGCTATTTATGTATTTCTATTTTTTTGTTTTAGGTCTTTATGCCAGGAAATTCTCCAGGACTTTGTGCCTTAATTTGTGCAAGCTTGTCAAAGGCCAGATAGACCTTGTATTCATTTCACCTGAGGACCTAAAAATCTGTCAAAATTTAATAAAGTTGACTAGATTGCAGGCAGAGTCACAGTGGGAACATATTTCAAAAATCCAGCATTGTCAGACTGTATCTCACTTTGATCAGGAGGTTGTAAAATAGCTAGGAAACCTTTGCCCGCGGCTTTGTCTCAGATCCCAGAGCTTGCAAACCTGACATCACACGTAAGCCTTAAACCCAGTGCAGAGTAAACATGGTGGGATAAATACTCACTCAAAAGTTATAAGTGTGCAAGTACTTTGTTTTGGTTTTGTTAAATTCATCCAAGTAAGGGTGGTGCGGAATCAGGAGTAGTTAATAACGGGTTTTCAATCTGGCTGAAGAGACACAACCAGTTAAATAGATCTATTGGCTTAAAGATACTGAGGAACTTATCATTTTAATAGGTATATTCGATGACCAGTTATATCATTATTCCCTTCAGTCTGAGTGGGGTCTTTTAGTTTCCTGGGGCTGCCATAACAAAATACCACAGACTGGGTGACTTAAACAACAGGATTTATTTTCTCACTGTTCTGAAGGCTGCAAGTCCAAGATTAAGGTGCCCATGTGGTTGGTTTCCTCTGGGGCCTCTCTCCTTGGCGGTCAGATGGCCACTGGCTTGCTGTCTTCTCCCACGGTCCTCCTTCTGTGTGTGTGCAACTCTGGTATCTCTCTGTGTGTCTAAAGTTCCTCTTCTGATGAGAACAGCAGTCAGATTGGATTAGGCCTGCTGGAATGGCCTCGTTTTAACTTAATCACTTCATTAAAGACCTTTTTCCAAATGCAGTCACATTCTGAGGTATCTGGTATTAGAGCTTCAATTATAAATTTAAGGAGGGACACACAACTCAGCCACTTACAGTAATAATTGAAATGAATTAATTAACAGGGCTGGATATGCTGAGTACACAGGAGTAGAACCAGAAACTGTAGATCTACTCTAGAAGAGAGTGCCTATGGGAGTGACATGTATGGTGTTGATTTTATGGCCATACAGTCAATAAGGACTGATAAAAGCAATTTGAAAAATCATAAAAATTATTCATGCATTCTCTTCCCTGATAGCTTCTTTTTTTTTAACTTAATATTTAAACTCATCCTAGAAGGAGTAATAGAAATATCACGAGAACTGATGAACCATTTTTTAAGAAAAGGAATTGTTGGGGTGCCTGGGTGGCTTAGTTGAGCATCTGACTCTTGATTTTGGCTCAGGTCATGACCCCAGGGTTGTGAGATCAAGCCCTGCATCAAGCCATGCACTGAGCATGGAGCCTGCTTAAGATTCTTTCTCTCTCTTTCTCTCTCTCTCGCTCTTACTCTCACGTTCTCTCCCTCCCTCTTACTCCCTCACTTCCTCTGCCACTCTCCCTTGCTTGTGCACTCTCTCAAAAAAGAAAGAAATTGTTTTATAATACTTTAGAAAAATGCATATTTTATTGCTTATAGACAAAAATTTTAAAAAAAATAATGTTTATTTTTGAAACAGACCATGAGCGGGGGAGGGGCAGAGAGAGAGACACACAGAATCCGAAGCAGGCTCCAGACTCCAAGCTGTCAGCACAGCTGACAGCCTGACATGAGGCTCAAACCCACAAACTGTGAGATCATGACCTGAGCCGAAGTTGGACGTCCAACTGACTGAACCACCCAGGTGCCCCTAGACAAAAATTTAGTACTCCTATTATTTCTCTTATGTATCATGGATTTTTTGTTTTTGTTTAAAGCTTTAAAAATTATGGTAAAATTATTGTGCATTTTAGGTGCTGAGTTCTATCTGAAGGAACATTTAAAAGTATTGGCAATAAAGTTTTGGTTCGTCATGCATAGAGTATAAATTGTGTTTTCCCTCTCTACCCAAGAGAGTTAGCCTGTTTTCTTCTTGTGAGCCCCTTTCACTCTATGAGACATATCTTCACCATCTTTGTACATTTTTAGATTGTATTTTCTTCTGAATGCTTTATGTGACTATAAAATCCAAGTTATTTGAGTCCATTCAATAAACATTTAGTAAGTATCTGCAATGTTCAAGAAAAGCAATGTATTAGATTCCATGTGGGCTATAAAGATGAATAAAGCATGTCCTTAATGAGCTAACAGTGTAATGAGAAAAACAAGATGTGTCAAAAATGACTAGCATACAAAGCAGAATGGCAAAGGCACTAAGGAGACTGCAAATGCTTGAGGAGTTCTGTCATGGGAGGGATTGACTACTTTTTGCTGTGGCGTTAGGAGAAAACTTCCTAAAGTAAGTGGCACTTGAACCTCATGTGAAAAGACAGTTGCAGTTTCTATGGAAAAATATGACGAGTGGGGTCATTGGAGAGTGCTCTTTAGACGAGCACATATGATCACAGAAGCAGGAAGTGCAGGGATGATTCAGGAAACAACAGATGCTGTTTGAGAACAGCAAGAGGCATGGTCCAGCACAACTGCGGGACTTGGTAGAACCATGTTAAAAGGTTCTAATTGCCAAGTTATTGAGAAGTTACTGGGAAATCAGGCAGCCCAGTGAACCCAGCTGATAAATCCAACAAGAGAATTCTTTATCAATTGTGGTTACAATGACACAAAACCATGTGGTTTCATTTGGCCCTTCTTAAGTGATATGTGCCTGGAGTATAATCATGGTGATCAGTTATGATCCCCCCATCTAATTATTGTATTTGCCTATTTCTTCTGCTTCAGTTCCTTGGTGCTATGCAAATATAAAATGTCATGAGATTTTGAAAATTCGGCTCAATGTTTCTTAAATACCCACTCTGTATAAGGCATAATGCAGAGAGGTATGAGGAGGAAGAAGACACACTTATTGCTGTTAAGGAGCTGATATTTCACCTGTCATCCAATTCTAACCCATGTTATTTCAGTTTCCAGGACAAACTACAGTCAATCAATCAATCAATCAATCAAACACTAGGAAGACAGGTTGATGTGCCAATAAAAAATATCAATTTAGAGTCAGGCCAGCATCTGAGACCTAGGTTTATCGTTTCCTACTGTACGGTGTTGAAGTCACTAAGCCCTCTAATCTTAGTGTCTTCACTGTAAAATAGAGGTACTTCCTCATGCTATTGTTACAAGTATTAAATTAAAAGGATGCATGTAAAGCAGAGCCCCTGACACAAAGTAACATTCAAGAAATGCTAGCCTTTATATTTCTCCAAGGAGTATTTTTTTCTCCAGTTTTCTTATGTCTGAATAGAAAAATTAGAGCCAGAAAGGCTGAAAAATAGGATATACAGTGTGTAAGGGTAATGTTTTCTGGTTATTTATTTATAACAAACCGCTCCCAAAATTTGGTGACCTAATACAATCTATTTTATTTCTCCTGGTTGTGTGAATTGACTTGACTCAACTGGGCAGTTCTTACTGAGAACCTTCATGCAGTTTCCATCTCTCTGTCTCAAAAATAAATAAAAACATTAAAAAAATTAAAAAAAAACATAGTCATGATCTCCGAAAGGGAGCAATCCAAGAGACTTGGCTAAAAGCTGCTACAGGATTCTTCATTTGCACACCTGCATGTGTTGCTCCTTCTTGACAAGGGAGTGGAAAGTGACCTTGCACATGAGCATGTGGGTGAAGACTACTGTTTTTGCTTTGCAGCAATCCCTATAAAAGTACTGTAGGGGCAGCTGGGTAGCTCAGTCAGTTAAGCGTCCAAATTCAGCTGAGGTCATGATCTTGCAGTTTGTGAGTTCGAGCCCCACATCGCGCTCTGTGCTGACAGCTCAGAGCCTGGATCCTGCTTCAGATTCTATGTTTCCCTCTCTCTCTATCCCTCCCCTGTTCACACTCTGTGTGTGTGTCTCTCTCTCTCAAAAATAAATAAACATTAAAAATAATAAAAAAATATAAGTACTGTAAAACTAGGATAGACAGTAGTTGTCTTCATTTTTCTGATGATGAACCTGAGGTTCAGGATGTTAAGAGATGGCCAAGGTAACTTTATTATTAAATGGAGGAGCTTCACATTGAGTTCTGCCCTTCTGAATCCAAAATTTGGTCTTATGAGAAGACTACCCTTTGCTTTTCCTCATATAACTCATTATAAGCTTTCTTCAGAGATGAGAAAGACCATTGAGACTGAAAGCAGTGATCTCCTTTCCATTCCCTACACATCTCCTCCATATTACCCTCACCTTCTGTGCCTTTGTCCATCCCCTCCTAGGAGCCTGAGTTTCATCATCTTTAAAAGGGGGATAATAGGACCTTCTCATAAAGTTGAAATTATTATTACATGGATGAAATACATGCAAAGTACCTAAAACAGTGCCTAATATGTAATGAGTGTCCAATACTCTTTAGCTATTATTTTGCCATTATTATTATTATTATTATTATTATTATTAATTATTCAAATTCTTCAGGATTAGGATAGGAATTTATGTCATTGTCTCTGTTCATTATCAGTACTTCCTAAACCAAGTACCTTATACAGTTTTCCTTCAATGGTTTCTATCTAGGTCATCTTATAATTGCCCAAACCAGAGAATATTGTTCATTGGTTATTTTTCTCTGAACTCTTTGCTGCACTTAAAATGCCCTACACCTGTGACATTAATGGTTTTTACTCGTCCTTGAAGAGTATACATATATAGTGATGCAAATGATAAGCGCCTCAAGGTCACACATCTACAGGAAGGAGATGCACATCAAAACTAAGGTACAGTGGCATATCTATTAGAACAGTTCCCCAGCAGGTGGCAGTAACATATTCTGGTCTAACAAAAAGCATACTGTGACAATTTTCTGAGGAACTAAAGTGTCTTGAGGAAGAGACATCTCTTTACGGATTCACACGGAGGCACTGTGTGGGCCGGGAGTGGCCCTGCTTATCTGACTGTTGCTCCTCTATTGCCTCCTCAGCTATTCTTCCTTTGCCTGTCCGTTGAATGCCACTGGGCTTTTTTTCTCAGCTATCTGCACTTATTTTACATACTCTAATTGGGTAGCGTGATAGACTCTCACTATTGGAACTCTCACCTTCTCGCTAATGAGTCCTAAATCTTTCATTCCAGCGCAGACTTCTCTTTTGAGAAATCTGACTGCCTCCTGGGTATCTTCATCTGGATGTCTCATGTAAGACTCATATTTAACATGTCAGAAACTTCACTCACTACCAGACCCTCAACAATGAAACCCGGGCATCATTTTTAAACCCAGATAACTGTGTTGTTCTTTATTAATATTTCCGGGGAAAAGTTCAGTTTCACTTTCTGTGGGAAATATATATTGGGAGGAACAGAGGACTCTATGTTTGTGAGACTCTCCTTGTGGCTTCCATCCAGAGTAGAATTGCCTCAAAACTGAGGGTGTGGCATATGTTTGATGTCCCAGATCCCTCCTAGATCCCTTGCTGTTTGTGATGGATCGAGAAGGGAACCTGAAATTAGCCTCTTTGCCTCTGGGAGGCACTGACTGGTTTGGAGAAGAGATTCATCTTATTTTATTAACTTCATAGAGCCATCAAATTAGAATATCTATGAGTTATGCTGCAGTTCTTCCACTCCTCCTACAAATGACTTTATCCTACAAATTACTAATTTTATGCCCACATCCTTTTTTAATGTCCTCTCTTTCTCTCTTTCCCTCTCTCTCTCTCTTTCTCTCTCTCTCTCCCCTCCCCTTATCAGTATTCTATTGTAGGCTTGCTCTGTCTCCCAGTTGGAGATTTTAATAAACTCCTACTACATTCACTCTGTATGATATGGCCTTCTTATCTCATTAGTATATATTATTCATATAGGTGACAGATATACCCATCTAAAGTATAAATCTAATTTTGTCATCAGGAAATCTTCAAGGTTTCCTGTTACCTACAGGATGGAGTTCAACTCCAGCCCATGATTCAGCTCTGATACAACCTTCTTCAGGAAGCTTTGTCTGACCATACCTTCCAGGAATCTTCCTTCTGTGTGTCCAGGATGCCCAGGTTCCCTTGTCATTACACACTCATTTGTGTACTATATCGCTCATTTAGTGTATCTTTCTCTGCCACTAGACTATGAGCTTCTTGAGGACCCAACCTGCACCTTAATTTGTATTCATAGTGCCTAGAAGAGTGCTTGAGACACATTAAATGACAAAAATAATTTGAATGAATGAAAGTGTAGAATGAAATAAATGACTGAAGGAGCTTCATAGAGGAGACTGCACTGAGTTGGCTTATGAAGCAAAGGATACATTTAGTACAGAGAGTGGGGATATAAAGCCTTCTTGGAAAGGAGCTGGGAAAAAGGGAATATAAAACTCAAAAGGCATGAATGAACAAGAAAATTGTTCATTTGTGAATTGTTCAAGCCATGATTGGGGTCCTTCTTTTCCCTCAATACAGCAGAATTCATTATGAGGAGATCTCTCTTCTTGTATCTTGTATTTTGGTAATTTCCCTTTCATTCTGCCCTTCTCTTTACGTTGGCATAAAACTTCCTATGTTTGCCTATTTCAACATTTTTATTTCCTCTAAAGACAAGAACACTCTGAGTTTGGGAATATACATGAGCTAGCTCAGCATTTTAAATAAAGGCAAGTCCAAACATTTTCATTTTATTAGTCAATGCTCATCTTTTACGCCCCCCCTCTCCTTGGTGACCTCTTCACTCATGGATCCATACTAAGAGGGAAAAATATAAGGTAATAAGGCAAACCACTTTCTTTTAAAATGCCTGGTAAGATGTTCTGAGTGTTTTAGATGACCCTACATAGCTCCATGATCTCTTGTGAAATAGATGTTAGCTTGTGATTAAAGGTTGGCATTTTTCAATTCTCCAATTGTAAAAAATATATAGATCTTCTAAGATTATAATTATACATTATATTAAAGAAAGTAGTGTACATAAATAACAAAGAAGAAAAATCTCATTTTCTTTTAAGCTTAACTTTTCCATATTTTCCTGGTTTCAAGGTATCTTAAAGCTAGAAAAGATTATAGACTTTGAGAGATTTTATTGATTTAGATATAATTTAAGACAGAAATTCCACCCAGTGCTTCTGGTATTACTTCTCCATAATCAGCAACCTCCTCTGTACCCTCAAATTCTTCTCTAAATACTTTTCTACCTTCTTGCCTTAAAAGAAGCATGGCTATCCCCAGAGAACACCACTATCCCTGAATTCGCCTCATGTAAATTGAGGCCTTTGTCCTTTCTAACCATTTCTCTCTCATTCTCTTGTTAAAAATTCAGATGATTGGAGATTCAGGCCAGTCAGGTGTTCTCCCTTTTCCCCCTTCAGCACTGTTATTTATTAAACTTAAGTTTCACTTGTTTACCAGAAGAGTAAACATACACGCAGAAAGACACATAGTCTTTCTCTGCCTTCCAAGCCCTGCCATTATCCTGAGACACCATCATAGCCTCTCAGTTTTTAGGTTTTCTCCTATTTAATGACTTTCTCCTCTACCCTCTCCGCTTCCATTTTAGTGGTCATAGTAAATGTAACTGTTCTACTCAAATCACTAAAACAAACATCTCGGTCTCCTCTCTTTCCAATTTAATTTGCAAGTATACACAATATAAGCAGTCTTTAAATTTACCAAGATTCCAGTCTGTTGATCCTTTTTCTGTCTCCCAATTCACACTTACTTTACTTTCTTCCCTTTTAATGCATCCTGCATTCCCTGGTGTATCGTTTCCAGTCATTCTCTTAATTGTCTTAACAGTAACCTACATTGTCTTGTTTCTGTCCTCCCATATGCACCCTAGCCTACCCTGCAACACACATTTTCTTTTTATTTTTTCCCCGCAAAACCTCTACCTGACTGAAGTTAGCTCTCTACTTTCTCATCACCTGAAGTAGAACTGTGGAGAATTTTCAAGCAAAGTCACTCCACAGGTCTATGGGTAGCCCAGTAAATTTTGGATCACCAACCCTGATCACCCCAATCCCAGTGCTGCATTAGCCATGGTCACCTCTGTCTGTTCATCTCAGTTCCCCATTCTCCACAGCAATGAAATTAAACTTTCTTTATTCTTTTCAAGTACCCCTCCCACTTTCATAAGCTCTTTACATCCTATCAGACTGAAATGTACTTATCTTGAAGCCGCCAAGCAAACAGATTGTCAATATCTATATTAATGTCACCTTCCTTCCCCTCGGTGACAACAGGAATGCCTTATGTTCTCTATCTTTGGGTTCTGTTTCTATCTATGCTTTGGGTTCCATCTTCTTTCCCCTCTTAGGAATTTTATATCATTATTTTTCCATCTTTCTTCTGTAAAGCCAAGCTCTCCATCTAACTAAATCCTTCCAGTTGGCTTTTCAGCATATGCAGTCTCTCCCTTTAAAACTAAACTACACAAAATATGTCTTTGATGTTATTGCTCTATTTCGTGCCTCCACTTTAACACTAAATTATTCAAGAAGTTATGTGCACTCACTGTCTCCCAGTCAATCCTTCGCCACTACAATCTGCCTTCCAACCTTTTCACTTCCACCAAAACCATTTTGCTCAACAGTTTATATCCATGTTGTTAAACTCAAAGGACATATTTAAGTCCTTACCTAATTTACACTCAGTAAGAGTTCAATATTGTTACAGATATCCTTTCTTTCTGATCTGCTTCTTTCTTCTTGTCTGCTTTGGCTCCTCTACTACAAAATTAAATGGCAGCACTTTTCAGAGCTTGGTTCTGGATTTGTTTCTTATCACACATGAAGCAAGTTCCTCCACATCCATTGTTTTTGTTTCAATTACAAAGGACAGACGACTCACAATTTGCTTGTTCAGTTAGGACTTCTCCTCTAAACTTCGAGGCTACATGTCCAGATGCCTTTTGGATATCTAGGTGCTCAAACCATGATCTGTCTTTTATCCCAACCCAGCCTTCTTCTGGTGCTCTGACATTGTATAATGGTACTGCAATCCCTTTCATGTATTTGCCAGAAAGGAACATGAACTATTCCCTCCCTCCCTCTCTCCCTCTCTCTCTCTCCCTTCCCTCCTTCCCCAGATTCAATCCATTACCTAATGGATTGTCAGTTTTGCATCAGGCCTTCAGCTTAGTTCACTCCTGTCTGTCTCCGTTACCACTCTGACCAGGATGGGCATTGTTTGCCTCGAACACTATCATAGGCTCCTCACTGATCTTCCCATGTATATTTTGACCTTCCTTCAGTCTAGCCTACTCTAGAACAGTGTGTTCTCAACCAGGGATGACTTTGCTCTCTGCACAAGATTTGGCAATATCTAAACACACTTATGATGGTCATGACTGTGGGGGACGGTGTTCTTGGCATCTAGTAGGTAGAAACAAGGAATGTTGTTAAAAGATCCTACTATGCATAGAATAGGCCCCCATAACAAAGAATTATTTGCTTCAAATAATCAATGGTGCCAATGTTGAGAATACCTAGTCCAGAGGTAGACTGAGATTTTCACACTGCAGAATTGATTATGTCGTGTGCATTTGCAGGCAGGTATGCATATATATCTACGCACTTGCTTAATTCCCTATTGAATAAGACCACAATAGTTAATATGGCCCCCCAGATCCTTCATATTCTATCCTCTACCTATCCCTATAAGTCATCCAGCATCTTGCTCTCTCTCAGGCTCCTTGCTTCAGTCTCATTTCTATCCACTGCACTACTTCCCGAGCTAGGACATTTGCACACGTTGTTCTCTACACCTGGGAGCTCTTCACTCAGTAAGGCCCCATTTCTCCTTCAAATATCAAAGACCTGAAGATCTTTTCTCCAGGGGAGGTTTGCAAGACCTTGCTCAGTAGGTTGGCTCCCCTATTTTAGACACTCAGCGTTTATATGTCCCTTTTCTGATCTGTATGTAGTTGCATATTTACATTGATTTATGTGCTGTATTACTCTTTGTCTCCTTCACTAGACTGGAAGTTACAAAGGAAGAATGGTAGCTTTTTATTTTGTTTCAAATAAAATTGCACTACAAATGGTTGGTTGTTGAATGTTAGGTATTTAGTGACTAAATCTCTTTACATAACATATGAGAAAACTTAGTCTCAGATACATCAAGTAACCAGAACAAGGCCACACAGCTTAATAAATAGTGAAGGGGAGGCTTAAATCTAAGTTTTTCCTCATTAAGTGCTACATATTTTTCCTCTAAACTGGTGTTTTTTGTATTTGTTTAAGCCTGTAGATTTTTACTCAAAGTAAATCTTTTGTGGAAACAGTGCATAAAATAGATTAAAAGAGATTAAAGCAGATCACTGCTGTGATTAGAGACAGCTCAGTTCCACCTCATCTAAAAAATCTTTTATGTCCCTACACAGAACGCTCCTTTACCACTTGACTTAAGGAACTTATTCTAAGGAACTTGCCACAGAATCACTTGGATCTGAGGGTCAAGGCTTAGGAACAGGTCTCCTGAATTCATGTGTTGACTGTCTATAGAGTCTTTTACCACCTCAGTATATGATGTACTCTTAGTATTTGTGAGTTTTAAGTGGAGAATACCAACATAGCAGAAGTTAGTGTCATCACGGGCTGAGATATTTGCTTCAACCATTTCACCAAATCACGTTTCTATACGAAACAGAAAGGCGATGTTTTCATGTCATGGACTATATTTAGCATTCCATCTTTTGTCAAAACAAAAATTTTCTGAACAAGAATCACTACTTTAGACGTCTTCGTTTTCACTTTATTTATCTTATTTCATTTTTGCTGATGCTAGGAGTTGGGTTAAATTGCTAAAACAAAAGCAGATGGATACTGCGACCATTTCATAGCGATCATTCATGTGACAGCGAAAGAGGATACCGGAACGAACTAGGTGAGGGCTCTGCATGTTCACTAGCTAAGGAACTCGAACCCACATGCCACCCATGTCTGACATCGTGCCTCAACAGCATAAACATCAGCACCGTTATGACCCTATGGGTTCTTTATAATAGGTGAAAGCACAAACGTTAAGGCCAATGCCCTGAAAAAAATAGAAACTCCTTTTCCTCTCTTTTTCTCCTGTAAATGTTTTTTTAGTTCCAGTCCAAGTTCACAGTAATGAAGATAATATGCATCATATATTTGGGAGGTATTTGGAGATGATGAAACGCATACCACTATTTTCTAATTACATATTGATATATATAAGTGATATAATAATATATATGCAAGTGGGTATGAAAATTAGAATGCATAAGCATGCTAACAGGTTATTTTTCCAAAACTCTTCCCTTTTCATTCATATCATAGACATAGAAAATGTATCTACTCTAAGATATGTTTTAGAGGTTTTAGCTGCTTCTCAAACTTAACTCATTCATTTCAGTGTATTTTAAATGTAACAAAAGTGAAGAGCAATTCAGCACATCATTATTTGAATTGCTGCTGTTTAGAAATATAACTTCAGATACAAAAATCTAAAACTTATGATTAGATATTGAGACAATTTTCAATATATTACTTGATTTTAATATATATGTACATATATACACTTTTGCTTTTTAATATATGTATGTACATATATATATGTGTATATATATATATATATATATATATATATATATATATATATGCTTTAGCTTCTCAAAATGTCTTAGCTCATTTACTAAATTTTTACTATTTTTTATGCAAAATGGTCTGATCAACTTGGTTTGTTTTATTATATTATATTACTTAATCCATAAAATAAGAAACACTATCTCTCTGTATTTGAAATACACTTTTTCCTTTTTCTTTTGGGAAACTTTTCTCTCTTCGATGTCAAATTACTATCTCAAAGAAGTAATTTCACAATCTTTATGAATTGCCAAACTGTACTTACTATATGGTGACCGAATGGGTTGGTAATTTGGGAGCTCTGTAATTACTAACATTATCATTACAGGGTGAGCATGACATTTAAAAAAATCTCATTTCCTTCTGTCTTAAGCATATAATGTCAATATATTGCTATTTTTTGAAGTCCCTCGTGGACATTTCTCATGTCTTAGAAAGTTGCATCTATTAACATATATTACATTGCATTGTGACCCTTATTTCCACTGTCTGTATTTTATGAGAGCAAAAAAAAAAAAAAAAAAAAAGCCACATGAAAGAAAAGCTAATTCAGAACTAGTGGCAGGAAAGTAAACTAAGTGTCAGTTATGTGTTTGCAGTTCTTGGCTAAGTTATCAAAAATTTACCCGAAGCATATTAGAAAACATCACTCATATGAACCCCCCTCCTCCCTCACTCTTGCCTTCTAAACCCCCTGAAAACCACATCTGTTTCCCACTGATAGCTTTTAACATGCATCTCTTTAATGTCTTCTAACAGGACGTGGAAACTGAGAGAAGTTTATGCTCACCAAAATTTAAGAGTCACCCTGGGAGCCCATCTGATGATTCTGTGAATGATTCAGACAAGAAAGACGAGGAAGCATCTTTTGACAAGACGTCACCTGAAAGTGGTCACAGCCACATCTTGGAAGGTTAGCACAATATTTTGATGTGATTTCTTAGGAGAATATATTGTATAACATGAGTGGTTAATAAGAATATATATAAAAGCTTTGTTTTATGAATTAATAAGAAAAAATGAGAGAATATAGCTTAAACACAATTTAGGAAAAATAGTATATTTAAATACTTCTATCTTTATTATATTTGCTTTAATTTTTAAAACTAAATAGAATATATTTTAACTGATTGTAAACCAGTACAATTAGCATTTTCAGTATGAGGCTTTTTGAACAATGCATTTCACCATCATCTGACTTTTCTTTTTGCAAAAGAAAGGAAACATATTTGTCTCTCTGTCTGTGGGATAATAAAAGGATAATATATAAGTTACTGTCAGTGGCAAAATTAAAAAAATTTAAAATGCCTTCAGCATCTCTTTTTTTCAGGCAATTAAACTGAATGTGCTTAATGAATTTGGAATACAAAGTGACATGAGAGTGTCATAATTTAGGAGAAAACCTCATAAATTTGATTAATGTTTTACAAATGTCATTAAAAAGTTAATAGCTCATATGTTAGAAATTGTGCTATTAATATAATTTTCAGTATGACAGAAGTACAAAATATAAATAATTTATTGGAAATACAGTTATAATTTATCATTTCTGGTTAGTAACATTCTGGATTTTTCCATTTTAGCCAAGTAATGCATATTATACTATTTGTGATGTTTGCTAAAGATCATAATTAGTACAACTTTTAGTATGTCATTTCACATATGTGTGTGTATGTATATACATAGTGTGTGTCTATATACATAACTGTATGTATGTAACTGTGTGTGTATATATGTATGTGTATATATATATATGTGTGTGTGTGTGTGTGTGTGTGTGTGTGTGTGTGTGTGTATACATATATACACATAACTGTCAAGTTTCCAGTCAACATCAGCAGTGTGGAATGTAATAGGCAGTTCACAGTTTGGGAAAGTCAATAATGCTCTCCTTTAAAACTTTGTGATTAGGACACCTGGGTGGCTCAGTCAGTTAAGCATCCTACTCTTGCTTTTGTCTCAGGTCATGATCTCACAGTCATTGAGACTGAGCCCTGAGTCAGGCTCTGCGCTGACAGTGCAGAGTCTGCTTAGGATTCACTCTCTCCCTCTCTCTCTCTCTCTCTCTCTCTCTTACTTTCTGCCCCTCCCCTGTTCATGTGTGCTCTCTCTCTCTCTCTCAAAATCAATAAGTAAACTTTAGGAAAAAACTTTGCTATTCAGAGTGTCCTCTGTGAATCAGAGTATCAGCAGCATCTGAAGGCATATTAAAAATGCAGAACTTTGGGCCCCACACCAACCCTTTCAAATCAGAATCCGCATTTTAACAAGATCCTCAGATGGTTCATGTGCACATTAAAGTTTCGGAAACTCTACCATAGACCCCTCTGGATAATTTACGTATGATTCAGCCCATTCTGATTTCAATTGGTTAAGTATTGTAATTTGGAGTGGGAGGTGAGTGTGGGAAGAATACAGGGGAGTTTGCTAATGACGAACTGTTTGGACATGGATTTCTAAATACAGGTAATATGGGATCTCAATTTCTGATTTTCATTTGCAGTTCATTTTGGTGTGCCCCATCGATATCCTCATATGATTAGTATCAGTCTTAAGGAATTTATTCCACATAGTTCAGGCTTGTGATTAAACTTTATGAGCCCTTGGCTGAATGCAAAAGAGCTAGGTTAACAGAGGCCAAAACAGGGAAGCTTTAGGGATGATTTGTATTCAGATGATGTTGTCCTGCTGAGATCTTAGCACAGGGAGACAACTATGAGGTTGGCAAACTGACCAGCATTACATGAGACAAACACCTTCACTCAACCTACCTCACTTCTCTCCTGTGTTTGCTTAGGTTCTCATGCAGAGATTTCCAAAGCCTCTTTATTTTACAAACTTAAAAGGTATTCTGGAAAGTAATCATTACTGAGTATCAAGATATGACTTAAATTTAAGAGTGACCTCAGATTTAAATTTCCCAGTATGTTGAAAGTATCAGGAGCTAAACTGAAAAACACAGAGTGTGAATATTCTACTAGGGATGAACACGGCAACTAAGTTTACTTTTATTTTGTCTGTACAAGGCACAAGAACTATATTTCTATGTGTCATTCCTTGTAAAAGAAAGACATTTCTTTCATTATGGGATCCTGTTAATTTTTCAAGGTGTCCAAAATTTCTACCTTAGGTGGGACAATTATGAGCCCTTTTAATGCAGATAGTTAGCTTTGATAGGCTTTATAATGAGCTTGACAAAACCTACACAACTAAAAAGTATATCAATGTTGCTCTTCTGTTGCAAAGATAATTTATTCCAAGAAGACAAATATGTGCATCTGAAAAAAATGCGGTATCAAATATATCAGAGCGTAAGGTTATGTGATTGACTGTGATGACCTCACATGCTAAACATCTTAAGTAGCCTCAAGCGTTTCATACTTGAAGACAATATTTATTTAGAGCTCTTTCATCAACAGTAGAATCTTAAAAGGAAACTTCAAAAGATTGTTACAATGTAGCTACCTAATGTCCTACCTTCCTAGAATTTAGTAAAACCCATGTAAATTGATCAAAGGATGCAAGTCAGGACTCAAGAATCGCATGGCTGTGGATCAATCCCCGCCCCTTATCCTCAGTTGCTGGTCCTGGGTAGCTGCACAGAAAGGCACTGGGATCCCCCCAGACCTGTTTCTACGTTTTATGATCCATCCACTCCCAAGTTGTGTTTGATTGCTTTCCCCACCGTTTATTAGGTGTGCTCCGCTTTCCTTACCAATATATTTGTGTCAAATACAGCATAGTGCTTCATGTGCATGTTGGTGTATTCCATTCACATCTTCTGTGCAATGCATTCTAGTTGTTAGCCGTTCCAGTGATTCTAGGAAGACCTGACTGCTTTGAAATTAAATGTCATGCATGAAAAATCCATAATTTGACAAATCTGGGTGATGTAATAGATACAAGAGAAAAAAATTCATATAAGTGGTTTTGATTAATGATACCACAGTGATATAAAATGTCTGTGAAATTTCCTTTAGGTATTTTAAAACCAGTTGAGCTGGAAAGCAAATATTGGGAGCCTTAGATACTGATTTACATGGTTTGATCTACTTCGGTTTCATCTACCTGAACGTAGAGTAAAAAATTTATTTTTTCCACAGAAAAATTCTGTATCAAAGGATGCTTCACATAGAACAGGTGATTGGTTATTGTTTCTCAGGTCTCAATATTTTATTGTGACAATTACCTACCTTTCACTTTTATTCTCCAAATCATTATTTTAATATTAATCTTCTAAGCCATCAACATGTAAAATACTGACAGATAAAATATACCTTAAAGTCATTCTTTCAAGGCTTTTGTAATAAACCTTAGAAATTACCTGCTGGATTTCTCTTTTTATTCTTTTCCATTAAAGCAAGTTCCTTCTTTATTCTCGTAATGGCCATTCATCTTCTGGGAGATGTTCCAAATCAAACTCGGGTTTCTGTTTTGTTTCATTTTGTTTTAATTTTCTACTACTCTCTAAGTAGTGGGATCCTTTCAGCTATTAATGTTTCTGAAATATTGATGGATGTGCAAAATGTATTTGTGTGAACTATTGTTGTTTATATATCTTATTTTATCTTTTAAAATCGGACATTTTAGAGAAATACTTTCTGTATTATAAAAGTGTTCCATATGTCTGCTGTCCAATGTGCTAAGCACTAGCCACTAACCACTGGTGGCTGTTAAGCACTTGAAGAATAGCTAGTGCAACTAAGCAACTTGTTAATTTTATTGAATCTTAATTCATTTAAATGTAAATAGTCACCATTTTGGACAGCCCAGATTTAGCAGATGTCATTTCTCCAAATAACTTGTCTACCCTTTTCATAGGAAGGAGTTCAGATGCTAATTGTTTAAGTTATCCGTTCTCTGCAAGTTTATCTTAATTAAAATGAATCGTGAAGTTAATCCCTGTTTATAAAATAAACAAATCAGTAGCAATAATCCACATATTAGAGAGATTGCCTTCAAGAACTGGTGATGGTCTCCTCTCTATGGTATTTCAGTGATAAAGAAAAAAATAGTTTCACTTGTGTTCCCTTTTCAGCAGATTGAAAAACAATGCTTTTATCATAGCAACAGATATATCTATGCATTTTTCCATAACATCTTTTGTTGGGGCTTAATTTTCTTGGGAATATGAATCCACGCAGGTCAAGAATTTGCTTAATACCTAAAGTCAACACAGTTAAATGAAATGCAGTAACAGGATACTTTGAAATTAACAGAACTTTTCCTTCCTTTAATAAAAAGGGACTTTGTTTGGAAACTTATAAAATCAGATATTTAGTCACAGAGCCACCATGGCTGAAGGCCATCAGCGCCATTTCTTTGACTCTGACTGATTTGTTCTTTCTAATGAGACTCAGACAACAGGGTTTGGACTTAGTCTCTGGACAAACACCACCGTGGACTCAAGACTCCCAGCCCAGTCTTCTGCTTCCAGATTCGCTTCCCTACCCATCCATAACTTCTTTCATACCTCAGACAATCTTCTGTAAAACAAGCCATGTTATTTTCATTCACATAAGGAGATTTTTCATTAGTAGAAATATTGTCAGTGAAGTACAATTTAAAATAATTCTCAGATAACGTCCTTTACAAAGCGAAGAATCCTATTGTCATATGATAAGTATTTGATATGTTTCATCTGTTTACTCAGTTTGCGGGTATTTTTCTCTCTTAAAGTGGGTTTTACCTGCAGTTTTCAATGACTCCAACATGTTCCTGTTAGTTGCTTTTATAGTCAGTGAGTCAAAACAAATTCCAAAGTTAAATCATGGGTTCGACTGGAAGGGGCAGCTGGGAGTTTGCTATTCTGAGGAAATTGTAATGAAAGGTCTATTCATGAGGTGTTTCACATGGAAGCTATAAATCAGCACCTTGGAATGCCGGAAAATTCCCGTCGATTGATAATCAAAATCCCAGGAACTCATTTGGAGCTTATGTATGGTCATACTTAATTTTAAAACACGATTCCTTCAAAGAAAGAGAACAACAAATATAAATGTCTCTCTTGAAACTCATTCATTCATTTTCCTTCCTTGCAACGGGAAAGAACTGCTATTTTTAAACATTGAGATTATAGAATCAGAATGTATATCTATTCCTAGAGCATATTTTTGATGTGGCATTTTTATTTGTCCATTTATTCATTCATTCAGTAAATATTTATTGAGTGCCTAAAGCTGCCAGGTACTAGTCTAAGTGCTTGAGGACATCAATGAATAAAACAGACAAAAAAACAGAAAAAGAAAAGAAAAGCTCTGCTCTTTTGTAGCTTGTATTATAACAGGCAGAAAAACACCATGAACAATAAAAATTGTGCAGATGGAAATTACGTACCAGAAAGTAATAAGTACTGTAGAAAATACAGACTGTGATAGAGGGGGTGGGGCATGGCGGAGGTTTGCATTTTCAATTAGAAGATACAACACAAAGGTGACATTTAAACTAAGACTTGCATGAGATATTTTCCCTTTTTCTTCATTCTTAAAAGCATACAGAGTCATATTTTTCATGTGCTCAAGACTAATATATTCAGGAAGATTTGGGGCAGAATCCTCCCTGGGTGATCTTCTTCATCGTGATTGGAAGAACTGTATTGCTAGTTTCTATGCAGTTCCTTGAAGCAGAGGAAGGATATACATCAATAAATCCCTCATACCTTACCACTGTCTCCAATGCAAAATATTTGAAACTAGTCTTCCTTTTGTTCCTCAATATGTGTCTTGCACATTTGGGGTACATGTATTGCTCTATTCTGTCTCCAGAGGACAGACCCAGACAGGAGGAAAGGAGTTCAGGGAGAATGACAGGACTGGCCGAAGAGTTGGGAGTTTATACATGGGAGCCAAACAAGGAATTGGCTATTCTAGGGCAAGGGACTTGAGAATTACCTAATAGGTTTGAAATTAGAATGTTAGTACAAAGGTGAAACACAAGAAGCCCGCATCTTAAACTGAGTTTATGATTCAATGTGTTTATTCAGGTTGGCACAACTCATATGACCATCAGTGTTCCAAAATAAAGACAACGTTAGAGGTTCACGAATGCAGTAGGTCCATACTGGACAAGTTTAATGACAGGTGTGGGTGATGCAATCGTAGCTGAGGTTAAGGATAAAACACAGTGTCACTAAGGATTAGCACGTGACTATGAGAACACATTACTTTGAGGCAATGATTTTGATTGAAAGGGAAGAAGGAAAGAAGTAAGGAAGCAAGAGTAAGAGGGAGAGAGGAAGAGAAGAGGAAGTGAAAGGGACAGAGAGAGACAGAAACAAGAATGGAGGAAGAAAAGCAAGAAGAAAATGGAGAAAAGAACAAAGCAGTTCTATGAAAATTTTGAGAAGTAGCTAGAATGTTAAAGAACTGTTTTTTGGTGTCAGAAAAAAAAACACAAAGTAGAAGCAGTAGCAACATCCATAGAGTCAACAAACATTTACTGAGAAGGAAGGGTGAAAATTCTAGGTAGATCTAGCAAAATTATAAGGGAGCATTGAAAGTAAGGAATCTGGGGGGGATGGGTGGAATAAGGATGCTTTCATATGTTTGATACTTAGCAATTCAATAAATGTCCCTATATCCCCATGTGATGGGATATGAGAAAGTTCTAGATTCTAAACTGGGAGTAAAAGAATTCAGATTAATTACACTTAGCTGCCAGATTAAGAAAGTAGTCAGGTTTATATGAAAAGAGAACACTTGAACTTTATTCTTTCAGAGTTGATTAAAATGTTCATTGACATGTTTTAACAATGTTTACAAAACTGAAGGAGTGAAGTATTTGGCTATTTTTCACCATGATAAAAACTAATATTCTAGGGGCCATCCGTGATCTACATATCCCTAGATATGGAAAAGGGGGAAATACCACTAACTGTATTTGCTATTTAATAGTTTTTTAATCCAGTTTTAAAGGTATATGAAATTTGTAATGTTTTTGTGTTTCCAGGTTTTGAGCCAAATACTTTTATTAAAAATGTGTATTCTCTCTGTATAATTTTATGGATATTTAATATTAAAAATACCTTATTTACTTGAAATCAAAATTAATTATAAATATTTAACATATAACCATAACTTCTTGGTCCTGGTTAATGCAGCTCCACATGCCCTTTATAATATATAGTGTCCATGATGAATTACAAGAATAACAACCTATTAATAATAAATTAATAATAGCACATGAAACTTTGTCTTTGTGAAGAGCTACATGTTTCTATATTTGACTTTTTATCCATGTCTATAAATATGGGGATGGGGCTAAAATAATATTCTATGAATAAATTCTGCATGTCAGAGTTAGGATTCTTTATTTGCAACTTCCAAATTGATGAAATAGTATACGAGGCCTCAATTAGAAGAGTACACAAAGTCCTAGCCAGAGGGTCTAATGAATCTTAAAGACTACCACAAACTTTGTATTGCCTAAGACAATGAACCAGTTGTTCCATTTGTTAAAAAAAAAAATTCTTATCAAACTCATTCCGTTTAATAGTTTATTAGTTATAGTATTTAAGCACTTAACAATCTAGATACTTCCAGATTTACTAGGGGATATATAATCATTCTCTGGGGACTTGGTAAGAACATTACTTTTCATATACATCAGAGAAGAATTCAGTACAGCCCCTCCAACTATTTTATACCATCAAGACAGAGTACTTTGGACTCATTGATTAAATATCTTCCTTCTCCATTCCTAAAGCTGACATACTGCACTGTGAGAGATGACATCAGAACATTTGTTCATTACTTTTATTTTTATTATAGACATTAACATTTAATGTTAATTTATAGTGGATCCAAGTTGGTAAATGACTAGTAGAAGCAAAATATAAATCCTCTTTGGAGGAATGTAACTTCAACTGAGGCCTCAATAAAATCCCAAAGAGAAAGTTCCAATGAACAGGAGCTTACATTTAAAAATCACAAATAGATAAGAAATAAGGTTCCATAAGAGCCAGCAAGTGTAATAAAGCAGGACTATACTTACATAGATATCAGGAATGAAATTGGAGATTCCAGAAAGAGAACTCTGTATCCTATGGAATTTAGTTTGTAAATCATCTAGCATTCAAGTTAGTCGAAAATGTATAGACTAGGGGCACCTGGGTGGTTCAGCGTTAAGCATCTGACTTCTGCTCAGATCATGGTCTCACAGTTCATGTGCTCGAGCCTCACTTCAGGACTCTCTCTCTCATTCCCTCTCTTTTTGCCCCTTGTGGGATTCTCCCTCTCACTCTCCATCTCTCTCTGCCCCTTATGGGATTCTCTCTCTCTCCCTCTCTCTGCCCCTCTCTCACTCATGCTGTCTCTCTCTCTCTCAAAAAAAAAAAAAAAAAAGAAAGAAAGTAAATTTATAGACTAGTTGGTGAACTAGTAGTTGGAAAATAGTTTATCGAAATAAATAAATAAAAAGATCCTATGTTTAGTTATACACAGATTCTTTTCCAGACTTTTTTAAAGTGCCAAACATAAAATGCAAAATTCTAGGAAAATTATGGAAGGATATATTTATACTTTCAGGGAGAGAAAGGAATTCATAAGAAACACTAAAAACAGAAACCAGCAAGAGAAAATATGAGATCAATATCCTAAAAATACTTGAACTTCTGTTCTATGAACAATATATTAGAAAATACCTTAGAATGTACAACCAACAAAACATTAATTCCAGGATATACAGGAAGCATCTACCAAAGAAGAAACAACCAAATTTCAAATTGGGCAAAGCATGTGAACAAAAGCAAAATTATAAATGGATAATAATCATGAAAATGTGAAGAGCACTACAAATAACTGAGAAAATAAAATTAACATAATACTTCAGCATAGTTTTCATCAAAATGAAAAAAAAAGTTGTGTAACAATTTACATTTTACAATACATAAAGAAATAGACCCTCTCAGGGCACCTGGGTGGTTTAGTCGATTGAACTTCCAACTCTTGATTTCAGATCAGGTCATGATCTCAGATTTCGTGAGATAAAGCCCAAGTCAGGCTCTGCACTGACAGTGCGGAGCTGGCTTGGGATTCTCTCTCTCACTGTCTACCTATACCCGCATGTACTTGCATGTATGTGCACATGCAGTGTCTCTCTCTCAAAATAGGTAAATGAACATTAAAAAAAAGAAAAAAGAAATAGACCTTCTCACATGTTGTCGGTGATAGTACAGAAATGGTATGATCTCTTGGAGAGACAATTTAATAGTGTTAATTAAAATTCAAAAGGTCAACCTTAAAATTCCATGTCAACTTTATTTATGTGAAAGAAACACTAAACATGAGTATAAACATCAACGATGGAGGACATTTATTGCAGTATTGATTTTATAAGAGAAAAATTGGGAGTGCCTGGGTGGTGCAGTCTGTTAAGCATCTGACTCTTGGTTTCAGCTCATGTCATGACCTCACGAGTTCAAGACCCGTGGCCAGCCAGGCTCTGCACTGGCAGTGCAGGAGCCTGCTTGGAATTCTCTCTCTCCTCTCTTTCTGCCCTTCTCCCATTCACGCCATCTCTATCGATCTCAAAATAAATAAACTTAATTAAATTTTTAATTAAAAAGAGAAAAAATAGATACAACTTACATGTCTGTCAATAGGGTATGATTAAATAAATTATGATTTACCCATACCACGAAATATTGCACAGAATTGATAAAAATGGGATAGTTCAGTTGGGACCACATAAAAAACTCTGTAAGGTGTAATTAGGTTGTTGCACTATTGTGATGCTTCACAACAAGAAAACATGGTTCATGTATTGCTAACGTAATTGTTTTAAGTTTATTTATTTTTGAGAGAGAGATAGCAGGATAGGATAAAACTATTATATTAAAATACGGTCATTTGGGCAGTGAAACTGGCGTTTTATTGTTGTATTCCACATATTTTTGCTTTTATTTTTAGTTTTGAGAAGAAGAGAGGGCGCAGATGAGCTAGGGGCAGAGAGAGAGAGAGAGAGAGAGAGAGAGAGAGAGAATCCCGTGCAGGCAGGGCTTGAGCTCACCCAAAGCGGTGTTCCAGCTCAGGAATTGTGAGATCATGACCTGAGCCAAAGTTGCCCCTCCACATATGTTTAGAGACCACTGTTGTTTCAATTTCTATTCAATTTTGTGGAAGGTTTTTATAGCTTTGTCATTTTAAAATAGTAGTGAATAAAGTATTTTAGAAGAGGTAATATAAAGTCATATAACTTGAAATAAAATTTATTTTTGACAGCTCAATTTATGACTTTATGTAATCTGAAGAACAAAATCTAGATTCTTTATGTGTTTCTAAAGGAGTGAATTCAATGTGTATTCATTTATCACTAAGCAATTTGGATCGGGTCCCAGTGGCTATAGGACTTTGTCTAAGTTTTTTTTGTGTGTTTCAACTGGCTTTTACTAAGCAATTCAGACATGATAAGTGATATTAGAAGTTGCTAATGGCATAAAGAAGACTCTCATTAAATATAAGCTAATAGACAATATCTATTGAGGCCAAGTCAAAGCATAGGATAAGAAATAATAGGAAATGAATTCTGAGGCAGACAAAGTTTAACCAAAGAAAATATGTCACCAAAAAACAGATTCTCTAGAGGGCATAGACATCTGTATTTCAAGGGGGGATGTGAACACCAGTCATGTGCCGGGCATATAGGCACTGACAATGCCAGGATGCATAAAATAGCCTCTTTCTCCTCTCCAGTCTTATGATCTGGTCCAGAGTTTCTCAAACCACCCTCCTAGCATGATTACTGAAATTCAGATTTCTCTGTGCAACCTGTGGTATAAAGCAAAAATGTAGCTTACTCTCATTGATTTAGACTGTCTGAATATCCGTGCAATTTAATAAACTTTCCAGGTGCTTTCTTTGCACTGTGATCTAGTCTGGTAAACTGTATTATCTTGGATTTTTGTTGCTAAGGGAAATACCACTGAATTCTAGCATCTCATCTGTACCAAGATCTGTCTTGTTTTTGGAGAGAAGATGGCGTTGGGCTGGAGTGAGAGCAAAGGTTCAAGTTTTGGACACAGGCCAGTCAACGTGGAAATAACTAACAATATAAGGCACATAAACACAGAAAAGTAATGCAAAAACTCAAATGAACAAAAAATTTCTTTAGACGGAAATAGGGAAAACTATTCTCAAGTAATTCCTGGGATCCTCCCTCTTTCTCCATTATAGTTCTTCTAGAACATTCCCATTTTATGCTGGAGTGTTGTATCAGTGAAACAATGTAACATCTGGGTGGAATTAATTCATTTAGCACTAACTGGTTGAGTATCACTTTTTCCCCCAATTTTTACTTAAATTCTAGTTAGTTAGCATATAGTATAATATTTGTTTCAAGAGTAAAATTGAGTGATTCATCATTACATATAACACACACTGCTCATGACTACAAGTGCCCTCCTTAATGCCCAACCCATTTAGCCCATACCCCCACCAACTCCCTCCATCAATCCTTTCTCTATAGTTAAGAGCCTCTTACAGTTTGCCTGCCTCTCTTTTTATTCCCCCTTCCCCTGTGTTCATCTGTTTGTTTCTTAAATTCCACCTATGAGTGAAATCATATGGTACTTGACTTTCTCTGACTAACTTATTTCACTTAGCATAATATACTCTAGCTCCATCCATGTCATTACAAATTTCAATTATTCATTTCTTTTTTCTTCTTTCCTTTTTATTCTCTTTTTTTTGATGTTGTTGTTATTGTTTTTGGTTTTTTATTTTGTTTTGTTTTGAGAGAGAGAGAGATCTGGGGAGAGGGGCAGAGGGAGAGAGAGAGAAAATCTTAAGCAGACACCACGCTCAGCACAGAGTCCAACGCAGGGCTCAATCCCATAATCCTGGGATCATGACCTAAGCCAAAAATCAAGAGTCAACCAACTAAGCCACCCCAGGTGCCCCAAGTATTCATTTTTTGATGAGTATATATGTAGCTCTATTTTTAACTTCTTGAGGAATCTCCATAGTGTTTTCCAGAGTGGCTGCACCAGTTTCCCTTCCACCAGCAGCGTAGGAGGGTTCCCTTTCTCTACATCCTCACCAAAATCTGTTGTTTCTTGTGTTGTTAATTTTAGCCATTCTGAAACATGAGAGGTGATATTTTATTGTAGTTTTGGTTTGTACTTCCCTGTTGTTGAGTGTTGTTGAGCATCTTTTCATATGTCTGTTGGCCATCTGGATGGCTTCTCTGGAAAAATGTCTATTCATGTCTTCTGCCCATTTCTTCACTAGATTATTTTTCGGGTGTTAAATTTGATATGTTCTTTATAGATTTTGGATACTAACCCTTTATCCAGTATGTCATTTGCAAATATCTTTTCCCATCCCATAGGCTGCCTTTTGATTTTGTTGATTGTTTCCTTAGTTATGCAGCCTTTTGGTTGAGTATCTTTAGACTAGACTCAGAAGACACAAATACAAGAGTATAATCTTCCTCTCAAGGAGCTCCTCTTAGGAGAAGAGAGATATGTATATAAAAATATTGAGATAAATGCTAATAGAGCTATAAAATCACTATTCATTTATTCAAGCAACCAATTCATGTAATGACTACTGGGTACCAGGCATCAGCTATACCATGGTGAACAAAAACATGGTTCTTGCCCATATGGAATTTTCATTCTGGTGGAGAAGCCAGACAGTAAATACATAATCCCATAACAAATAGGCAATTATAAACTGTGGGAGTAAAGGAAGAAAATTAGGTGCCCTGGGTGCCTCTGGGATTACTAGGGACAAAAGAATCATTTAAACATAGTATTAAATTTCAATTTTGAACTGGATTTCAATAGAATTAGCTCTTGAATCTGGCAAGATACTTTCTGTATTGTTTATGTGTTAGTAAGCTGTCAGATTATTGTAGAGATGATATCAACTCTCTTTTTTTGCTGTCATATTTGTAAATCAATTTACTGCAATTCCTAAAGTAAGCTCCTGTGCCTGACACTTCTTTCTGTGAGAGGAATGTTTCGACTATGTACTTTCATTTCATTCAGCTCAAGCTTACATTTTTAGACCAGCTGGGTATTATTGCTTATGTTTTTTATACTCTTAATTTATATATTTATAATTGTTGACTTCCTCACAACAATAGATTTGATATGTCTTCTGTGCTCAACGTGCATACTCAGGACTTGAAGAGCAAGGAGACAAGTCAAACTATAGTTAATCAGGACTGGAAAGACAGTATAATAGAAACCTCAGCTCTAGATATGTGAATAGCTGTTTCAATAAGAGAAAGGGGTCTGTGGAAAATTGTTCATCTCTTTGATGTCCCTCTCTGTAATCACTTTATGAAGTACGGGATTCTACAAAATAGCAAATGGCGAATGGCTTAAAGGGAATTGGGTGTTCTGAGCCACTGGCATTTGAGTGACAGATAAAATGATCCCAGGATATCTTCTTCTGATGTTCCCTCAAATGCAACCCCTCCCTCAAATGCACCATCAACCTCTACTTAATATGTATGATGATTCTGACATGTTATATATACTGTGTTATGATTTGTCTGTGTTATTCACAATTATGTATCAATATGCGTCCTATACATGGAGTATATATTCAAAAATACTTATGAATGAATATATTACTTAATTTTGAAGTACTGCAAATCATTGAACACAGCTGTAATTTGTGCACATAGGAGAGTATGCTTTTTCATATACAGACTCATGTGATAAAATTGTTGAAAATGTAATTTGGTGAAGGACAAGCCCAGGTTAAATCATGTACTTGACACATTAAAAATTGTGCAACCTTAAGAAAGTTACTTACTACTTTTCTACCTTTTAAGACAATAAATGTGATAATAGTATCTCTTGGCCATGTCGTGGGTATTACCTGGAAAATTGCACGAAAAGAATGCTGCATAGCACTCAAAATGGCACTAGTTTTAATGGAAATTTAGAACACAGATTTTGTTCGCCAGCTAGGGAAAGTGCCTTCTATAAAACTTCCATAAGATGTATTTATAATTGGAGTGGCCTATTTGAAAGCATCGCTGTAAGATGTTGGTTTCAAGTTCTTTGAATCAATAAACAACTGTAAGTTCATCAAGTGCAAGGCACATTGTGCTTGCCTACTCAGTGACTAGTAGACATGCAAGGAATGTTTTTTGTGTGAGTACATGATTTCCCAGTTTGGGTCAAGGTAATCAGCTATGGATTGTGTGGAACATAAATGATAAGCTCTGAAAAAAACTTTGTGTCAAATAGACATAATATCCCTGTTTTTATAACCTATCAAAGTGTATTATTTTTTAAATGACTGAGGCTTGAAGAGTAAGAGAAGCTTACCTATCAACCTTAAATGATAATTGAAGCAAAACGTAAACAGTTCTTTGGTGAGTCAATAAAAATGGATGAGGCAACAGATACTTCTCAGTTAAAACTTCAAAAATAGTGACCCTGGATGTTCTGGATTTCCCTCTTCCATGCCCCGTTGAATTTTTTGTTTGGATTTTTATTTCTTCTTGCTTACCTTTTTCAATTCACAGTCTAAAATGCCCTTGCTAAAGCATTCTTACACATTTTCCCAATCCCCGATATAAACAAAGCAAATGTTACATGAAGTGTTTACTATGCTTTGTTATTTATACCAAATCATGGAAAGAGACTAAGTGTCCATCAACTGATGAATGGATAAAGAAGATGTGGTATATATACACAATGGAATACTATGCAGCAATGAGAAAGAATGAAATCTGGCCATGTGTGGCAACATGGATGGAACTGGAGGATATTATGCTGAGTGAAATAAGTCAGGCAGAGAAAGACAGATGCCATATGTTCCCACGCATAGGTAAGCTTTGGAAGACCTAGCAGAGAACCAGGGGGGAGGGGAAGAAGGGAAGGGGGGAAAAAACAAAAAAACCAAAAAGTCACAGAGAGGAAGGAAGACATGACATGAGAGACTTTCAAAGAATAAGAAAGAACTGAGGGGAGAGATGGGTGTGGGAGGGGGGAGAGTGGGTGGTGGGCACAGAGGAGGGCGGTCGTTGGATTGAGCACTGGGTGTTGTATAGAAACCAATTTGACAATAAACTATTAAGACACACACACACACTGAGCGCAATGAAGGATGGAAACAAATATTCTTAATGGACACACAAAGCAGTTTATGACATTCTTGAAAAAAGTGGTCAATTCATGAGAGAGCCCAATGTTTCTAGTGATGTATTGCTAAATGTGTCTCTCAAAAACTCTTGACTTCCATTTATTCACTCATTCATTCATTCACTTAACTATTCTATATTTTATCAAACAAATATGTGCTTTAGGTGTGTTTTTTTACTTAATTCATTAGTCGTGCTTGATATAGCATTTTATCCTTGTACGTTTACTGGGATGTGCTTATATCACAAAGTCAGTATCTACTTTATACAAATAATGTTCTCCACTTATATGAAACAAGGGAAATGCCTACACATATATTAAACTGTGTAAATATACATGTATAATAGCTAAGAGGTTTTCCTTTGACTCCTTTCTTTTTAGATATACCAGACAGACAGACAGACAGACAGACACACACACACACACACACACACACACAGAAGGAAGTCCACTACAAATAAGTAATTATTTATTACTTTTAGAAAAAGTATTTGGAATCCAGAATCCTTGTGTTCCTTTCTCTCCTGCAATCGAAGTAGCTTGTGAAATGTTATTAATTCTACACCCTTAGGGGGAAAAAATGGAGTTCTTTGACAATCTGCTGGAGATCGTTATGGTAAAAAATGTTGCAATAGGAAGAGCAAACAGTATATGTGTATACAGGCCCACATACTGATGAAAGAAGGAAAAATTGTCCAACTTCCTCTTGGCCACAGTGACATATTGTAGCTTGATATCTGTCTAGGCTTTTTAGTGAAAATATTGTAGGCAAGACTATTGAGAGTGAAAAACAATCTATGAAAGTATTTTCTCTTCTTCCTGAAAATAAAGGGCATCAAAAGTGAAGTTATTTATCCACTTAATAAATGCTTTAAACAGTATTCAAGTTATGGCATAATATAACCATTTGCCATGAGAACCTATCAGTTGCATTTAAAGATAACAAAAGAATTGTAGTCAATTATATGTATCTTACCAGGTTACAAAGAGTAAATAACCTTACAAAATGCATCTGAAAATAGCTAATTAAACAGTGCATCAAAGTTTTAGTCTCTTAGTTTACATAGTGTTCTCCTTATTTTCTATCTTCGTTTATAACCACAAATATGTTTGAGGCAAGAGTCCAGATTCTGGGATGCAGATGAAGGATGTTAGGTATGTTTTTATGATATAATATTTACCTTTTGCAGAGTTGAAAGAACTTGATTTATTTATGTGACATTTTTGAAACTCAGTTCAAATAGACTTAACAAACGTGAAATGGAGTAATGTAGCTATGTTTATACATCTGTTCATCAAACCAACATTTAATGAGCACCCACAGTATACCAAGCCCTACAGAAGACACTGGGTCTTATATATAATTATTATAATATAATAATAACTTATATTTTTCTGTTGTGCTTTCACAATATACAAAGCATTTTTATAAACATTTGTGTTATGTACTCCTATCCTTTAAGATAGATGTTATTAGTTCTAGCATACAAATGAGATTATTAAAACTTGGAAATTTTAAGAGATAAATTTCATCTCTATTTCAGAGATAAGTACAAATACATATACATGATATTCAACTACAAAAATAGCCACTTATATTTTATAGCATTTAATTTTTTTCAGTAAGATTTTACTCAGGATACAAAAAACATATAGTAATTCAAAAAAGGAAATTTTAAAGAACCATTAACTATTACAGGGGATAGTAATAGGGGGTCGGGTATAGAGGATGAAGAAAACTCTTAGAAGTATACAAAAAAAGCAGATAGAGGGAGCAGCCATGACCTTTAGAAGTAACACTGAGCACCCAAGAAAGAAACAGATACGGAAATGGACCCCTGCCTTGTAAGTCTGAGATTCAGACTTCACTGGAGAGGGCACTGCTGTGGCCCATTGGATGGCAGAAAAGTTCATCTAGGGTCTGCACTGGGTAACTGGTGGGAATCACCTTCTAGGGAGCCGAGAGAGACACCATGGAGAGATGCCATATGCAGCTGGCCGCAGAGCACTACAGGAGCCTGCCAGCAGAGAGGATGGGCAGAAACCAAAAGCAGTTTCTTTTTTTTAAAATTTATAATAGTTTATTTTCAAATTGGTTTACATATAACACCCAGTGTTCATCCCCACAACTGCCCTCTTTAATGCCCATCACCCCCTCTCCTCCCTCCCTCACCCCCTCACCCTCAGTTTGTTCTTAGTCTTTGAGAGTCTCTTATGTTTTATCTCCCCAAAAGCAGTTTCTTTTCCAGGATCCCTTCAGAGTCCTCCACTGATGAAACTTAGCATCTTGCTAGCTGGCAAGCGAGAGATGTTCCAGTATCGTATGCAGAGCTATAGAGGTTAGATCTGGAAAGTAGAGGAATAGAATGATAAATGGCACGCTAATATCTCAAGAACATTTCAATGAATTAATATCACATCACTTGTTTGTTACAACTGCACTATGGGGATGCCTATTATATTCTTACATCATGGGTGAGGTCATTTAAAAACATTTTGTGAATTATTTCAAAAAGAAAGAATTTTGAGATTAAATGTTTTGTCCATTATTGTAAAGAGTAAAACTTATAGTCTGGTAATTGGAAGCATTGGATTTGGCACTACGCTGTTTGGATCTAATTTCTGACTGTCAGACTTCAGGCAGGTATGTTGAGAAAAATATTTAACCTCCCTGTATCTCTATTTCTTCATTCAAAAATAAACAACCAAAAAATAAAAGGAAATTTATTATATTGGAGGATATTTGAAATGTGTTTGGATTTTAATTGGCATATGCTTAATGCTCATTTGTAGACTACTGTTGTTACTTTACATATTACTGAGATATTTCTTCCATTAAAAGAAAATCTTAAATATCTAGGATAAAGAATAAAAATCTACAAAGCATCCTGGGAGGAAAATCAGTCATTTACAAAGCAATAAAAGTCAAGCTGCCCAGGGTATTTCTCCAACATATACAATACTAGAAAATAGTAGAATAACATTTTCAGGTTTTGAGGGGGAGATATTAATAAATAATAAATATAAATAATTCTATAAACAACCTAGTCATTTCTTATGTATGTAAACAACAGGAAAAAATAAGACATAAAAATATCTGGCCACAAAAGTTCATCTACTTATAAATATATATTGTCTAATGGCAAACGGCATGTATTTGAAAAATGATAAAGGGGGTTTATTGTTTTATTCTTGTTATAAATCCAGTATTTGATTTTTAGGAGACAGAGAAAGTTTTTAAAAAATAAAAATGACCGATATTCCTCCTTAGAGTGAAACAGGTGTATTTCCTCCTCGTTTTTTTCTCTATGCATGGACATGCATATAAACATATAGAAATACTCATTTTTACAAAGGTGCTCTGCTCAGTGTGTTGTGGTTTTCTACATCCTACCAGATGTGTGGTATTTGATTGTGCTTCTACTACTTACAGTAATTTTTTGAGTTTTTCAAATATATAGTCTTGTTATCTGTGAATAATGATAGTTGTGCTTCTTCCTTCTGATCATTATGTCTCATGTTTATTTTTCTTGTCCTATTACACTGGCAAGACTCTCTAGTTTGATGCCAAAATAAAAGAGGAGACGTCTTTGGGATTTTTTGTTTGGGTAAGCTCTGCACCCAGTGTTGAACTCATGACCCTGCCATCAAGAGTCACATGCTCTACCAACTGAGCCAATTAGGTGCCCCCATACTATTCCTAATAAAGACACAGCAATCATTTTTATCATTAAGTATGCTATTACCTATAGGATTTTCTGTATGTGCGTTTTGCGAAGTTTAAAAAATTTCCCTTTATCCTTAATTGAAAGTGTTCATTCATGAATGGGCATTGAATATTGTTAAGTATGTCTCTTTGGTTATTGAAATGATAAATAACTTTAAATGTTTTTAATCTTTAATTATAGTGAATGACTTTTTCTGCTTTGGTGATGGAAATAGATTTGCACATTCCTTAAGTAAAAACAAAACAAAGCAAATGTGGACCGTTGGGTACAAATAATTCTATTTGTATAAAAATGAAGAGCATATGGTTTTATATATAGATGGATATGTATACGTGTATTTTATGCATATATAAACACATATGTGTGCTTTTATATACAGAGAACATTTCAGAATACATGAAAATTTTAACAGCAGTCTGTTGCATGGATGAAAAAGCATTGTGTGTCCGGGCTAGGAGAAAGGGTTTATTTTATGCATAGTCTTATGCTGTGTGAAATGTTGACTATATATAACTTTGAAAAAATTCATGCTTTTATTTGTTGTTATTTATTGCATTTACACTTAAGTATTTTATTTGCTTGGAATATATTTTGAATTATAAGGTGAGACTGAAACATTTTTTTCCCTGATTATTTAGTTGATTTCCAAATTCTGTTCGGGAAATATCTTCCTTTTTGTTACACTTACTAAGCATTATTGTTTGATTCAGAATGGTTTTTTTATCTACTAAAAGAGATGTTTATTTTAATGCTCATTTTACTGAATTTGATTTAATGTATCTTTTTAAATTATAATTTTTGTTAGAGCTAGTATGCCATATCGGTTTATCAAGTTTTTTTGTTTGTTTGTTTGTTTTATATCATTCTTTTGTTTTCATATTTATCATTCTGATGAAATTTAAAATTTGGTCAACACTTTAAGGCGATTACCCTGACTACTCAAATTAAAGTATTGTCTTTTTTATACCACTGATTTCTTCTCCTTCATAAACTTATCCCACTCTATATATATTTGTATAATTACTTTGGCCCATGGATGTTTTGTTTATCTTATTAACACTATCTCTAGCACTGAACTTGACATACAAGTGCTCCATAAATATTTAATGACTCATTCACTCAACAAATGAATGTATAAATGTTTAAGTTCTGCAAACTCCAAAAAAATTCAACTCAAGTTTATTTCCCTTGCTTCTCTTCACTTTTGACATTTATAGAATCTATATTAATCTGTGCTTAGAGCCCTGAATTATTACATTATTAGAAAAATTTCATTAATATAAAAATATTCTTTCCTATATACAATTTTTCAAAGTTTTTTTTTGCAATTACATTCAGTTTTGTAACTGCATTTACAACATTTGTTTGGTTTTAATTTAAATAATAAGTACTTTTATACAATAAAGTTTCTATTTTTCTATTCTTAATTTTGAATCATCTTTTGTAGGTTTGCAGATATATCTTAGTTTCTTCCCCAGTGAGGATATATTAATCATTTCCTTTATCTGATAATTTTTTTTATATTTTGAAAAATACATCTCTATTTCCCTCATACATAAATAACAGAATTGTCTATGAGGAGAGTTCTTCATTTGGATTTATGTCTATCATAAAAACAAAAGCAAAACACCTTATACACAATATTCTACTCTATCATTGTATGTAATATCTTGGTGAAGAACTTTGAGACCAGCTTGTCTTTTTCTAAATTGTTATTTTTATCTTTAAAATTCAAAAATTTATAAGGGCATATCTAGATGTCTTGATGAGCCTTTGGTTTTGTCCTCTCAGATCCTTCTTCAGCTTGAAAACTTTTTCTTTTAAGTTTAATTGTGTATGTCCTTGCTATTTTTCCCCTTCTTCCTTTGAAATAGTTACATTCCTTTGATCATATCTCTGTCCTTCATATCCATCATTATCTAGGGCATCATTTTTCATCTTTTGATTTTGCTCTTGTATTAGGGAAAAATTTCTCAAGTCTTTCTTCACTTCAATGATTGAATTTATCTTTTTTCATAAGTGCTCTTTATTCCCTCAAATGCTATTTTAACTTTTCTCTTAAATTTTGCATTTTTTGTAACCTATTTTAGCCTGCATTTCCCCCATTATTTCATTTCATCCTATTCTCTCTTTAATAACACCTATAATAGTTTCGTAGAAGCTTCTCTTCCTGAATCTTTTTGAACACATTAAGAATATAAAATGTAAGGGGCGCCTGGGTGGCTCAGTCGGTTAAGTGGCTGACTTCAGCTCAGGTCATGATCTCGCGGTCTGTGAGTTTGAGCCCCGCGTTGGGCTCTGTGCTGACGGCTCGGAGCCTGGAGCCTGCGTTGGATACTGTGTCTCCCACTCTCTCTGCCCTACTCCTGCTCACACTCTGTCTCTGTGTCTCTCAAAAATAAAGAAAAACATTAAAAAAAAAAAAAGAATATAACATGTAAATTTTTCAGCCACTTCAAAAATGAACTAATTTTAAAACCTGTGTTATCAGTTTACCTCATCAGGTCAGTGCCCCTTACTATCGCCCAGCAAGACCTCTTTATGATATCTACCAACTAATTTTACTTACATTGTGTTAAGATTGACTCAAGCTTGGTATTTCTTTCAGATAGATCAGGCAACATTTTTTCTACCATCGCTGAACCCTTGACCCTTATAATTTCTTCCTCTTATTTTTTTTTTAACTTTTTTCTTCTGAACTGTATCTGAACGCTTTAATTTTTGGTCCTATCCAACCTTGCTGAGTAGAGGTTGAAATTTCTACCCCATACCTCACAAGACTAACAGGTTGTCAGAACAATGTGTAAAGTTTCTCTTGTATAGTACAAAGTGTGAAAAATTATACAAAGTTCCACCACGTACTCTCTAAAGTGCTTCCTTAAGAACCTAAGGACCCACTTCATCTTCTCCCTTCTGTTCTTAGAGATGTGGTACATGGCTAGATACATACTGAGAGGGGTAGGAGTGGAGATGAGTTAGGGCCAAAGCTTGGGTTGGTCCGGAAGATCTCTCACGTGGTACTGACGGAAGATCTCATAGTTTTGGTTATAGTAACATGAGTCAAAGTCTTTCTCTGTTCTTTGGGAAATCTACGTGTCCCCTTCTGATTCAGGGGAGGCTCTAGGTAATGTGACATCCAAAACTGAAATTCATGTTCATTCTCAATGATAACCACTATTAAAAATTCTGTAAAAACTTCAGTATATTTTCTCCTCCTCCCTTTCTCCTCCTTTTCTTTCCTTCCTCTTCATCATTTTCTTTTTGTGTTCATCTTCTCTCTTACACAAACACAAAAACAATACAAATACTCTCTCTCATTATTAGCAATTCATGCTATTTTGTGCTTTCTCTTTTTTACTATTTTAATTAAAATTTAATAAGTCTATCAGGAATATCTGGTATTCTCTCATTTTTTAGCCAGGTAGTTCCCTAATTATAACTTGTCTTTTTTTTTTTCTGAATGAAATTTCATAGATTCCCTGGAGTTCTTTAATTCATTCCAGTCTCTGTTATAAGGGACAAGTTTAATCCAAATTATATTTAAAAGATAAGAGTGATCCGCATACCGAAGTACCTGGGAAAGAACTTTTTTCTTTTTTTCTTTTTTATGCTGGAAGCCAGGTCACTAGAAATCTTCCTGCATGTGGACTCCAGTGGTGAGTCAAGAGAGCCCACATTTGGCTTATTGTCAGGTGATTCCATGTCCCTGTTTTCCCTGAACTGTCCCAGATTGTGCTGTTGTGCTAACATGATTATTAATAGTGCTCCTTCACTCGCAAAGCACTGTGGTTTGCATGATAAATCATATGATCACTCTACATAAGACTATGAGATATGCTTTAAATATGAGTCATATATGCCTGAAGGCCTTATTCATGTGTCCTTAATATCATGACATAATTTTAAGAGGATTAAACTTGAACAGGTGAAAATTACAGTTAACTAAATTCTGCTACAATTCAGTTATTAATACCCTAATTCCATCTTCATGACAACTGAATGGGGCATGTCACCAACAGTGTCCAAAGCAGATTGCTCAACCCTAACTGGTGGGCTTAGATAATAATGTACAATTTGAGTGTGTATTAATTTTAAAAAATTCTAGTAGTTCTGTTCTTTAATTCTAAAAATCTTAGATTGACCCCTCCCCTCCATTTATCCAGGGATTACATCTCAGATTACTGAAATAGAGTTGTCCCAACTTTAAAGCCCTCACTCACCCATTCTTTTGGGCTCTAGAGTGTCCACTCATAGTTCACTTTACTCCATGCACAGTGAGGGTCTGGCCAGAGCCTGTGCACTGCAGAACTACCCTATGCCTATTCACAGTATTTATTAATATGTAAAAGAGGTGATTTATCTTAAATTGTATCATCCAACATGCATAATAGTGATTGGATGGAACTTCTAGATATAGGTCAGGATAAATAACATATTCCAAATACTCCAGACATTCAGAATCAACAGAATCAAGTCCAATCCCTACTTTTGCTGATTTTTATTAACTTTTATCTTTGGAGGAGTTACCTAACTTCACTCATCCTCAATTTCCTTATGTGAAAAGGAAATAACACCAACATCTTGGGGTTGCTGTGACCATAAAAGAAAATAAATATAAATCACCTACTTAAGTCCATGGCAGAATTCCTTTATTAAATATAGATGTTATTGCTAAGGGAGAATTAAAGGAAAAAGAAAGATTCTCGAGCTTTTTTGGGAAAGCTTTAATATTAATGAACAAGAAAAGAAGGTGAACCAAATTAATTCCTAGATGATGTCTTTCTTTTTTGTCATAGAGAATAGGCTTTCAGCCACAAATAGTAGTACCAGCAAAAGCAAAATGGGGAAGGTTCAAGATGAGTGATGACCTAGTAAAGAAGCACTTAGAATTTTGAAATCTCTTAACCAGTATATCTTATTTCAGTTTACAAAGAACACCTGAAACTGTGGAAATATAAGTCGACCTAAACTCATATATGAGTTTCCCCTCAGAGGGAGGTCTTTTGCAATAGTATGACTTTATATATCAATGGCTCTGTTCTGTTCAATATCCTTTATTATAGACTTAGATAAGACATACATTGCAACTGTAAAGAGACAACTATACTGGATGGCAGAAGCAAGCTGAAATAAGGGAATGGCACTATTGCTATTGCTGTTCATTTAGGCATAAACTAAACAAATACAAGAAATTGTAGACGTGGCTTATCACTAATATATGCAAAAAAGACAGATTTTAATGGACTGTAGCTGTATGACTCAACAGTCTCATATTGCTGTAGAAAATTTTTCTCGTGAGCGCTTTTTGATATTCAGTATAAAATATAGAAACCAAAGCATTCTATCCCTTACCCATCTGTCTTCTAGATTACTAATCTTGTCATTTGCTGCCTCCAATCTACTGTTAAACTTTCAACTGAGTTCTTAATTTCTGTTAATTGTATTTTTTAATTCCAGAATGGTCATTTCAATATGATTGTGTAATTTTAATCTTATTATAAAATTGTCCATCTCTTCATATACTTTGTATATTATTTCCTATTTTTTCTGAAATATGTCAATCATTATTATTTTAAAGTTCTTATCTACTAACTCAAATGGCTACAACATCTGCTTCTTTTCCCTGGTTTGTTCTCTTAGTTCCTAGGGATGATGTTCTGTCTCTTTGCATGCCTAGTGTTTTTTTAATTGAAAATCAGGCATTGTGTTTTCAAAAACAAAGATGAAAAAGTTTCAGATGATATTATTTTCATCACAGAAGTTCAGCCTTTCCTCTGCTAGGCAGACAGAGTGGAGGGGGAAAGAGGCTGACTACCTTAATTTAGGATTTCATTGAGAATCTGTCACATCCTATTTTTGTTCTACTTTTCAGAAGTCTTCAGCTTGGATATTTAGCCTCACACCCTGTGAAACTTCAGAATTTGATAAATGTCTTGAGGAGAGACTGGCAGTGTTTGAGTGTGCTCAAGCTACCAATTTTATCACCCAAAGCCTGATCCAGTTCCAAAATCTTTGCCGTTTCATCTGTCTCCTGTCTTCTAGGGTGGAAACAGGATCCTCATTCCTTCCACCTCTAGCTAAGTCTACACTATTAAGCACTTCCAGGGACAAAGAAGTTATTGCAGATTATTTAGAGTCATTTCTCCTCTCCTTTGAGGACTTTCGACTGTCTTGTTCTCCTAGAAGATCTTGTTTCCAAAGTATCATGAAAATGTAGGCTATTCCACTTTACTTTTCTGTATTTGGGCTTGTGATGGTAACCGCTATCCTGTGAAATGTGGGAACTTAGCAAATATCTTGGGGGGTAAGCTGAATTTGAGGTCCCACTACTCTCCAAGTTTGTCATTCCAGTCCAATGTGACTGCCAAAAGTTGTGTTTTCCTGTCCCCCAGCAGCAGTGCTTTTCCTGGGCTGAGGAAGCATTCTGAGCCTCTAGCTGCATCCAGAATCAACAAATAACCTCCAAGGGTAGCGTCATATCCTCAGCTCTTGCCTGAAAGGTTCTTGCCTTTCTTGAATTGTACTCCCTCTGGTTCTTATTGTCTGGCTGATTTCTGATGCCTTACACATATACTTATTTTTTGTAATTGATCCAGCTTTTTAAATTGTTCTCAGTGGGGGCATTGGTCTTATGCTAATTACCCCATTTCACTAGAAGCAACTTTCTTATGTAGGTTTCAGTTGAGTACAATACAGGTTTTAATAGGTGTAGGTACCTAGGCACTGTGAAGATAATTTAAAGTATTTTTGTGTATTGGGGAGGGAGCAAAATTTTCCACTTCAACTTTTTAAGATTTTTGATATAAGGAATCACATTATGAATCTTTCTACCTATCTATATCTCATCTATCTACCTATGTATCTATCTCATCATTCCCATTTGTCCCCATTTGTCCCTCTGTCTACCCACCGATTCGTTCATCTTACTTTCATAGTAATTTCATAATAATTGATTAGATTGTTGTCAAACAAGAATGAAAATCAGTGTCTGAAACAACTAAAATAATAAATAGTAAGAATCTAGGAGCTTATATTTTCATTGTCTTCATAACTAAAATGCATAAACTAAATTGTATGGTAGCTACTTAGTTCTATAACTGCAAATTTTTGCTTGATCTTAGGTTAATTAATTTATGCATGCTACTATAGATCTGATATTTATTTTCCAGTTTATTTATTTTGAGAAAGAGAGAGAGAGAGAGAGACCACACATGCAAGTGGGGGAGGGGCAGAAAGAGAGGGAGAGAGAAAACCCCAAGCAGGCTCAGAGCTGTCAGCACTTAGCCCCATGCAGGGTTTGATCTCATGTCCCATGAGATCATGACGTGCGCCAAGATCAAGAGTTAGGTGCTTAACCAACTGAGCCACCCAGGGACCTCCAGATCTGACATTTATTGCTTTTAATCCATTACCGACTATTTTATGATGTTCCACCAAGTTTCCTTTTCTTATTCATTTTTTTTTACCAATGTATAATCATTGTGTTTGTAATGATCATAAACATTAGAAAATTTATAATGAGAAAAATACAAAAAAATAATTTTATTTATGTATATGCATTTAGGTTAAATATATTTCTTTCCTGAAAGGATAAAAACAGGAAATTTGAAGAAAGATTATCTTAAGTGAAACATAGAGAAACAATTGAAAAAAAAATCTATCACTCAGTGGAGTGAGAAAGCAGGTAGTTTTGAATAAGGAGGGAAAATGAAGCTATAAGTCATATTTTTGAGGAATTAACAGCATTTGGAAAGAATAAAACCACCATAAGCATCACTAGCATCTGTATGCAAATATAAGAGTAAAACTGACTGTATACACTTTGGAGAATCCATCTTCTATTAACTTATGTTGAACTATTGTGATTTTAGATCTAGTGCCATTTTAAGTATCTAATAAGATAAAATAATAATAATCATTTTAAAATAAATATTTCATCTGAGATTGATGAAGTAAATATTTTATATGTGTTATTTTATTTCATCTTCACAGCAACCATTTAAAGTAGATAAACTTAGTCCTGTTTTATTACAGATAAGTAAAGTGAAGCTTACACAACATAGGAAACTTGCCAACCCAAGAGTTTAGTGAGCACCGAAGCTGTGTTGAAATCCTGTGCTCTAAATCAGCATTGTCTGTAGGATTTTCTAAAATAATGGAATAGCGCTATATCTGCACTAATGCACAGCCACTAACCACATGTGGTGACTGAGTACTTAAAATGTGACTTGCGCCAGGGTGCCTGGGGGGCTCAATCGGTTCAGCGTCCGACTCTTGATTTGATTTCGGCTCAGGTCATGATCTGGCCATTTGTGGGTTCAGGCTCAGCATCGGGCTCTGCATTGACAGTGCAGGGTCTGCTTAGGATTCTCTCTCTCTCTCCTTCTCTCTCTGCTCTTCCCCTGCACTCTCTCTCAAAATAAATAAATAAATGTTTAAAAAAATGCCACAATGAGAAATTGAATTTTAAAGTTTATTTAACTTTAATCAATTAAAATTTAATGGTCACATGACTCTAGTAGCTATCACACTGCACAGCACAACTCTAAAATGATTAGGCTATACTGACTCCTGGCCCTGAAAGATCTTGTGGGGTATACAGGAACACTATTTTAGAAGGCTTTTCTTAGAGTTAATCAGCTGGGATATCACTCCTTGACCTACTTTTAATAGAAATCAATATTTATATGGAAAAATGTAATGTACATACTGGTCTTTCTTAGCAAGTGATAGGAGAAACAGCTTACTTGTAAACATTTTGTTCAAAATAAACAATATATAAGTGCTTTCCTTAAGTCAAAGGGAAACTTCCTCTGTGACACCATTAACGTATCCACTTAACACTGCACTAGGAAAATAATAGAAAAGAGGAGAGATAGGGGAAGCTGGTTGTTTTATATTTACTTAGGTGTATTAGATATTGGCTTCATGGAGCTAAATAGCAGTTCTTGGTGACTTCTACTTTCTTCCAGGTCAGGTCATGCTGAGTAAGTAAGGCGGCAGCAAAGGACATTCAATATTACTATCTCCGGAGCATGCGAGGTGACTCTTTCCCCTGACTGCTTTTCCTCATGCCAAGTGATTTTAAGATAGAATGTCTTCTTACCCCTTTTTTTCTCACATTTTTAACCAAAAGAGCACTTTCTTTATTTATACAAACACTACAATAGTGTTTTGCCTTGCATGTGAAACCTCAAAAGGCAAACACTTTCCATACCAAAGAACATTTTCTAAATAAAAATAACACTTCCTCTTCCTGAGGACACTAATTCCACCGGAATATAATGGAACTTTTTCTATGCAGTTTATTTCCATATTCTTGACTCTTGAAAGATTAAAATTATTAAAATAAATGGGAGTTATTCAAGACCTTTATTCCCTCCTTTTCTTCATTGGTGCTGATTATTGTTTAGACTTGTTTCAAAGTTGAGAATTGGCTTGATGGCCTTGGCTGCAGAAGGGGGTTTGATTGACTGCACATGTGTTAAAACCATGCATACATTACCGAGGACACTGTGAGGCAGAGTGCCTTCAGAGACACACTTCTGAAAAGAGTAGTTGACTCAGGCCCCACCTATACAGAGCTCAGTTCCTAAAAATAGGTGCCAAGTTGCATCCTTTAGACACAGGGCTAAAATAAATTCAGCCGTCCCATCTACTTGCTTGATAGACCCTTCAGTGGAGCCGGCCTCCACTCCACCGATTGCTTTCAGGGGACTGGGAAATTTGCTGTACGTGAAACAAGGGAGGAAACTCATCTGTGAAGATACATGACATTTTCATGAACTCGGGGTTAAGTCTGTTAACAAAGGTATGTGCAATATAGTCATTGATACATATCCACTTCCTGTGTTGGAATATGTTACGGATCAGTGAAGACCACAGGTCAAATTGTACTTGTTATAAAAGAAAACATTCAGTTGTATTTTGTTTTTATGACAATATTTAGCATTAGTTTATATTGTTAAATTTAAGGCTTCATGTATTGCTCTCTGCCAGAGAGTTAGCATGTTTCATATGTAGTGTTGAAGAATAATGAGCCAAACTTGAAGCTAAAAATTCATGAGTGAAAACTATAATTTATAGCTAAAAAAGAAAACTGAAAAAATTAGTGTATCTTCTATGGCCATAAATTAGTAAAATACACAATGATTATACCAAAAAATGTAAACTGTGTTTCTTGGAATTTGGTGAGTGGAAGGGAGAATTTAAAATATCTTAACTGTTGCAGCTTGCTCAAAGGAATGGATTGAAAATTATTCTTTCTCCAGCGTCAGTTTGAGTTTGTACTTCATGCCCCAGCCACGGTCTCGTCTCCTTTGGGAGTATTACTGGGAGTAAGGATTAAAGAATCAGGTTCTTCGATGTTTTGCAGAATTAAGGAAAGCGCTGCCAGTTGGATCTGTCAGCCCTAATTATAGTAACTACAAACTTAAAGAGAAAAGACTGAGATTTTACTTTAAAGGCATCCTGGCCTTTATACTGTTTCAGATGGATTTTTTCTGTCTTCGATTGCCTGTGAACACTTTAATTTGGTCCTATTGCTCCTTAAGTGTTTAGATGTTAGAGACTGAAGTGATTTGGGACAGGCATTATGACAGAATATCTTAAGACACCAACTAAAAGCAAGGACACTTTAAGATTACATAATACAGAGTTTAAATATAGCCAGCTGGTGCTGAACTGAAAGATATTTATTTTTACCGGAGCTCCATTTGGTCACTGACGAGCTGTAGGTTGTTTAAATTATTTTAAATTTTCATGTGCAGAGTGCCAAAGGAGGAGTAAAATATTTACCTCAGCTACATTCAGAGCCATGAATTTTAATATGAAAGAGCACCTGTTTTGAGTGGTTTTTTTTTTTAAATGTTTATTTATTTTTGAGAGAGAGAGGTTGTGAGCTGGAAAGGGGCAGAGAAAGGAGAACAGAGGATCCAAAGCAGGTTCTGTGCTAACAGCAGAGGGCTGGATGTGGGACTCAAACTCACAAACTGTGAGATCATGACCTGAGCCGAAGTCGGACACTTAAGACCTGAGCAACCCCCTTGAGTTTTAAAGATATTACTATTGAATGGCAAAAATATTGGACCAGAAATGAGGAAGTCTTGAATTCTATGCTTAAATATTTCTCTACTTCTCTGCCTCATCTTTGAGTATTTTACCTTTTTACTATTAACATATAAATGAACAACAGGTCCCATTTTTGAGAGTCAGCATTTTGAATGTCTGCAAAATTGGCAAAGTGCCAGCCAATGGGGAAAACTGTAGTCCGGAGTTTGGAATAAACGTTTCTGCTTTCATACAATGTTGGGCATCTTTAAGATATAGCCTCCTTCACTGAAAATTAAAAGTAGACATTCTTTAATGAACACAGAGGGCTTTGCTTCAAAAGATGTTCACGTAAAAATATCAGCCCAGGCCTCAAGTCTTCTGTGATTACAGAGGAAGAAAGGGTTGGTTGCTTTTCCTTTGGTTTATTTTTGGGTAAAAAGCCCACAAAGTTCATCGATCATTTACAGTTGCCTACCGTTGATAGCTGTCACCATTCAGACAGCTTCCCTGCTCTCTCTCATATTTACCACAATTGAACAACTTATGCACATCACTCTTCTTTTTACTTGTTTGGTAAAATATTACTCATGATTAGGCGATTTGGCATTGGACTCTCCTAGTAAGCTTGGTACTGGGATCAATTTCCTTTCCTCTCTCTCCGTTTCTCTCTGTCTGTCCCTCATACAGATACATAACTCTAGGCACTAAGACCATTTTGTAAGACCTGTTTCCTAGCTAGGTGTCATGTCCAGATTCAATAATTTTTTTAGAGTAGGGCAGACACTTCATAAGTGCCTGGCATTGTAATTCCAAATTTTTGATTGAACAACCTGTGGGGGACAGAACTTAATTGACACGACATTGTCCTTTTTATTTGCTTCCAACCTCCTATTCTAAAAGCATTCAAAAGTTACACTTTGAAACTTAATTAAATTATAATTTGGTTTTTGTTTATTTTGCTTCTAAAACAGACACTTACTCATTCAAATTACAGGCTTATCCCTTGCAGGGTGGTAGGTAACTTCAGCTTGTTCTGATTCAGAAACGACTTTTGCAGAACACTGATTTATTCCATATAGATGCGTGGTCTTTATATGACTATGTGATATATTGTATTGGGTTTTTTTTTCTGACAACAAATATGTATTGTTTGCTGACACCAAGCAATTCTCCAATTCTCTAAAACCAACTGGGTATACAATTTAATTTAATTTTCATACTAACTTTCAGAGTTAGAGCAGAGCTCACAGATTGCCCCCCATTTTCACCACTAACCCAGAAACAGCTAAATAGAAGTGATGCTTAGGGCAAAGGGGGGCAGCTGACAGTGGCATAGAGCACCACACTCTCTCTGGACTCCATACCTATCAACAAATTCACCAACTTGGAAGCCCACCAAACCCATTGTTTAGGGATTTTATGAAGATGTCATCATGTAGGAGGATTGACTAAATAATTGGCTATTGGTTATTAAATTCAATATCTAGCCCTTCTCCCCCTCTCAATGGTGAGAAGTGGGGTTGAATGTTCTAAGTCTCTAATCACTAGGTTGTTTTTTCTAGCAATCACCCCCTATCCAGAACTCATTTCTACTTTACCCCAACCCCCACAGAAGGCCCAGAGTCATCTCATTAGCATACCAAAGACACTGCCAATCAAGAGATTCCAAGCGTTGTAGGAACTGTGTGCCAGGAGCCAGGGACAGACTAAACATTTATATTTTATTATATCACATATGTCTACAAAATCTCTTCTCCTTTGAAATGCTACCTATGAGCTCCAAAGTAAAACTTTTATACTATATACTTTCCTAATCATTGGAATCCATTGCTTGTGAATTTAACTAACCTGAGTATTTTTGATTCGTACAGTATAATCAGTAAAAGCATAAAGGACAACAATTAGACAACGAAAAGAGCAAATATTTTATTTTCTCGAAAACGTTGAAAGTCAGCAAATGCGATGATTACTTCTATCTGTTTAGATACAAGAGATGATAAGGTGTAGCTATATTTAATGACTCTTCGTGAGCCTAAATGATGGCTAAATAATCTGCGAGTGAGCAGTACAGTAGTAATCCAAATTCCTGGTAGGGTAGCCATACTTCTTAAAATATTGCCAAGAATAAAATGAATTTATTACACAGAGAACACAAAGAATCTCAGTGACTATTTGGTTTAACGCTTTTAGGTTCTAGATAAGAAAACTGAGGCAAAGGAACACTAACACTTCTTAAGCACAGAGAACTAGAAACCAACTCTCTTGACTTGTATTTCAGTGCTGTGTGTCATTCCACAAAGCTTTATGCCATTAACATCAACCCAATCCCACTTCACTCCCATGACGTGGGCTACCTTTCAAGGTATACCTTGATAAAGTCCTTTTTTTTCCAGCAGGAGGTTTTTGTTGTGTTTTATTTAATTTTTCCTGTTCTTGAAAAATTATGAAAAATTGCGGAAAAGGAGACCTGGTACAAATATTTAGTTAAAATTCAAAATATGTCAATGGCTTTCATTTTTAATTTTACTAAGCATTTAAGTTTGCTCATCTTCTGTTTTAGATGAGCTCTTTCCCCTACCCCCACTGTCTTGTCATGGGCCATGATTTTTCACGCTCTTTTTGGCAGACCTTCAAGTAGATTCCTCTTCTACATTCTTATAATTGTATGCAGGATATATCCTGCTGCCCGGTGAACTGAACACTTTAGATATATCTGACTATTCGAAAGTAAGTAATTGCCAAATTGCTCTAGGCATACACATGATTTAAGATAAATATAATATTAAAATAATTTATTTTGGGAAATTTCTCTGTTTGTAAAATATCCAATAGCATCTTTCTGAAGAATCTGAATAGAGCAGCAGGTGTATTTTTAAATGCAGTAACTTGGTAGTTACCGACATTGAAGAGCTAAAAAATTTCATATCACCATTAATTTTACAACCAAAGTCCAGCATTACACATGGTTTCCAAACATGTTCTCAGTGTTCTTCATTTAAAGTTCAATAAATGTGACTTAATATAACTAATGTTTGATTATCATTGAATGTAATTTTGGAAGTTAATTGCATTGAAATAGTAGGTAGAATTCACATTATAAAGTGCCTGGGTTTTTTTAGCTATGCATATTAAATTTTGATAAGTAGAGTCACATTTCCCCATTGAATTACCTTATAACTTCTAGGTGCTTTATCACTGCCTAGTTATTTATGGTAATTTTGTTTGTTTGTTTTTAGTCAATACTGTCACAACAAGAATTCAGCTTTACCTTATCTAGCCAGTAAGCCTTTTTGGCAAATAATTCAAGGTTCATAGGTTACCTTGGTAAATTACCGAGGTAAATTACTTTGGTTACCTAAGGTAAATAAGTGCTGGAAGGAAACAATGAAAAGAGTTTTTGTAAAGCTAAGGATCACCTTTTAATGTATCTGTTTTTAAGTTAGAAGTTTTGACTCTTCACACAAGGGTTGTATTGCCATGTTGGAATAGTTCTGGGTAGGGACAAGAATAAAGTGAGTTTGTTCACGTGATTAAGGGTTGTCAATTCTAGCTACAAGCTCTTTATAAAATTCACTGCCTCTGCTTCTGTTAGATCCCAAGCCATTTTCCTGAGTGCTACAGGGCAGAAGTCTGCTGGTTTGCTATGATGGTAGAGTCCAGTGGCAGTTTTCAGGTGGAATACAGGGGCCAGAGATAGGGATGCTAATGGAACAAGTGATGGCCATCAGCAGCCAGCTCAGTTCCTTCTGTCCTCTGAACCGTTCCAGATGCTCAGAGTGGGAACAGAACCTCATTACAACTCCAGCTTCTTCAGGAGAAACTATGTTAGCCCTCTGAGTCCCAGAGCACTCAAAATCACATATTTTTAGGAATGTGACTGTATTAGTGCCTGTCTGCTTCAGTCACTGACTCATTCTGGAATGGGAATCATTTCAGGATGCGTCATCATCCGTCATCCAGAGTTGGACAACAGCCCAACTTTGACTCCGTGAAGTAGCACAGAAATGAAATATGAAAGGAAGGCATGTGTTTATACTTAAGTTACAGTTTTTTTCCTGAAAAGATCTAGTCAGTTTGGCAGTTATCAACTCAAAACTACTATTTATAGTTTCTAACACCCCACTCTTTAAATAGAGGCAGTAAATTACCTCAGACTTCAATGTTCATTTCTTTTCATTTACCTCACCATTTCAACTCAACTGGCCCCAGTTTCTTTACTATGTCATTATATTATGTTATAACCATTTCTTTCCATTATGTTCCATTATGTTCACATATATAGACATATATTTTTATGTATATGTATATATTAATTTTTGTAAAGTGTGGTGTTACTGGTGCCTCTGTATTGTCTTCCATTTCTTTCGTATTGTTGAAATGCATTTGGATGTTCAAAGAAAGAAGAGTAGTCTTCAGACAAGAAGCAATAACCGCAACATCATCCAGAATGACATTTCTTTTTACTCTTTGCATGACATTGAACCTGACACAAAATTTTCTAATTTTGTATTTTGTAAATTTTGTACAAATTTTGTAAATTTGTATCAAGAAAGTGTCAACCTACATCTTTATAATGGCAACTACAACAATAATAATAATAAACATAAACATTTTCTACAGGATTATTCTCTCCTGGATAGATTTATTTTAAAAGTTCCAGGAGCTGATATATAAAATTTCATTTTTGATATCATCTTTACATTTTAATCATTCTGGATAGTTCTTGAAATCAGAAAGATTTGTCAAATGATGCAATATCATCTTTTGCTTTGCCTTTCCTCTTCCTTCTTTTTTTGAGTCTCATTTCCAGTAAAGACCTCTGGAATATATTCCTTAGTATATTATCCTTAAGATGTATGCAGTGTCCTCAGTTTACCAGAATCACAAAAACACCATCTCCCATGGCCAAAAGAAGTTCCAAATGAACCCCAGATAACACTGTATTGGGAAATCAGAAAATGCTGTCAGGGGAACCTTAGTTAGGTGAACACAGACTTTGGAACCAGACTGCCTGGGTTTGAATTCTGGGTCTTACACTTACCAACTGGATGACTTTGGGCAAACTATTTAATATCTCTGTGGGTATTTCCTCATCTGAAAATAGAGATACTATTAATATATATCTCATAAGGTTGTCTTAAGGATTAAATAAATTCATATTTGTAAAATGACTACAACAATAGTGTCTGGTACATAGTAAGTGTTGTATAAGCTTTTGCTATTACTGTTATTATATTATTATTGTTGTTGTTGTTATTTAATATATGAGGCTAGTATAACGTAACCATTATCTCTTTCCCAGAGAGAAAGATAAGAAAATAAGGTACCAAGTTTTCCTAGATGCTGAACATTCAGAAAAACACCACACTAAAAACTGTTTCAGAAAGACAATCATCTATCTGATTTAATATGTTGTTCTGTTGTTAAAGGCATCCTTACCTTTCGTAGATGCACTTTTCAGCTCAGATTAAATTTCTGTCCTCTCTGGAGTTGTAGAAAGCTATTAAGTACCCTCTTTCTATTATAATAATTCCAACACTTGAAACTAATAACCTTCTTGTTGTTCTTGATGTCAACATCACATTACTTCAAGAAATCGAACTCTTCAGCTACCTCAACCCTAATGACTCTGTCTCCTTTCTGATGCAGCTGTTCACAGCCACTTATTGGACCTTTTCATTAATTTGACTTAGTTCTTGGACTCTCAAAGTATTCTCTTAGACCACAGTTTTCTTTCCAACTACAATTGATCTTGGCCCTCAGCATCATCTTCCTATCTTCAACACATCCTACCCACCAGCTTCTCTGCTTTTATTTGCCTCATCTCTCTGTAACTTGGATCCACTTGCAGTGTCTGAGTAAAGATGGAAGGAGAACACTCACTCAGGAGGAAGGCACTGAAAGATCGGGCTGTAGGGACCAGACTATTTACAAAGGGAATCCAGAGCAGCAAAGGCCAAGAAGACTCCAATAGCTAAAAAGAAAGCAAAAGCTCATGAGCCAATTAAAGGTGCAATTCATCAGATTTGAGGAATGAAGCTAAGCTATAAATAGGAAAATAAATGACAAGGTCAGAAGTAAGGAAGACTAGACACAAGGTGTGGTTGGAGCCTGCGATGGACATCATGCATGTATTTCAAACCAAGGCCAGGAGCAACTCAGGAGTGTTGGAGGCCTAGATTTAAGGGCTCCCAACTCCAAGCTTCAGGGATAGGTCTAAGAGCCTAAAGGAACCATGCTTTAGACCTGATGCCCACTCAACTGGGGTCCCATTGACAGCTGCAACAATAGAGCTTTTGTTGACCCCTCGCCATTTCATTTGTCCCCACATTCTTGAGCTAAATTCACGTCACCAAAAACCAATTCATCATTTTCCCTTAATGTATAATTTTTGCTCCCATTCCCAGCTGCCTCTCTCATTATATAATATATAATATATAGTATATAATATGTATAAATATTGACTCCTTATCATGTTTACCATTATTCCTGACAACCCCAGATGTTCTCTACTCTAATATACAACTGGAAAATTTGAGAACGGAAACACGTTTGTGGGTAATACTTTTTAGAAAAGGGCTATGTTGAATTTTTAAATGTTTGGCAACTTAAAATTAGGGCTTAAGTAGTCATCTGAGATACGCCCTGGGTGTCAACAGAGATGAAGCCGAGAGCTGATGGAGTGTGTGTGATAAGACAAAACAGAAGACTGGGGATGGAGCCCCAGAAACTATACATGGTTGGGTGTTAGGAATTTTTCAGGAGACTGAAACTGATAGACCAGATGCGTCTGGTCTAAGCTACTCACCATCTCCATGCTCAGGTTTGAGATTTTATAAAGAACAACGCAGAACGTGCTAGAAAGCATCATCTTTAATTCCTCCTTCTGAGATACTTTCTATAATGGCAAGTGTCAGGCTTGGCGGGGTTTATGACATTTTCCTCAGGCTCTGCACTGCTGGTGAATGGGATCTAGGGCTTTCCGTCACATCTGCTTTCCTTGGCAAGCCTCCATCTCAGAAGTGCACTGGGACACCCTAAATACCTACTGAGGTCCTCCTCCTAGACCTCACAAAACGAATAGGATACAACTTGTGATTAGATGTTCCTCCAAGGAAACACGTGGGTGCGTATCAGTGCCTGCGTATTCTGTCTGTAATCCTGCTGTTGGCCCACCGGGTTGAGAAGGCTAGTTATTTTCTTCTGGACTGAACTGCGATGGAGACATGAATACATCCAGAATTTTTTAAATATAATATTTTTCTAATTGCTTTCTACAGATATGTAATAACAGGAGAATTTCTGGCAGAAATTGAATTTGGCAGAAAGCCCAAAGTTGACTGGTTTCACTTTCCAAGCAAACATTTTTGTTTAGTTCTAATTTTCACTTGCTCATGCGGTGTCCTGTGGAGCAGTTTTGGTGATGAGCTGGATTTCATTGTGGGAGACTCACAGGTTCACAGGCAAGAAGTTTATTTTTGCTCCCTCCTGGAAGCTCTAATCCCAACTTTCACATCTCCAGGCTGCTTAAATAACTTCTGTTGCAGAATTTGGAACTTGTTTTCTACTCTTTAAAAAGAAGCAGGAGAGAGAAAGTAACAAAATCTGTCAACAGGAACCATCAAAAGATGGGCACTGAATCTTGCACTCTTATTTCAAGACAAATTCATTTGATAAATGCTTAATGGTCATCCACTGTGTATAAGTCATGATGTCAAATGTTAAATACCTATGAAGTTAGCTGTTTTCATGTCAACTGTCCGTTTACTTCTTGGCAATCTAGGTATTTTAGTTCCAGATAATAATAAATATGTAATAACCACTTCCGTGAGAATGTTCAGAAAGGCTCTGCCACTCATCGTTAGGGAAAGCACAAGCAGATCATTCTTAGAAATCCTTTAGACTCCTCTTGCTCCCAAATAAGGGCACATCGGGAGCTTTTCTGGCTGTGGAGAGCCCTTCTTCCATAGTCACAATTATGTGTTGCTGATGAAGCTAAGAGAGTCTTGGACTGAAATCATGGTGGATATGGTTATGCAGGCAAACGAAAGACTTAAGAGATGGAAACTGGTGCTGAGCTCCTGGCTAGTGGTTGATAACCTGCAGTTCCAGTTACATGTCTAAAATTTTTAAAATAATATTTTCTGATAAACAAAGAGATGCTTAAGTTTACAGTCTGAGTTCTTCCCTATCGGGTGAGTTATCCTAATATGGCATCAGGTCACACTAAGCTGAAATGACTTGTCCATCTGCCCAAGGCTTTTGGTGCCTAAAAGGAATAGTCTGGGGAACTGATTCAATTTTAAAGCTTCATATGGAATTTTACAATGAAGCCCAATATATAATTTTTAAATTGTTTCTTACAATTCACTCCCCCCTCCATTTCCCTCCTCTCACCTTCTCTTACACTTGACCTAAAATACCATTGGCCTAGGAAAACTTTTGTTAGCAAGTTTTAATTAAATTCTTTGTTGTTCACAGATGTTACTGTCTTTTTTTGTTGTTGTTACTGTTTTAATGTGCATGGAAAAGAGCAAGTTTTAATCTGAATAACATTTAAAGAGTGATTTTTACACTTCACCCTTTAAAAACAGGAGTGAAATAAGCAGCATATACTGAGTTCCTCCACTTATGGTGCACTTAGAGGATTAGGTTTTGAATCTGAGAGACAAGGAAACAAATGCCAATGCCAAATTTTTAAAGATAAGTAAGTATAAATAAATTAAAGGATGATGAAACTGACTAACTATGTACTTCATGTGTATCTTCAGCAGGGCAGACTATTAAATTACTTCCCCTCTTTGGACTGTTCCTAGTACCAGCATATCATTAGGAAACTGACATCATCGTTTTCTTTTGAAGTTACAGTCTGCGCTGATATGCAAAGGGCACTTCGGGCATGTTAATGGTTGGTGACAGATAGAATAACCCGGCACCCAAATGATTCAAAATTTTGTACATTAAAATTATTACCCATTATAAACATCCTTGTTCTATATTTAAAAGACTGTTCAAAATGTATATACCATTTTTAGCGCCCCCTACAATTACAGGGACAGTAATGAGAAAGTAGTTGTGACAATACGAACATTTGAACAAGATGCCAGGTACCTTTTAATTTAGAGCACATTAGTGGAACCTATAGCTTTTGTCAGAACAACATGGATTCATAACATTTCTTTCTTTTTAATATTTATTTTTGAGAGAGAGAGAGAAAGATAGCACAAGCAGGGGACAGGCAGAGAGAGACAAAGACACAGAATTCGAAGCAGGATCTAGGCTCTGAGCTGTTAGCAAAGACCCTGATGCGGGGCTTGCACAAGCTGTGAGATCATGACCTGAGCCAAAGTCAGACACTCAACCAACTGAGCCACCCAGGCGTTCCAGATTCATAACATTCCTGCTGAACATTAGCATTTTTGTCTTCTACCAGATTAAATGATTAAAAACCACATCATTTTGAAAGTGTTCATTTTTGTAGAAAGTGGAATTTTTCTAAGAACATCACTGCTCTGAAAGACTGAATTTACTTCCAGAGAAGTCAGGTATTCACCAGGCAATATGTTACATTATTGAAGCATTTTCTGTTTTCCTTCGACTTAGCTTTTCCAAATGTTCAGTAAAGAAAGTACTTAGAATTAGGGTTGTTTCCCTTTTTTGATCAAGCCTATCAGCCATTAGTTTCAAAAGAAAAAATAACATATCAAAGGATGCTTTGTTTGTAGACTAACGCAGAGAAAGCACTTTTAAACGAAGATTTCCTTAAGGTCATTGAAAAGAGTTTGTGTAAATTTGGAGACTGAACTTCTGTAAGACAAAAGGCTTAAATTAAATATATTTTGTTACTCAAAGGAAAAGGGTGATTCATAGGAGAAAAGCTGCCACCGCATTAATTGTCTACGTTGGTGACAGCAAGAATTGATGATTTGGGTTTTCTTTTAATATCCTTTGTCAACATGCTAACCTTAGCAGAGAGATGAGAGTTAGAGGATGAAGTATCAGGGAATTCCTAAACCCAGATCAGAAACCTCTGACTGTTCCAGAAGGCAACTAGCTCAGAAATTATTTAAAGTCATAGTTGGGAAGTAAATAACTTCCCTACCTCTGCCTATATGCAAACCACTTAAAGGTGGGCATGCCACGGAGATGTTTCTCAAAGCCGCAAATTATTAAAGTTCAGCATCTCAATTATATTACCGTGGCTCATTTTTTTAATCTGTCAAGTGCCCACAACATAGTTGGAACTCAACAAAACAGTTCAGTATACATGAATTAGCTTCATATGGAATTTTACAAAACCTATGAGAGAAAAAAGTGGACCATGTTAGGAAAAGACAGATTCCAAGCTAGTATGCATGAGTCATCTCCATCTACCAACAAATTGCTCTGACCCCAGAATGAAGTCACTTTTGTGTAATCTGGGGGTCCTGATGGTTTTAGAAGTGCTGATGGACATTTTAACTAGTCTGTTCCCACACTGCCTTTCAGAAGCACAAATATTTGCTGCTAATCACAGTCTAACTTTGACGACTATCTCTCTGTGGTTAAGAAGTGATTACATTTGCTTGCCGTTTCTCAAGGTCTATCCTAAAAAAAAAAACAAAAACAAAAACAAAAAAAGCAAACAAACAAACAAAAAACGAAAGAAGATGGAAGATAACATTCTCTTCACAAAGGCACTGTCCACTAGTAAATGAACCACATATAAAGGAGATTTGGAGATGGGCAGTCACAAGGAGTTTGAGGAAAGGAAAAGCAGTAATGACGCAATGGGAATAAAAAAGAGTATCTTAGGAAATAATGAGTGAGGAAAAGAAGTTATATCAAAAAGGTAGCAGCTCAAGCAGACATGGAATAATGTAGAATGGCATGAAATTTGGGGATTTTCTGGAATAGAGACTTTCAGAAGGAAAGGATGGAATTCAATTTAAATTTCAATTCCTACTCAAGTAGGAAGAATACCTATATTCAAACTAAATAGCAACACCTCTATTTAGGGATTACTTAACACCTAAATAAAGGTATTTAATAGAGGTATTTAGTAGAGGTGCATAGCAAGGCATAGTTACCAGCAGAGCAACTGTGTAATGGATCACAAGTGAGAAAATCCAAGACCCTTCTCCTTGCCTGTAGCAGGCAGCCACAGGGCAGCAGAGACTTATGGAGTGACTCCATCCTCACCACCTGCCTGGTCCAGAACAGAGTTTGCTGCATCATGCCCACTGCTCAGAGGCTGCAGGGAAAAATGAAAAATGTTAAATAACTGAGTGATGGTTTCATGATTTTACCTAAATTACACAGAACAGGGGAAAACATGAGGAATACTTTTTGGGAGAAAACAGTTGTAGCACGTGATATATACAAGGGTGATTTTTCGGGAGTTTTACATTTTCAGAGGACTGCCTTGTTGCTTGCTGATAAAAAATTGGTTGTTCATGACCTAGTGCCAAGGTACAGTTTGAATATCATATTCATTAAGTTAGTAATTTCTCCTCCTTTATATATTTTCTCCACCCCTGTGGCCATATGAGTAGGGCTATACCAACTTCTTTGCTTCAGTCTCCTCATGTAGTTCCCATTCTTCATGATTTACTGTGCTATCCTTGTTTCAGGAAACATGGTGGATACCAGGTTAATAAAGAGGAATGGAATGTCTGTACAGAAGGCTATAGATTTAGGTGGATCAGAGTCAAGTCCTATCCTTTCTTCTTACAGCTTTGAGATATGGGAAATTTCATAACTTTATTATTCTTAGACTTGTACCAGCTCAGATTAGCTGAATAATTACACGCAGGAGATATAGTAACACCTAGGGTGACTGGAAGCTAGTAACCATTTATTATTTACTCTGTGCAAGATATTACGTAAACCACTTTTATAAGATCTGCTTCAGTCCTCACAGGCAATCACTAGGTCCTGTTATCATTCTCAAGATAGAGAGAAGAAGAAAGAGGCTTAGAAAGGTCAAGCAATTTGCTTATATTCAAAAGTGAATGTCAGAGATAAAATAAATATTGGGCCTTCTGGGTCCAGAGTGGATGGTTAATCCGCGTGTGGGTCTGTCTCCTGCTGGGTAAGAGCCCAAGATGGAACCTGGAGAAAAACAGGTTTATAAAATTAACTTAGCTCTGCCCTGTGCTGGGGGAACTTGCATGTTGGTGGAGGGTGACAGAAGCCCCTTGTGGGGTGGGAGGTGGGTGGGGATACGGGCGGCAGGCAGAGGAACTTCAAAGATACACTAAAATGTAATGTCATACAGATCAAAGTGTAATTTTCAAGTGGTGGGAGAACACAGTGGAGGGAGCCACTCACTACCCAGGTTAAGTGGGGGAAATCTAAAGGGAAATTGAGTTTTTGGTGGGCTACAAGTGGCTTTGTAACCCCCTCAAATAGGATTGAGCTTGATCCAACTTATTTCATCTCCATATAAACAGATGTGATTTGGGGGGTGGGGATATGAAGTGTGTGCCACCAAGTTCCTCAAGATTCCCCACCTAAAGAGAGCTACATTTGGTGTGTCTTCAGTCAAGCCAGCTTCCTTAGCAGGCCCAGCCATCTGGAGCTGGTTTTATTCAGAAGTCAGCATGTTGAAACGATGCAACCTGTTGTATTGCTGTTTTTAGAGATAAGGCCAGATCCACACTTCTGAGAATACTGTATTTCTTGAGAATCTCTCTGCTGTTTTTCTTTTCTTCTCTCTACAAGTAGAGCAGGACTGAATATAATGGTGATTAAGTCATGCCCAGCCTTGAGCACTATGCTTGGCTCACAGTGGATGGGAGGTAGATGTTTACTGAATGCATGACTAAAGCCTTAGGAAGAGAGTTTATCAAACACCTTTATTGTATACTTGGGACGCAGATTTGGCCAAGAGGACACTGTGATGGAAGCAGGACACCACCTGCCATGCCCTGGAGCAGAATCAATCAAGAGAAAATTAGAGCAGTGGCCCTTGCTTTGCATTTCTCTTCCCTTGTAGTCAAGTCCGTCCCTTTCCCTGCTTGTGTGGATCAAACCCTAACCCCATCTCAAGTTTGATCTCTGTAGTGACCAAAGAAATAAAATTGAAGAATTTGCTTCAATTTCTAATTCTGAACTAGAGCTTATAAGGATGAAAAAAGAGCCAATTAGAGTCATAGAAATTCAACTTTATTGGTTTCCCTTTGACTTACCCCTACATTACTAAAATAAATGTTTAGAAAGGATTTGTGTGTAGATGTTTAGGAAGCAGAAAGGAGGATTCATAGGCTTAATTAAAACTGTGTTTTATAATAAAATGTTATATTTTAATTAAAAATATTTACATGAGAGACTGTCTAGAGTTGAACAGGTAGTTCAGAAATACCTGAACTCAGTTCCAGGTTCAGCCACTTTACTATATGATGATTTTATCTTTTGAATGTTACTTTCTTCATCAGTTAAATGGAAGTAATACCACCAATCAGATATGGTCGCTGTAAGAACTAGATGTAAAATGTAGGTGTATAAGAATACATGTAAAACACTTAACACATAATCAATACTCATTACAGGCAGTTATTGTTATAATGAAATATACATTTGATTATGCTAGGGAAATGTCTAACATGAGACGGAAGTTGTAAAAATATGCACCACTGATAAGCATTTAATGGTTCTAATTTATTTGATCATTTCGAAGAAATTTAAGTCATTTTATTCAATTATTGATTTTTTAACTGGGCAATTCTTTAACTATACTAAGCAATTAATTTTAAAACATTTAACAGCAATATGATTAAATTCCCAAATATACCCAAAACTGGCAATATTATTGTATGAATAATTATCTAATTTCTGGCTAAATTCCATTTGTTCTTAACTGCTTTAGTACCAGAAGTACTTCTCGTGAGATGCTAGCAGCTGCACAAAACACGACAGGTCTATATGATAATACATTACTACAATGAGAAAGGGCAATTCTCTTACTGAGAGATTAAAATCTAGTGAAGTAAGTCAGTCAGAGAAAGACAGATACCATATGTTTCCATGCATAGGTGGATTTTGAGAGACTTAGCAGAAAACCATGGGGGAGGGGAAGAGGGGAAAGGAAAAAAGACACAGAGAGGGAGGGAGACAAAACATAAGAGACTCTCAAAGACTAAGAACAAACTGAGGCATGAGGGGGGTGTGAGAGACGGGAGAGTGGGTGACAGGCACAGAGGAGGGCACTTGTTGGGATGAGCACTGGGTGTCATATGGAAATCAATTTGACAATAAATTATTAACAAAAAATAAAATCTAAATGGACATTTAAACTTAGTCTTATCTATAAGTAGATGGACATTTCTTCTTTGGGGCATGAAGAAGACTTCAAAGATGTTTCTATCACAAGGTGGTTTTTGTATATAAATCTGTGTGATTTAGGGGACCTGGAACTAAAATATGACTTAAAAAGGATCTACTCGGGCACCTGGGTGGCTCAGATTGTTGAGCATCTGACTCTTGATTTAGCTCAGGTCATGGTCCCAGGAGTGTGGGATTGAGCCCTGCATTGAGCTCCACATTGAGCGTCAAGCCTGCTTGGGATTCTCTCTCTGTCTCCCTTGCCCCTCTCTTCCATTCATGTGCTCTCTCTCTCTCTCTCTCTCTCTCTCTCTCTAGTAAAATTTTATAAATTTAAAAAGAGATGTTTAAAAAGGATCTACTGTGTAGTAAGTTCTGACTTGGACAGGTGTATGTATGTATACAGTGGATGCTTGCATTAGCTTCTTTTTGCCACTGTAGCAAATTACCACAAAAGTAGTAATTTACAATGGCACAAATTTGTTATAATATTGTTCTGAAGGTCCAAAATCCAAAATGAAGGTGTTGGCTGGCCCAAGCCCCTTCCAGAAGCCCCAGGGGGAGAAATCTGTTTTCTGGGCATTTCCAGCCTCTAGAAGCTGCTGACATTCATTAGCTCCTGGGGCTCCACTTTCAAAGCCAGTAATGGACAATCTGCACTCCCCCCACTTAACTGCCTCTCTCTCACCAGTACCTCTGCTTCTACCATCACCTTTCCTTTCTGACTGTGACTTTCCTGCCTCTTTCTTTCACTTATGAGAACCCTTAAGACTATGTGGAACCCACCCGGATAATCCAGGATAGTCTCCCCATCTCAAAACCCTTAATTGAATCACACCTGTAAAGTGATGTAGAATAACACATTCACAGATTCCGGGGATAAGGATGTGAACATCTTTGGAGGACCAGTATTTTGTTCTACAGCATTGTTGAATCTTGTCTTCTTCCTCTAACGCAATTGGATGTACAGGATCTCTTCCAGTATCTGGTGAACTGGAAGAGTACGGTTAGGGAAGGGTGGAAGGGTTAGTAAGGAGGCAAGAACTAATTCTTTTTAATACCCTGAGAGACTATCTGTAAAGCATGGAAACCAGATGAACTCAGATGAATGAAAAATTTGGGGGAAGGTGACAAGTGTACACACAACAACACAGTGCATTTGAAGGGAATAGGACCATACGGAGGCTAGTTTTAAAAATGGAATCTGGTTCACTCTGCTCATAGACTGGAAGGATGCCGCAGTAGTTTTTTGTGCTGTCATGGCACACACTTTTACGTGTTTTACTCTCTGCCCTTTCTCTCCAAGTTTTTTTTAAGGACTGTAAATTAATGCAAGATTGTTGTGTACACTTGCTCTTTCATTTTATTCTGCATCTACTTCTCGGTTCTTTAATGTTCAAATGAGGGTAAAATATATAAAGCTCAAATTGATTACAAATTTGACTTGGCAGCAGCATTATGAATGTTTAAAAGAGATGAATTTTATTATTAGCTGAGGGATATGCAAATATTGAGAATTATAGAAAACGTATTCATGCTAATGGCTGTTAGCCTATGCTGTGTCCATACTGTGTACAGTATGATAGCCTGTACACAAATCTGAGCTGGATTATAGATCATATGTTTAGATTTGATAGAAGTTAGTTCATCACTCTCCCAATTTAGTTCTAAATCAATTTCCCAAGTACTAAGCAGTTGACTTCATAATGCATCCAAAATGCAAGTAGCAAGGCGATAGATGCATCACTGAAAGTGTGTTTGCCTTCTTGAAGCTGATATCTGTGTTTGCATCAGCTTTGTGGGCTTCTGCGTGGCACACCAGCTCATTTTCTGCCTGGCTCTTAGTTTGGACTAAATAAAGATTTCTTGGATTGACTTTAGAAAATTTCAAAGAAAAAAAAACACATTAACTTCTTATTTACTTGCTCAAGAGTTCAAATTACTATTAAACCTTAGAATTTCTTTTGAAGACTAAGAACAAACTGAGGGGAGAGGGGGGTGTGGGAGGGGGGAGAGTGGGTGACGGGCACAGAGCAGGGCACTTGTTGGGATGAGCACTGGGTGTTGTATGGAAACCAATTTAACAATAAATTATTAAAAAAATAAATAAAAACAAAAACAAAAAAAAGAATTTCTTTTGAGTCATAATTATACACTGGGTTAGCTCCTTAGGAATAGTTTCTATATGTTTTTATTATATATGCAATAGGAGTCAGTTAATGACAGAACAATCTCCTTGTTGTTCGAAGTTCCCTTCATGTGTTTACTGGGAAGGTGAGTGTTTGGGTTTGGTGTTGGGTTTTGGACACGCATATTCCTTGAGAAGTAGCACAGACTGTAAAGTCACAGAACATGGAGCCAGACTGCCTGGCTTCCCCTTCCAGCTCTGAAGCTCACCAGCCACCTATCTGGAGCAAGTTTTGCAAGCCTCCTGTGTCTCTGTTTCCTTATCTATAAAATGGAGATAGAAAATAAAAATAGTCTCTGCCTCATAGGGTGGTTGAGAGCACTAAATGGATTAATGTCTGACACACAGAAACCATTTCATACATATTTCCTATCATTTTTTTATTTGTGAATCATTCATTTTAGTCCTTTATCTATTTTTCAATCATGTTTGCAATTTTATTTCTGACCTGTCGGTGTTCTTTATTGAGAAAGTAACACTTTTAGCTTATTTACTACAATTGGTCCCCTCCAGTTTTCCTTTTGTATTATAATTATTTTGTTTAAAAGATTTTTTAAAATATTTATTTATTTATTTTGAGAGAGAAAGAGAAAGCGTGTGGAAGCTGGGGAGGGGCAGAGAGAGACAGAGAGAACCTCAGGCAGGCTCCACATTGTCAGTGCAGAGCCCCATGGGGGCTCGATCCCACAAACCATGAGATGGTGACCTGAGCTGAAACCAAGAGTCAGATGCTTAACCGACAGAGCCACTAAAAGATTTTCGACTTTAAATTTTTTATGCTTAGAAACTCCAACTGAAATCATTTTCTACTTCTCTGAAGATTTTTCATCATTTTAAAAAATATCTAACTCTTAACTCCATCTAATACTCTGTAACATGCTGAGAGGTGAGGAACTGTTTGATGCTTTCCACAAAATCATTACCCAGTTTCCCCAACAGGACTCATTGGTATGCTGCTGTTTCCCCCTTTCGCTCTTCCACATACATGGCCAGCTCCTTCACCTTTCAGTGCAGATGTCCCCCTTCTGAGGATGCTTGTCCTGACACCTGCTGTCGATACACCCAAGTGGATTATGTCCCCCCCACCCCATAGGCTCTCAACTTCCCTAGTACAAACCTATTAACTGGTTATAATTTCCTATCTTTCCAACTAGACTGAAAGCTCAGTGCATTGTGAATGCATCATATGCTTACTTGTAGATAATCAATAGTTGTTCAATGATAATGAGTAAATATATTAAAATAAGCCTTCTTAATTATATAATGCAAATCATTTCCTTTTGAAATTTCATATGGCAAAGATGGAGGGAGATATGTGAATGTCATCCATAGCAATTAGATGCCCATAAGGTTCTCCTTTTTCTTGTTACTGATGGTGTTTATATGTTTCTGTACTGTGTCAGCATAGAGAGGCCTACAGTGTTACAGCTTCATAGGATTAGTATTCTATCTGTTGAATGACCCTCTGTCTCACTTACTACACTTGTTCTTTAATGTTATTTTGCATGAAAGGAATATAGCCATGATGACTGTTCATTTTATATTTGCCTGTTACCTTTGGCTCAATATTTTCTTTTAAAATTTTGTGTCTTGTTTTAGATTTATTTCTTGTGAGTGGCATATGGTTGGATTTATTTGTTTATCTTTCGATATGGAGTTTGACCTGTGTTTATTTTCATGACTACTTTGTCTGATCTTATTTCTACCTTCTTATTTAGGTATTATATGTTAAAGCCCTTTCTTTTGACTGAGTCACATGAGCACATGTCACGTGACTTTGTGTTAATGTCTCACCTGAATACCAATGTGGATTCATATAAGACTTAAGATCACAGAGCTAAGATTTCAGTAACCAGTATCCAATTTTTTAATTGACTTTAGTGTTCAATGTTCTAAAGGGGACATCTAAGGATGTCTGAATTTTGTTTTTTCATCACAGAAACTCTTCATGTGTCTAGATAATTGTAGAACTTTTCTCTCTCTTTGTAAAACATTTCAAGTTTTACAAGGATTTATTGTTATACTGTGTCTTAAACTTAATTTTATTTCTAGATTATGGTAAATATTTTAAATATATGCCCAAATTTTATTTTCAGCAATTTTTCTTCAAATATATATTGTTTGTTCTGCTTACTCCCCCAGCCTCTTATTGAAATTCTGTAATCTTACAGTTTGGGCTTTGCCCTCTGTTCTCTGGCATCTCCTTTCCCATTGCTGTAGCATATATTATTCTATTTACTGCATCCGATGTGTATTTTAACTCTTCTAAACACTTTAATACCCCCAGTTCTTTTCTCATCTCTGACAGCTTTCTTTTCTTCTGATTACCTCAGCCAGGTGCCTACTATAAGTCAGACACAGCTAATATCAGCTTTACAACACTAGCAAGTGGTCTGTCAATGAAATGCAGAGGTTAGGATATCTTAAACTTTATTCTACAGACTTCCACCTAATCCATATTGGGTAGGCCAAAGGGAAAAGAAATAAGGTGACTCACAAAAGTTTAAACGGTATTTGTGTAAGCCAGTTTTGAAGCATCTGGTGTTTATATCTATCTTTCATCCAGTTACATCCATTATAGTATTGTTACATGGTCATCCTTTCCATAAAACTCAATCCACCACTACAGTTTAGGAATGTACCTCTCATATTTTGAAAGGAAGATGAAATATTACATTGAGAAAATGTGCTGAAATGGAATCTTGCTTTAGAAACAAGATCATGACAAAGCACTTGGCTTTGCGAACTGTGCCACATGGGGTAGTTCTGAATAGACATTTTTCTGACTTTGACCATATTTTTGAGCAATGCACTAATCCCAGCACTATGTATCAAACCATTGACCTTTATCTCCAAGTTCTTACTCTATGAAGATCTTAGGATTATATATACAACTTGTTACTTCAGATTTTAGATATTTATTTGTTTAATGGGAAATGAAGATAGATTTGTTATTTGTTAATGTTGTAAGAGTGAGGATATCCTTCTATAAACCTCTGAATTACAAATTTAAAATTTCCTGAACAGCTAGTTAGAAGAGCAGTTTATAACAAATGTAACAATGGCCCTTTTGAAATGTCTGTTAATACTAGTCTATTTGTAAGAATTCTTTCACTGATCATAGAAGCTGTGAAATTAGAAGAATATCCCAGAGTGTATTAATTACATTTACTACTTCTCATTGTTTTCTACATCTGACTTCTTAAAGCTATTATTTTACTCCAAGGAAACACAGAAGGGTGACTCTGCATCCTTCTGTGACTGACTACAGGCATGTGAATAATTGGTCAAGAAAGAAAGAGCATACTATCTTAGATTGTACTACTTTGCTTTTTTTTTAAAAATACTTTATTTTTTTGGGGGGGGTTTATAATAAACATGGACTTTCCATAAAAAGTAGAATTCAGGAAGACATAACGAGTTCTGTAACTGGGCAACTGTAACTTTGTTCTGTAACTTTGTTCTTAAAAACTGCAGAGGAAAAGTGCATGTTTGGAGCTCAAGAAAATAGATCTGTAGTCACATGATCTCTCATGAGTTAAAAAAATAGAAAGTGTACTTATCTGTAGTATATTACAAAAAATAATAATATAAGTATTTTTCCTAAGAACCTCAGGATGCTTATAAAAGACATTCTTATCCTTGGTATGTGATAGTCTTCATGATAACACCTCATAATTTTTAGTGTTCTATTTTCTCCCGAGGTGCTTACTTATATGTTCTCTCTGCTTTATAGAATTTATTCTATGATGCAAAGAATGAATATTTGGAAGGGATTAGCAATTATTTTCTCATCAGCAAACAAAAGAAAACATTTGATATTTAGGGTGCAATGGATTCTATGTCCAGCTATGATGACATTAACTGATTGAGAGATTTGGGAGAATTCGCTGAACTTCTTTGGATTTTCATACTCATCTGCACAATGAAATACCACTAAACCCCAGAGACAAGTCACTTCTGGTACAATGATTTTGTGATGTTAATATTTATAATGCCTTCTAACAGAAATAGTCATTTGAAAAGTTGTTTTTTCCCTTCCTTTTTCACAGACCACTTTAGCCTTATGGCATGTTCTTTCACAGTCTGATTTGCATACTTACTTACCTATTTTTCCATAGGTGTTTTATGACAAGAGCATCTTTATTTGTTCTTCTTTGTCACCTGTCTCTTTAAAGGTTCCCTAAACTCATTTTACACCGTTTTCCAATCTCAGTTTCATTCAAGCCCTCTAAAATAGCACAGCACAAGATCAGGGGACTAGTGTCTCTGTCTTCTTCCTCACTTATCCCTAGGAAAGAGGTGGCCTTATCAACCTTAAAAAGTTACATCAGGTGTCAATCAGCATCAAGATAGGAACAGATAGATATACTGCCTTATAGTACACTGGGCAGAAAGCATCACCTTGTGTTTCAGGTGAAGAATTTGATAGGAATAGACTTAGAAGCTTAGAAAACAATATAAACACAGCTTATTAACTCTAGATAAGTTTTCTACTCCATGACTGCCTGTGCAGGGAAAGTTACAGATAGGAAGGAGAGAAGGAGAGATTAAAATGTAGTGTCTTGTCTGTGATCAAAATGAAAGGCCACAAGGCAATAGAAGCCAAATCTCTTAATAATCAGGTCACTGATTTCCTGACCATTAGTCTTGGGCATTTCCCAGTGGGATGAAAAATGATAAACTCATATATTTGAAAAGTAAATACCACCTGTAAATTTTAGCAAAAATAAACTACTGACTTTCTGTTAAGATAAATAAAACAATGACATCTTTTATGAATAATACACAAAATGAAATTTGTATCTTAATGTGGAAAAACTTTAGGGAGTCATGTTCAATAAAATCTATATAGTAATCACAACAAAGTAATAGTACAGTTGAATATAAACTGAATTCATCTGTACAGATAGATAATCCACAGGAGAAAATAGAGATATGTTTTATTTATCATGTGAAAGTCTTTCAGTGGTATGTGAGAATGTTGTCTTCTTATCGGAATCAACTGAAGGAATGTACTTTTGTGTGAATGTGAGGTTTTGAATGACAGGTGAATTTCAAAAACAACTGACATTTGTTATGAACAAATCAGTATTGTACAACCATAGAGTTCATATATCACAACTCCGTATTCCTGTAGATTTTGTATTTTTTAAAGCATTTTAAGTAAAATATATTTACAATTTTAACTGAAATATATGAAAATGTTTATTTGAATAAGAAGTCCCTATGGAAAACCAGATACTCAGGGAGCCGAAACACAAATGAGTTTTAAGGTTTTCTGATCACATTGGTTGTTCTCAACTGCTATTGTGTACATAAACCTTAAATGAAAAGAAAATAGAGAAAGCAAATAATTCTGTAAGATGGTTCAATGTGGGAGATGGGGGAGGAGGTAGGAAGAATAGGAAAGAGAAGAAATAGCTTGGTTACCTGTCACCTGGGATTGTTTGGACCTTGGATTACAGTGGTGAAATCAAACCAATCGCAAATAAAGTATACCAATGAGCCCTAATCTATGAGCCCCAGAAACTACCAGCCCTGAAGTGAAAGGCAGGGGGTACGTGAACGAGTATTGAATATATATGTATGCATGCATACACGTATGTATATGATTGGTCCCAGAAAGAACCCTTGCGATGATTTTGGAATTAGAGTTCTTTAAGAGTGAATAATAAACCATCAAGCAAAGTGATAACAGCAAAGAACACTAGATTAAACATGAAAATCCAGTTTTGAGACCAGCTCTGGCACATATAACTAAAAAACCATGGAGAATCACATAACCATGGAGAGCCCTGTCTCCGTTTCACATAAGGAAACATGTTTCCCTGTGCCCAAAAGGAGCTGGTTAGATAAGATAAGACTATATGGTATTTAGGACCTTTCTGTTTCTAACAACTGTTATTCTGTGATCATGCAATCAGTCTTTTGCTCTTTTTATGAGTATGCAATTCCTATTACCCTGCATTTTTGTCAAGTAGATGGCTTAAATGGGGAAATACCAGGCCATCTGAAGTGGGTGACTGACAAAGCTTTTTCTAACAGTACTATTATTTCTTTCTTGTGTATCACATGCCTCTATGAATAAAGGAAATAAATTCACCGTCTATAATTCTCATGGTAATCACTTATTTTGGCTAGATCCATCTCCTTGAGTGTTAAGGGGTGGGGAGAGAAGCAAAGAGCAGTTTTTAGACCTGCTAAAGATTTGGTCCACGCATCCCACCTGCCTCTAATTAATTGTGTGATCATGGGAAAGTTTTTTAACCACTGTGACTCTCCATTTTCTTATCTATAAATTTTAGAAAATAATAGCACCTACCTCATGAGGTTGTTAGAGAACAACAAGAGAAGCAAATGAGATAATGCTCTTACTGCATTTAACCTAAACTCAACCCATGGCGCCTCAGGAATGTTCATTATTAACATTATGAAGCTCTTAATAAATTCCTGTCTTTCATCAGAATAATCACAGGAGTAGGAGTAGAGACAATATTTTTGTTTGATGTTCGCATAAGCATATGCCCCTGTATAGGCATTTTGTGGCTTTGTTTGAAAGCTCGAACTAAAGAGGGTAACTGTGGAACACTGCAAATACGGTATTGTGAAATGATGCAGTCTGTTTTAGGAGAGCAGATATTTTAAATGCCTTTACTGTTCATAAGGTGATGTTATTTTTTTTTCAAAGCCTGAAACACATATCTGAGCATGCTACATTTGTTTGCAGTGACTGTTGGCCCTAATAAGCCTGCGAGTGGATTTGCAGAAGACAGTGCTGCACAGAGCGAGGGCGTGTCAGACCTCCAGGAGGTGGTGTCCTTGAAGGAGCGGATGGCGAGGTACCAGGCAGCTGTTTCCAGGGGTGACTGCCGCAGTTTCTCTGCCAATGTAAGCTGCTTCTGGTGGTTTTGCATTAGGCACTGTGCTTTTTGTCTGCCCTTCGCACACTCTCCTCACGCTGCAGTGCAAGAATACCACTGGGCGGCGGGATAAAGCAGAGAAAGCACAGACATGGTGGGGATCAAAGCCAAGGATAGGAATTGAAGCTTCAGTGCGGCTACTTACTAGCTGTGTGAATTTGGGCTACTATCCTAACCCCTCTCTGAGCTTCAGTTTCCTTAACTGAAAAATGGGAATAGACATCTACCACAGAGGGTCTTAGAGAGAAGTCAAAGAGATAATTTACGTGTAAGCCATAAGGCAGAGTATAAATGTGTTATTATTGCCATCATTATCATTTAACCTATAGCTATTCTCCTCAGGAAGGTTGGGAATTAATTTCAAATTTTAATAATCTGGGTCTGCATGCCGCCCTCCTTGGTCTCATGTATAGTTCATTTAAATTCACTGGCAGTATAATTTTTTTTTTTTGCTTTTCTCATTTCTCTGTATGCACTAAATCCATTAGGAGTAGCTTAATCAACATAGAAATGAGGGAGATTAGCAATGTAGGCACTCTGCTAAACCAATTATGATTATAGGAAACAGCAGGATTCAGTAGGACCACCAATTTTAGAGCCAAAGCATAATAAAGTCATATTCAAAAGAATTCGTTGGGTTCTATCATCTGTGGCCTTCAATCCACAGGGTTTGATGAGTCATTTTATTAGTAGCAGCTTTATAGCTTAATGGAATATAAGGATACTCTTTTATAATTATAATCTCCAAATTAGCAAAGTTGTTCATTTAACCAAAAGAGAAAGAGAGAGAAAGAATAGCCAAGAAGGGTGGCATTCTAAAATAGCTACTCTTAACATTCTTCTTTACAAATTATTTAGAGACAAGGCTGCCTGTGCCAAACTCATTAACAATATTGTAATTCTAAATGACATTTAAGTTTTTACATAGTCATTAAAATCCATTTTAGATGCAGCATGGATTTTGAATGAATGTACAGAAATCACAGAAGTAGCAAGATCTCTTCCAAAATAAATAGTATCACTCCAGTGCCTCCTGTCAGTCTTCTTAGATGGCACCCCCTGCTGGATCATTAGGGAACTTTCCTACAAATCAGTGTTCTAAACTGGAGAAAAGATTCTTGGGGAAACATAACTGATTTTGAAAGTACCTATTGAGAGAGGTGTTATTTAGTAAACATTTTTTTTTCATTTAGGAAGACTTTCATCTTTACAGACACTAGGAGAATACACCATAAGACAAATTTGTATTTATACCGTGCTAAAAAAGAAAATATTTAATTCAGGTACTAAGAAAACTAAATTACCCCACTATTTAATACAAAAATAAAAAAAGTTAATGCTATTAAGAAGGTAGCCTACATATAAAGAATTTAATAATCCTTCTCTTCTCTGCTCATTTACAGTCAGACCAAGGGGGAGAGATTTACGGGTGATCATGCATTAGCGACAAAATCAGGCTCTATTCCTGGTCTCCGGACTTCTGTGCTCTTTTAACTGTATTCAACTGCCTCCTCTTATACAAGAAAGCATCTGTGGCCCAACAAATGGCCTATTATTTGGTTTGGCCCTAAGTAACTACTGGGGGAGGGGAGAGCCCATATATTATCTCAGAGAAATCCTGGTAAATATCTAAAGAAAGCAAAATTACCGCCTTACTGCCCTCTCTGGTCAGATGCATCAAATATTTGTTCAGTTAACAAATCGCAGAGGGGCACCTGGGTGGCTTGGTTGCTTAAGTGTCAGACTCTTGATTTTGGCTCAGGTCGTGATCTCAGGGTCGTGGGATTGAGCCCCACATCGGGCTCTGCACTGGGCAGGGAACCTGCTTAAGAGTCTCTCTCTCCCTCTTCCTCTTCCCTTCCACCCACTCTCTGTCCAAAAAAAAAAAAAAAAAAAGAAAAAAAGAAAAAAAAATCGTGGAAACTGCCTTTAACAACATTTCTGTCTGCACAAATAACCCAAGTTATTTTATGTGAGTAATCTGAAAGTCTCTGATTTGGCCCCAAACTGAATTGATTATATTTCAGTCGCATTGAGATCAGTTTCTGATGATCCTAGCCTCAGCCAGATGGCAATTTTATTTCCCTGTCTTTTTAAGCATTCACAGAAATATGTGGAAAATCTCTTGTTTTCCCAGTTTATAAGAAATAAAACCGAGGTTCACAAACTCCAGTCTAAGGTTTATTGTATCATACCTGGGATTAGAATTTCTATTTGTCCAATTCCCCAAATTATTTCTACTATATCCTAGAACCCGAGGTCAGCTCTTTATAAAGAAAAAATGATTATATGATATATTAGCCTAGGTAACTGTTAGGTAGCTAAATTCCCTTATTATTAAAATAACTTAATATTAAGTAGGCTCTGTGTTAGGTATTTAAATCAATTTGTCAATAAAATGGCTTAATTATTATGGGCCTATCCATTAGATTCCAAATCTTATTTCTGAGTCTGAGAATAAGAAACATTGAATAAGAGTAAACATAAAAATGTTTAGTACAGAGCAATCTAAGTTACGTGGCCATTTACAATAACATGGGAAGTTGCAATGGATAGTGCCTGGGGCTAAACAAGGCCAAGTCACAGGCACGCTCTGCACCTGAGCAGGGAAACCTCACTCCAGCTCGTGACACAGACTGCTCCCTGAGCCAGTTCTGCCATCTTACATATGTTAACCTTCATTTACAAGCTGAGCTAAATAACGAAATCATATCACCACCACTGAACTACAGCCCAAAGGACTTCCTCGCTTAGGCGGGTGAGCGGCAGCAATGGTGTATAATAGTAGTACTACTGGAAAAGATAACGAACTATATGCATTTTTGCATCTGTAACGCAGTCTGATTCCAAAGCACAATGCTAAAGGAAAAGAATGGGTATATTTGGGTTTTTAATCCATTTGGTAGATAAGAACCAACATGTTCAGTATCAGAACTGATAGTTTTGTGAAAATGCACTTACTAGGAAAGTATTCAGTCATTAGCATAATTACTAGGCTTATTAGATTAATTTGCACATGATTTGGACATTGTTTATAGTTGTTGGAAAGAACGGGCTTTTTCTTAACAATAATTGCCTTAATTTCCATAATTTAATGCTCATATATTATCTATGTCTGATCAGTCAAGGAAGGCCATTTATGTACATTAAATGGCAAGGGGGGAAGTACAAGCAATATTGTGACCTTACTTCACCCTTTCCCTTCTTTATCTTAAATTTCAAAATAGATGCCATACTTTCTCATGGCCTTAACATGTATCAAATGGCAGTAACTGACCAGGATTTGTATTTGAAGTTTGTTGCCAAATTTGATAGAATATATATCTAAAACATGTAAGTATACATTCTTATCCCTTCTTTCCATACAGCAAAAATACGTTTTCTTAAATATTGGATAGTTCATGGAATTAGGGAAAGGTTGTGAACTTGCTAAAGCAACCACTTGGATTTGCAGGTAACTCAGATGATCCTGAGTATTAATTCATTCTCCAATATTTTAGACTATGGGAATCCCCAAGGTAAGAGTTGTGTTTTTAGTATCAGTTTAAGAAACTACATATCGGGGTAGGGATTCCAGGATCCCAGGGGCCCACAGTCCATGTTATGGGAACCTCAGCTCACAGGTATCCAGTTACTTTCAGGTCTCAAGGCTTCAAGGTTATGTCAGGACTGGGCCAGACCTCAGGAGACCTCCTGTGGTGTGAAGGGTTGCTGAATCTCTTCCCAGTTTTAAGCGAACTTCCAAGCTTCCTGGAGGAGGGCTGGTTGGCATGGGGCCTGTTGGCTTGAGAGTATCATCCCATCTGGGTTTGAGTGCCTGCTAGGCTGAGGAGTGTGTTGAATCATCAAAACCAAAGCCCTTAAGTTACTACACTTCCCACAGGGGCCTGAGATCTGACAAGGCTCCTCAGTGTTTTTCAAGTTGCTCCAAATGATGCCTATTGAATTAGGCTTTCTGTTCTGCAAAATGCCGATGATAGCCTAGAATTTTTCTAACGTTAAACCCTCTGATTCGCACACAACAATGCTAAAAGCTGAGTTGTGGGGTATGCCAATGCTGGAGGAGTTGTTTTTCTGCCTGTCCTTTAGCACTAGTGATTAAGACAAGCAGCAGTCATTAAAACAGACAGACAGGGGTTCACATTTCAGCTCCTACACGCACCCCAGCTGTGAGAGCTTAACAAGTTGCCTTACTTCCCCAAATATCAATTTCCTCATTTAAAATGAGGCTGAATGCCCGAATCTCACAGAAGTTGGAGAAACATCAAATGACAAGACATGTAAACACATAGAAATCACTCAGCGCTACTATTCAGTAGTTGTTATTATTACTGATATTGACATTTTTGCATAAGACAGGATTATTTTGTTCATGTTTAGTGATTTAAATACATTTTGAAATGAGTCAAATGTTTTAAATATTCTTAATAATGCATTGCGTATGTAGATGTTTGGAATTTTAATGACAACCTTACTGTGGGTTAAAAATTGAATCCATTATTCTAATTTCTAGGAGTCTGTGTATTATTAGAGAAATACATTCTACAGGTTTAATCTCCAGATATGAAAATCTATCTGAGATAAGGAGAATTAGCTCAATGTTTTGAAGTTCCCTCTGACTTTATATCAAAACTGATAAATGAGAAAACAACATGGAGAGATTATTTTTATTAAGGTTTTCTATAAGGGCCCATTGAAATCATTGTGTATGTTCAAATTTTTTAATATACCACCCATCAATAATTGTCAACTATAAAAAAATAATAGCTTGCAAATCCCATCTCGAACAGATAAAAGCTGAATCTTCCTTTTTCTTAAATCGTCTCAGATGATGGAGGAATCTGGAATGCACACAGTGCCTGGTGGTTTGGCCAGAATGAAGAAACAATTTGAGAAGGACAAAATTTCTTCTTGTAACACCTTATCTCAATACCAATACCAGCACCAGAACAGATCTGAGCAGGTAATACTCCTACAGGTAATGTATAAATCACATGGGGTTGAAGTCTTCTCCCTTCAGGGCCAATGTAGAAGGCTCTCTCATCATCGGTGGCACATTTATTTTCATTACTCGCTAACAAATATTGTCATTTTAAAATGCCTTAGAAAATCGTCTTTAAAGCATACCACTGTCTTGATTTACTTACTTGGAGCATTTTGTCATATTTCTAGGGAACCAGGCTGGAATATTTTTCTTCTCAGCTTCTCATGTTTCAAACATAAATGAAAATTAAATAGCCTGGGTTAGTCAACAGGTAAATAGAAATGTTGAGAGCAACGTTTATATTGAGCCTCTGCTTCCAGGTTATAATTCATGATAAACTATCTGCTGGTTGTTTGCACAGATTAAATTTGAAGCAGTATTTAGCTGATTATTGTGGTGAATTTTCTGTTTTCTTTAAAATCATCAAGAATTGAGTAGTAGAACCCAGATGTTTTATAAAACTGCAAATGCAACTTCTACATTTTATCTAATATAAAAGATTATTTTCCCATTTTATTCCTCCATTATCATATATCACCAAATATTGTCATGGGTTATGATGATTTTCAAATGTGAGAATCCCAGTAATAAAACCCATTAGACTTATCTTAGCACTTTGAAAAACAGTAATTGCCCTGTAAACAGCTGTATTTAGGTCCATGTTTTCCATGAGGAAGAGAGTAACTGGGGTACTTCTAAAATTTTGTAGTGGAAGATAAAAGGTTGCTGTCGTTTGTTTGATGTTTAAGAAAAATCCCTAAGATATTTGGAGTTACCTAAGTTTTCAAAATGAAGGCAATTGTGTGTGTATCGTCTGTGTGTTGGGGGGGAGTGTGGAAGAGGTAGGGGGAAAATATATCAACAGAATGATTAAAAATCTGATATGTGAAATAATATTTGTTTTCTTTTTCTGGCTGTGTCTGAAAAGTAAAAAAATGTGCAGTCTAAATAGCTCAATAAATTTATGGTACGATTTATTTTAACTTTGCCTAATGGAAACAAAATGTAAATAAGAAATTAAGATTGGATATACTTGTGGTCTAATATATAGGTATTGCAACATAGGAATCTTCAAGTGAGTCAATTGTGTGTTTACTTGAAACCGATCAATGATACAAGATGTAGTTAGTTATCATTAATAACTTAAGTTACAAGTTCCACATAGAAATGTATTGTGTACAGATCCTTTATTTTGCAGGGAAACATTGTGAGGGCTATGGGTCTTACAGACTTCAGTTTAGAGGCCGCCCAACCCGTGGAGTGACACAGACCTAGGGCCACCTTCCTGGTGCATGGCCCTGGGTAATCACTCAGGGCCCCATTCTCAGAAGGTGCCTGCACTTAGCTTACTGCTCTGCTGTCGTCATCTTAAAATTCTTAATAATTTTTGAACAAGGGACCCGATTCTGGCATTCTCCTTTTGCGCCAGTTCTGGCAAGTTATGTAGTCAGTGCTACACAGATGAAATTCATCACCCCTTAACTCTCAGTTGATCGATTAAGATGGGGCAACTGATGAGTGAGTGAAATGTCCATCTCATGAAGTTACTATGGAGGTCTCATATGACAAAGAGCAGCTTCTGTGAAAGTATTTCATTATCCATGAAACTTGAAATCAGATAGGACTCCTTAATATTACAAGAGACGCAAAGCCTAACCCAAAGTGGCTTAAACCAAAAGGAACATCATAGATTCACAAAAATGCAGTCTTGTGGAAGGGAAATTTTGGTGTCAGCTCCAGCACAGCAGCTGGCTTGCATCAACTCTCTGGTTATTGAATTTTTAGGAATGTTGCAAACCAGATGATGTCATGTAAACAGCTTGAAATCAGCCTATATTTATTTTTATATTATATATTTATATATTTATATATTTATACTATATTTATACTAGAAAAATTGGGAAATACAACAAATTAGGGATAGTCTTTCATTCTCCCTTCCTTTCCTTTTTCTCTTTTTTTTTCTTGAGAACTCATTATCAAGTACGTATATCCTTACCATTAATGCAAGAGCCCAACGTATATTCATAGCATAGTAGCTAAGAGAACAGAAACTGGAGCCTGATCACTTGGGTCCAAATCCCTACTCCTTCATCTATTAGTTGTGTGATTTTAGGCAAGTTCCTTAATTATAATGTCAAGATTATAAATGTACCCACCTCATAAGTTAAGAGGATTAAGTGAATTATATTTGCAAAGTGTTTAAGACTGTGCCTGGCCCACTGTAAGCACTACACAATGTTTGTTTTTTAAAGAAATAATAATAAGTATTACCTTGATCATATTTCTTTCTTTCTTTTTTTTTTTTTTTTTAACCTTACTTCTTCTGAGTTAGCCTCATTCTCACTCAGGCTTCCCTCAGATAGTAGTAAAAAATATGCATAGAAAAAGTGAGATCCTTTTCCCAGAAGTTTCAGGAACAAGCCTTACTGCATCTAATTCGCTCTAAATGAACACTCATGCTTTTTCTAGAACTAATTGCTACAGCCAGGGGATGGTGATTGGCTGAAGCCTCTGTACCTGTTTACCTAAATGGAAGTTCTCAGCATTCAGTTATCAGGGGAGAATACGAGGATACTGGGTAAAAGCAAAACCGAACAGCAGCAACATATAAATGTTTTATGGATATACAGATACACACACAAACACACACACACACACGCACCTGCTATAAGCTCCTTGCAAATGTAATCTATTATTATAAACTGTAGTCCTGGCTCTAGAATATAAAATATTAACGCATGTGAGTGTAATTAAAAAAAAATGTACTAGATGTCTGAGTATCTGCAGGACTCTGGGCCTATCGTGACCTCTCTCAACTTCAGTTTCATTATCTACTTTTATTTTTTTTAATTTTTTAACGTTTATTTATTTTTGAGAGACATAGAGACAGAGCGTGAGCAGAGGAAGGGCAGAGAGGGAGGGAGACACAGAATCCGAAATAGGCTCCAGGCTCTGAGCCGTCAGCACAGAGCCCGACGTGGGGATCGAGCTCACAGACTGCGAGATCATGACCTGAGCCGAAGTCAGCCACCTAACTGACTGAGCCACCCAGGCGTCCCAATTAGACATGCTAATTATCCTCAATAATTCCACAAGGAATGACTAAACCTAAATCATAATGCTGTGTAATATAAATAACATAAAGGAAACATGTTAGAATAAGTCACTAAATCTCTTTTTTTGAAATGTATGCAAATCTGTGGAAAGATGAAAGAAAAAAGTCATCCATACCTTAGAAAATGAAATAATTTATGATCCTTATTAGAAATTTGAGATACATGCAATTTTGGTTAGAGAGATGAAAATGTCGAAAAATCATGCCTTAGATAGTCACTTAAACTTTTAAAGCTATCAAATGCATTTTAAAACTTGCTTCTCTTATCAGCAGGGACGAAGGACATTTACAGGTAGAGGCAGATTGTTAATTCTGTTTTACCTCACTGTTGTCCACCTGGATGGTGTTTTCAGCCTTTGCTGATTCTAACTTCTCGAGATTTCTCTCTCTGCTAAATCTTCCCCTGGCCAAAAAAAATTTTTATTTTGTTAGTATGTAAAAATTAATATTAATTTGAAAATTAAGTTTAATTAGAGTTAAAAGAAAGAACATTTGTTTTGGATTTCTGACAGTATTTAATGTCACAATTAGTAATGTTATAAGGTGTAATAATTAAGTTCAATCTGCCTCTTTCCTTTCTCATATACTGAAGTCAGATGTTTCAGGGTAATTAGCTATTTGGAAACCATTTGTCTCAGAAATCAGCAAAGGGGCTAAACAGGTTTAGAAAATTAAAGTCTCTGTCAGGTTAAAGATCCCTTCTGTGTGCTGATTGATCAGACTGTTTTATCAACCACCCTTTTTTTTATAAAGGGGTTCTAGGGGTGCCTAGGTGGCTCTGTCAGTTGAGCGACTGACTTCAGCTCAGGTCAGGATTTCACGGTTCGTGGGTTTGAGCCCCATATCGGGCTCTATGCTGACAGCTCAGAGCCTAGAGCCTGCTTCAGATTCTGTGTTTCCCTCTCTTTCTGCTCCTCCCCCACTCATTCTTTCTTCTCTCTCTCTCTCTCTCTCTCTCTCTCAAAAATAAACTCTTAAAAAAATTTTTAAACCAGGTTCTGAAATAGAAAAAGAGGTATAAAATTCATTTCTGCCAGACATTTAAAATTTGAGGTAATGTCATATTTGTATATGGTAGACTTGTCATGCTTTATGGTTCTACTTGTTTTAAGTTAGCAGCATCACTGCTAGCCTGTGGAGTATCCTTATATAAATTAGAAAAAGGAGCCACTCTGGACAATCAGACCCCCTGGGTGAGGGAAGCGTGGGATGAGGGTTCAGCTTCTTAAAAGGATGTGTGGGGGAAACTATATTTAATCCATTTGCATATTAAAAGGGCGCCTTGAAATATGCTGGAGAAGGTATTCGAAAACATGTGTTGTTTATGTGAAACTGCCATTATCTCTTTTCTGAGTTCATTTTCTCTTTTTTTTTTTTTTTTTTAACAATTTGAGTTCATTTTCATTTGCCCATTCTGTGGTTTCTGTCTTTTCAGGACTTTCTTTTTCTTCTTTTTTTCCTTTTTTAACACCTTTATTGAGATATAATTTGCATACCATAAACTTTACCCATTTTGAGTTTACAATTCAATGGCTATTTAGTCTATTTACAAAGCTGTGTGTTATCACCGCTGTCTAATTTTACAACATTCCCATCCATCCTCAAAATAAACCTTGGCCCTATTCGCAGTCTAAGAAAGACATCCCTTTTTGTGACATATTTTCACACTCAGGTTTTGACCTTCATCTTCTCGTATGAATTTCTACTTTGTTTTCTTTCCTCGATACTTATCTCGTATTGAGTGACTCTGTGCTTATTAATTTTAAAGTCCTAGAAGACTTTCCTTTTCTGGGGTTGCTTGGTTTTGTCTTGTTTTCTACGTGGCTTAAGTAGGAAAGAGCAGATGGAGCTCCAGAAATTTTGAAGTAATCAGTGCAATACAGTGCTTAGGTAATGGCTTTAATGTGAAAATGGCTGCACCAAGTCCCTGTCAAGAGTATGAAGTATTCCTGACCTTTGCCTCCTGCAGCCAAGTCTCATGCGGACAAGAGGAAGCAGCAAGACAGTGTGTGTCTTTCTACATTTATCTGCTGTTACAAATATCCTAACGTAAACATTAGCGCTCGGTGAAATTATGTGGATTTGGAACAATCCCTAGACAATTTTAGGTTGACAGAAAATATTTTTGACAGCTTGTGACAGATATAATCTGACATCTGTGTGTTTTAGACTCTTTAAAGGTGACCCATAATTATTTTCTAGCAGGCTAAACATTTTTTATCAGCAAAATGTTCACATTGCAAAGCATTTCTATAGTAAGTGCTTTAAACCTACCTTTAGGTTTCTGCCATGTAATAATTTTTCAGGGTCATAGATTTCTATCAACTGCGCCAACCTAACCTAGATCTCTATCAACACATAAGGTTGTGATCAAAAGCATGTCTTATATTGTCTTTTATTGGGTATACTATTTTTTAAACGACTTTTACAACTTAAAGTAACCTCACTTAAACGGAGGAAGCTTGAGTAATGCTTCAGCCTGCCGGTTCTAGAGCCAGACAGTCTACATTATAATCCTCGGAGTTGGCCACCTGATCTCTTGTATAAAATGAGGATGAAGTAACAGGTGTGTTTTAAGAATAAAATAAGATGGTCCTTGTAAACTTCTTCTGAAAATGTCTGGCATATATGAATCGTTCAATAAACATCAGCTATTATCATCAGCAGTATTGCCATTAAAGCCCACAGAGCATAATCAAGTGGTAATTATTCTCAATGGAGAATATGATTCATAAACATTTTATGTACATGTAAAGAGACAAAGGAGAAGGACGTTGTTCTATGCCTCACACCTCACACACCTCAGCTTTTTTTTTTTTTTTTTCCCAGTTATTTGGCCCTTGGAGACAGAATCATTTCCCAGGAGCTCATTAAGTAATTACGGATTAGTTTAAAATTAACATCCCTCTGAATGCTTTGGGCATATGTTGCTCTGGAGTAGTCAGTAACTTTAGTGCATATTTAAAAAATTGTAATAGCGGGTCTCCTTTTGAGGAAAAAGTACTTAACCCCGACTCTAGGAAAAGACAAGAGGAGGGTGTGTGGGAGAGCCAAGGAGAGGAATATGTGTAGAGCATACACGCACAGGTGCACTGCAGCCTGGGTTGCCATTATGAATAAAGCTCGTGTTTTAAGTGGGAGCAAATGAAGAAGATAGCATTTGCTTTTGAAGACTGCTTTATTCACAGTATTGTGACACAGTGTACTGAGAGGAAAATATAATTAATATATGAATCGAATCATGAAAGACAGAAAAAAAAACAAAAAAAACTCTCCTGCTCGAATAAATGAGGAAAGGAGGAAGAGTGAGGGCTGCGTTGAGTTTTTTTTGTTTGTTTGTTTCCATGAGGGCTATGATTTCTTCGCTGGTTCTAGCTAATGTGTGGAAGGGAGAGGAAAATATTTGGAAGGGGCGGAGCCTACTTGTGACATTTTCTGGCTTGTGCATTTGAAACAACAAAGGTAAAATGCACTCCTCTGATTGTCTGAATGAAGCTTAGCAAGTAGTTTTTTTTTTTTCAAGACACAATGGTAAGATTGACAAATACTAAGAAACAAGGGCCCCTGTTTACCAGAAAACTGTTTCTTTCCCTTTGCCATCAGCCAGGGAATCATCCTGACCTTTCTCCAAATAGGCCAGCCAGCGCAGGTAAATTTCCCACAGGCCAAACCATTCAAAGGATCTTCGACAACTCTTTCTCCGGGCCTAGTGCTGAGTGAGCTTTGACAATGAAAAGAACACAGCGAGGTTAATTTTTGAATCCTGACTCAGAATCAGAAGACCAAGTGTTTGCTAAAATAAAGTAATCAATAAAATAATGGCCTCCGACAAGTGAGGTCTGAAACCTACTAGCGGGAAGACCTGCATGGCTGGTTTATGCAGAATTCAGTTCATCAGAGTTATTTACTAACCAAAACATCCCAGTTCCTGACACCGTCCAGCACACCAGCTTTGCTCTACACTAATGACTCAGTTTCCTTTTCAACTCAGCAAGAAGTGGAAATTCAGTCTGATCCAATTGTGGGTTCGGAGATGCATACTCCATTAACTATTATTTTACCTCTACTGTTGCATTGAAACTCTCTGTTATGCTCATGATTGCCCATTTTATTACTGCTTTTTGCACCTGTGCCCTGGCCACTGCTGCCTTGTCACCTTGCCCTGGTGACCTTCCCGTTAACTCAGTCTCCATCTGCGTCTCTTCTCTTCCTATCCATGTCTTGGGGGGATCTCATACTTTTTTCTGCAGAAATCAAATAAAAAAGAATTCTATTTTGTAAAAAAAAAAATTCCTTGCTCAAGTTGCAAAGTACATTAACTGTACTGAGTACTAATTGTACCAACTCTAATGAAAACAAAAGCAAAAACACAACTAAACTCCAGAAGCATTTGTATTTCTCAGGATGAAAGAAAGAAAAGCTTTTCCTACAGGCCCCAACAAACCCTGCTTCCATAAGGCCTGCATGAGCCTGGCTTGGCTAGAAGTGCATCCCACACTCCTTATGAAGGCCCTACTACATGCTCTACCCCCGGCTTCCCTGTTTGGGGGTACAGGAATGCAGCGGTGGTGGGTTTCAATGAGTCCTCTGTCTACTGGTATCCACATCACCCAGAGCCTGAAACGGGGCATCTTTTCCTCCTACCTCTTCTCTGACTAGATAAGGACTTAAGATCACATCATTCTCCCTATTAGGCTGAGACGTGGAGCCTCTGAGGGAACTCAGGTCACCTAAGTCACCTCAGTAAGGTTAGTACACTAGAATTCCCCAGGCAGCCCAGGTAATTCTGATTAAATTGTTCTGGTGTGTGGTCAGGGATTGGGGAATGGTATAGTTCTAATGGTGATTCTTTTTACTTTTTTTTTTTTTTACATTTATTTATTTATTTATTTTGAGAGAGAGAGAGAGAGAGAGAGAGAGTACAGGAGGGACAGAGAGAGGGAGAGAGAGGATCCCAAGCAGGCTCCGCACCGTCAGCACAGAGCCTGATATGGGGCTCGAACTCTCATGGACCGTGAGCTAAAACCAAGCTAAAACCAAGAGTCAGAGGTTTAACTGACTGAGCCTCCCAGGCACCCCTCCAGGTGAATCTCATGTGCAGTAATGAACATGGTAGTTCAAACCCTGGGCCAGGATTTGTTATCCCAGAGACCACTCCCCTCTTTGTTTCTCTTTGGAGGCTTCTTCTCTGCCCACCTCACTCTTCTGCAGTCTGATAGCAGGGCCCTCCTGTTTATATTGACATTTCTCTTGAGATGCCTACATTGTCAGTCAAAGAACAGAATAGGGACTGTGGGAAACAGAGAAAGCAAGGGCTTAAGGAAACCATGGTGAATATAGGAAATGTCAGCCAAACAACCAGTTCCCTGGTACCGCCAAGTCCCTTTAGTGCCTTCATTAATGGCAGACAATATTGAAATACCATTATTTGCATATATACAAAGATATATTTGAATATTTAAAATAACCTAAATAATTTATATAAATAAACTATGGAAAAATACATCAAGGCTTTTAAAATAAACCAATTAGCACAAAGATAATCTAAAAACTGAATGAATTTATTAGCTTGGGCCACACGAAGACACCAGTAATTAATTAAAACAGATTTAACTCATTATTGTAATTTTTTATCTGAAAATTTTTATTTTATAGGATTATACAATTTGTATACCTAATGTCTCTTGAATTTGTACCTTCAGTATTTCTATACAAATGTTATTTTCTGAAAGATACAGGATTTAATTATAAAATGATAAAGTTTATTAAATAACTTACTGAACCTACTCAGTTTGGCTCCTTACATAACTAAACCAATGTGTGTTCTTTTCCAAAGACATAAGGAGTGCCCACAAAGTACAATAAGAGTATTGCCTGTGCTCTACTAACATCAGTCGCATTATTTTGGAGCCACACACTTTAACTCTCAACCTCTGCGGTCCCCAAATGAAGTTGATGGCAATTGCTAACTGTGCTGAGGCGTGACCATAAAGTCTTAGTCATGGTCCCTTTGCAACTTCCAATTTCAGCTCTTTCTGCAGAATCTGTTGCTATATGAGTTCTCCCGCTAGTGCAGAGAGGGATTCGCTTCTCCCTCCCCTGGCAGCATCGCAGGACACAGCAGTGCATCATTACAAAAGGAAGCTCATTCTAATCCCACACCGTGAAGACAGTGGCAAAATGTTTGCCTGGGTCCTTTGTGGTAACTGTCTTCTTGGTGAAATAGTGCATCTGTCCAGTGTGTGCATTCAGCCTGGCTTCCTTTACTACACTGTTAATAACTAAATGAACTCATTTGCCTGGTGACTTAGAGGGGTTTAGGAATTTTATCATACGGAGGGGGCTCTGGCACTACTTCTCGGGATGTCAGAGCCTCAGTGGTGAGTAAAAAAAAAAAACAACAACAACAACAACAACAAAAAAACCGTAAGTAAGACTGAGTTGCAAGCACAGATTCAAGTGCTTTCAAAAAATCCCGACCTGGTTGCTTTTCTTTCCACGATTCATCTTACTTGTTCTCCAAAATAGAATTTGTAGGAGCAATGTTACCCCAGTTATTGGAGTACCATTTCCACAGCTCCTCTTCTTCTTAATGGTTCTGTGGGTTTTCTGTTTCTGTAAACCTATTTGTTCTTATAGAACCCATTTTCAGTTTCGTTTGCAGAAGACAAGTAAACTTACAGATACACCCTTCACTCCTTTCAAGTAAAATGAATTGGGATTGCTGTAGGGAAAAGGAGCGGTATTGTTCTTATCTCAGAGCGCAGGGTTCTTGAGGGAGTGTCACCTGGACCCTTCCCCATGAAACACAAAATCACTGCCCAGAGTTTCATGTTCCCAGTGATCCCCAAAAGTATCTGATGTTGATGAAGATTTAAACACGGACATGTTGACACAAGGGAATTTTGTGTCATCTTGTATGGGAGGGGGTACAGTGGGAGGGAAAGGTGGAAGAGGGAGTGCAGCTATGTGGCTCCTCCTTCAATTTGAAGTCTCATATTAGTTTAAAAATAGAAATGTACTCTTTGTATAATTACACTTAACAGAATTCTCAAATGTAGAAACAATACATTATACTAGTTAAACTTGCTTTATTTTTAAATTGTTAGAATGGCAAGCTACAGAATTTTAAGTTCATATATTTTGCTATTTCTTGAGGAGCAAGGAAAATTATAACAAAAGAAACCTTTAACATTACAGGACCATTATGCTTGTGGAACTTAGTAGAAGCTGTGAAATGTTTTTTCCAAGCAGTCACTTTTATGAAAACGGGTGCTGTCTGTAAGCACTTGGCATAAGGTATTAATACCTCTTTCTACTTCTTTGGGGTCTAATATTTCTCAAAATAAATCTATCCTCATGAATCATTGAAAATGATTAGATTGAGTCAAGCTTGTCTGTTTTTTCCCTGTTCATTTATTAGTTTGAATAATTACAAATTATCATACCCCCCACCAAAAAAAAAGCGGGGGGAATACAAGTCTGAGAAAAGGAAGAGACTTTAAAACATTCTGTTCTCAGTACCATGCTCTCGCAGAGCTACTGTCTGGAATAGTTCTTGGGAAATTTATTTTTTCCAGCTTCTATGCAGATCTCAAGATCACAGCATATGGAGTAAGATTGCATTTTCTGCTAACAGCCTTTTTTGGTGTTCATTCTTTATCCCTCTCCGTCCACACTCATCTACCATGGTAGGGAGCAAGTTATTGTTCATCTCTTTAGGAATCAGCTGAGGTGATTTCATTTCTGACCCAATCAAGAGGACAGGGCGCATTACATACCAGCCACCAGACTGACACCAACAGGGGGAGCCAAGTGCTTAATCTATCTTCTTTACCCTGGGGGAAATACCAGGAGTGCTGAAGACATTTTCATGCTACAGCTTTTGAAATTCATTCCTTGTCTTCAGAGTACAAATTGGAAAAATTGAATAGCAAAATTCATATCATACGGTGTTCAGAAATATATGGGGGAGATTTGGAGGAACTTTGATGAAGTTAGTATTTAGGCTGGGGTTCATTTTGTGAGACTTTATAAATATTTTATGCTATTATTTGAAAAATAACAACAATCCCCCCAAATTATATTGTCTTTGTGTTTTTTTGGAGGATCAAAAACAGGAATTTTTCCCTTTTTTTTCCCCTCAACTCCTTTTCCTCCAATGTCCTTACTTTTCTGGACCTTTTTCATTACTACAGAGGGAATTATGATATTGACAAAGTTTACCATATGGGTACAGAAAATAGACAAAGAAAAGTAGCAATAATTTGTGGGGAGGAGGGAGTGTGAAAAGCTACCCATGAGAGACTTACAGACACATACAGAACTGCTTTTTCTATATCAGAACCAAATGTAAGTATGTTGATTTGTTCCTATAAAAAGAGTGGTGAGACAGACATTATCTGTCTGGTTAAATCATTAATAATCACGGTTCTGTGTTCGGCACTTACACTCAGTATAATGTCTCTTCTTATAATCTTAAGATAGGTGGTCAAATATTTATCTTCCAGTATTTCATAGACCACTATACTTGGAATGTTTTAAAGACCTGTCATTTCTTTTTATCAATGACTATTTGAGTCTCATCTGCTCTGGTCCATCCTTATAGAGCAAACCTGGTCCACAGTTAGGAGCCTCCAGCAAGTGGGTAGGTTTTCTGCCCTTTACAGCGTGCTGGCATTGATAAGCTTAATTGGGGGGGAAATCTATGACAGATCAAAGAGTATGTCCTTAAATTTCATTTCATCTGGGTTTTTTCTGTAAATCTATAGGAATTAAATGGCTCAATTTTTATTAGTTGTTGATATTTTTTATGTAAAATGAAACTAAGCATACACTTAAAGCAAATAGTCTTTGGTCCTTTTTAGTAAGAACCTCTTTTCAATTTTGAGACTCCTCAAACTTCTGCAATTGATTTTTGTATTTGCTGAGTCGTTGCACCTGAGGACCAATGTTATACTGTTAGAAAAGATGTTTCACTGAATCACCAACCCTAAAAGAAAGACAAGTGTGTAGTTACGTGCTATAGCAGTGAAAAGGAAGGATATTGTAGTGAAAGATCCAGTGTTTTTTTTAAGAATTAATGCACAATACAAATTACTGCAGTTGATTATTAATATTTGGATTCTTTGAAGGCATCTCAGAATTGTGCAGTTCTTCAACATATTTAACTGGTTGAGGATAATGCCTCTCCTTTCTTCTTATCCCTACTTCAAATGCACTCTAAGCACATAATATGCGCAAGTTGGATGCATGACTTACTGCTTTTAGGTGTTGAAAACATTGGTTCAAAATAGCTAGGCGATGAAATTCTTATTAAAACACTGTATTCATGGTATATGTTTATTGTTTTTAAAATCTTGCGTAGCATTCTTCCTTCAATCTCTTTTATTAAGTTCGTGTGTAATCAACACATAGAATTAGGAATGGTAGAATTTTAAAGAACACATTAACAAGTGTGAAGAGCCTTGTACATTTCCTTTGTGTACAACACTCAATCAGTGGTAGCCGTTCATATCCATCTCTTTGAGTGATTCCCCTCTCTCTGTCCAAGCAGTCTGCAAATGAGGCTTCTAAGTGAGACTGAAATTAGTTATGACTTATTTACCTGATTTGTCACTTGATGACAAATTCCAGCAGTAATGTAATCTTCCTATCTGCCACTTCAATCTTTCACTCCCCATGTTGTCAGTAGATACATTTACCAGTGAAATTGCAACTAGTTATCCTTTTATTTTTCCCCATTTTTCCTTATTTTGTAGAAAACCCAAATGATCAGAATAATTCATTTGTAACCATAATTAATAATTAACTGACTCTGGGGCACCTGGGTAGCTCAGTCGCTTTAGTGTCCAACTATTGATTTCAGCTCAGGTCATGATTTCATGGTCTTGAGAGCAAGCCCCATGTCAGTCGGAGCCTGCTCAGGATTCTCTCTTTCTTTCCCTCTCTCTCTGCCCCTCCCCCATGTTTGCTCTCTCTCACAATAAACATTTAAAAATCATACTCCTCTGTTTGCACAGAAATACTTGCATCAGAGCCAAATCTGTTTTATTGTGCTTCTTCCTTTTATTTGGAATTTATATAAAATTTTGAAATGTCATTACTCCCAATGAACAAGACTGATGGCCACAGAGGCTCAGAGGGACAGTAAAAGAAGGAGGCAGGTTTGTATAACATGAACTCTTTATTACCTCTTAGCAGGCAAATTGTACTGTCTCTCATCCTACATGTCCGTGTAATGTCACATGGAACATACACTGCCAAGAAACAGGCCCAAATCAATTCCATTACAAGACATAAATAGTGTTTTCTTTGTTATCTCTTGTCAAAAGTAAATACCTTTACTTGTGTTTTTAAGAGGTTTCCATTTGGTTAAGAAGACCTCGGTGTTCATAAGTAATACTTTTTTTAGCAGGGGTAATGGGCACTTTTCATTCTTTTTTGACATCTAAAACTCCTTCTATACACGGGAACTCCTCTACCCAATGAGGCAGAAGCGGCCTCCACTAGAGAAGCTGCAAATACCATACACTTATTCTCCTTGCTGGTATCTAGGACCTATGTACTAGACTGCACCAATCAGACACCCCAACTGAGACTTTGCATAAAGAAATAATGAAATGACATGAGAAGCAGGGACTATGTTGGAATTAATTTTAATTATGGCTGGTGGCAGGAGATTAGCTACATCCAATTTCAAGAAATAACTATTCTAGAAACAACATCCATTATATAGTATTGATAGCTTCGGCAATGAATGTGTCTAGTGTTCATTGTCAGCAGTATGGATGCATTCAGCAGACGGTTCTGCAGCATTATTCAGCTCTGTTACTGGCTATAAAACCTCCAAGTCTTATTTTCAGATATCCTGGAAATTCCATGAATTCCACTCCCCACCTCTGCCACGCAGTGTCTCTTTACCAAATTACCTTTCCTGTTTAAATCAGTCAGACTCTGATGGTTGAAACTGGGAGTTGTGATGGGATAAAATGATATGTAATATGCAAATCTTAACACTTCTTAATTTATTGTCTAAATGAGAGTCCTACCACAGGACTTTTAGGAAAGACTTAAGTGTAGGAAGAAATGAGTAATTGCAGATGAAATTATTATCAACTGACTGTTCACTAGGTATCAGTTCATGAAAGATGAACCATAGAAAAACTGAATAGGTGATCACAAAAGCAGTCTTTGGCCATGCCTCTGTAGAGTATTTCGATGTCCTCGCAGCCAGAATGATTTGGAAGAGTTCATAATATGCACAAGCACCTTCTGCTTATCTCTCTTTGAATAAACCACCCAAACCCACTACTTCTCTGGTGGGAAAAAATGTATATATTAAAACTTGTATCTTCCTTAGTTTCTGGGCTTTGTTCTATAATGAAAATTTCATGGAGAAGTTCAATGGTAAGATTCACAGATAAAGCCATAGAAAATCTACTTTCATACCATACTTGTTTTTTTTTTTTTTTTGCCTCGTTTACTGTGTAAATAGCTGACACAAAGTAAGTGTGCAATGAATATCTGTTAGGTAAAGATAGTAAACACGAATGTAGGACTTATGAGTCAGGTGATCACATATATTAACCTACTTCCTCTTTACAATAACCTTCCGAGACGGGGACTGTTATTATTCCTTTATTAGCCCTTTTTATTTGGGAGCTGCGGGAGAGGACAAGAAATGGACACAATGAAGGTCTAACTAAGTTGCCCAAAGTTAGTGGGCAAATGGGGTCCTAACTCAAGAAGAACGATTCTGGAGTCTGTGCCATTTATATATATATAAATAATTCAGCTGATAGTCATTAAGCACCCACCATATGTCAGGCACAAAAATTCAATGATGAGTTTATTATTTTTCCCTCAAGGAGCTCACTGTATCAGAGAAATAGACATATAACAAAAATTAAAGTGCAATTATTCTATGATAGAAAATATAAATGAGGTTTGTTGGGACACAGGGAGGTGACAGATGTTACTCCAAATGAAAGATGGTCAAGGAGGACATCTGAGAACAGAGAATGCTCCAGCTGAGATGTGAAATAATTTTTCACGAATATAGAATTGCATTCTAGGCAAAAGGAGGATCTTATACCAAAGATAAAAAAGTATGATGCATTTGTGAATACAGTGAGACATAATTGAGGCATGAAGTTGGAGATGCAGGCAAAGGTCAGATAATAGAGAAATTCCAAGTTATATTAAAGAACTGTTACTTTATTCTAAGGCGATAAGGAGCCATCGAAGAAACTTAAACAGGAGAGTAAGATGAATAGATATGCACTAATGAAAGACGTTCCTGGCTGTAAAAGACTGAAATAAAGGGAGTCAAGTTTAGATGAAAGAAGAAAAGTTAGAAGACTACTGAAATAGATTAAATACACAGGACTTAACTGGGTCAGAAGTATAGGGTAAAGAGGGCATTGACTCAAGAGATAATTAAGCATAGAATTGGCAGGGCTTATAAATCTATTGGCTATTGCTGAGGGAGGGGTGGTAGTGAAGAGGTAGAATTCTTCTGTTTCTTTATTTTGATTTGCATTAATTAACAGATACATGTAACCTCTGGTTTTCTTTTTCTTTAAAATATTTTCATTCTTTTTGCAAGTTTTTTATTTATAATTTCACTGTTCCTTGAGACTCTAAGTTTTAGCCTCTTTTATTATACTTTTATGTTTATTTATATCCTAGTGCCTCTTTGGTTTTAAGATGCATTATGTCTATGTTGACTTGAAATATTGTATATGTATATATATCTTTAACATACATCGACATAAAACTTCTAGAGGGCATCCTTTATGGCAAATTGAACGTTTATATGTATCCTGCTTTTTTAGTTTGTCAAATAAATATTGTTATTTATGTAACTAATATGTTTGATGGCCCAGTTGAGAGTGTATCTTTTATATGTCCTTTTTATGAATCTTCAGCATTTTTGGACACAGGGATATGGCTCTATAAATAATACTTTTGGAAAGAAGAGGCATTCAGAGTTCTGGCAGTTAAAGCTGGCATTGCTTATTCAGAAACCTCTATTTGAAGTCAAATATTTCTTCTTTTAAGTGTTTTTTATTTAAAAATTTAAGTTTTGCTTTTTGTAACTAAATAAAAGCAAAGCATAATTATTTTCAGTGAAAAAAAAAGTGAATTAATTGAACGATAATACTTCTTCCAGAATTTGTGTAATAAAACTACATGATCCATGCACCTGTACATATTACAAATCTGGCCTCAAGAGAATTTCAAGTTAAGACTTTTTATTATAATATATGAATATATTTTTATGTATTGTACAGATACAGAGATAGATGGATAGACAGATGATTGATAGACATTTAAGTACTTTGAGATATAACCATAGACATTTTTATTAAAACAATACTGACAATGCCTAGCACAAAGTGATAGAGATAGGTTGGCACTCAAGGGCTATTGGTTGAATAAATGCATAGGTGAAGCTATTTAAGATCAAGCGTGCTTAGAGATGCAATGATTTCAAAGGAAAAAGTTACTACTTTACCTTAAAAGAATTTTTAAAAATATTTTGTGTCATCAGTCTCTTTGGATCTAACAATCCAACTAACACATGTTCATAGCTTTACTATTGAGCCAAATGAATTGGAGAACTTGGAGTTGCCTCAATTCTTCTTTCCCCTTGATATCTTGCCCAGTTTGTATAAATTAAAAATTAGGATAAAGTATCGTCTTTCATTGATCATAAATATCTCAACTTGATTTCTTCATGTCATAGTAATTCCACTCAGCGTATTCTGTTTCTAGATGATGCTTGACAACACTTCAGTTTCATCAACTCAATGAATACTAATTCACTAAAAATAAATAAATAAATAAATACAAACTAGTCTGTTTAGCACAAGAATCTAAAGATCCTTTAGAGTATATTTTTTTCTGTTTTGAAAGGTTCTTTCTCTTTGTGTGTGTTTGTCACCTTTGTGCATTCTTTGTTGGTCCAGGCTTCTCCCCCTAGCATGCCAACTACTCCTTATAGCATCACAGCACTGCCATGTTCATCCATAAATGTTCTAATCACTGCAATGTTATCAAGGGGCCTCTTTCTGAGAACACTTTGTAAAGTGATTGACATGTTATTGTTATACACATCAGCTTCAGTAATTCCACCAACCAACTATGAAATGTTCAGTATCAAAGACTGTCAGCTAAAATACTAAAAAATAAAATCAGAGGATTATGTGGAAAAAATTTAGACTCTCAATATTTAAACTAGTTTTAAAATTATAAAATTTCCACACTCTTGGAAAAAAATGTGACTATTTGTCTATGCCCTTACTCCTTGATATTTCAGGGCAAGGCGGGAGGGATCATCTACTATCTGCCAGATGCTAAACATTGAGATTTGGGGAAACAGGAGTTCAGTTAAAGGAGAGATTCATATTATCAAATAATTGCTGTGAAATGTAACAGGTAGATAATAAAAATATCTGCTGACAGTATGGAAATACAAAAAAGAAGAAGAAGAAAAAGAAGAAAAAACAGCAGCAGCAGCAGCAGGAATACGTAACTCTCTCTAGGTTTCAAAAAGAAAATAATTTTTGAGCCATGATTTCACAACCCTAGGGAAATCAAATTTTATGTTGTAAATTTTTAAAGCAAATTTTTATAAAATAAAAAAAACTCATGGCAAAAGAAACACATTTGAATTTAAATATATCCAAATCTAGAGAAACAAAATGTATCAACTAGAACTTGTTATGCTCATCACTTAAAAAGAAGAACTGATTATTCTTTCAAACCTTGAATCCATTGACATTTTTGCTAACACAAATAGCACATTTTTGGTATTATGTCTGGTTGATAAAGATACAAATAGCATTAAAACATCATAACTATTTCTAGATTTATTAAAAATGAGATTAGTGATGGGTAAAATAGCTGAAGTACTGGCACTGAGCATGAACTTTTGTTTCCACTGTAGTGAGGCAGTTACTATGCACAATTCTGCCAAACTTCTATCACATTTTGTTCTACTGGGTATACTCCTAAGTGTCACAATAATAATGAGTCACCATAAAAAAGTTGGTCCTATTCTTTCTTTACTCATTATGCTAGAATGAATTTGAATTTGAAAAATTTTTTAATGTTTATTTTTGAGAGAGAGACAGAGTGCGAGCAGGGGAGGAGCACAAAGAGAGGGAGACACAAAATTTAAAGCAGGCTCCAGGCTCTGAGATGTCAGCACAGAGCCGGACGCCGGGCTTAAGTCCACAAACTGTGAGACCATGACCTGAGCCAAAGTGGGACACTTAACTGCCTGACCCACTCAGGCACCCCAAGTTTGAATTTTTATCGGTAGAAATGTACAGCGTTTTTCCCCCCTATATGATAATAACAATGGTAGGTTGGGTAGGCAGAATGTGAAGTCTTTCTTGTGCTGGAGAAATCTCAGAAGAAGTATATATATCAAGGGTATATTTTTGTAAGATACTTGTCTAATAGATGAGCTGACGTATGAGCTATGCAGACATCATATTATTTTGCAGTCGTGCCACATTCTCTTCTTTAGGTTCCAATATTAGAAGACATGTATGATCTCTTTTTCTATAAATGGATGGATGGAATGGGAAAAAATGAATGTAAGTTAGTGACTTACTCAATATTATGACATACGCAGTAGAGGAGGGAGTTAGCACAAAGTCTCCATTCTGACTCTTGGTTAATCCACCTGTGAACAAAACTGCATCTTCGTCTCTTGCAGCCGGAGCCATATTTGAATTTAATATTCAGGAACCAATTTTATTAATTATTTTGTGTGAATATGTATGGTGTTCTTGCCAGAATTTTTTATTACATGTTATTTGTGTAATTTGACTTCTCCTGAGCATCATGATGACCGATCCTTTTACCTAACTCTGTACTTTGTAGACACAGCAACTGAGAAGAATGGAAGGCAGATTTAAAATCCGAACTAAACTAGTTGCAAAATATGAAACGCATAATGAGAGAAATAAAATCTTGGCATATTTTAAGATAGACTGTATATAAATTACAGCAACCTGGGTGCAGTAAAGTTGATGCGTAGACAGTAACATACCAAACTAATGTAGCAATTACAGTTCTATTTAGTAATAGCAGGTAAGGAAAAACTTCCAACTCTAAACAAAATGTACCCTTATACTCTTTATGTTGTATCATCTCCTACAAGAAAATATACTTAGATGTGATAGGCATGGATTGTTTTTACACAAGTAGATACACATTAAGTATAAAGTGTCCAGAAAATGGTAACTTTCAAAATATGTAAAAAATACATTTATTTACTGTTGTTTTACTCCTATTTGTTTGCATTTGTCTTAACATACAGATTCAAATCACTAACTATTCATTCAACCTGATGATACTAGCAAGTATAAGAAACTAAAATTGTTATAGTTTCCAGACAGGATTTTGTTTTTTGTTTTTTGTTTTTGTTTTTGTTTTTGTTTTTTAAGGTCAACTTGGTGTTACTTATTAGTGAATAATGGGAACAGTGACTAACTGAAAAGTACATGTCCCAACTAAAAAGGTTGACCACTACTTTATTCCGGCAAGCGCCTCCCATGTTGGAATGTGAACCCAATGTTGTCAGATCTTCAGAGTTTTCAAAAGCAAGAAGAAATTTTGATTTTTGTAGGTATTAACAGATTCCAATTTAAAAACACCAATAAGCATGGCTCTGGTTCATAGTTTCTCAAATAGAACTCTAAATAGAGACTTGATTCTATAGTAATGGATCATGGTGCCCTTCAATAAGGATCTTGGTACTGTTCAGGTTACCACTGTCCTTTGCTTTTTCATTGTCTGTTTAAACAGTATCATAAGAAAGCCATTGAATATTTCCTTTAGGGACACCTGGGTGGCCCAGTTGGCTAAGTGTCCGACTTCAGCTCAGGTCACAATCTCATGGTTTGTGAATTCAAAATGCACTGCATTGACAGTGCAGAGCCTGCTTGGGATTCTCTCTCCCCTGTCCTGCTCTCACTCCCTCTCTCTCTCAAAATAAATCAATAAACTTAAGAAAAGAATAATTCCATTATATCTGCATAGATGGAAAGACTTGTCACAGTTGCAAACAGTGGTCATTAAAAGAGTTGTTATTTGTGCCCATGCCTTTTCTCTCTTTGTAGTCTTCGGTGATTGTTATTGTTCCCTAAGCCTAATGTTATTGATCTTCTTAAATAAAACTTAATTATGCAAAGCTTCCTATTAAATCAAATTTTGATTATTTGAACTTAAAGGAAAAGATATGGAATATTTTCTATACTTCCTCTTGAGACAGTAAAGTACATAATTTTTTCATTGTTCCATCTCACTTCTAGGACATTCTCTGGCAAATAGAGGGTTGAATGAAATCAATTTGTTAATAGAATTTTGTGATTTGAGTCATTCATTCATTAAGTAAACTTTTCCTCAGCACAAATTGTATGCCAAGCATGTTATTAAATATCATTTTATATATGTGGATTATTAACTCAGGCTAGAAAACCATTCTACTTCAGGGAGAAAATTACACTGGTCTTCAATTTAATGATATATAGTCTACATTTTTTTCAGCTTTACTGAGGCATAATTAACAACATTTTAAGATATTTATAGAGTATATATCATGATGATTGTGAAGGTGCTTCTCTCATCTAGTGAACCAATATAGCCAATGAAATATAATCTACATTCTATAATGTATATTTTCTCTTCAATTCTCCGTAAGACTGTTAGGAAGCTATCAACTTTTTTTCTTAATTCTCCTTCCTAGAAAAGTATAATAAGATTAGATCATACCATATATCTCGAAGCAGAAGTCAGATTGCTGCTTGGTTAATCAGAACTTTTACCCTGCATACCAAATACCCTTAGAGGGAAAAAGTCCACTAGCAAACAAAAACAAAAACAAAACAAAACAAAACAAAACAAGTTAAGCTCTCATTAATTAATTTTAAACTTATTCTCAGGTTAAAGGATTAGAATTTGACCACTCAAAACTATTTAACTTTGTGTAAAAAACAAAATTAATGCTCCTATATGACAAATAATCATGGACCGTGGCTCACCTGACTATTCTCTACAAAGAGAAATTTTTTAAAAATCAGCTCTCAAAATCAGTGTTTGATGGTCACGTAGATATCAAGATAAAAGTGAACTTCCAACTTCAAACAAGTTCAAATTCACGTGTTCTTAGAATCTCTTCATATCCTTATTTTTTGAAGTTAAGATTTTTATCAATATGCCAAATTACTCATCAGTCAGTCAATCATATACTTATGTCAGATCACATTCTATAGTAACAACAGGGCTGGATCACCAAAATTAACAGGAGCTTCAAAGCATCCAATTCAGCCAGGGTCACTTGTGAAAACTTAAACAAAATCAAAAGTTGTCCCATGTGTGGAGAGAGACATAAACTCTAGCATAAAATGGTCTGTTTATAGTTATATTTAATGGTTATATTCTTCATTTGAACTCTGGACGTGTTATCAAACTAATGGTCAACTTGGAGACCGTGATGTCTTTCTGTAACATGAAATGTGGGCTGATAAACAACAAAATATATTTATTTTCCATAAAGATTTGCATTTTCTGAGATTCATCTTTCTCATATTGTAGCTTACTAAGGGTAGTAAGCAGAATACTGGCTCCTGAAGACGTCCATGTCCTAGTCCGCAGAATCCGTGAATATATTAAGTTCCACGGCAAAGGAGAATTAAGATTGTAAATACAATTACAGCTGCTAATCAGCTGACCTTCTGACAAGGAGAGAGTCCTGTATTATTCAAATTGGCCCAATGTAATCACAACGTGGAGCAGGGAATTGGAAGAGAGAATCAGAGATGGCAGTGTGAGAACCCCTCAGCCTGATAGAGGAGCAGGGCCATGAGCCAAGGAAAATGATCAGGCTCTACCACTGCAGAAGGCAGGGGAATAGACTCTCCCCTCCAGCCTGCAGAAAGGAACGCATACCTTCTAACACCTGCCAACACCCCCCACTGATACCCATTCAGGGCTTCTGACCTATAGAACTGTAAAATATACTAAGTTATAAACCGCTAAGTTTGTGATAACTTGTTACCGTAGCCAAGCAAACTAATACACTGAGGAACTGTAATTTTTTTCAGAAGACTCTGTCACTAAAATTGCATTAATAAAAAAATTTAAGATTTTCAAACTTTTCTTAAAACAATAGGGGTTCCTGGGTGGCTCAGTCCATTAAGCGTCTGCCTTCGGCTCAGGTCATGATCTTGCAGTTTGTAAGTTTGAGCCCCACATTGGGTTTTCTGAGTAGAGCCCGCTTCAGATCCTCTGTCCCCCTGTCTCTCTGCCCCTGCTCCACTCACTCTCTCTCTCTCTTAAAAAGTAAATAAACTTAAAAAATACAAAAACAAACAAACAAACAAACAAAAAACATTGTATATTTCTTCATTCGTTTACTTTCAGGAGATGATCCACAGCAGCCAAGTGGACCTTTCAAGAAGCAGCCAGGAAATGGAAAGAAATGAACAAGCAGCCTCCAAAGCACACAAAAGTGACGTTGTTGGAACAGAAATGGTAACTACTTAGAACCACAATACTTTCCAGTTTCCAAAACTGTGTGGACATTCAAACCTCATTATAAGCAATTGCTTTTAATGTCCTTTATGTATTTAATATCAATACACATCAGCATCTATTTCCCCACTTTGGCACCGACGTTCTTTGAAAAATAAAATGAGCATGCTAAATTTTTGAGTGTACTTTAGTTGTTAATTTATATATGTTCTGTTATAGTATGAGTCCACGCATTAAAATAAGGGATAGAGAGGCACCTCGGTAGCTCAGTCGGTTAAGCATCTGACTCTAGATTTTGGTTCAGATCATGATCCCAGGATCATGGGATCAAGCCCTACATCCGGTTTCATGCTGAATGTGAACCCTGTTTAAGATTCTCTGTCTCTCCCTCTCTCTCCCTTTGCCACTCCCCCCTGCTGGTGCATCCTCTCTCTCTCTCTCTCTCTCTGTCTCCCCCCTCCTCTCTGCCCCCCTCTCAAATTGAATATTAATTAATTAAGGATAGAAGTTTAATTATCTCGAATGAAAATCACAGTGAAATGAGGAATATATGTGCAGTACTAAAATAACTGACTTCTTAAAAACATTTATTTATTTAAAATTATCTTTAAACACAGGTCTCTCATCTTGAGAAGCACACCAAGGAAATAAACCAAGCTTCTCAGTTCCATCAATATGTTCAAGAAACAGGTGAGAATCTGGTATTATTTGAGCCCAATATACCTTTCTCCTGCTCGTGTGTCTGGGTTTGAATGGAGGACTTCCAAAGCATAATCCCTCCCACTAAGTACATTTAGTAACTATGACTCATAGTCTCGAAGGAGACAAAGTAGTATTTCTATATATAATTAGGTTCTGCCTGTGGTAATAGATGCAATAAGCTTCTAAAATAGTTCACTGCCCATCAGCCTTATGAATTCATCCTAAAAGCCTAGAAGGTGATACACCAGTCATCTCTGAATTGCTTTTTGCCTCGGGCACCTACAATAAGACTTAATGTTTATCAAGTTCCCTGAGAACAGAAATGTTATCTAGATTGTATTACTTTTAATAACAGATTTAAACACTTCCAAATTCAGTTTTCAACCTACATATATGAGATTAAACTACAGACAAATCTGTGTGAGTTTGCATAAGACAGGTAAAGGCTGTCTTGGCTATAAAAGGGGAATGAGAGCTTTTGTTGCCTTGAAGAGCTAAAAAGAAAGATTTAAGCCAATTGTGACCCATTCATTATTGACTATATCTGTATTTTGGCTTTATGTTGGTTTTGCAAAGGAAGTAGGTCTTCTTTTTCTGTCCTGCTGTTCTTTTCTTGTTTTATAACTTATATTTTTCTTAAGCATTAAAGTAAAACATGCTTGTAGAACAGTCAAAAAATATATACAATTAAAATAACATTTCCATCACTTAGGACTTCTCATCTAGAGATAACCACCACCATTGTTCTCCCTATATTTCTTGGCACTAACTTACATAATGAAATAGTGCCATATGTGTTTATTTGTACCTTGAACCTTTTTATTTAACGTATACTGTGAGAAACTTCCCACAGCATTACAGTTTCCTTCTCAAACATCATGTTCATTACATAACATCCCTGGTATTCTTTTCTGTTTATAGTCATTGATACACCTGAGGATGAAGAGATTCCAAAGGTTTCAACTAAGTTTTTAAAAGAGCAATTTGAAAAGTCTGCCCAGGAAAAGGTCCTTTATTCTGACAAAGAGATGACCCCAGCCAAGCAGATTAAGGTAAAACAATTTCTCTACATGGAAACACATTAAGTGTAAAACCAGATGTAAGTGCATAGTATTTTCAAATTATTGAATGTTTGATGTGGTTTTTCAACTAAATCTGGAGCCGGTACTGTTTTCTCCCATAAGGAGAATATTATTCTACATGAGAAAAGCAGTAGAGTTAAAACTTTTCTCACTAGACAAAATCAGGGAAGAAAAATTTTATATGCTCTAAAGTTTAATAACTAGCATTAGATAAAATAATAAAGTCAATTTTAAATGTCAGATACTCAGCTTAAAATTCCAAGGAAAACAAAATAATTCTCAAAAGTACTCTAAGACTTTTACTGTTTCCCTCTAGATTACTCAGCACAGCATATTAAGTAAAGGGGGAAGAATAATCAAGATTATGTGTAAATGTTAAAATACTGAGTTGTTGATGTATTGAATGGAGAACAGAATCCTAAAAGCGCAAGTGAATTATATACGAAAGATAGTAACAAACAACTGAATATTGCTCCTAAGTAGGTCTTTAAAAGGAGTCTGTCTTCTGTTGTTTCCAAAGGAGATATCATAGCAGGTGGACAGGTAAGGGACAGTGCCTAGGAAATCTCCACCACTACACCCATTTTTATAAGATTTGACTTTCTTTCCCTTCAAGATCGAAAGTGAATATGAAGAGAGTTTAAAACCGTCATCAATTGTGGGTACCTCTTCTACTTCTTGCACTTCGACCAGCCAGAGGAAGGAAACATCAACCACAAAACATAGTGCCCACAGCGCCACTTCCTCAACTCTAGCACAAGTTAATGCTACTCCTATGGGAAAGACAGAAGAATTTCCTCCTCCCCCACCTGAAATATTTCAAACTCCAATAGATCCGACAGCATTTTCCCAGTCCCCTGAATTCCCCAACCCTCCTAGAACACCACCAGTACCCAAAGAATTATATTCTAGGCAAAGAAATTTGTACGAATTAAACCGTTTGTATAAACACATTCATCCTGAGTTAAGAAAAAACTTAGAAAAACATTATATCAGTGAGGTTTCTGAAATTGTCTCTAGTCAAGTGAACCCAGGGAGCTCAGTTTTAGCAGATGTGCAACAAGCCCGGTATGTTTTTGAAAATACGAGTGATAGTTCTCAAAAAGCTCTGAACTCAGAAAGAGAACACTTGGAGTGGGATGAAATTCTGAAGGGGGAAGTACAGTCCATGAGATGGATCTTTGAGAATCAGCCATTAGATTCCATCAATAATGGGTCTCCAGATGAAGATAACATCAACAAGGGCATTGCTGATCAAGAAATCATTGCTGGTGGTGATGTGAAATATACCACATGGATGTTTGAAACCCAACCCATAGATTCACTGGGTGATCATTCTTCTGGCATGGAAGAAAATGCTGAGAAAATTCCTGAACTAGCCAGAGGAGATGTCCGCACAGCCAGGTGGATGTTTGAAACAAAGCCATTAGACTCGATGAATAAAATGCATCAAAGTCAAGAAGAATCAGTAGTAACTACCATACAGGACATAACTGGTGGGGATGTCAAGACTGTGAGATATATGTTTGAAACTCAACATTTGGACCAGCTTGGACAGCTTCATTCGGTGGATGAAGTTCACCTACTGCAACTCAGGTCCGAACTCAAAGAAATTAAAGGAAATGTGAAGAGAAGTATAAAATGTTTTGAAACTCAACCGTTATATGTTATTAGAGATGGTTTGGGCCAAATGCTAGAAATTAAAACTGTTCACAGAGAAGATGTTGAAAAGGGAGATGTGAGAACAGCACGTTGGATGTTTGAAACACAGCCCTTGGACACAATTCACAAGGATATCACAGAAATTAAAGTTGTCCGAGGAATATCCATGGAAGAAAATGTCAAAGGTGGGGTGAGTAGGGCAAAGTGGTTATTTGAAACTCAACCTTTGGAGAAAATCAAAGAAGACTCAGAAGAGGTCATCACTGAAAAGGAAACAATAATAGGTACAGATGTCTCCAGAAAGTGTTGGATGTTTGAAACGCAGCCATTAGACATTCTAAAAGAAGTTTCTGATGCAGATCCTCTAAGATCTGAGGAGATAATAGGGGGTGATGTACAAACTACTAAGCATCTATTTGAAACACTTCCAATAGAGGCTTTAAAAGATAGCCCTGATGTAGGAAAACTTCAAAAAATTACTGCCTCTGAAGAAGAAAAGGGGGATGTTAGACATCAAAAATGGATTTTTGAAACCCATCCTCTGGAAGACATTAGAAAAGATAAAAAACAGTACACACGAACAGTGAAACTTGAAGAAGTTGACAGAGGAGATGTAAAGAATTACACACATATCTTTGAATCAAACAATTTAATTAAATTTGATGCATCACATAAAATAGAGGTGGAAGGAGTCACAAGAGGTGCTGTAGAGCTAAATAAATCACTCTTTGAAACAACACCACTCTATGCCATTCAAGATCACCTTGGAAACTATCATCAAGTAAAGACAGTCCAACAAGAAGAAATCCTAAGAGGTGATGTACGAAGTTGTAGGTGGCTCTTTGAAACAAGGCCCATTGACCAGTTTGATGAAAGCATTCATAAATTCCAGATAATTAGAGGAATATCAGCACAAGAAATACAGACTGGAAATGTGAAGTCTGCTAAATGGCTATTTGAAACTCAACCTCTTGATTCAATTAAATATTTTAGTAATATGGAAGAAGCAGAAAGTAAAACTGAACAAGCTACAGATATTGTTAAGGGGGATGTCAAAACTTGTAGATGGCTTTTTGAAACCCAACCAATGGAGTCTCTTTATGAAAAAGTTTCATTAATGACGGACAGTGAAGAAATTCATAAAGGAGATGTCAAAGCCTGTACTTGGCTCTTTGAAACTAAGCCACTTGATACCATAAAAGATGATTCTGAAGCAACAGTCAAATTGCAAACTGTAAAGCAGGAAGAGATCCAAGGTGGGGATGTTCGTACAGCATGTTTTCTTTTTGAGACAGAAAATTTGGACAGCATACAAGGAGAAGAAGGAAAAGAAATCAAGACCATGGAAATGGATATCCAAGCTGGGGATGTCTCCAGCATGCGGCATAAATTTGAAAATCAGTCCTTAGATTCTATAAGTTCCAGTTCAGAGGAAGTTTTGAAAAAGATCAAAGCCCTGAAGACTGAAGATATTCAAAAAGGCAATGTTTTAAATTGTAGGTGGCTTTTTGAAAACCAGCCAATTGATATGATAAAAGAGAGCCAAGAAGGTGATGAATTAGTTAAGACAGTGACAGACATACAAGGTGGGGATGTAAGGAAGGGGTGTTTTATTTTTGAGACTTTTTCTTTAGATGAGATTAAAGAAGAATCTGACTGTATCAGTACCAAGAAAACAACTACTGAAGACGTAATGAAGGGTGATGTAAAAAGCTACAGAATGCTCTTTGAAACCCAGCCACTCTATGCAATTCAAGACCGAGGAGGGTTTTATCATGAAGTGACAACAGTTAAAAAGGAAGAGGTGATTCATGGAGATGTACGAGGAACAAGGTGGCTTTTTGAAACAAAACCATTAGACTCAATTAATCAGTCAGAGACTGTGTATGTTATTAAATCTGTCACACAAGAAGACGTTCAGAAGGGAGATGTTAGTTCTGTCAGATACAGATTTGAAACCCAGCCATTGGATCAGATTTCAGAAGAATCACGTGATACAGTGTCCACAGTAGACTTTATTCAAGGTGGAGATGTAAAAACGAGTAAACAGTTTTTTGAATCTGAAAATTTTGATAAGAATGCATATATAAGAACAGTAAGTGTCAATGAAATACAAAAGGGCAATGTTAAAACATCTACTTGGCTATTTGAAACACACACTATGGATGAACTGAGAGGAGAAGGGTCAGAATATGAAAATATCAAAACAGTCACCCAGGAAGATATACAGAAAGGTGATGTTAAGCAGGCAGTATGGCTTTTTGAAAATCAGACTTTGGACTCTTTTAAGGAAGCAGATGAAAGCACCACAAAAATCATCAAGGAAGAAATCCCTCCTTCCGATGTCAAAACAACTACATGGCTCTTTGAAACTACACCCCTTCATGAATTTAGTGAAAATAGGGTAGAGAAGGTAGAAATTATTGGCAAGAGCATTAAAGAAACGTTGGAAGAACTCTATTCTCAAAAAGTTATTGAGGCTCCTGGAATCATCATTGAAGCCGATGAAGTTGGGGATGTCCGAATGGCAAAATACAAGCTAATGAATCAAGCATCTCCTGAGATACAGAAAGAAGAAATCATTAGGGTGGATCTCCGAAATATAATGGTGAACCTACTTTCCAAAAGAGACTGCACAAAAAGGGAGATTTTGGTTAGTGAAGAAGAGAAGGGAAATGTTAATTTGACCAAAACTCAATTATTAAACAGATCAACAGAATATCATGCTGACAAAGAAGAAATAGTGAGTGGTGATGTACAACAAGCAATAAAAAACCTGTTCTCTGAGGAAAGATCTGTAAAGAAAGGCATTTTAATTCAAGAAGATGAAAGAGGAGATATTAACATGACTATTTATTGTCTTCTTCATGAAAACACTGGTGACACAATTGAGCGTGAAGAAGTAATAGGGGGTGATGTGAAACGTACCATTCATAATTTGCTGTCTTCCATATCAAACAATAAAATATCTGAAAGGGCTCAAATCGATGCTTCTGAGAGGGGAAATGTTCAGTTTTTCACCACATGCATAGAAATTGGAGCTTTGGATTATCTTAAACAACTCCAGACAGGGTCAAATGAAACACTAACAGCTGGGAAACAAGACAGAGAGGAGGAAATAATTGGTGGTGATGTGGAGGGCACAAAAATGCTACTGAAGAAAAGGCAGTCTCAGGTTGAACGTACTGTTAACGAAACTGACATCATCCCAGGAGATGTGCATAATACAGTTAAGGTTTTTATGACAGAGCCTCAGACTACATTTTGCAAGACACCCAAAGAAGAAATTATAAAAGGTGACTTGAAATCAACTCTAAATTCCCTCAGCCAGGCCATAAATCAGAAAACAGTGGCTAAAACAGAAGAAATCATAAAAGGTGACATGCTGGCCACGCTCAAGTCACTGAAGGAATCAAGCCACCAATGGAAAGAATCTAAACAACCCAATGCCATCCCTGGTGATATTGAGAAAGCTATTGAATGCCTTGAAAAGACTGCCAACACAAGGACAGAAATCCTGAAAAAGGAGCTTATCCGAGATGACCTTGAAATGTCATTAAGGAATCTGAAAGAAGCACAGAGAGCTTTTAAAGAGGTGGATAAAAAAAGTGTAATGAAAGAAGATGTGAAGGCAATGATGGTAGGTTCCTCAGAAGAGCAGAAAACAATGATTCATCAGGTGGCTGAAAAGAGGGACAAAAAAAGTGTTCTCCAGCCAAGACCAGGACCGTTTGAGCCAGCAGCCAGGTGGCAAGGGGGAACAGATGCTCCCAATCAAACTACAGGCAAATCTTGCCATGGGAATTTAATAGAAGAAAGAACTGAAGTTCATCTTCCAAAAGCCCCAAAAGGCACCATAAAGATTGTCATAGACCGTGAACAAAACAACAATGCTCTTGAGAAAAACCTTAGAGGACTATCTAATTCACACCACAAAGCTAGTAAAAATGTGTTGGAATCTGGGGACAAAATGGGTGTCTGGATGGATGCCACAGCAAAGCAGCATTTTAGTGATGAACATATGAGCAGAAAATGGACTTCAACTGTGTCAGCTAAGGAAAATCTAAAAACTAAGGAATCAGAGACAGTGAAAGAACAGAAGAAGGATGTGGTCTGTAACTCTACCCAATCTATCGATAAAACAATTGGAAGGCAACAGACTCAAGCCTGTGAACTGAGGAATGACCACCAGAAGACTGAGTCTTTCTCTGTAAAGAGTCCAAAAAATACCAAACACGCCAAAATATCAACAGATAAACAAAACCATAAGGCCAGTCCAACCCAGGGTGTAGTCAACAAGACAGTTGGGGAAACTTGCGAAGTTTCAGAGGACTTTCAGAAGCAAACTTCGTTAAAGCAAGAAACACAATGCTTTAGTAAAGAGATAAGGAAAAAGAACATGCACCCTCAACTAGTTTTGCCTACAGATCAAGCCATATCAAATACAACAGAAGTAAAAATCTCCCCAAAAAGCCACAGTAAATTTAAGGCAACTGACAAAAAGCAGGCTGATGTTCATCTGAAGAGCCAGGACTTTCTAATGAGGACAAATACTTCCACAGACTTAAAAATGGCCATGGCAATGTCCTTTAATTCAGTCAACTTTAACCCTGAAAATAATGGAAAGAAAGTGAGTGTTCTCTTCCACCTCCATCTCCACCTCCTCCTCCACCTTCCAACGCATCGTCTGAAATTGAATTTCCTCTTCCTCCTCCACCTCCTTTAATGATGTTGCCTGAAAAAAATGTGTTTCCTCCCTCACTGTCCACAGAGATGATAAAGGCTGAATTTGAAAGTTTCCCAGGCCTCCCTCTTCCTCCACCACCAGAAGATGAGAAATCTGAATGTCTATCAATGTTCCCACCACCTCCCCCTCCTCCAACTCCATCTCTTAAACCGTCACATCTCCTTCCGTCCTCTGTTCAAGAAAAACGCAGTGGAGCATTGATACAATATTCCCAAGAAGAAGCCTCTCATTCTCAGGCTAACGTCCTAACAGGAAAATCAGGAGTAATTTTGCCACCTCCCACATTACCCAAACCCAAATTTTCCAAACAGATGGAAGATAAAAGGAATCATGGTTCCCCAAGAGTTGAATTGGAAAATTCCCTGCTGGATGTGGAATGTAAAACTACTCCCTCAAAAGATCAGAAAAAAGTAATAATGATGACTAGCAGTGAACACACAGAGATGAAGCAGAATTTATCCAGAAGTCTTAATGAAAGAAAACAATTATCCATGGACTCTAAAAGGTCTCTCTCACAGACAGTTCCAGAAATTTCACTACCCCAGGAAAAAACAATAGCACCTCTTGTAAAATCTCATTCATTCTCAGCAGGCTCAGGACAACAAAGTCCAAAACCTTATATGAGAAAATTTAAGACACCTTTAATGATTGCTGAAGAAAAGTATAGACAACAAAGAGAAGAGCTTGAAAAACAGAAACATGAGAGTTCTTGCTACAAGGTAGTCAAAACAGAAAGCCCAAATCAAACCATGTCAGAGTTGAAAAAGGAAGTGCTGTTACAAAAAACAAATGAGGCGGTTCCCCTACCTGGAATGGACTCTCAAAGTCATTCTCAAGTTCTAGGAGTGGGTACCGATCACCAGCTTTCTACAACACCAGCAGTGACCGTTGCTGCCGAGGGGCGCCAACATGTTCTACCAGCCTCAGAAGACAAAGACACCATGGAAAAGGAAGTTTTACAGAGCTCGAGGGACATGCTACAATCTATATCAGCTCGTGAAATTCAACAGAGTCACCAGGAATGTAAGACACAACAAGCACAACACAAACATGTGGAGGAGCAGTTGCATTTGCCCCAAAGAAAACCAGTTTCCCCAAGTTTCAAAGTTAAAAGTATCAAGCTTCCAACTCCAGATCACAAATTAAATGAAACAGACCACATCTATGAAAGCCATAAAAAGCAACCTGAAGTTGATGTTCAAACCGTTAGCAAACGACAGTACCAGAAAACTGAGAAAACAGAAGCGAGCACTGAATATAGTAATAAGCAATCTGTAGCCGAAAAATATTGTCAGTTGCCTAAGAAGGAGAAAAGAGTAACAATAAAATTGCCTACGGAACCCATAGGGAAAAGCCATGAAAGTAAGCTCAATATAGTTCATGACAGGCAAAGAGAATATAGAGAATCTGAGAGTGGGAAACTTCCAGGAAGTGAGAGAACAAATCAGGAACCATCAATGACTGGTCCAAAGGAAGAGAGACTAACAGTTGAAAGAAAACAAGAACATTTGAATAAATCAGCACAGAAGGTAGTCAAGCAAAAGGTTACTGATGTACATCTCGAATCACAGACACAGAATTTTCAGCAAACACAAATACAGACTTCTGAAAGTCAAGTTGAACATAAAAAATTGCCCGAGCCATATAATAATCTGCAGGAAGAAAAATGTCTTGGAGTCAAGGGCATACAACAGAAACAAGTCTTTTCTAATACTAAAGATTCAAAGCAAGAGATTACACAGAACAAATCTTTATTTTCCTCTGTGAAAGAATCCCAGCAGGATGATGGAAAATGTGCTGTAAATATATTGGAATTCTTGAGAAAACGTGAAGAACTACAACAGATTTTGTCCAGGGTAAAACAGTTTGAAACAGAGCCAGATAAAAATGGCCTTAAAACATTTCAGACACTGTTAAATATTATTCCATCGTGGCTGTTAGGTGAAGAAAAAAGACAATATGGAGTTTGCATTGCTATGGAAAATAACATAGAAAAAATCAAAGAAGAAATAACGCATATTAAAACTCAGGCAGAGGCTATGCTTATGTCCTGTGAGAATATAATTCAAACAGCCATGATATCCTCCAAAGCAGGAAAGCAGACGAATAAACCCACCAGCCTTAAGGAAACGTTATCTAAGACATCTAATGTTAGTGACCAGCAAGAAATACAATTGTAGCAAAAACAGAGCACCGCCAAGTAGCAACTCACCATGAAGCAGCTGCTCACAATCATGTGAAAACCCATCAGGAAATTAAATTAGATAATAGCAAGATCTCTCTTCCCTCCTTAAAAACACGCCCACCGTCACCAACTTTTATAACAATCGAGTCTACTGCCCGGAGAACAGAAACTTCTACTAAGGATGAGCTCTCTCAGTCCCCTAAAAAGGGCAGTTTTGTTGAACCATCACCAAGAAGTCCCGTGGCCCAAACATCTAGAGTTGGCCGAGCTGATGCTTCCCCTCCTCCACCCAGGAGTCGCTCTGAGCAGCTTGTCAAACTCAAGGACACCACTGCAAAGCTGTCCAGAGGGGGCGTCCCGTGCACATCAGGAACCCCGGTTCCAATTGTAGAGAAAAGGTCTGAGGTCATCGCGTCTCCTGCAACACTTCGTCGTCAAATTAAGATAGAAACCCGTGGTAGGGACTCTCCACCCACAATCACAATACCTATAAGCGTAAACTACGGAGATGGTGGTTCCTTCAGAGGATCCACGGAAGCTCAAGAGGAAGTTAGGCAAGTAGAGAAAAGGGCGACTTACATTCACAAAGACGCTGGGAATTCTGCGCAGCGCCTCCTGCCGGACACTGAAAGTTTTGACGCGGTGGAAATCATCCGCAAGGTCGAAGGGCCCTGCCGCTCAGGGCACACGCAGAGGTATGAAGCCGCCAACCGAAGTGTTCAAATGGCTGAAAATTTCATGAGTGACCATGAAAATGAAATAAACAGATGGTTCAGGGAATTTGAAGATGGCCCAGCTTTTGGAGCAAAGTCAAATAGAAGAGTTTATACCAATGGAGAAACAAACCATAATATTAAACAAGAAAGTCATTCGTTTTGTAAGGAGGAATTTGGATTAACATCTCTAGAAAACACGAGTTTTACAGGCTTTTCTTGCAATCGTCCTAGAGACCTACAAGAAAAAATCCCTGTCAAGCAGCCCAGCGTCCACTCTGAAACAAGGACTGTAAGCGAACATTTCTCAGGTGTGGATGCATTTGAGAGTCAAGTCGTTGGATCCAAGATGACGGTCTCTTCATCACATAGCTCAGAGGCTGGCAAATCTGGCTTTGACTTCAAGCATGCCCCACCAACCTATGAAGATGTCATCGCTGGCCATATTTTAGATATTTCTGACTCACCTAAAAAACTCAGGAGGAATTTTCAAAAGGCATGGCAGGAGAGTGAGAGCGTTTTCCAAAGCCTGGGCTGTGCAACCTCAGATGCTTCTGCCACTGAGATGAGAACCACCTTTCAAGAGGAATCTGCATTTATAAGTGGTAAATGAGAGTGTGCAGAGTGTGAAGACTAACCCACTTAAAGGCACAGGTTCCATAGCTAGGATGATGTGCAGTTAAAAGGATGCTTGGAAATAACCGAAAACTAACAGCTTTCTCCAGTGGAGGTTATCCTTCTCTTTACAATGCTTGCTTTTACTGCTTTCTTTTCACAAAAGCATCTAATATAGGATTCATCTGCACTGTGTGAGAATAACAATATAGATTGAGACCCGTATTTGTCAAGGTAAATAAGACTTTAGATAAAGCAGCAGATGTAATCATTGTTATTGTGATAGTATTAATAATTATATGTAACAGTGTCTTTATTAATAATGGTACATGAATAGCACATTATTTGTATTTTTATTAAAAGTTAATATTTTATCCACTTGCTTAAGACAATATGATATCATATCTATTGGCCTACTATTGACATATTTTTAACTGCCAGACTTGAGTGGTGGTGTGTTTGAATTCAGTCCAGCCTGCTAATTACCCAAGAAACAATTTACGCCCTTCATATGTGCTTTCATGATTTTTATTGATTGATATCTTTGATTAAATATAGCTATGGAATTAGATCTTTTGTATATTTAATTATTGTTATTAAGTTGAATGAGTTAGCATTCTCTAATTTTATTTCACTTTTCTTAAACCCCAAATGATACCTTACTTGGCTTCATTCACAGACAAACATGGACAATACATTTAAAAGATTTGATTATATTTAGAAGGAGGGAAATTCAAAACACATGGACTTAGTACATATATTTTAACATCAGAACACTTTATTTCTTTATATTTCTCTACTTTTTACAATTAATGAGGCTTTACAATAAAAAGATTTGACATAATTAATGTGCATCATTAACGCAGCCCATTCTTTTAAACAGATTGAAAGGAATACCAAGCTTAAAAATAAAAACTGCTGAAACCAATAATTACCCCTCTATCATATTTGCAACATATGTGTCTAGTTTATCAGATTAATATGACTTCTTAATGTGCTCGCTTCTGGCATAATCAAGCAAAGCTGTCTAATTAATTTCAAATGCTCAGTTTCTGTTAAGAGAACTAAAAGCGTATGGAAAACACAGACACAAAAAAAGGAAAAAAAATGCACCTGGTATTAAATATGGAAATGTGTGTCCTACTAGAACCAAATAAACAAAGGGGATCTTTTGTTAGCTCAAATTGAGCACCGAAGCGCTAAAGTACATGCTTATTTGTAAAAAGAACCCTGAGCATGTATGACTTTATACATAACCTATATGAAAGCTTAGTTCATTGGTCTCATGGGATTGTGGTGAGGATCGAAACGGTACTGAGGGGAAAGTCCTATGTCAGTTTCGAACCATTATCTAAGCACTGGTTGGTGATAGAAGTGCTGTGATTCACAGGAGCTGGTGTTCACCTGAGCAGAGCAGCAGGAATATTAGAGCCAGGGAAGAGGTAGGAAAGGTGTAAAAGGCAAATGCGAGAATTCCCAAAGCCCTAAAATCTAAAGCCATTTAGATTGAGGAGAAATGGCCCTGAACGTGTCAACGTATTCAGGAGTCTTGTTGTATTAAAGCTAGGAGGCAACACGAAGTCATCAAGAAAGTTATTTAAACAAATACAATATCCTCAGCTTTAAGACATATCTAGGCACTCTGGAGAACTCCCTCCAGGATGCTTTAAAACGTGAAAACTGTGGGCATTGATTGTTCCAGAACCTCAAACCTGGTGGTAGGATGGCCTGTGTCCACAGAAGCACTATTAGGACAGTTGTCTTAAAAGCTTTTGCTTTAACTGCATGGCCAGTCAATACGCTGTTATCTGTTTTGACTTTATAGTGTGATTGAAGACAGTATCATATAAACTCTGGTAAATTTTTATTTTTAGAAGCTGCTGCTCCAAGACAAAGCAATATGTACACTTTGTCAAAAGACCGTTTACCCAATGGAGTGCCTAGTAGCGGACAAGCAGAGTTTTCATAAATCCTGCTTCCGATGCCACCACTGCAACAGTAAACTGAGGTAAAATGTTTCATGTCTGTGGCACAAATGTTGGAGGAGCCTACAATGTACTTATAACATCATGTCCCTAGAAGATACAAATTTTTCTAGATCTTACTGTCATCAGTTAACTACAAAGGGGAGGTATTGTTGGGTTCTTTTTTTTTTTTTTTTTCAGGATGGCAGTGACCTTTCCATTTTGAAATTTGGTTTTCTTAATCAAATCCAGGAGGGGTCCTTTTGTCTAAACCTGGAGATCACACACATAAGAAAAATCAAGAAATGCTGTACAAAAAGGCATTTTTAAGTTACCTCTTTAGTCTGAAGTCTGGATTCTACTTTCAATCTTATTTGAAAATTTATTAATTTATTTAAAATGTTTTTAAGTTTATTTATTGATTTTGAAAGAGAGCAAAAGCAGGGAAAGGCAAAGAGAGAGAGAGAGAGAGGGAAAATACCAAGCAGCTCTGCAATGTCAGTTCAATGCGGGGCTTGAACTCACAAACCTGTGAGATCATGACCTGAGCCAAGTCAGTGGCTTAACTGAGCCACCCAGATGCCCCATAAAAGTTTTTTTTTTTTTTAGTGTTTATTTATTTTTGAGAGACAGTGCAAGCAGAGGAGGAGAAAGAGAAAGAGAGATAGATCCAAAGATAGTTTCTACACTGACAGCATAGAGGCCAGTGCAGGGCTTGAACCTTGAATTGTGAGATTATGACCTGAGCCAAAGTTGGACGCTTAACCAACTGAGCCACTCAGGTGCCCCTTATTTATTTATTTTTGAGACAGATAGAGTGAGAATAAGGGAGATACAGAGACAGAGAGAAAGAGAGGGAGACAGAATCCCAAGCAGGCTGTGGGCAGCACAGAACCCAATGTGGGGGCTCAATCTCACAAACCATGAGATCGTGACCTGAGCCAAAGTAAGAGTCAGACACTTAACCAATTGAGCCACCTAGGCACCACCAATCTTATTTTATTTTAGGCAAGCTCTGTGTCCCACATGGGGCTTGAACTCAAGACCCTGAGATCAAGAATTGCATGTTCTACAGACTGAATCAGCCAGGCAACCCTAAAGTCTAGATTCAAGATCAGGAGTCAGAAAACTTGTTCTATAGAAGGCCAGAGAGTAAATATTTTCAATTTTATAGGCCATACCATTTCTATCGCTACTCAACTTTCTGGTCAAGGACAAAAGCATCCATAGGTAACTAAATGAACAAGTGTGGCTATAAACTAATGGGCCCTATTGTATTCCAGTAAAACTTCATATACAAAATTAGGTGGTTGGCTGGAGTATACCTATGTCTGGGTATTGCATCTAAGTAAAAGAAGAAAAAATAAGAATGTAGAGTATTGTCAGTATCAGGTGAAATATACTGGGTTTTTTTTGGGGGGGAGGTTGTTTTTGTTTTTGGTTTTTTTTTTGTTCTTGTTTTTGTTTTTCCTGTCTGGTGCAGGAACACCATGACATGTCATGTTCTGGTGACAGAAGCACCATGTCAATACAGTTACAAATGCATTTTAATGAATGTGGTATTTGGTGTGGCTATAGTCTGAGATGCTGAAATTGTAATTATTTTGCTAAATCCAATGTGTGTCAGACTATATCTTTCTTGACTTAACTTGACAATGTCAGACACCCCTCACTGCAATGTTCTTTTTCTTTGGTTTCCATGACACCAGACTATAATAGTTTCCTCCTACCTTCTGGGTGTTCCTACTCAGTCTCCTATGTGGGTGACTCTTTTCTGTCCATTACAAAAGGTTAGAGTTGCTTAGACTTCTGTTATGGCCATTTATTCTTCTGTTTATATTCTTTATGTATATAGTTTATTGCATCCACTCCCATGAGTTTAATAATCATCCATGTGGAATAACTCTGAAATCTGTATAGTAGCCTAGTTCTCTCCTCTGTCAGATGTTTATATCTCAGTGACTAGCAGTTTATCTCCAATTTTCTTTCTCACTAGTACACCAAATTCAATATGCCCCATTATCTTCTCTCTTCTGAAATTCCTTCCTCGACTTTTGGTCTGTGTGCTACCCTCTCAAAAAAAGACATTAACACTAATTCAATGACTGAAACACAAAGTTACAGTTCAGTCCTTCCTTTTCTTCATTCCTTATGCCCAAGCAATGACCAAGTCCTATAACTGATGTCCCATAAATGCCTCTTGAGCTGTACATTTTCCTCCATCCCCAGAGCCCAGGAATCTTCCAAGCAATGTCGTCTCTCACCTGTACTAATGCGACTTTCTTTCTAGCAAATTAGCCTCCCCATCCCCAGTATCTCTTACCTCCATCACCACCACCACCAAGTTGCACCAGTGCCAGGCTCCATGATGTAGTGAAAATGATCTTTCTAAAATGCAAATCTGAGGTCACTTCCCTGTTTAAAACATATGATAGTAACCTCTATCAAAGTAAAATTAGTGTCTTACTATGAATTAACAGGCAATTCAGAGTCTTACCCTAGCTCCCTTCCCAACACCCCTTCCTCCCATTGCAAGTTACTTTTCATGAGGGCTGAATTTCTTTCAGTTCCCCAAAATCATTATCTTTCTCTCTCATATTTAGTTGGTCCCAAATGTTATTTCCACTCTGCGTAGGAGTTTTCCCATGCCTCCCCTCCAGCTCTTCACCAGGCTAATATCCACTCATTCTTCAGACCTCAACTGGGACTTTATATCTTTGAAAAAGCCTGCTTTGGTCCCCACGTATAAGTCAGGTGTCCCTCCCATGTGCTCCCAGAGCAGCCTGGTGCCTGCCCCATCTCAAAACATCTAATGTAATTTCTTTCCAGCTGTGGGAAATGTGTTAATGTTTGACTCTCACACCTAGTAAGGTCCTGACATTTAATAAGGACTGAAAAATATTTAATGACTGATATTTTTAATTTTTTTACTTTTTTTTTTTGAGAGAGACAGAGAGACAGAGCGTGAGTGGGGGAGGGGCAGAGAGAGAGGGGGAGACACAGAATCTGAAGCAGGCTTCAGGCTCTGAGCTGTCAGCACAGAGCCCAACATGGGGTTCAAGCTCCCAAATCGTAACATCATGCCTGAGCCAAAGTCAGACGCTTAACCAACTGAGCCACCCAGGCACTCCCAATGATTAATATTTTTTAAAAGTCATTATACCAAAAGCCACAAATATAGAAAAAAACAATGCAGATGTATGGTTTAATAAATTATTATAAAGTGAATATTTTCTAGCTAGTACCAAGGTCAACAAATAAACATTGCCGGCAGTTCCAAAAGCTCCTTCCATGTGCCTCACCCAAACACAACCAGTTCTCTCTCTCTCAATTTCTCTCTCTCTCTCTCTGAGTAAACAGTGTTCTTTTTAATAGTTTCTTCCTTGCATTTTTATAGTTTTTTTAAAATCCAAATATGCTTTCCTGGATATTATACTTCATTGTGTTCATTTTTTAAAACTTTGACATGTCTTTTACATCTTTTAAATCTATAGGGTTTTCTATCCATTTCTTCCATTCCTTACAATTTATTTGTGAAGAACCTGGGATATTCGACCTGTAGAATTATCCACAGTCTGGATTTGCTGATTGTTCACTTACCATGTAGTTCACATACTCCTTTCTCCCCTGTGTTTCTGACAAACTGTCAGCTGAATCTAGATTCTGGTTTAAACTAAGATTTGATACCTTTTGCAAGAACATAGGGAGTGTTGGCAAGAATACAGTAAGCACATAGTGTCTGCTTGCATCTGGTTTTGTGATCATGACAGATATTGGAATCTTAATACCTCTATCCATTAATTGTTGTTTACAAAATGCTGATATTCTCATTTTGGTCTTTCTTTTTCATTATTAGTTTGAATACTTTCACAGGTGATGCTTACCCCATCTACTCTTTGGTTACTTGGTGGTACAGTTGGTGAAGGGAAGTCAGAATAAATACATAACTTTTTCTCTTTGTTTACCTGTTTTGCCAATGTATCAGTTATTTATTTAACAATGTAATGAAATGGTTCCTTATCATCTCCTAAGTGGTAATCAATTTTAAAATATTCGTAATATCTTTATCAACTCATAGACTTACACATATTTGGTTTCAATCAGATGCAGTTATTATCATTGCTGGAGCTCCAATCATTCTATGCCTGACCTCTTCAGGTTGTCTCTTCAGTCCTTTTGGCAAACCTGAGTACTCTTTGATAGTGTCCTCATTACCTGGTACAACTAGATGCCCCATACTCATTTTACCATTTACTTCCTCCCCATCCAGAATCAGTCATTACCTTTTTTTGTGAGAAACGGCATTTTAAGATTATAATCTCAATACTATTTCTATCAGGTTAGTTACTATTTCAAAGCTTTCTTAGTGTTAAGAGCTAGTAAATGTTTGTATGTAAAGAAAAAGTATATCATGAATTTTTAGGAATATCTCAAAATTAATTCAAAACTGCTTTGCTTCTGCCTTAGCCTCTTTTCTGTTCCATGTCTGTCTCCTCGCTTTCACTTTAAGACTTCTGGTTCTCAAAGACAAAGGAGATGGAATAATCAGAATGTCTCATATTCAAGGGCACCTGGGTGGCTCAGTCAGTTAAGCAGCCAACTCTTGACTTCGGCTCAGGTCATGATCTCATGGTTTAAGAGTCCAAGCCTGGCTTCAGGCTCGCTGCTGTCAGTGCAGAGCCCACTTGGGATCCTCTGTCCCCTGTCTCTCAGCCCCTCCCTCATTCACAGTCTCTCTCTCTCTCTGTCTCTCTCAAAAATAAATAAGACAAAAAAAAGAGAATCCTACATTCATTTCAACAGCAGTTTTGGAATAAGCAAAACTATCAGCACCCCTAATTTGATTATGAAAACTTAAAAAATGACATTTGCTCCCCATTCATCTGCAGTCCATTTTTTTTTTTAAATTGTGCTGTGTCTTCAGAGTCATAGCAAACAGCCATTACGTATCACACTGCCTCCCTCATCACCATCATTTCCTCTTGGTTTATAGGTCATATATACATAATGCTTGCTACAGATCTTCATGTGAATACTTCTGTAGCCATTCTAGTTATGCAAGCTTATTTTCTAGTAGATCCTTCAGAAAAGGCTGTTCTGTGGTCTTGCTAATGGAAAGTCAGTTTTGCTGAAAGTAAAATAATCGTTGACTTACACTTTCTTTCATTGAATATTTTAAATTCATTATTACATTTTTTTTTGGCTTAAAGTGTTGGAAATGACTGATGATAATCTAATTTTTTTCTCTTATAAATCATATGCATTTTTTTCTTTTTAGATAAACACAAAGGATTTTTTTTCTTTTTATTTAAAATCCGGTGATTTTACTAGAATATTTCTTGATGTTGGTAATTCTGGTCAAATAGTATCAGTTACCTAGTGTGCCTCTCTCAATACATAGTTTCATACCTTTTTATATGAGGAAAATTTCATTAAATTATAGCTTTTTAGCATTTAGCCTATTACATTGCTTTATTATCTTTTTCAGGAACTTCTGTTATACCAACATGGATATTTTGTGCCTGTCATTATTATCTATCTTTCTCTCAAATCCTCTTTTTTCATTTCTTATTGTATTTTTCATCCTTTTATTCTCCTATTTCTCTTCTTAAAATATTTTCTATTGTGTTTATATGCTTTTAATTCCTTTTATTTAAAAAAATTATGTTTATTTATTTTGAGAGAGAGAGAGAGGCAGAGTGTGAGTCAGGGAGGGGCAGAGAGAGAGGGAGACAGAATCTGAAGCAGGCTCCAGGCTCTGAGCTGTCAGCACAGAGCCCAACACAGGGCTCAAACTCAGGAGTGTGAGATCATGACCTGAGCTGAAGTCCAGACACACAACAGACTGAGCCACCGAGGTGCCCTGGTCTTAATTTCTTCTCATTTCTTTTATTTCTGATTTTTTCCCCAGATTTCTAACATCTCATTTATGACATTTTTCTAATTACAATCCATGCTGTACTTTCAAAGCTTTTTATCATGTTTTAATGTCTTTTAGGTAGTTTTTTTTAATTTGATGTTGAGCACATGTTTTCATTGTAGTGATATTAAAAATGCTCCTTACTCTTTCATATCTCATAATAACTTTATATGATATTTGGCCTTAATACTATTCTGTGGCTTATTTTCGTATGGTATTAGTTTTCCCAAATCTTAGAAGGAGGCAATGTTCTGGATGGTTTTCCCAACTTCACAGAACTACCTCTTCCAGTTTTCATATACTGTCCAAAAAACCATAATGGCTTGAATTCTGGGATTTCCTGCCTTGATTCCTCTCCCCCATGTTAGCCAGGACCTTCTCTTTCATTTCTGTCATCATTATCCAATTACGTTATGATTCCATTCCCATATTTTTGTTTTCAATGTAAAGTCTTACCCTAAAAGCGGATCTCAATTGATCAGTTTTGAGAGTTTTAACTTCTGTAGCCTCTTCAGACTTCCCTACTTCAGGGCCCTTGCACTCACCGGCCAATGAAGAAGGTGAAAATCCCTCCCAGCTTCAGCTGCTATTCTCTAATTGGCATGTGCTACTTTCCAGAAAATACTGGCTATTTTGTGGTCTTATATTTTCTGGTCTTTCAGACACCTTCCTTGCTTATTCTGCTGTCACTCACACGGATGCAACTCTCAGGCTAGTTATATAGTTGTTTTTTTATATTTTGGGTTTGGTGGAAATAACTTGTCACTTAGTTGTTTTTTTTTTAATGTATATTTATTTGTTTATTTTGAGAGAGAGAGTGCATGAATGGGAGAGGAGCAGAGAGAGAGGGAGAGCAAGAGGATCCCAAGCAGGCTCCATGCTCAGTGCAGAGCCCAATGCGGGGCTTGATCTCACAACCATGAGATCACACCCTGAGCCAATATCAAGAGTCAGATGCTTAACTGACTGAGTCACCCAAGCACCCATCACTTAGTTTTGTTATAAATTTTATCCATGGGCTATCCAATTGCTATCTAATTGGTGTATCTGTTTTTATGTGGAGATATAGAGATATTAGAAAATGATGCCTTTGACTGAATTTGATTTTAATTTTAACAGACACTCTATTTGCTGATCTCCCCAAAGAGGCCAAATAAATAATTGCATATGCAACCTTTCCAATACATTCAAAATCTAGTTAACAAGGAAATTTAAATGGTTGATATATGTGTGTGTACTCTTCAGGATTTATTGAAAATGCAGCCCCCGACATAAACCGCTGAGTTAGCAAAGGTTTAGTCTTATCATTTTACACCATTTATAACTATATATGTGTTACGCTATAATCCTATTATACCAATACTTGACATACAATATGAAATTCTAAATACTCTAAGACATGTTGAATATTAGCAGTAACTATTATCTAACAAAAATGTTCCATTAATAACCACATTCCTATTGCCTGTAAGTTAATTGCACTGAATCTCTGACTCATTCTTGAAATAATTAATTTCCTAATTCCCTATGAATTTACAGTATACATATGGAATGTTAAACATTTTTTTCTTTTTTTTTTCTTTTTGGCAGTTTGGGAAATTATGCATCACTTCATGGACAAATATATTGTAAACCTCACTTTAACCAACTTTTCAAATCTAAAGGAAATTATGATGAAGGTTTTGGACACAAACAGCATAAAGATCGATGGAATTACAAAAATCAAAGCAGCTCGGTGGATTTTATTCCTAACGAAGACACAAATATGTGTAAAACTAGTGCGGAAAACACTGTCTTACTTGGAGATCTTAATAAACATTTAGATGATGGTAACAGTAGAGGAAAAAGAGATGACTTGAGAAAATTCAGGGAGAGGGGAAAATTAAAAATCATTTGGCCCCCTTCTAGGGAGATGCCTAAGAAAACCTTCCCCCTTGAGGCAGAGCTCAAAATGAGTAAACCTAAATGGCCACCGGAAATAACAGTCCCTACATCCTCTGAATTTAAAAGTGAATCACTAATAGAACCCTTGAAAACTCTGGAAAATAAAGGGCAGGAGCAAGATAACGTTTCTTTCTTGCAGCCATATCCGCAGTCCATCCATATGTGTCAAAAGGAGGATGTTACAGGAATCAAAGACATGGAAATGTACGAAGCAAGAAAAGATGAGAAGAAGGAAGGAAATAAGAATGTGCAAGATAAGCTGAATGAGGCTGAAGATACAAAGAATAAAAGGAAAAGTGAAATGGATCTTAATGACAACAATAATGTGGTTGTGCAGAGTGCTCAGAAGGAGAAAAATGAAGAAACTAATGGACCTGATGGTGCAGAAGTTTTACAGGTTGCTAACACTGACGATGAGCTGGTGCCAGAAAATTGTAAAGAGAATCTGAATAAGAATAATAATAACAATTATGTAGCAGTCTCGTGTCTGAATAATTGCAGGCAGAAGACATCTACTTTAGAATTTTCTAATCTATTACCACTGTCAAGGGAAGCAAACTACACCGCAAGTGAATTTCAAATTGAAAATTTAGAAAATACATCTAGAATCTCAGAGTTACTTGGTATATTTGAATCCAAGAAGGCGTACTCGAGGAATATTCTAGCCATGGCTCTCGGGAAACCGGCTGACAGAGCTACTGCTGGCAGTCCCGTGCAGTCTGCCCCCAAACCGGGTCTCAGTGGCAGGTTAATAGGAAAGGAGGAAAGCTCCTTAGCCTCTTCTGATACAAATATCTTTAACCTCAAAGGAAACCATGCAAATAACAAAAATCTACACTTCTTCTTTTCTAACCCTGTGAAGATCGCTGCTTTTTCCGAAAAGAGTGAGAACATTTACAAACGTGACTTAATGGAATCTGTAGATCAAATTAAAAATATGCCATGGTTGTATTTAAGAGAATTTGGGAAGGACACCGAACATCGGCATGGTGACACAATAGGGACAGCCCATGTTAATGGGAATACAGGCTGTGATACTCTGAGCAGTGCTTGTGCTGCTAAGTCTTCATTTCCCAGAGCGACGGTCCAGTCTGAACAACTCACCGTGGAAGAGCAAATTAAAAGGAATAGGTGCTACAGTGACACCGAGTAAAACTCCTCTGCCCACTTGCAGTTCACACTCAGGCTGACAAACACTGACGTCTGAAATAAGACTAGCGATTTCGATAACCTTTTGTTGAACTTGTTGTAAACTTGATGTTTGGAAATTTTATGTCTATCACAACAGGATTCTCCCTTGTATTAAGCTATATAGTGTTTTCCATAATCAGTTTGAATCTACTTTTATTCTGAATATAATGAAAAGATGAAACAATATGACTCTGTTTTCCTGTCAAATGCACTTAAGTCTATCGCTGTTGTCAACATGCCGGATAACATCACTGGCAAGATTCTATACTGCTGACATTTATTATAATTCTTATACCTTCTCTATAATTTCTGCTGAAATAAAATTAAATCACCTGGGGTGCAAACCAAAATACTTCTTACACTTTGTTCCATATATATTGACATTTTAAGTATACATGTTTTCCATAATTGAGAAACTGTCTTTTCAGGGACAGGAGGTATTTAACATGCAAACACACACACATACACACACGCACACACACACACACACACACACATAATCCTGGAAAAAATATAATATTAAATCAAAGCCACAGTATTATCAGAAAATATAAAATTTCATTCTCTTGTTTGCTCCATATTTTTAAAGATGCGATAATGATTAGGTTTTTTTTAAAAAAATAATTACCAGTATTATTAAACTCTCATGGAATATGTCTCTAAACATTTAATGAAAAATATCAATTTTTCTTCAAAATAATGTGGAGTCCATTCTTAGAAAAATCAACTGCATGACAAAGATTTCAGAAGTTACTTAAATAAATTATGCACACTGCATTTTTATTGCTTACCATATGTAATCAATAAATATACAAATCATATTACTCCTACATTTTGTCAGGGTTTTTTTTTTTAATCCTATTGAATGGGTATTAACTTTTTCCATTATAAAAACAGACTTTGGAAAATTTGTCTTCTGAATTTTCTGGTGATTTTGCCTTTTCCAAATACATTTAATGATTTTTAGAGGGAAAAATAACATGAAGGTAAATACGTGGCTTCACATTAATTTGGAGCATTCATATGCAAAAACAGGTCTTACCCCCATTCTCCTACACAAACACAAACCACTGACTTTCTGTTAGTATGAAAACACAATGTAGTTTTGAAAACTATTTCTTCTTAGAAAGGATAACAAATCTTGCTAGTATGTTCTCAACAGATATCAAAGACTTACTAGTATTTTAGGGCTGCTGTAACAAAATATCACAGACCGAGTGGCTTAAGCGAACATAAAGTTGTCTTCTCACAAGTCAGGAGGTTAGAAGTCCAAGATCAAGTTGACAAGTCAGTTTCTTCTGAAACCTATCGACTTGACTCTTACATGGCCACCTTCTCTCTGCATTCGATCTTCCCTTTGTATGGGTCTGAGTCCAAAGTTCTTCCTCTTACAAGGACACCAGTCCTTTGGATTAGGGCTCACCTTAGTGACCTCATTTTATTTTTGTTACTTCTTTAAAGACTCTATCTCCAGGTATAGTCCTATTCTGAGATACTAGGGGTAAAACTTAAACATATTAATCCCAGGGGGACACAAGTCAGCGCGTCACAGCAAGAAACCACTTTAAATTTTTAGGGATCTTTTTTTTTTTAACATATGCCTGTTAATATTATGAAACAACATCTCAATTATTTCTCACTTGGGATTATATTACAGAACTATGTCATATCTATATTTATCCTATAAAAATAATATTTCCAGAAAGAGAATTCTTTTACAAAGGAGTAAAGATAGGCCCATGATAGACCAAATGCTTCACCAGAGGAGGCCGCATAATGGCGGAGCTTGGCATGTAAGGGTCTTTGCATTATTTATTTGAGACTGGGTTTTCCAATGAATCTTGTAAAAATGTTTTATCCCCCAGAAAATTGTGCTGAATTGTCTTGTGCAGCTTCCACACAATCAATCCTTGTGACAGATTTGGGGCTTTGGGCAGCAGAGGTTTTGGATTAGAACAACGGTTTTCCCACAGTGCAGTAAACTACAGAATGCAAACCACCTATTCCCAAATGTGCAACCAACATGTACATCTGGCAATTTTCTAGAAACATCTCTGGAGTAATTTCTAAAGGCGCATTAATTTTTAAGAACCTGAAAGACACAAAAAAGAATACTTGCTCTGTTTTGATAGTTACCGACTACTGGTGACTATCCAATTGAGGAGTAGAAAATGTTCCCGTTGCCAAGAAAATGAACTTAGAGGAAGATTATCACAGATGTTGAAGTGAAAGAGAAGTGCGATACTTTTTTTTTTCTCTCTCTCTCTGGAAATGCTATTGAGTACCAAGGGTGATATCCAAATCCAATGTAAAGGTTTAGAAATCTGCAGGTATTAACGGTAATGTGAAATCTTATTTTAGAAAAATCGAATTTACGTGGAGATCAGAAATAGGCCATGGACATGATACTTGGATTCAAAATAAAGCTTTGAGAGCATATGAGAGGTGCTGATCAGTGTGGAGCCTCAATCCCCTGGAAATCAACTCTAATAGAAAACAAAAAAATATTTTTAGATAAATATAATCTTAAAGTAATTTAATCTCAGCTTTGATAGAGTCATTTGGAAAGGCAATTTAATCTACTTAACAAGGTCCATTTACTGTGGATGTTTTCCCCTAAAATATTATGAAAAATTTTTAAACTGCAGGTATTTATATGAAAACTAAGTGGCAGAGGAAAATTAATAGTAGTAGAATATCTACAGTATGTTCATCATCTTTTACTATACTACCTTTTTGTAGAAAGTAAATTCATCGATAGAAAGCCTGACAAACACTGTAGTATCATCCAGTCAACAGCAACTCAACAAATATTATGGAGCCCTTGGTATTTATTGGCAGAGTAATTAAAAATAAAAAGGATAAATCATGGCATCTCCCATATCATCTCTCAGACGAGAAAAAGGGGCATTCAAACAAACAAACAAACAAACAAACAAACAAACGAAACTAATCACAGTCAATGCTTATGGATGCAGAGGGAATCAATAAGGGAAAATATATAGCCACAAAGAGTGGTCTTCAGTTGGAAGACTTCAGAATAATAGTAAATAAATAGGTGAAAAATTTCTGGTTTCACAGCTAAATTGTCTTCATTTTGCCATAGTCATAATTTACTTAGATGTAATTATGTGTTTATAGACTCTGTGATGCACAGTCAAGATCCTCCTTCAGGGACAAAGGAGTTACTTCCCCAGATACCAGAAGTGCTGCCCACAGAAAACCCTCAACTTTCACCCCCCTGCCAGGATTGCTTTACTGAAGAGAGCCACTTTCCCTACATGGACTGTGTTCAATAAGCGATCAGTGAAGAAAAACTCAGCAGAACTCAGAAGGGTCATGCCAGTGTCAAATATCCCCGTAGGGTTGGCAGAAGCCTCCACTGAGCCACCATCACCATCAATTTCTCTTATATCCAACCCTGCTTTGTTTGTATCCCTTACTCTCCCTTGATACTGAGAGCACATCGTGAAAAACGTCCTCCACATTAATCTCTGTCTCAGAATCTACATCTTTGAGAACTCAACCTGGACAGGCTGGACTCTTGGGAGTGGCTCAAGAAAGAAGATACTAGGATGATATTTTAGAACTGAACTATTTGCTACCTAGCTGACAATGGGCATAAGATGGCTGTGCAATTGTTAAAAGTCTTAGCTATGGTAAACTAGGATGCCAATAATGATTGAAGCAAATGCATAGCTGGGACCCTGTGTCAAATATCTGAGACATGTAGAAGACATGTACAATGAAAACTGAATTGAGTACCCATAGCTAACCCCTATGACTCGGGAAAAAATAACAAAAAGCTGGAAGTGCTAACCAACAATTAAAGGCTAACTATAATTTAAATGTAAAAGTAGCTGAAGTCCATAGAAGGATAAAATCCTTTGTATGAGATCCCAGCCTCTTATATGAGATCCAGCCCTGCATAGGACTCTGATCTGACACATGGAGCCTACTTGGGATTCTCTTTCTCCCTCTCTCTCTCTGCCCCGCTCCAGCTCATGCCCTCTGACTCTCTCAAAATAAGTAAATAAATTTTTTAAAAAAAAAATCCACCCCTTTTAATGTGTTGGTCCTCCAAGGCTGGTGGATCCACTCCAAAGGCAATGTGGAAATTTTGGCTGCAAGCACCCCACTTCATGCTACAGATGGACCCCAACCCTGACCTCATGGAGTCTAAAGTACAGAAAGCCTGTGGAGTGCCCAAGAGCCATTATGCACTTCAGCTAAGCAGTTCCAGGAAAAGTTTACATGTGCCAGGTACAGAGGGAACAGGGAGGTATATACTGACTTTGCTCTGAGCTCTTTGCATGCAATGTGATTTGTGAGCTTGCCAGCATGTCCTTACCAAGCACAGGTTCTTTTCAGGAACAAAGGGAAGGTGTCCAGCTGTGCTTGGATCCATCCATCTCATTATCATTTTAACTTAACATTGTTTTTGATGAGTGATGATTTAAAAGTTTCCAAGAGGCGGTGATTGGTAATGACCACTGCTGTGTCCACCCTCTAATTTACTGCATGTTTTATAAGATGGTGGCAGATGTTTATTTATTAATTATCATGATGTTCATTTCATCCCCATTAAACCATTTCCTTTAGGAGAAGGACAGACTGGTTAAAGGATATTTCTGTTGAATATACCTTTCCATCATCTTTATTTGCCCATATAGGGATTTTATCAAGCAAATTAATTAAAAAGTGAATTTCAAATTAATTTATTATTTCCTGAAGTCTATCTAACCTAAAATATTTATTGTTCAATAAAAATTTCAATGATTTTTTTACTGGCATGATATATAAAACACAATGCTAGCAATGTCTGAGAACAAATAATGAAAAAAATTATTAAATGTTATGCCCTAGTTCATTAACTGACCTCTTATAAGTCTTAATTTCTACATTTCATACTCTAAGCTTGTATGTTTGTATGTGTGAATGTTAGTGTGTATGTGTTTAATAGTTAATATCCAAATAATGAAAACCTCAATATCAGCAGTTTTCAGTGCTGTTCAGGCTGTGTTTAGCAAGCCAACATGTACAATTTTAATGCCATCAAAATCACCAACTCAGAATACATATTTGTCATAAGTTAATAGCAACATTAGTTGGATAAATATTTATTATCAGTGGATAACATTTATGTTATAAGTTGTAATATTCAGATTATGCATTTTATTCCTCCGAATTGTGTTAATACCTGCCTTGATATGTGGTTGTTGATATAGCGCTTATGACCAAACGCACATCCATTTACATAATTTCTTATAACCATTTACAGTTTCCCAAAATGTTTTGCTAATCTCTTTTATTTCTTTATCTATACTAGTCCTAGTAATTTTATACATGCCCGAGGCTTCAATTATGTTCATAATACCAATGACTCCCAAATGTATATCACCTTCCCTGAGCTCTCCTCTGAATGCTAGAATCATACAGACAATTACCTGATAGTTTCTCTTGGATGTTTAAATGGTACCTTAAATCCAACACCTCCAAATCAGAGCATCATTCACTCCTCATCTCCAACCTCAAACTTGGCACTCTTCTAGCAATTCATTTCTTAGACACCATTTTCCATCCAGGTGCTAAAACCAGAAAACTAAGAGTATATTTTATATTCTTATTTCTTTCATCCATTCCCAATTAAAATCTTTCCCCAAATCCAGTTGATCTTTACTACTTAAACATTTCTCTCATCTTTTGTTCCTTACACGTATCACATTTGCAATCGTATGTGTTTTTTTAAGTAATTTGATTAGTGCGCATGGCACTCTATCCCGCACCATCCCCCATACTGACTGGAAGCTTTATGAAGACACACAGTGGGTCTGATTTTACTCCCCATGTTTTCCCAATTCCCAGCAAAAAGTTTGATATATGATAGGCATTTTGCAAATTTTGTTGAAAGAGTCAATCACATATAAATCTAAAATTTGAGCCATTGTACATGGAGTAACATATAAAAATTGATAAGGATATCTTCTGGAGTGATTTTCGGATTATATGCAGCCACAGACCATGTTTAGAACATGTAAAAACAATACTTCCAAGAGAGTGCAGTTGTGCTCCCAAATTGAATACCTAGATGCCAATGACACCCTTGGGTATATGTCTAGAACAATGGCTGAATGAGTAGATTTCATTATTACAAATAGGGCTAGGCAGATGTTACAGGAAAACATATTTATTAAAGATTGCCAAAATTAACTCAGTACCTAAAGATAGACAAATTCATTCATATAAATACACACATGCAGATACATAGATAATAAATCTTTATTGGCCTTAAAATGTACATTTTCCCATACATTAGAAGTTAAATTTTTCTGCACAATAATTGGTATAGAACATTAAGTTTAGATCGTTAGGAGCAAAATGTGTAGATATTGAGTTGCCCAAGATCACATGTTTAAGTGTTGTGACACAAAGACATGATAAAGAAGTCCCATACCCTTTCTTCCATCCAAGCAGTCTTTGTGAAAGTATTGTGATTTTCCTATCATGCATTTAATTTTTATTCTCTGGTTTATTTTTATGCTTTTGCATCTATCATTGTATATGATTATACTGTTTATATATGCATATATCTTACTTATGCATATATGTACATTTATATATGTGCATACACATGTATATGTTCTAGAATCAAATGAAACATCCATTGCTTAATTAAGGTCCTACTCACAATTTGGCTGAAAAATAATAAAATTTATTGATTTTTGCATATAATATATAATTTCAGTATATTTAGAAATTTAAACACATTGATCATTTTAACAAATTTAGATAATCTGTAGAGTTCATTGGTTTGGGAAAGTTTTTAACAAGAATTAACAACAGCAACAACAACAACAAAAGGTCAGGATTAAGCATTATTTAACCAGAAATTACAGAGAGGCAGGGAACCAATTGCCGTTAATTAGAGAATAGCTATGCATGTCTGTGCAAAAACAATATAAACCAGTAGCAGGTAACTTTCATCTTTTGTTGTGTTCCAAGATCACTACAAGGGTGAACACTATGGTCCTTGATCTCATTTAACAGTCCCAAATACCCCATGGGTACAATACGAAATATGGTTTTATTATCCTTGGTGAAGAATCTGTGGATTAGGGAGTTACTTTACTTGACTAATTTACCAAGTTACTCAGCTTTTAAGTACTGAGACAGGGACCGAAATTGGTCCTAACCGACCAAATACCTCACTAGATATGGCTTTTCCACATCCTTCTGGCTTCCCAACACTTCCTTGTGTGTGTAAAAATACATACATGAAATGTTCACTTATATACTTATAAATATAAGTGATTATAATATAATCAGTAAGGTGCCTATGACTATGATACTGAAGATACACAGTGATATGTATATACACATATTTTTTCTGTGTGAGTGTATCTATGTGTATATGTATGTTTGCACACCAACACACACAGACACGCTTGTGCATATATTATACCATGAGTACAGCCAGTTCCCTATACCCATACATTCCAAAGACATTTATAACGCAAAGTAGGAAACCAAAAAATAAGATTATTTATTGAAAATGTCATCAACCGCAGGGAATGGAAGTGAAAGAAACACATCAATCCTCCTGCCTACCTTAAAGGCAAGCAGAAAGCAGAACTGCTCTTTTTAAATCGATGAAATTAACAAAAGCAATTGAATGTGGCAGAGAGGAGATGTCAGGTAGGAATCAGCGCATGTGGGACCTGAAGACTGTGAATAACTTAGAGAAAGACATCAATGCCTCTGCTGCTAGTGATTACCTCACTCTCCGTGTGGCTGTAAAACATGGCAGCATCTGTCCTGGTGCCAGGAAATGTCAGGACATTAAAGGTTCAGCCCTGGTTATGTGAAACAGGACAGGTTGTCTTTGCCCTAAATACTAACCCTTTTAATTTTCAAAGTTCTGAAATATTTAAGCTAGAAATACTTCCAACACTGGAAGATGTTTAAATGGCTACTTTATAAAGAATAAAGGAAGAGCATGTGCCTATTTTTTAATTCATAAGAAAAGTATTAAATCACTAGCATTTCAAAGAGCCCGCTTTCAATTACCCATGAAGAGATTGCCTACAGAAAATATTAATTCCAGGCTGGCGTCTCCAACCTACCCAGACCACTGCCTCCCTTCCACCTTCACCTGTGTCCTCGGGGAATGAGAACGAACTTCAATATCAGCAGAAGTAAAACATAATGGCCACATTTACAGAATAATTTCCACTGATATTTTTATTCCAAGGCAGGAGGAAGAGAGTTGTGAGCATAAATGGCATAAGGATTTCAGCTGCTTCAGCTTTCAATGGCAATCTTCTACAAGATCCCGCTGAAGACTTCCCCCCAAGGTCCTCCCTTTCATCTCTCTCCTGCCCTCAGGGTATGCAGCCACTTACTCCCTCACCAGTTTTTCCAGCTTTTCCAGCTTTTTTTCATTAGTTACAGCATCCTGCTTCTGTCTTCCTTACTGTAGCATAGGATGAGTACTCAATGAATACTTGATAGATGAAGGAATGAGTGAATGCCATAGGTTCCTGTGGGTAGCAAATGACAGCACTGGGCAGAAACATCTTCAGTCCCTTGTCCCCAGGCATAGCAAATAATAGAGAGTAAAGGGATAAGAAAGAGGAAGGAACTTAGAAAGAACACCTGCATTTTGTCAAAATTCAGGTTTTTCAAAATAAAGATCTGTTAGCATCCATTTGAAACATACCAAAATATATGAAATATACCTCTTAGTATCATGATTTTATAATGGAGGTAACTGATGTTTATCTGGCTTGACACCATAGTTCTGAAATGTTGTTGTCTCTAGGTAAAGAACTTATGTCTTGAAGAGATTTGACTACTTTCCCAAGGTTACCCATTTAGAAAGTGGCAGATTACAGTAAAGTGTAATGGGGACACTGGCCAAAAATTAGTGAGCCTAAATTAACCTGGGAGATTTGAGAAGTGGAGTTATGTGGGAAGGAATAAGGGAGAAAATTATCCAGAGAAACAGCTTAAAAGGATGTTTTGATTTTGTGTTTGTTTTGTTTTTTGTTTTTGTTTTTTGTTTTGGGCTTGTTTTGTTTTTTAGTTTTTCATTTAAATGGAGATGGTGATGAACAGATGCAGGAAAAGTAAAAGGCATAGCACCATAACTAGAGCTCCATCAGTGAGAATAGGCAAACAGATTAGTTCAGATTCTAGCATTGAAACCTCAGAAACAAAGAAAGTAGATAAAGGCATTAGTAATAGTAACTCCAGGTGTAACAGATAACCCCTGAAATTTTAATCCTTGCTTATCACCATCCACAGTAGTTTCATGAGGACTCTGCTCCATAAAGTCCTTAAAAAATGATGGTTCTTTCTCTGAGGATCTGGAATCCCCTCAAATGATGGGCAGAAAATGAGAAGAGATTGAGACTCACCGATGGGAGGTTTCTACGGACCAGACCTAGCAGTGAGGTACTTCCCTTTTCCTATACTTCATGGTCCAGAACTCAGTGGCATGGCCACACCTACCTGTAAGGAAGCCTGGGAAATGGAGCCAATCTCCAGCCCAGGAAGAAAATTAGAATATGCATGTAATCGACCCTCTGCCACAATGAGATAAATGGAAATCCAGACTTTCAGACACCCAACCACATCTGGTTTTCAGTGCCTTTTTACTGAATATTATTCTTCAAAATTTATACTTGTATGATTTAAGCCTTTCATTTAGAAAGCCTCCATAGATATTTTTATATGTATTAATGAATCAAAGTTAAAGCAAACATGTAGACAATATCTGGGAGGTTGAGCAGTTAGTTCAAGGATATCCCAAAAGGCCAGCAGCACTCAGATTCAGGAGTTAGCATCAGGCAGAGGCCAAGTAGGCAGGCACTTCACAGCGCAGAACTTCAGGGAAGAATGCAGGCTGGGAGGTTTCAATCAAATGTGAGGCCCTGGAGGACTTGAGAGTTCAAAGCAGCCCGTAACCATAGAAGGGTCAGGAGGCTGCCAAGGTGGGAGACATGTGGTAGGAGAGAGGCTACAATAATGACTCAGCTCTGAGAACTTAGAACAGGCCAAGAGAGCCCTGGCGAGAGCCCTGGGAATATGACTGACTTGGTTGCTATTCTCGAGTCACTTGCAGGAGATTTGCAATGCCATGCCAGAGACTGGAGAATTGCTGCTAAACCTACAAGAATGTGGAAAGCAGAAAAATGGAGACAATAGAGAATGGTTGGCAAAGAGATAGCTCTAGCTCCAGATTCTGAGGGAAAGGGGGACTATTTCCAAAAGTCGATTATTAGCATTTTTAGATAAATGTACTGGGCAAAAAGCCTTCTAAATCCAAACACAAATGGTTTGGCATTGGCAGAATCTACTGCTCTGCATTAGTTGTGACCCCTGCCTTTTTGCTGGAGTAGGTTATGGGAAATTCCACATTTTTGGAGGCAGGCAATGTTGTATGACACACCCATGGATCACACAACAAGTCACCGTAGTTACCACCAACTGCTGTGGCTCTGTCCTCTTCTCCTGCAAGGATACTTCTTGGTACTTGGCCATCTAAGACAACTGAATTTAGTCCTATAGTTTTCTCTGTATGTTTTGTGTGTTCCCTCATATTTTTTTTTTGCAATTATTCAAATCAGGTGCCTCTATAAGCTTATGGATGCAAAAATTTGGGAATACTTTGGCAGGTATGGTCTTTGCTTTCAATCCTGGTCTTCTGGTGTGTCAAAAGATGATTCATATTCTGTTCTTGTTAAAAGAGCAAGATAGCGGTCTCTTAGAGACCGGGTGCATGGACCAGAATATAGATAATGTTAACATATAAATGGATAAATTATTTTTTTCTTTCAAGTATTGAAATGCAATTATATTTATAGAGAAACCTGGCTTAGATGCCTAATCAGACACAGGTGTTTGCTAAAGCCTACTTGAATTCTAATTGTTGAAATACACTTCGAACATATTAACTAACAAGTTAATTCAATTCTATTGGATATGAAATTACTAGCACCTACTCTGAGTAATAGGTTGAAAGAATTTAGGGAACCCAAAGGAACAAATTCTGCCTGTGAAAGAGGAGTTGTTTATTTTTCCCCATCAAATAAACAAGTGACTTTTGATGCATTAAATAGGATATATAATTAATAGACTCAGGTGTCACCTTATTATAGAGTTGACTTTTTCAAAGCAGATTTTAAAAATAAACTGTTGATCTGTCATACCAAATGAGCTTAGACTTTTGAAAAATGTGTTGCTCTGTATCTATAGGTATAAATGTGTTGGGCATAAACTTCTCTAAATGGTGCAACAAGTCTCTCATACTACACTTTCAATAAATGTTACTTAATTTCACCATTATTATGGACAAAATACAGGAAATGCAATTTTCTCTTTTTCTTCTTTCCCCAGTATCAAAAATCTCAGAAGTTAAATTATTGTTAAACTTTTCTCCTTTCTTCTGGATTTCATCCTCCTGCCTCTTCAGGGATCTTGCTCCATCAATTATACTTCCTGTTGCCCAGGACTTCTACCTGTCCATTTTCTCATGTTCTGATCACTTCTATCTTAAAGGAAAACCATACTTTCTAATTATGCATCCTCCATTAGCTACAATGTGTCTCCTCCCTTTCACAATGGAGCTTCCCCAAAGCATATTTTTTTTAGTTGCAGTTGCTTTCCACTCATTTTTCATATAGAGCTCAGCCAACTATAAGCTGGAATCACCCAACCCTCACTAGTGACATCCTCATGATGGAGCCTAAAGACCACTTTCAATCTGACTTTGATTCTTGAAGCTTCGATACTGCTCTGTTTCCAGGTCCCTATGAGTTCTTTTCTTTGTCCTCCTGGCTTACTAACTGTGTTTTCATACCCTTTATTGACCTTCCTGGATGTGATGATGTTTTCATTCTCCCCTTGACATTTGGAACCTTGGTGCCTTTCCTGGTTAGGCTTTCCCTCTTCTTTAACGTTGGAGATCTTTCCATCATGCAGGGTTCACTGACCTCGTCCCCAAATTGTGGACCCTCAAATTCTTCCTAAAGCTTATTACTTCAAATTTCAGGTCCCTGAAATAGGAGGCCTGGCTCAATTCATTTCATTTTGCTGCAGTATCTGACAGCATTTACTACACCCTCCTTAAAGCCATCTTCAACCTCAGTTTTGCTGATACACATCTCTCTTGGTTCTCTTGAACTCTTCGGTTCTCTGCCTTTTCCATGTGCAGCTTCACCTCTCTCTGTCTCTAGAATTTAGACTTTTCTTTTTAACCCTCTCTCCTTCTGTCATTATACATTCTGCATGTTCCTCTTGTATGGATAATCCCACCACTAGGTCCCTAGCTCTAGAGGCTGAACCTTCCTCTTGAGCTCTGGCTATTTGTTTTTAATTGTTTGCTCTTCCACAAAGATGTTAAATACAGCAGGCTGAAGTTTTCCATGAGCATCGCCCTTTTGTGTATGTGCGTATATCCACATATTGTACTGTGTTATTTGAGTGGGATGGCCATACACTCAATTCAGCAAACAGGTGATCATCCTTAATTTCCCTCTCTATGTCTTCTCTCCCTCTTTCTCCCTCTCTCTCTATCTCCCTCCCTCTCTCTCACTTCCTCCTCCTCTTTCTGTCTTTTCCCCATGGAGATCCTTTCTCTAGGTTAACTCATATCTCATATATGTCTCTCAAGATCAATTCAAGTGTCATATCACTTTGAAAGCATTCTTTCAAAATGGTGCCTATCCATCCTCTACACTTCTTATTGCCTTCATCCATGGAAATACAACAAACTGTCAAATATCTTGAGGCTGGGAAGATGTGTCTTTATCATGTCTGCATTCTCAGCTATGAGACTATAAGCAGGTAAAGGCTAGAAGACCGGAGGCTCTGACTTGGGATTTATCCATACAAAATGGATATGGATATGGATGAAATTGCCTCAGCAGAATATGTAAGGACTGATGAATTGAAAACATCAGAATTGTGCATGAGCATGAAAATATGTTTAGTTTTCAAAATAAAGGATTGAATTGCATACATAGTACCTATGAGCCCAGGATTTCAGATGCTTGATGCTAACAAATTAATAAACAACCACAACCAAATAAAACAGAAGCTTGAAATAAATGGTCAACAAGCAACATAAGTCAAAAAGAATAAGAGCAACCCGAAGGCTTTCCAAGATTACTGCTCTGTTTTCACTCAAACAAGATGAGAAGCAATATTGGGGAAAATATTTAGATACAAAGAAGAGGAGAGTTAGATAAGACATTGAAGAGGGGGAATAATGACAGAAATATGATGTCGATTATGAAAATTGGAAAGGATAATCAGATAAAGAATAACTGTGCCGAGGTAAATGTGCCCAAGGCATGTGGGACCAGAGTTAAGACAAGAGTAATCAAATTTCCAAATAATACAGGAAATACGATACCGCTTCTGGCATGTTTCCCTTTCATTTTTATGTGTGGACCGTGATATTATGAAGACCTATTAGTCTTCCATTGCTGCTCTAACAAATAACCACAAACTTAGTGGCTTATAACAACACAAATTTATAATCTTACGTTGCTGGAAGTCAGAAGTCCTAGATGGAGATATTCACTGGGTAGAGTTCCTTCTTCTGGCACTAGGCTATCATCTGTTTCCTTGCCTTTTCCAGCTTCTAGAAGCCTCATACAATCCTTGACTCATGTGTGTAAGCATAGTAGCAATACAAGATAATTACAGTCCTATTAGCCATGCAACATAGTTCGAGGAGCTGAGGACAATGGGTTTGTCTTTGGGGAGGACATTATTCTGCCTAACTCAGATATTCAAGGCAATAAAAATTAGGTAAATATCTGAATTTCATTCGTTCGTTAACATTTGAAAGTCTATTTTTTATTAAAATAATCCCTTACTTTAAGAGCTTCATGTTTTTAAAGGCATTTTCACATTCATAGTCATACCTGAGCCTTCACAACGCTGTGAAAGGGGAGATATTATATCCATTTTATAGATAAGTGTATGCATGTGTTCATAAGAGTTTAGTGGGTTGCCCCAAGACACATGGGTAGTGAACACCACTTGCTTGTTTTCTAACATAAACTAGTGTTCTTTCCACTACTTTATAATTTTTCCTTGTGAATAAAAAAATAAAGAATTCCTGGATTGACCAGACATTTCACGTTTTACTCACAAAAATAAATAAATGAAAGGTAATTTAGATGTTAATCCATCATTATCTTTTTCCTAAATATATTCCTTTTTGAATGCAACTGTGAAAGTTGAACACATTTCTGTTCCTTTCAAATTTTGGATTTAAGACTGAAGCACAGAGTGACCTAGGAGGCACAGGACGTAGAAACTGGTGTAGACTTGGTACTCTGCTTGTCTCTCTCCTATAGGTCTGAAAATGCACAAGAAGGGGTAGCAAATACAAATGCCCGTGAAATCAAGCAGGGCTTCTAAATATGATCAGGATTGATTTTAGAATGTAAGCTCAGTCATAAGTAGTAACTGACACCTTTCATGACAGGGAACAAAGGGAGCAGGTGGCAAAGTAGAGTGTGCTTAGCTTATCAGAAGGGGCAACTTCTTCTCAGTACAAGACTACTGTTTTGGAGAATGTGGACACAGTATTGACAGTACTCTTCAAAAAACAGATAAGCCAGAAATATGAATTTTTATATTAAATCTCCCAAATATTGGGGATTAACATTTTAAATTGTTTTAAGACATTGAATGACCAGAGAAAACATGTATGAAAACCAGAGAAGGTCCACAGTGGGTTTCTAGTTTAACCTTCTATCCTGAGGACATTGATAGTACTAGACTTATCTGCCCAAAAAGTGTTTGGAAATGAAAGGATGAGAAGGTGCTGAGTACTATTCAGGAGACATAGAAAATGGAATATTGTATAGATTGCCTTTTGCACTTTTGAAAAGTGATATCTGCTTCTTCATATCTCCTTTTCTAAATTTTATTGATGGGGACACCAATTATAGTAATCATAATGATTTCGAAACAAAACAAATAAAAGAAAAAAGATGGAGATGCAGCAATAAAGCATTTTTTTTCTTGATAGTTTTCTAAAAATACACTCATTAAAAATGACATAATTACCTAGAAAGGTTTTGGTCTTAAAGATGTGATGAACAATTCTGGAACATCAAATCCTTCAGTAGAGTAGCTGGGTATTCGAATGTTCCAACCCAAATATCTGCATCATTTTTAAGAGATAAGAGCAACATAACAGAGAAATCAAGTGAATTCTATACACTAAGCTAAGAGGACACTTAGGATTAAGTGAGGATCCTCCCTGCCAGAACTGCTGGGCAGTCCGGGTGGGTCAGAGCAGGGAGGCATCCAGCAGCGCAGGTGCCAAGGAAAGTGTGGATGACCTTGGCAACAGCTGTTTGCTGCTATGCAGCAAAAGCAAGCTGGAAGCCTAGTAAAAATTTACTCAGTAGATAAGTGACAATGGCCTCAGCTGGCAAGAACTGGCAACTTGTAGGAAGAAGACCATTTCCTGGTTTGTAATTTTTGAAGCTGTAGACAGAAATGAGTGAGGTGTGCAGTAGTTCTAACTGTGGAGGCTAACTTTGAGTGTGTTGGTCTTGATGAGCAAGATGTTCAAGGTGCTATACTTCAATAATAATGGAGTTGGGGGAAGTCTCCACAAGCCAGAACTTTGAGTAGTAGATCTTGTGTAAGTCAAGAATTGCCTCAAACAAGATTTAGAATTATATAATTGTGCCCATTCCATTTTTATATAATTAAAATAACTTTCTTTAAGAAGTCGATGCAATTTCATAATCAAGAGATAATATTTGCTATTTCCAGGTGTATAGTTATATAACTTTCATCCCGGGATCCATCATCCCCCCAAATGATTTCTTTTTAGTTTCATATACTAGGGTTTGCTCTTTCTGCTATAAAGTTCTATGAGTTTTTATAGAGAACAAATTGATGGTTGCCAGAGGGGATGTGGGTTGGAGGATGGGTTAAATAGGTGATGGAGATAGGAGTGCAGTTGTCGTGAAGAGCACCAGGTGTTGTATAAAGTACCGAATCACTCTATTGTACACCTGAAACTAATACTATATTGCATATTAACTAACTGGAATTTAAATACGAACTTTAAAAAAAAAGTTCTATGAGTCTTGAGAAGCATTTTGCCACATATCCACCATTATAGTGTCACACAAAATAGTGTCACCAACCTAAAAAGTTCTGTGTACCTCACCTATTCTGCACCCCTCACTTCGAAACTTTGGCCACCAGTTACTTATCTGCTTAATATCTCTATCATTTTGTCTGTTCTCCAATATCATGCAAATTGAATAACACAGTATGTAACCATTGCAGACTGGCTTCTTTCCCTTGGCACTATGTATTTAAGATTTGTCCATGTCTTTGTTTATGTTGATAGCTCAATTATTTTTACTTTTCCTCTCTGAATAATTTTCCATTATATGGATTACTACAGTTTGCTTATTCAATGACCTATTGAAGGACATCTTGGTTGCTTTCAATTTTTTGTGATTATAAATAAAGTTACTATCAACATTTGTAGGTGGGCATATGCATTTTGTATGACCATAACTTTTCAAATCAGTTGGGTAGATTCCAAGGAGCATAACTGTTGATGGTGTGATTTACCATATCATCTAACAAAGCATAGCAACATTTACCCTTGTAAGAAACTTGACAAACTGTCTTCCAAAGTGATTGCATCATTCCATATTCCCACCGGAATGAATGAGGACCATATTCTCACCAGCTGTTTTTGGATTTTAGCCATTGTAATATATCGGCTTTCACGAAGCCTACAAAAAAGTTTTCTCCGTTGCTATGGACCAGTGTCTCCACAGTATCTCCCTTTATTGTCATTTCTAAGAAGGCAGTTTTTAAGTGTGCCATTGTTCACTGGGTTTGAGGGTGGTAGATAACTAGTTTATGAGAAGAATGTGCAGCACACATATATCTTGGTTTTGAGGCAGATGCAGTCTCTGGTTGGGAATTAGTTTATCTTTCTGACCATAGTGGGGATTGAGTAAAACTAAAGAAGGGCAGCCTGTGGGAGAAACTGATGAGCTGTATACTAAAAGCATTTCTTTTTCCTCTGGGTGCACACTTAGACTGCCATTTCCAGACTCCTTTGCAATTGATGTGGCAATGTCATTGAGTTTTGGCCAATAAAATGTCAAAGGAAATGGCACATGATATACCTGAATAATCCTTCTTGTCTCATATATCATCTTTGATCTGTATGTTGATACCCAGAATGGTACATAGTTTTGAAAACTCTGTGTCAAAGATGAAAGGCATTGAATGACTTTCTGGAGCAAATCCTTTTGGTTTTCCTCTCCCCTATACCAATAGGACAAGAATGAGTGAGAAATAAATTTCTATTATAGTAAGCCATTGATATATTGGAATTTACCTATTGCAGGCTAGCTACCCTAACAAATACTTCAGGGAAGACTTCCCAGAGAAAGAAAAAAAAAAAAGAAATCGAAATGGCTCTTGAAATTCACTTGCAATGAAGAAACATATCTACTTTAGTAGGAAAAGCATGAGCAAAAACTATAGGACTAGATCAGTCTTTGAAAGAATGGATGGAAGTTGAGGCAAGTCAACCACCTCAATTTTGTGATAATTTTATGATAATGCTGCTTTGATAATAATAGAGATTTTACAAACGTATCATGTGGGGGATCTAATTAATAATAATGATAAATATATAGCTAATAGATATTGAGCCATTGTCTTCCAGATACTAAACTAAGCGCTTAGACTCTATTATCTCATTTAAACTTCAGAGTCCCTCTAAAAACTAGATATTACTATTATCCCTATTTTACACAAGTGAGGAAACTAAGGCACGGAGATGTAAGTAACTTGCCTAGGTTACACATCTCAGAGGAGGTAGACCTCGAATTTCAACTCACTGTTAAAATTAGTTGTTGTATACCTAAAATCCCCATTCTTAATTATGTCAATCTATCTGAGAAGGTAAAACACTTTAGACTTCCCTTCCATTACCCATTTGACATAAATGAAAACATGTGTGGTATGGTTGAGGTTTTTGTGGTTGGGTTTTCCAAAATGATCCAAACTATCCATTTGTTAAACACACTTTCCGCCGATCACCCAAACTAGTACATGTCTTGTAGTACACTATTACTTAATGTCTAGAAAACCCTATAAAATCTCTTACTTGTGTTTATGTCCTTATATACTAGCCACTCCTTTCCAGTGAATATAGACATAACAGATGAATGAATTTGTGGCTAATTTTCATTAGCTTCTCATTAAAAGTCAAGCAATAAAAGATACTTGCATGTTTTTCGACCTTTCTTTTCTTCTTTCAGCTGATCTAAAACTGTGCTTCATGCAATTATCCTATTACTCTTGAGAAAATCATGATGTTCTTCCCCCAGAGGCTAACGCCCAACAAAGAGGATCTATGGTCTAGTGCCAATACCAGCTGTTGGAAATTATCTTCCAGCTCCAATTCGATCTGTTGCTTTTAGATTCCAGGGTCTCCTGTTTAATTCTCCGAAATAACAATTTTTTCAAAGACTAAAAAGGCACTAATTAGTTACATTAAAGTAGTTGACTTAATTCTCTGTTAAGGGATTTCCAAGTTGTTACAACTGCTTGAGACTTTATGTTACACCTAATGGGTTGTCCTGTTATAATATCTTTGGTGTACTTGACCAGGGAATGTAACCCTGGGGTGCTGTTAGAGAGGCTTAAGATTGTGTGTGCTTTAGCACTGGATTTATTCAGGGAGATTTACACTGCAGACTTAAAAATCACAGGTCAGTGGCTTTATGAGAGTTGACCACCCAGAAGGCAGTGGGGGAGATAGTTAAATACAAGCAAAGTAAAATATATCTTTCTTACACATATTAACATTAATTCTAATTTAATATTTCTAGAGTACCTAAAGGCTAATAGAGATGTTACAAATGTATCGTGTTGGGAATCTGACTTATGTTACCCTATGCAGCCATGTTTTGCAATGTCCTTGTTATAAATATTTGTAATTAATGTCTCAATTAGAAAGTGCTTGATAATAATCAGAATTGCTTCTCTAAGAATGAAGTCCTCAAGTCAAGTACTGTATAGGTCTAACTGGTGAGTATAATGAGGGGAAAAAATAAATACGGTGTAGACATATAAAATCTGTCTGAAGGATATAAAAATAGAAGCCACTATTTTATTTATAAGTTTTTAAAATTAAATGGTTTTTTTATTCATAGACATATAAACTGTTGAGAATTCAGATTTTTTGGGTGAGAAAAGTCATCTGTAGAAGAATAGACCTGTAAGTATTTTAGAAAGGATTATAAGCCTGCAACGTAAAAATCTAGACTATAAGATTTCTAATATTCTAGTTTATGTAAGCTAGACTTTAAGAAAATTTTGAGATGTGAAACTGGAGTTCTACTTTATGATTAAATTAATGCTAACAGGGAAATTCAGTTTTTCTATAATTAAAAAAATTTGCTTCCACTTTCTCTAATCACATGTAGAAGGCCCTTCCGCTAGCAGCTGAGGGCAAATGGGTAGGACTGAATCTACATGCAAAGGAACTTACATTCTGTGGCGTTAAGCTCATAAACACATGCTCTCAACCCCTGGTTCATATGAAAGCTTCAAAAATTCTTGACATAGCAAGGGCATAAAATATTTTCTTGGGTATTTTTATAGAAGGCCTTCGACACTGAGATGTGTAAGTCTATTACATTTTTCCTTGTGAATGTAAAAGTGTTCCATTGTGCTCACTGGCCTCTGTGTAATCAACATGCAATAAAACAGAAGTAGCAATGGCTTGCATGCTTCACTTACCAACTAAACAACACAGCCCACCTGCCCCCAGAATCGCCAGGTAAGCCAGTAGACTAGCGGATTGCAAACAAAATACTGAAATATGGTTGTGACTTAGTGTTGTAGACAGACATTCAGAAGAGTGGATTTAAAATATCAATCCTGTTATGAGATATTATCCCACCATTAAACACACAGCAAAGGTTACTGAATATAAAGTATGCATGCAGCCAACTTCCACAGTCATGCAACATCAAAAAAAAAAAAAAAAAAAGGATGGCTAAAGGAAAAACACTTTCAGTTTATCTTGCACTATAGGTACAAAGACTAAGGCAGGCTTTCAGAACAAAGAAACATTTTTTAAGAAAGAAAAAAAAAAGCTTTACAAACTTAATTTCTCGAAAGTAATTATCAAGCTGCATGGTAGCATAAAGTCCTATTGATCCAAATTTCTCTTTCTGTATGAACTTCACAGACTTGCATGACTTGGCATCAGTAAAAGCTAATGATGATTCATGCTATTAGCTTCAGCAGCCACAGTCCCTAGGAACTCAGCTTTGACCTTTTATTAACACTTTTCTCCCAAGCAGATAGGAACCTTCTCCAGGCGCACTTCCTAATCACCTTAAAACACCTGGAGAATTAGTTAAAAGCCTGACTGGGTGAGGGGCTGGGGTGCTGAGGGAAAATGGAGATTCGGCATAAGAAGAGGACACATTCTTTTGTGTCATCTGACCAGAAGCCCTGGGAACCCCTGGAAAATAAAATTACATGTTAAACTTAAAAATACTCACAATTACAGGAAGCATGTTAAATGCTACTGGTTGGTTTCAGCTGTTAACAGCGACCCCTCCTTACCCCCTAAAAAATCCTTATGCAACGTTTATACATTCTTTTTTTTTTTTTTTTTTTTTTTTGAGCAAACATTTATTGAGCTCCTAGCACTACACTAGGCACCTAAATAGCATTCCGTTGTGGTAATGTAGAAGTCATTAATTTTTAAAAATTAATTTTTAGTGTCTCTGCTTTAAGTGGCTTCTGAAAGAAGCATTGATTAATGAAGCCATGGAGAACTGCCACACAAATAACTTGAAAACTCTACTCCTTCTCTCCTTATTTTTCCCAGCTCCTACTGCTCCTCCCGCATCCACCTACCACACAACCCCCACGTCTACACACACACATGCGCATGTCTTCTTTCCACTTTTCTACCGCACAACGGACCAATGTAATATGCAGCTGCTCTTTAGTGATCAGGCTGAAGGGGAAAAAGGAGACTCGTTATTAAAAGAGCGTGGATTCTCTTATTTAAGCAAATAACCTACTTCAAAATCGTAATAAAAAAAGATGGAATATACAGGGTATTTAAATATATATCTTTTCTTCAATGGTTTGATTTCTGCACCATACATACTCATGAAAAGATTGTGTATCTGTAGATGATTTCATTTTAATAATAGTAATATAGGCTCAATAATTTAAGACTTTGTCCACTGCAGCTCTTTATATAGCCTTCTGCATAAATTGACTCTACCTCTATTTCAAAATATTGAACTTAAAATAGCACAACTTTTTTTCTAAAATAATAGAAATATACTCACTGGACTACTCTTTCTGTGTGGAACAAATGGTTTTCATCCTAATCCCTCTACCACAATTATCCTTTTAAAAGAAACCAAGGATCTCAATTAAGCCATGATCTCTTGTCAATGCTTACAGTTAAGTTGATATAATTCAACTTTCAATCTTTTAACAAATTTATCTTTCCTTGGACTTCACAATACAAATTACTTTTTATCGCCTTCCTCGATTTCAGATAAAATTTTGCCACCACCCTCTAACTCCCCCAAATCCTTACTTTCTCTTAATTATTAATGGTCTCCTAGGCTTGTTGATCTGTCTGTATTTAATCATTGAATCTCTTTTACATTTTCTTAGTTTCACTGACACCCTCTAGATTGACAACTCCCAAATCTCAGGAGAAAGGTATGATATGGTGGGAATAGTATTGGATTAGGAATCTGAACATTTGTTTGGTTTGGAGTCTCTGTTCCCTATAACATTTTGATGACTGACTTTATTCTATTTGTGTGTGTGTGTTTGTGTATATGTGCATGAGAGAGAGAGAAAAAAAATGGTCCTGATATAAAGTATATTTAAAAAAATGTAATAGTTGTGATGAACTACTAAATAGAATCCAATTCCATTCTGGGGGTTTTTGTATCTTGACTTTGCTTTCGTCTTTTAACACAAAATACTTAAATAGTAATTGTTTAACATAAGCATGAACAGTATCCATTGCTATAGATGGCTTAGAATGTAAAATATGAAAACAAGACTATGTGGTTTAAGTTATCTAATTGATTATATTATTTGGGGAAATAGCTTTATCCCAGGCTCAGCTGACATCCAATAATAAATGATGGGTTGCCTTTCATTTAAATTAAGGTACCAGCCTTTAAACTTGCACATTTCAACCACATTGGAAGTGGCATAGTGAAGGAACCATGGGAAAAACATTCCTGCTGGACAACATCAACAAATAAATGAATGTACCTGATAGTCAATTTATCACAAAATTGGTTAAAAACCCTTTTTGGAACTTAATATGTTTCTCTGTAGAAATAGGTATCACATATCCATGACGAACCGGCCATGGTGAGAATCAAAGTCCCATTGGAGGGAGGGTAATTGCATCATTAAAGTTCAGTGTTCTACCTTTTGGGAAGGGCTTTTTCTGCGGTGAGCCACATTGTGGCTTGAAGTTCCAATTATAAATTAATCCTCAAATCTAGGAAAGGCAGCTTTACATGTGATTTTGTTGTTAATCTCTATTTTCAGATACAGAATTCTGGGAAAGTTTCAGTGACCAACCTGCAATTACCCAGTTGTAACCAGATCTGAAACAAGGCTGATTTCTTTCCTTTTTACTCAGTTTTCTGCCTGCTAGATTAAGCTTTTGTCAGAACGAACTCCAATGAGGTTTTCAGTTTCTATTTTTTTGATATAGATTTTTGCACAAAGTAATATGAATTATGTTATGTATATTCAAGAATAGGTAAGGTGTTATTGATTTAGGGAGTGGCCAAATTTCTTCCTCCACTAACAAGATGAGTGAGTTCTCTCACTGCATGAGGAAAAAAACAGACATATATAAGTAGGCAAAGAGAAAAAAAAAGGAAACATCATTTATTTAATTCAACATAATCAGCTAATAAAATGGTCATATAATTAAATAACATTAGACTTTCTATCCAATACATCCCATGAAATTCATAATAATACATAAACCAGCATCAGCATGAATTCTTTCAGCTACTTTAAAATTTTGTCTTCATTTGTCATCCGTACGGATTTGAAATATTTCATGTTTTCCACTCCTAGTAGGTTGTTGAATGTGCAGGTTTGTTTTGCTCAGAGCTGCTTATTCATAGTACCATATTCATAGCATTGAGATAGTACCTTTATATCTGTATGCATGCTATTAATTTTAACTTTTTTGCTTCTGTAAGATAGTCAGTTGAAGACTTTAATCAGTAAGGAATGGTATGCAGGACCTGCATATTTTCAGGATTAACACTGCAAAATACCAGATAACATGAAAAAATAATTTAACTGAAATATAGTATACTTGTCAGGGTACAGAGAAGTGGTTACAAAATTTATGTAAATATTCGTATATGCACATCTCAGGGTTTCTAAGTAGTATACCATGTTCTAAAGTTTGGTAACGTCTTAATATTTAACATTCTTTGGTCAAGACTAGTCTTTTGATTGAGCATAATTCAAAACTTACCTTGCATCAGAGATATTTCTCAACTGTCATTACAATTTTCTAATTTTAATATTTAAGTTTTAATATTTCTGCTTTTTGCAAATATCGACTCTCTTTTCCACATGAAGTTTGAATAAAACATTTATTTTTTCTTCTTAAACTCCAGTATGTCATTGATTACCTCATGTGGTTGATGGGGGTGTTGAGTTTTAGTTACACAATAATAAAAATAAATGATAAACAATAAATAAGCATAAAAAACTAAACGATGACAACTGAAAACATTCTCTCTTTAAAAGTTCACTGTGATGTAGTTCACATTTCTTGATTTAGCCTAAAAAATAAGCTTATCAATACCTGTTTTAGCACAGTTGGTTCCTTAAGAAATGGTCTAGCTCCCAGACTAGATTGGTTGAATGACTGTAGGGGGGGGCGGGGCACAAGAAAACTGGGGAAAATGGTGCTGCTATGGATGCATTTTCAGTATACTAAAACATGGCAATACATTACTCTGCAATCAAATTTTCCTTTTCATAAAAATTTAGGCAGGGTTTATTTTGGGTATCACAGGATGCAAGGAGTTATCTTAAAAGGAAGGTAAATGAAGAAAGGAGTGATTATTGCAAAAAAAGATCACTTAAAATATAATTAGAAACAGCAGCAGCAGCAGCATAGCTAATACATACTGATTCCAACTATTTGTCAGAGTCATGTAGCTGATTCATGCACTTGGTTTTTGACCTTCACAACAACCTTGTAAGAGAGGAGTCAGAAAAGGTCACTTGAGGAACGACCCACACCTATTCAAGTCTTCACGTAGAACTTTTCTTTTGTTTTGTTTTCTTTACTGCAACATGGGTTATAGAATTAGAACCTGGACCATTCCGGTGTATTTGCAGAGAGGGACTTAAACGCTTCACAAAGAAAGATCATTACAATTTTTGGGAAAGAGTGGTGAGGAAAGTTTGCTACTTTCCTTTTATTTTTCTTGCCTTGCTAAACCCTAAATGACAGCACTTACCTGATGTTTGTATCACACACACACACACACACACACACACACACACACACACACACACACACAGTATCATTCATGAGTGGTTCTTCAAAGAAAAAGAAAAAAAAAGCAAACCAACTAGGTTGCCTTTTGAAACTGTCTTTCTGTATTGCTTCTCGAGGTGTTTTGTTTTGTTGATTGATGTGAAGGTGGGAGAGTTTATTTGGAGGGAAGATCCAGAAGGTCCACTCTACCCACAACTTTGAGAACATTTCTCCCTGCGCCTCGTTTCAGGCTCAGGCACACTCCTGGGCTGATTACTATGAGGAGCCGTTCGGAGGCTCAGGAGTACCACTCTTCTGCTACAAAGCTGCCAAAGGGAGAAGGACGGGGGCGCTGTCTGGTGACTGTTCGCGTGATTCCTTCAAGGCGGCGACCACCTCCAGGGATCCGTTCTCCCGCAACGCGGGTCGTACTTGGGTCCCACGACCGCTACACGGGGCTGCCAAGACGCTGTGCGTCCGGGCCGAGGCTCTGGGGACGAGTCACCCCGGGGCGCCCTTTGCGGCCAAATCGCTGGCTCCCGGCAGTCAGAAAACGCCCCGGGCCCACCTGGGCGGGCCCGGCTGTCTCGCAGCACCTAGGGCTCCCAGGCCACGAGTCCCCCACCCCGCGCCGCTCCCGCGCCTCCCCCATCCCAAACCCCGGCAGCAACACCGCCGCTCCCGGAAACAAGCCTGCTGAGCAAAGGCGGAGGAAAACCTTGGGCCTTCCGCTCTGATTGGTCTCCCCCCGCCGCGCGGGGCGAGGCAGCGATTGGCTGCCGGGCGTTGTCAGTCGCCGAGGCCAGAGCCTTCGCCGGGGAAGCGCAGCCGGGCTCGGGTGCTCCGGCTGCCGCCGCGGCTGCTCGAGCTGGTGCAGCTGGGCGAGCTCGTGCGGGCGCCGCCGCCGCCGCCTCCGCTGCTGCCCACCCCGCCGCGCCGCCGGCGCTGCCGGTCTTGCAGGCGGCCGCCGGGGAGGGGCGGCCGAGAGAACAGAGCACGAGGAGGCGGAGGCGGCGGAGAAGTGATGCTGGCACCGGGGATCCGGGCAGCGGCAGCGGAGCAGCAGCATCTCCGGGACCCCCGCTGCAGCGTCCCTGTGGCCCGCGGGCCAGCCGAGCGGCGGGAGACCGCGCGCCCCTCGGGTAAGATCCGGCCCGGCGGCGCCCGCGCGCCCCCGGGAGCGCCGGTGTTGTCTTCGGGGCTTAAGAGGCTCGTTGTGCCCGGGGCATCCTGGCAAGGGTGTTTGGGACCCGGACCGTGAGTCCGGACGCACGGCTAGGCTGAAGCCCGCGCGGGTGCCACTCCTGTTCGTGCGTTCTCCCCTCGGCGCTGGCAGACTTTGATAGCGCGGGGATGGCATTGTGTGTGTCCATGCGTGTGTGGGCGCGCGGCGTGGGGCACTTCGCAGGGAGCGCGGTGGGTCCCCCCTGTCGGGAGCCCGCGTCCTTCAGGGTTTCAGGCTGGGATGGAGTGAATAGGTTTGCCTCACAGCTCAGGGGGAAGGAAAGCACGAGGAACGCACGGGGAAGTCCGCCGTGGCTCGTAAAGAGCCGGGCAAATTGAACTTTACTGCCTTAATGAAAAGAGGGAGCTGTGTTCCAGCGCGCCAGGGGACAGGCGCATTCACCGAGGCTCCCCAAAGTCCCACTTTGCGCCGGGGACTTAAAAAGGGACAGGAGGGGAGGGGAAAGTAACCCTTGGTCAGTCTTGCTCAAGAAAGGGACCAAAGAAAAGGAGGGATGCAACTAGGCTTGGGGAGTGGCGGCTTTTTGTCTGGCGCTCCTTGTGGGAAGCTCGCTACACTTTTCGGGAGCGCAGATTTGGGGATGGAGAGAGAGTCCTGCTTTGAGGGCCCGTCAGAGGCTGCTTCTGGCCGGCGCCGGCCTGGGGCACGGGGGTCAGCGGCCCCACTGCGCCGCCGGAGCCGGGCGGGGCTCGCGTGCGCGTCCAGGTGGAGCCACTGCCTCCCGGGGCTGCCTCGGCCCGGCTACCTTCCGGGGTCGGAACCCGGCGGCCTGCAGCACCCGGGGCAGCTGGGGACTGCGGGTGGCTCCGTTCTCAGAGAAAGTTCTGGCTGGCTGCCGTCTGGGCCACCCGACCTAGAGCACGTTGACCACGAAGTGTAACCAGGTTTATGTGTACCCAGCTTCCTCCAGTGCCGACGCTGCTTTTATCTTATATTAAATTATTATTAATATTTTTTTGTAAAGCCATTGGGATTTGGACCCGCGCTGCGAACGTTTCTGTAAAAGGCGGATTTTATGCGCTGCTGTAAATGGTTGGTGCTGCCGGACTAAGTCCGAATCTCGTAGCTCAGTGTAGTGGTTTCTCCATCCCTCTTCAGGACGCACAAACTTACTCTTGGCGACTGTTTTGTATGTGGCCTGTGTCTCCGTAGGAGTCTTTGCTAGGGAAAGTTCCTGAAATACCTCGGCACTAAGGAACTGTCCCCACGCTGGCGCAGATGGAGAGAGGCTGTGGTCCTTGACAGAGGCGATGGGGTTGCAGCGGGAGATGGAAGTGGAGAGGGCAGCTCCCAGCTTGCCAGCTAGAAGCTTTGGAAACACATAAATTGGCTCAATACAGGGAGCCGGATCTTGAACTGAGAACAGCACTTTCCCTGTTATGTAGCTCCTTAATCTCATTCACTGGCAGAATCTTTCGCCCCCAAACACAGCACAAGACAACAAAAATAAAACACAAGCCCAAATAGCACAAACCACTTTGGTCGGGCTCATTTCTGATTTGGTAAAGCAGAAAAAATTACAGTAAGACTCCTAATAGAAATACTGTAGGAAAAAAAAAAAAAAATCAGGAGGGAGCTGTCCAAAATGTCAGCATTTTTCATGTTTTTATTTGTAAAGATTCCATTTTCGCCCAATTTCGTAATGTAAATCTTCATGCAGAGGATGGATAACTCACTGGTAAGCTACCAGTGATGTTAGTTTTCTGTCCGAAGACGGTTCCACATTTTTCATTGCTTAATTCATGAACCATAAATGGAATTTTTAATACTTTTAGTTGAACACTTATACATTACATTTGGGTTAGTAGAAAATTGGTAGTAAATATCTTCTCCTCAGTAGTCATCCCATGTGGTTTAAAAGTCTAGTTTTCTGATATAATTAAAGACAGTATAGCTTATGGTTGTTATGTTTCAATACAAAACGTACCTGCGGCCAGGTGATTATTTCAATGTAGCAATATTTTAGTTCTAACTCTCAGGACTTTATTAAGATTCTAAAACACATTAAGCTGTCGATTTTAGTTTTGCGTTTCATTTACACAATGCTATGAGATGATAGAACTGTTTTCCCCCAAGGAGTTGATGGGGGGGGATAGGATTAAAATGTGTTATGAATTATTAATAATTTTAAAATAAGATAAATTAAAACCGTTACCAGTAATAAAAGTGGAACTTTTAAGGAAAATTTCAACTACTTAGCTGAGAAAGTGGTTTTGCTGTCAAGTAACATCTTGTAAATTCACTGCATTATGTATTGGGGTAAGCCACAAGTCTTTAAACAGAAACAGAGCTTTTGTGCTCGTTTTAAGAAGGCATGTGTATTTTTAACCAGGCAGACTTTTATTTGGGGAGTTTTCTTCCCCCATATAATTAAATACATTTTTTAAAACCATGAGGGCAAAATGTAATCAAATGCAGAGAAATGTATCAAAGAACATAAATATTAGGATAAAGCAATGGGGTCTGTGTTTGACTGAAAGCAGAAATGACGTGAGCTGTTTGTGTGCTGCAGGGGGGCACAGGCTTAGAGGAGGTAAGAGACAGTGCTAGCCACTTAGTTTATACAAGCAATTCAAGTTCTGCCTGTTCTGCAAATTCCCTTCAGTTTTGACTTGTTTTGCTGCAGGGCAGCCCGTGAGCTCAGACTGCCATATTTCCTACATGGATTTTAGTAACTCAAGTAAATGTCAACTTGTCAAGACTCTAGGCCACTAAATTCCCTTTTTGACCTATACCAGATTTTAATTTCAACACTGCCTAACTTTTCTAAAAAGATCACATTTACTCTAAATAGTAATGCAAAAATACCATGATCTTATTAAATAAAGACAAATATGTAATTTGTCCAAAATAGTCATGATGAGAGTTTCTACATTATTAGATAAGATCGTGAGGTTTATTTAATTTTATTAATAATTTGTTTTCATTTCAGTAATGAAATTACTGTCTTCTATTGAAAACTAACCTATTTAGGGGAATTAAATACCTCAGCCAATTTCATTTCTCTCTCTCTCTCTCTCTCTCTCTCTTTCTCTCTTTCTCTCTCTCTCTCTCTCTCTCTCTCTCTCACACACACACACACACACACACACACACACACACACACACACTCATGCACACACGTACTGCTCTCAGGAGGAATGTAACCACCTTGCATTAGAAACAAATTCACCAAACCATCCTGAATGATGAAGGTACTTTATAAGGCAAAAACTCCTCTTAAATAACCTATTATTAATTAACTATGATACTGGTTTATTCACTTAAAACTTAACAAATTGTACTATGTCCCTACTATGTGCAAAACACTGTTCTAGTTGCTTTGACTATATCAGAAAATAAATCAGACAAAGACCCTTGCCCTTATGAAGCTTTTTTTTTATTGGGGTGAAATAGATCATAAACAAAAAATGTAATAAGTAAAACCTTATAGAATATTCCTCTCTCCTACTGACCTATTTTTTCCAAATCTCCATCCCATGGTCCAGTCTCTTCACATCTTATTTTCTTTCCAGTTAATACACATCTACCCACACACCTACACAAATATACTCAAATTAATCCAAGAAGTGAAAAATAATAGTGGCGATAATCGAGACATGTTACTCCTGAATTGATATGTACAAACAATAACAGCACTATTTAAGAGGAAGTTTAAAGGTAAGAGAGGGGTTCAAAGATAATTAAGCAACAAAATGACAGAATATCTGTCCTTAAAAATTCTTTAAAATCAAATTATCTTTTTCAGAGGAACTAAATTGGGAAACATTATTCTTTAACAAATTTATTTCAAATTAACAACATCTTAAAAGGCAGTTGTGACTACTCATGATCGAATCTACATAACCTCATTTAAAGGGGATGAGCGAGTTAGAAGTAGTAAGGAAAGATCCTAAAGCATAATTTTAATGAGAAACTTCCTCCTCCTTCCACATTGAGAGTGTCGTATTCATGTACCACTGTGAAAGTTGATCAAAAATCCTTGCATCTGAGGTCAAAGTTTCCCTAATGTTTTTGCATCAGAAAAAAAGACTCATGATCTGATTCTCCAATAAGAAATGCCAAGATGCTTCAAAATTTGCACAGTAAGTATGTCTTTAATTCAAAATCAATGTCATCATCTAGTCACAGATGAAACTTTGTGGTATTTTCCCAAGTTCTATTATACATACAAGAGTGTCCAATTATAATTCCAGTTTCACTTTCTGTGCTTTCCATGTAATTATTTTCTTTAGGGCCATGAGCTTACTACATCTCCAAAGATCTGTTATTATTTTTTTAATTTTTGACCCTTATGGGAAGTAAGTCAAGAATCTAGCTTGACTTTCAAAAATAGATTTGTGAATAATATTTTCATATTGGAGAAAGTTGGAAATTGTATGCCCAAGAAGCCATACTACATAATGCCAACTTAGTCACAAGTTCTATTATGACAAGATATTAGCACTAACATAGTACTAGCAGTCATTTCTGAGTAGATTTTCATCACTTAAGAAAACTCTTCACGATTGCTGTTATACAAGCCAGTTTTAGGAGATGGGAAAAAGTGTTTTGATAATACCATCTCAATATTTTATTTATCTAGATTTAATACTGTATGTACTACCAGCTTGAACCTTGACCTTTTCTTGCCTGTTATTCTCTGTTCTGCCCCAAATGCAAAACTTGTTTTAAAAAAGCAAAGAAACCAATGAGCAGTTATCATATCTTGCACACAAAGCCAGCTCTGGGTGATTATAAAAATGTTGGGTGAGAGCTCAGCAGAAGTCAGATATTTAGACCTGGGAAGAATCCAGGTCATTAGTCCAGCCTCCCCTATGTATAAGGAAGAACTGCACTCCAGGAAGTCGATAATTGTCCAAAGTCAGTTGAAAGTAGAGCCAGATCTAGAAACACCGCTTGTCAACTACTAAGTGTAAGTTCACTCCATGCCGGTTGCCCATTAAACAGCTCTATGTTTTGTAAAATAGTAATGTTAAGAAATGACTGCACTTACCAATTTGTACATCTAAGTATTTTAATATCTGACATAATACTGCATTATATTAATATTATGTGGTGATCAAGAAAATGATAAATTGGATTGCATTTAGAGAATGTCATCTAAGATTTTTATAGAGCTAGAGGTGAGTTTGCATGTAAAATATTTGTACTTGACTCAGCTGTTGTGTCTATAGAATTCCTTTTAAATATTTATGTCTCCAACATAGGATTTTTTTTTATTTCCAAAGGTCTGTGAGCCTCAAAGGGATCAATAGGTGAGCTTTAGGGACTCTAAGAAATATCAAAATTGTTTGCAAGCTTTTTGCATTCTTGAATGTTTCATGGTAAGGAAAAAATGTTAAGAAAAGCTTAAGAGCTACTGCTCTAAGTTAGCTTAAAACAAAACAAAAAATACAAACAAAACAGGCAGAAAGGGGAACTTGTAGGGATAGGGAGAGGACTTTAAAGAACTAGCACTTTCCTCACTCAAGAAGAAAAAGAAAAAACCCTCCTGCTAGATTCCATCAGGAAACAGCTCCCACAGTGGCGTGAAGATACACTTCATTGTCCTAAAATGCAAACTTGCAACTGAAGAGATGATACAAACCTTGTAGTTTTAAAATGGTATTTGGTTTTGAGTTATTGCACTTAGCATTTTGTTTGGTCTTTGACTATGAAATTTTTTCATGACATGTGTAGATGACATCAGGGCCGAATCCATTCCTCATGGGACAATAACATTCGCGGGTGATTTCTCCAGGGCCCTTAGCACTTAGCAGTCAGAAACAATTGCCAGAGGTAGAGTTTGGTTGTAAACAATTAGTTATAATTTAAATGCTCTTAGACAAGAAAAATTACACTAAATGTACACATTATGAATAGGGCATATGATCTAGTAGATTCTACTCTACCTTTGTCCATGCCAGCCAGAGTACTGGTGAGTCCCTACTATAGCCTAGCCCATCACTACATTAGTCTCTGTGCCCATAAAATGATAAGTAGTATTGCATACATGCATACATAAATATAGACATTCACATATCTAGATAATCCAGATTAAGAGCCAAAGACATTGTTGTAAAAATTAGAGATTCTAAAGTTCCTATGGAGTAGCAAATGGAATAATGGAATGTGGAATAATGGCCAAAAAAGAAAAAGTTTAAATAAATAAAGCATTGAGACAAAGTTGTAGTATCAACTATTTAAAGTTATTAAAAATGGCAGTAATTAATATGGTATATGAACACGCAGACAAATAAGAATGGGAAAGAAACTTAGACATGATTTCTAAGATAGAAAAAATAGAACATAATATGCGATAATCGCAAGTCTGTGGGAAAATAAGAAGCGATCAGCGATGTTGCTGGGGAAGCCGAGTGATTGGGAACCATGCGCACTCCCTACCTCACCCTGCACCCAGAGGAAGCGTCGGATGAAGTGAAGAGTTCATAGAAATTCTGAATCAAGTTAGAAGAAAATAAAGGCTTCATAAACACAAATATAATGGGACAAATATAAAGATATGACCTTATGAAACTTAACAGTTTTAAGTCAAAAGCCAAAGGTAAACACCAAGAAAATATTTTGAACACATATTGCTAATAACAGTTTCATATTCCCTGTTACAAAAACCTTTTGGTGTTTTCTTCTGTTAGAGGATGTACCTCAAAATATTGTGATCCCTGGTTTATATCTATTACCCTTTATCACCTGAAAACTTCTTGAAAAGAGAGATATGTATTCATCATTTTTGCCTAGTGCCTTGAACATAGTTGGGGAGCAAGGGGCATTGTTATTGGCTACCAAAAATTTTAACTATACCAGTAGAAAAAAAGGACAAATCATAATTTACAAAAGCAAGAAATATATATGGCTAATAAGCATTTAATATTTTAACTTAATGATAAAAAGTAAAGGAACAAATTTTTAAATGATAGTACTTTTTAGCTCATCAAAGTAGCAAAGATTATAACTGAAGGTTGGCTCATTTAACAAAAGTTGATGTAGATGACGAAGATGGAGGGAAACTTCAGATTCTCCTAAATTTCTGGTAAGGCTATTCATTGGTGTTTATAGAATTCTTCTGTTGCGTACTACAGAAATTAATTATGGCTAACTTAAAGAAATAAGATCCACACCAAAGGAAGGTATTTTATAGCTTATAAAATCAGAGGAGAGGAAACAGAGCAGCAACAGAAATCACAGGAGAAGGTGATGAAATCTTTGCCAGGTACCATCACTGGGATGAATGAGCATCAGTCCTTTTCTGATAATGTGTCAATTTGCTCCCAAACCAAATTTCTGGAATAAGAAGTATAACCTAGCTTAGGCTTTATGCCTGCACTTTAGTCAGTGAGTCACTGGGCCATCCTATCAAGAACACATTCAAAGGAAAATCAAGGCACCGTTACCAGCAGAAGAGAAAAAGGACACTGGATAGGTAAAACAGCAACAACAGTAACAGATTTCCACTGTGGGTATCAATAGCTTTAAAAATGTTTCCTTTGTTTTGGTAATATCCCTTCTAGGAGTTAATTTCATGTGATTAATCAGAAATACAGTTTCATTAAAAATGCCATTTGTAGTAGTTTGATAGAAAAAAGAATCTATTTGGCCAATAATAGAGTAATTCAATTACGATATATAATCATGGTTTAGAAAAGTTGGTAGTAACTTTAGAAAATGTTGATGAAATAAGTGAAAAATACAGAATACGATAGTTGTAATGAGGGAAGAACTGATATTTGCATATATAAAAAGGTTTAAATAAGATATGAACATTTATTTGGGAGGAATACTGGGATTATGGGAATTTTACTTTTAAGTATAGAAAAATATGTATTTTTTTTTTTGCCAGGAGCAGGCACTGCTTTAATAATCATACAAAAATCTATACTAAAACAAACAAAAGAATAATTAGAGGAATGATGGTGGTTTTGGGCATCCAGACAACTATGTTGGAAGCAAAACATCGGACTGATATATTTAATTTCGAAAGGAAAAGAGCTAATTGTACAATATTCCTTTTCCCACATTGCTTGTTACTATAAGCAAAATTTGGCTAGGTTTCCTACTTTGATAATCAGGAGTCATTTCGGACTTTGTTTCTCAAATCTTTATCTCTGTAATAGAATTGAAAATGTATTTGCATTTTACAGTTCAAATGAAAAATTCTTATTGGCAAAACAAGTTAAAAAAATAATAAAAATGATTACATGTATTGATATGTGTGTGTATCTCATCAGTTACCCTGCTAATTCTCATTAACTCATGCTTAAATTGAGACAATATGAGCTATTATAGCTTAAGAAGATAAATTATAGTCTGGCCCAGTTATTTATTAAGTATAATTAAAGATTCTGTTAAATTTCATTATAATAAGACAGAAAACCGTGCTTCCATATATAAATCAGACAGCAAATATAGCTGAATGTTTTGATTTTTTTTTTCTTTTTGGTTCATACTTACAGCTCAGAAATAATATGTGCTAAAGAATGAAGGGGTCTAGATATGGCAGTGGGTGGAATTTTCCTAAAAGCATAAGTGCATTGTTATTATAATACATTTTGGAGTAGTAGTTTACTCTGGCATATTGGCTGAGCTCTGTACAGAATGACTTTGATGATCTCATGAATTATACTGGAACAAATAATGTAATTATTGGAAAAGAACAGAAGAGGAGAAAGAGAATTGGCTGATCATTTGCTCCCTCTAATAGTCATTGCCTTCTTGTGGTTCATGGAAATGTGCAGTCTGATAGCTAGTTCCATCCCAGGGTGTAGGATAGGGCCAATTTTGTTGTTATTATGTTCTATGTTAAATGATATATATATATTTTTGAATCGATAATATATGCATGGTTCAAAAAATACACAGTAAAAATTCTCTCTCCCCTATCCCTGCCCTGTACACCCAGCTCTCATTACCCCAAATAGGTAACCACTCTTCCTTGTTTCTTAGTATCTTTCAGAGATTGCCAAGTGCATGCAAACACTAAACTTTTAATCGTTTTTTCTTTTTTTCCAATTTTTATGCAAATGGTTACATTTTATATACATACTTTGCTTCCTGCTTTTTAAACTCAATAGTTTTGGAGAACTGTTGAAGTAGATACATAAAGAGTTTCCTCATTCTTTCTTTAAACTCTCTGGTATTACATTTGTTAAAAGTATGATAATTTATTCATTATTTAACAGTTCCCTCCTTATGAAAAAAATTTATTTTTTCAAGTATCTTGGTTAACACAACCATCACTGTCATGAGTAATCTCGCACGCATTATTTCATGTGTGCAAGAACCTGTAGGACTAGAAGTGAAGTGACCGGTTTCAGATATATGTGTGTTCGACTACTGTGAAAAATGTATGTTTATTTGTTTTCACATTTAATTATATTGCTTTCCTTGTCTTCAATTGCATGATTAATACGCTGAATTAGACTGGACCTAAGACATCAATTCATAGCATTTCTCTAGAGACTCCTGTCCGGCTTTACACTTATCTATCAGCTTGCTTTGGAGGTAGGCCATTTATTGTGGACTGATCTTGTTTCGGTGATCTCGCATCTGCTTAACTATCTTGATCACAAAGATAGCCACTAAAATGGGGAGATTCTGTTAAATTGTTCCTTAATTTCAGACATTGTCTTTTTCTTATCCTCTGGTCTACTAGACTAATAAATTATATGAGCAATATGAGGACTTGCTATTCATCTACTAAATGACAATATTAAAAATAATCATGTCCCATGTTGGCAAGGATGCAATGAATCTGGTGCTTTCAGAAACTGTTCGTTGCAATTAAAATTGGCAAAGCCCTTTTGAAAAGCAATTTAGCAGCATGTAAGGAAAAAAAAAAACCTACAAAAATATTCATACTGTCTGATCCATTAATATTCCTTCTGGGATTCTATCCTAAGGAAATAGCACAAAATATGGAAAAGGTCTTATGTTTGAAGATGTTGATAGATGTATTATGTAAAATATAAAATCAGAAGCAACACAAATGGCCAATAATACACTTAGGCATGTACAATCGAGGATAACATGCAACCATTAAAAGTAGACATGAGGCTTATAATAAAATAAAAATACATATGCTATAATGTTTCTTGGAAACAGTACAAAATTGCATGTGAGTCCTGTGATAGCTGTATAAAACTTACACATATGAACACTGAAATTATAAATGTATTATCAATTGGTGGGGAAATAAGTGATCCCTTCCCTATCTTTTCATCCCCAGTTGTCTAGAATATTTTACAACATTTTAAATAAAAAAAAAATGAAAAACATAATTAGATTTTCCCTTTTGTCTTTGATATTTTGCACTGAATGTAAATCAAAGCTTTCGATGGTTAACTTCTTTGCCACTATTCAGCGATGTGAGAGTTTTCATCTGTTTTATACAGGTCAGTTCATCCTAGAGCGTGCAATGCAATGTGTGTTGTTTTTAGAAGTGTTCTCTCGTTCCTTTCTTTACATCAAAAGATGTCTTAATCACTAAACTTCCTTTCAGTCTCATTCCTTGTGATGGATATTTTTTTCTCTTTGGAAGAAAAACTCAGATATTTTCAACAGTCCTGAACTTGCCTTTTGCTTGCTTCTCAACCTCCTAACATTCTCCCTTCTGCTCATTAAGCTTCTATCATGTGGATCTTTCTCCTTCTCAAACATGCTAAGCCAAATCAGACTCTCTCCTAATTCTTTATTAAATTCTACATATTTCATTAAAATATACGCAGGGAAAGTTAACAACATAGCAAATATATCATGCATATAGCAAATATATCATGCATGTGGAATAGATGGACACTAGATAAGATTGTCCACGACAGTTGTATAGCTTTAAGAAAGAGCAAATCACTAAAATATAATGAGAAAAATACCTTTTTTTTTAAACTTATGCGTTACTTTGTTAAGTCGAAATGAAGTAGGAAGGAAAAATGTGAAGTATGTTTTTCTCCCACCAGCTCTTTGGAAAATGAATGTGGCGGCATTATCTCTCTTTACTGAAGTGCATTTTAGATCATAGACTATCTCGTTATCTTTGCTCAGTTGATTATCACATTATCTTCAAAGTATTAAGCTCATAGCTGATTTCAAGGAGACTGCAAAGAGAAGAGTGTCATATCACATTTGAAGCACTGTTTTACAGTTCTACCTACTTATCTTTCCTGTCAAGTGAACTGATTTTAAATTTCTTCATAACAAAGACATTATTTTCTGAGACGGTGCACCAATGAGTAATGGGATCATTTTGAAGTCACAGTGGAAAGAAGTGCTTTCTAAAGGACTTGCTTTGTACAATGCCCCATCCATGGCTGACCAGGACTCTCATCTGGGACTGGGTCAAATTTTAAAGAATCCATTCTGTTTTGCTTCTAAGTGTTGGAACCTCCCTCCAGTGTACTTCAGCCATATCACTGCCAAGATCATCCCTTTCATTGTCTTTTCCTAGTCAAACTCAAGGGATTTCACTACCAGCTATTCCAAATTTCCCACTGTCAGTTGATAGCTGAAAGTTGTGAGTATCTTTATTAAAAAGACCTGTAACACCTTTTTTAAGCTCTAAAAACAGGTTCATTTAAAATTACATTTATAGTTAAATGTTCAGGCCATAATCAGTAGGAGGGAAGACAGGGCACCTAAGTGGCTCAGTCAGTTAAGCGTCGGGCTCTTGATTTTGGCTCAGGTCATGATCTTATGGTTCATGAGTTCAGCCCCACATCAGGCTCTGCACTGCGCTCTCTCTCTCTCTCTCTCTCTCTCTCTCTCAAAATAAATAAATAAGCTTTTTTTTAAAAGGAGTAGGGATGACATAAGAAGGTTTGAAAATAAAGGTAAAATATCATTTTAGTAAATAGGACAATAGTCCCTGTCTCATTCAACTTTTTGTTGAGAATAATAGTAACAGTAAATAAAAGTGGTGTGGTACTGTGTGTTAGATAGAGAATTGCTAATCACTTTACAGGCATCATATGAAGTAATACTTAATGAAACTTGAGGCACCTGGGTGGCTTAGTCAGTTAAACCTCTGACTTCTGCTCAGATCATGATCTCATGGTTCGTGGGTTTGAGCCCTGTCTTAGGCTCTGTGCTGACAGTTCAGAGCCTGGAGCCTGCTTCCGATTCTGTGTCTCCCTCTCTCTGCCCCTCGCCACTCACTCTTTTACTCTCTGTCTCTATTTTTCTCTCAAAAATAAACATTAAAAAAATTTTAAGAAAACTATTTAAAAAATACTTAGCAAAACTTTAGGAGGTAGATGTCATTAACATTTCCATTTTATAGGTTGAAACTGAGAAGAAGATACAGGTTAGGCAACCTTTCTAAGTCTCAAAAATGCGTTTTTGATAGAGCCAAGAATCCAACACCAGATCCTCACACAAAAAGTGTACTGCTTTTGTTTATTGGCCTTTAGTATAGAGTGATTGAATTTTCATCTTTTCACCCTCTGCTGAACAAACTCAATAAAGGAGGTGAAATTAAAAATATACAGGTGTCTGGGTAGCTCAGTTAGTTAAGCATCTGACTCTTGGTTTTGGCTAAGGTCATGATCTCATGGTTCGTGAATTCGAGTCCCATATGGAGCCCTGCACTGACATTGTAAACCTGCTTGGGATTCTCTCTCCCTCCCTCTCTGCCTCTCTCTCTCTCTCTCAAATAAATAAACTTACAAAAAATATACACACATATACACATGCACACACATATGCATATATATGTATATATGAATATGTATATGTGTATCCACATCTATCTATATCTATCTGTAGAAAGGAGATTTCAGGTGAATCAGCGCAGGGTAGTCAAATAAATGGAAAGACAACTCCATTCTTCTCTGGCTTTGGCTATAATTTCTGTGTGTCTTGTTCATGTTCTTTATCATGTAGTTTACTATGCTGTTTTATTATTTCACATTTCAGTTTAAAATTGGGAAATGAAATAAGGGATATTTTAAAATCAAATCTGAGGAACATCTGGGTGGCTCAGTCAGTTAGACGTCCAATTTTGGCTCAGGTCGTCACTTCATGGTTCATGAGTTCAAGCCCCACATTGGGCTCTCTGCTGTCTGTGCAGAGCCCACTCCAGATCCTCCACCCCTCTCTTCACCCCTCCCCTGCCTGTGCTCTCTCTCAAAAAATAAACATTTTTTAAAAATAAAATAAAATTTGAAAAGCCTCCAGTAAGTTTTCCTCCATGTAGTCAGTTTAAAAATGAAAGTAAGAGATTTGACTGCTATCCAAAGCTTTTTGAGGGGAGGAGAGAGGGGAGTGAGGAGATGAGTGCATTGCTACTATTAGATCTTTTTTAATGCCTCATTTTAAGGTGATAGTTTATTTCCCTGTTTTAGTTGGTCTTGGGAAAATGGCATCCTATACTTAATTTTCCCCTATAACTCAGATTGGATTTGAGAAATATATCATAGTATCAGTGGCTTGGCAAATATTTATGATGGCTGATCATTTTCATGTACATTAAATCCTAAAAAATATCCAAAAATATCTAAAGCAATGATTTCAGTATTCAGAAACTCGATGATTAACTCCTGTTTAAACTGAGGACTTACACCTGAAGCCTTGTTCCCTGGTTCTTTTAGTGTCATATTCCTTGTCATATTTATATCTGCAGGTTTACCAGTTGCAAAACTAATTTACCCAGCAGGACCTAGCTTAATATCTAAGGGGCCATGAATCACAATCATGACGTTTTTTTTAACTAAATACATTAATATTGTATTTCAAGAAACTGACTTCTCATAACTTATGATTGAAGACTATTAAATATAACCTGGTCTACTTTTTTATACCATACACCAAAATAAATGCAAAATGGATGTAAGACCGAAATGTAAGACAGGAAGCCATCAAAATCCTAGAGCAGAAAGCAGGCAAAACCTCTTTGACCTCAGCCACAACGACTTCTTACTCAACATGTCTCCAGAGGCAAGGGAAACAAAAGCAAAAATGGACTATTGGGACCTCATCAAAATAAAAACCTTCTGCACAGCAAAGGAAACAGTCAGCAAAACTAAAAGGCAACTGATGGAATGGGAGAAGATATTTGCAAATGACATATCAGATAAAGGCTTAGTATCCAAAATCTATAAAGAACTTTTCAAACTCAGCACCCAAAAAAACAAATAATCCAGTGAAGAAATGAATTAGGCATGAATAGGCACTTCCCCAAAGAAGACATCCAGATGGCCAACAGATGAACAAATACTCAACATCGCTCATCATCAGGGAAATACAAATCAAAACCACAATGAGATACCGCCTCACACCTGTCAGAATGGCTAACATTAACCACTCAGGCAACAACAGATATTGGTGGCGATGCGAAGAAAGGGGAACCCTTTTGCACTGCTGGTGGGAATGCAAACTGGTGCAGCTGCTCTGGAAAACAGTATGGAGGTTCCACAAAAAATTAAAAATAGAACTACACTATGATCCAGCAATTACACTGCTAGGTATTTATCCAAGGGATAAAGGTGTGCTGTTTCGAAGGGGCACATGCACCCCAGTGTTTATAACAGTGCTATCAACTATAGCGAAAGTATAGAAAGAGCCCAAATGTCCATTGACGGATGATTGGAAAAAGAAGATGTGGTATATATATACAATGGAGTATTACTGAACAATGAAAAAGAATGAAATCTTGCCATTTGTGACTACGTGGATGGAACTGGAGGGTATTATGCTAAGTGAAATTAGTCAGAGAAAGACAGATATCATATGACTTCACTCATGAGCAATTTAAAATACAAAACAGGGGCGCCTGGGTGGCTCAGTCGGTTGAGCGTCCGACTTTGGCTCAGGTCATGATCTCGCGGTCTGTGAGTTCGAGCCCCGCGTCGGGCTCTGTGCTGATGGCTCAGGGCCTGGAGCGTGCTTCAGATTCTGTGTCTCCCTCTCTCTCTGCTCCTCCCCCACTCATGCTCTGTCTCTCTCTGTCTCAAAAAATAAATAAACATTAAAAAAATTTTTTTTAAATACAAAACAGATGAACATAAGGGAAGGGAAGCAAAAATAATATAAAAAGAGGGAGGGGACAAAACATAAGAGATTCTTGAATATAGAGAACAAACAGAGGATTGCTGGAGGGGTTGTGGTGGGGGGATGGTCTAAATGGGTAAGGGGAATTAAGGAATCTACTGCATATGCTAACTAACTTGGATATAAATTAAACAATAAATAAATTAAAAAAAAACGTAACCTGATCTGTATTTGATGCTAGATGATCCAGAACAGAAAAGTTAGGTTTGGCATTAATCATTATTACTCAGATTTCTTTCCTCCCATTTGCTTTGCTTTCTTTCCGGTTGCTTCTTATACATCCAGTGCTAGCTCAAAACTAAATTAATGTACTACAAGATCCCAAATAAATAGCAAGAGTTCAGAATTTCTGAGAATGAAGAAATAGATAATATACAAACATAGGAAAGATGAAAACTTAGAGTTTATATATCTTAGAATTATATACCCACTTCTTTAGTATTACTTTGTATTCCTGACAACTTTTTATGTGTGGCAGAATCAGTATATGTTGTGCGCACAATTGTATGTTCTAGTGTTCATAGCTACATTGACCTGCCTCTTAAAAAATATGTAGACTGTTTTCTAATCTCAGTCATCTAAATGAGTTAGAAAATATTCAGTATCTATATTCTCTTATGCCTTTCAAATCATAATTTCAAGAGCCCAATTCATTAACAATGAAGAGTGAAAAGATAAATATGACTTGTAAAAAAATTTAAGTTGATGATTTAAAAAAATTTAATTTGGAAAATGCATATGTAGCAAAGTTAATATTGTGTTTTCATTTTCATTTTTCAAATAGGTATGCCATAATTAGAAAAAAGTAGATACTTTTATTCAAATTCTGTTTTTCAGCAAATGCTGAAATGTTCAAAACCAGGAAGAACTGCAATTCAACTAACCTAATAATAAGGGGGTTAATGAATATTTGGATATCGTATGCATGCAATAAGTATTAGTTTTAACAGAAATGTCAAATACATACCACAAAAATAATAAACAAGGATAAGTACAAGATTTTCTGTGTAGGCATCAAAAGCAATGTTTTCTTTTAGCAATGTGCAACATTGTTTGTGATTTAATTTTTTTCAATGGGATGCATTATTTTCACTGAGCAACTTACATTTGCACTGGTGAGCCAGTATCTTCCTTGTAGAGTATGTATGTATGTATGCATGTATGTATTTTGGGCCTAGCTTAAAAAAGTTAAAAATATTTAGCCTCAATTACAGTTATGTATTCAACGATAGTTTATTTAGTCCCCGTTATGTGCCAGGTACTGTTCTGCTGACTGAGAATGCAGTAGTGTATAAACGAAGACTCTATCCCCACAGGATTTACTTTTTTAGTTGGGGAGGGGAGTCATAGGACAGGGAGAGGGGACAGGACGGGAAGGAGGAGAAAAACAACAATCATGTAAGCAATATAACAACACATCAGGTAGTGTGAGTCGCGTGAATAAAAACAAAAGCAGAGGAAAGGCATAGAGACTGATAGAAGAATGAGCTATAGGTTTTAGGAGGGTGGGTAAGAAAGGTTTTTCAGAAGATGTGATGTTGAGCAGAGCCCTGAAGTAAAAGAAGGACCATGCTATGCGTATCTGGTGAAGAATCCTCCAGGCAGAGGGGCTTTAGAAGGAATGAGCCTGGTATGTCAGAGACACTTTGGTCAACTCAGTGCTACTGGAAGGAATGAGTAAGGAAGGATGGTAGAAGGTGAGATTGGAGAGGTAGGCAGAGCTGGAGAATGACCCCTTTGTAAGCTCTGGAGTGGATTATGGAGTTTTATGTATGAACAGTCAGAGGGTTTTGACTGGGAAGATGGGTTGATAGGTTTCTGGCTGCCAGGCATGGAATTGACAATGGGGGGGGGGGAAAGCCTGGTAGGAAATGATATAGAGGCTATTTCAGAGACCCACGAGAGAGATAATGGTGGCATTGGAAACATGGGATAGAAATATCTGAGCTGTGCTCAAGCACTTCTGAAAATGAATTATCTTGTTTGCTAATGTCTCACTTTTGATTCTACATGTTATATAAGAATAATGATGAAAACCAAGGTGCTATGGGCTCGAGGAGCAGGATTGTACACTTACCATGTACGTCCATTTTATTTTTCCTAAGGCAGCTTATCAATAATAAAAACACTAAAAGATTTAGCTATGTGAAAATTAAATGTGCTATTAGCATTTCCACCTTTTCTTCTCTTTAGATTTAATTCTTACTCTACAGTTTACCACTTTATATGCCTTCTTCTGTTCCTTTGGTTATTGCTCACTGACCTGCAAGTTCTGAATGGAGATGCACTCTGTGCTTATATACAGAGCTGTATCGTGGATATAGATTTTATTTTATTTTTATATTATTAAATGTTTATTTATTTTGAGAGAGAGAGAGAGAGTGTGTGAGTGAGGAGGGGACAGAGAGAGAGAATCCCAAGTAAGCTCCATGCCATCAGCTGTCAGCACAGAACCTGACATGTGGGGCTTGAGATCAGGCAGGACCTGAGCCAATATCAAGAGTTGGATGCTCAGCCAACTGAGTCACCCAGACACCCCAGGATTTGAAACTTTTTAATCAGCCTGGACTCTGAATTGCAAGAGACAGAATGCCAATTCAAAGTAGCTTAGAAGAAGCTTGCTATTGGCTTGCTTTATTTATTTGTTTGTTTTTGTTTATTTATTTATTTATTGAGTGATCCAAAGAGTAAATTCGGTTGTATCAGGATTAAGGTTTCAACCAAGGATACAAAAGTGCTCTGTAACCCCGAGTCTTTGTATTATGGCTAGCATCTGTGTGGTTTCATTCTCAGGCAGCTTCTCTCTCTTTCTCATACCTCACACTCCCACCTCCTCACTCCACAACTGGCACTTTTCAAATTAAAGATGCTGGAAATGGAGTGAATCTCTTTTCTCATAACTCTGGGAAAGGTCACAAGCTGGGTCATGTGACTGAATTAATGTGATCAGGAGAAGAGAGTACTGACTCATATGTCTATACGTTTGTTCTCTGGAACTACATATAAGGGCTGATCATGACCCTAACGAAAGTTGTCGAGCATACAAAAAGAAATTATATCCACTGCTTTTGAATCCCTCTGTGGAGGGGGACTTACTGAAAATGAACTTCAGCTTTCAGAATTTCTTGGAGGCTGCCACTCTATTTTTGGGTTACTTTTTGTGAGAAGAGGTGTTTAGAGTCCAAGGTAACAGAACAAACTTCATTATCATTTGGGTGAATGTAAAAATTGCCCAATGGCCATTAGATAACAAGGGGCAGATCATTTTCTGTTAAACCTAGCTCTCAACGATGATACACACATTAATTTGAACCACTCTTTCTGCCACCAACACAAATTGCATGAAATTTAAAAGAAAATGAAAACCTTCTTAAAAATAACAGCGGTCATAGAGGATTACAGTGCTGAAATCTGGGAGAGGACAGAACCTATAGCTATGTGTCTACCATTTGAGTATATTTTTATCATCAAAAGAAAAACGTCTGAGAGGCTGAGTTGCAAGTTCAGTGATCTTGTGGGTCTGGGTAGAATCCAAGAACCTCCATAGGGAGATTCCCTAGCTAACCATCCTCCCCTTGGGACTGAACGTATAAAAAGCTGAACTTTAGGAATAAGTTCTTTGGAAGCAAACTTGTCTTTGCATCAACTTGCTACCCACCTGCACATTATATGGGTGGCCTGGAAAACCACAAACCTTGAAATCAGATTAAGGTGGTTTAAGCTGGCCAGCATCGTGATTGCTAGGCAGAAGAAAATGAAAATCCTCTCTGAAGGAAATATCATCGTAGGCTTAAAATGTTTTAGTGAATAATTTTTCATATATGATATTTAGTATACATTCTAATCAGGTACACATTGACCAAGTCATCAAATTTAACATTGTCAATGAAGGGCCAATGGTCATCATATACTTCCTGATATTGTGTTCTGAGGAGGGATAGTATCATTTATGTAGTATTATGGTTCAGAACGCATAACTTTCATCATTGGGAAACAACAGATAAACCTTAATGAGGTCATTCTATAAGAGAGGGAGAGCCAGATTGTTGTTCAAATATATCAGTGTCCTAAAAGACAAAGGATGTGGAAATGTTCCAAATGAAAGGAGATTAAGGAGTCATGACAACTAAAAACTATACATGGAAAAAATAAAAGAGAAACAAATGAGGCAGCTCAAAGTTATGGGTCTCAATGGCATTTAGGTCTCTTGTACATTTTTATAAAACATGTATCAGAACTTCCGAATTGTTATCTATGCAAAGGTGACCTAGCAGAACTGAAAAAGAATCATACTGAAATTATGAATTGAAAATACAATAACTGAAACTGAGAATTTGCTCAACTGGATATAAAAGAAGAGGGACTTACCAAGTTGGAAGTTAAGGCAGAAGAGGCAATCATCATTGTCAGATGAAGATAAAGAAAGGAGGGTAAGAGAATTCTAGGAGAGAGCCTTCCAAATTTTAATGGAGTTTAGAAGGAAAGGAAAGAAGGAAGCTAAGCAGTATTTGATGATATGATGCCTGAAAAATTTCCAGAAAATTTTAATCCAAAGATTTAAGGAGTCCAAAGAATCCTAGTAATTAAAAAAAAATGTAAACTATACTTAGACACATCATAGTAAAACTACAAAACAGTAATACAAGAGGAAAAACACAACTTTCCTTCAAAAATTAGATTAGAACATCTACAACACCAGTGGAAGCTAGGAGACAGTGAAATATTATGGTCAGTATAAGGAATAGAAATAACTGCTTATCTATAAATTTATGCTTAATGGAAATATTGTTAAAATGACAGAACATATAAAATGGAAAAAAGAAAAGAAAAATAATCGCCAAACAAATCTGATTTTATCACCAGCAAACCACTGAAAAGAGTTACTTCGTGTATGAGAAAAAATGATCCCACAGGTACAGGAAACAATGAAGACCAAAGAAGGATGATAAGTGTATACAAAAATTTAAAAGAAATTTGGCTTCATAAAATAATAATGAAATTGAATAAATTGAATTGAGAGAATTAAAATACACAACAAAAAATTCATATGAGTCAAGGGAAAGGTCAATGAAGTTAAATGGGCTCTTTTGGTCTTTGAATTGTCTGAAGAACATATGACTTTGATACGTTGAGGATGTGTGCTAAAATTTCTAGAGTAAATCTGGGAGAATAAAAATTGCATAACACTGGGGGGAAAAGTGAAATGCTAATTAAATAAATTCAAAAATTCAGTCTAAAAGGAGACGAAAAAATAAAAATAACAAATAATCATAACAATACAATCAGAGCAAGTGGAAAAGATGGTGAAGTCATACCAGTATTTAGGAAATAAATAAAGTGAAAATTGGTTAAATGATCTCAGTCTCAAAGTTTTTTGGACTGTGTTTAAAAGTGTAACAAGTAGCATTTACAAAGGAATATTCCCCCCCCCCAAAAAAAATATTCTTCTTTTGAAAGACAAAGTTACCACTACTCACCGATTCATGCGCGGTAGTGATGTCTTTTTAAAAGATAGCACATCAATTTACGCATAGCTAATTATAAAGATTACAAATCTATACATCAGAAAGAAATGTCATACCAGTATTAATATTTAAAACTTATTTGTGATATAATCATGAGGAAAATGCAAATCAAAACCATAATGAAATACTACCTCACCCTTGTTAGAATGGCTGTCATCAAAAAGATAAGAATAACAGCTGTTGGGGAGGATTTGGAGAAAAAGGAACTCTTGTGGACTGTTGATAGGAATGTAAATTGGTACAGCCACTATGGAAAACAGTGTGGTGGGTCTCCAACAAATTAAAAATAGAACTATGCTATGATCCAGCAATCCCATTCTGGGGATATAGCTGAAGGAATTGGAACATCAGAGATGTCTGCACTCTGATATTCATTGCAGCACTACTTAAAATAACCGAAACGTGGGAACAACCCAAGTGTCCATAAATGCATGAATGGATAAAGAAAATGTGGTATGTACACACACACACAGGTCTGTTAGCAGGCCATAAAAAAGGAGGAAATCCTGTCTCTTCCAACAACATGGATGGATCTTGAGGGCATTATGCTGAGTGAAATAAGTTAGAGAAAGACAACTACTGTATGATCTTACTTATACGTGGATTCTAAAAAAGCCGAATTCATAAAAACAGAAAGTAGAATGGTGGTTGCCAGGGGCTGGGGTGGAGAAAGTGGGGAGATGGTGGTTGAAGGTACAAACTCCCTATTATAAGGTGAAGAAGTTCTGGGGATATATGGCTACTGTCGTTAATAAAACGGTATTATGTACTTGAAAGATACTAAGAGATTAGATCTTATATTCTCACCACCCCTCCCCCAAAATGATTATGTAAGGTGATAAAAGTATTAACTACCACTTATTGTGGTAACTGTATTTTGCAATATGCACACATATCAAATCGACATGTTGTACCTTAAATTTATACAATGGCATATGTCAGTCATACCTTAATAAAGCTGGAAAAATTCTTTGTGATAAAACATAAGATTTCATTCATATAATATGCATACATAGGTTAGTTTAAAAGTATTACAAAGAACAGAAATAGAAATTTACCATTAAACTATTACTGTAGTTCAAGTGTAGTTTTTTTCCATTTGTCTGGCATATAGACAGGCAAATAGAATTCGTCTCAGTCCCTCAAAGTATACTCAGTTATGTTAAGCAATGTCCCATTGTGATGGTCTGGCAGAGTACTTGGCTTGCTAAATGCTGCAACATTTTGGATTTATGGTGTTCTTGATTTTCTTCCTCAGCCATGGAAAAGCCAGTATACCATCACATTTGCCATTTTCTACGTAGCTCTCACTAAACTAACTCTCCCCTCAGGATAACTGGCTATATATTTCTGTCCATCTATTCTCTGCTTCTTATAGAGAAAGGCATAGGGCCTATTTTGAAGTCTGTATCTCAGTTTCCATACCATCTTTCAGTAAATTACCCAGTGTGATTTAAATAATCTTACTCAAAAAATTGATAGACTGTCCTTGACCATGATCAACATGTTAAATGATTTAATGTAGGAAGTTTAATTTAAATGTAAATAGATGTCTGTATATAGAAATATAAGGATATTTTTAGAGTCTCAATCCAGGCTGTTTCTCCCAATCCAAAAGGACTCCAAGAAGTCTGGTCCTCTGATGACTCGAGTTAAGATGTCAGATAAAGTTCTTCTCCAATGCAAAGTATTCAATTTGTTGCTCTTTAAAATTTTTTAATTTTAATTTAATTTAATTTTTTTTTGCCCTGGTCAAGGCAGGGAGAGATACAGTTCTTTGTTTACTCCAGCATTTGGATGCTGTCATATGGAATTTCTTGATTTGGGATGTTCTTTTTTCTTTTTCTTTCTGTCTTTTTTTTTTTTGCATTTTGCATTTTTTCTTTATTTATTGTCAAGTTAGCTAACATACGATATAGTCTTGGCTTCAGGAGTAGATTGCCATGATTCATCACTTATATGCAATACTAAGTGCTCATCCCAACAAGTCCCCTCCTCAGTGCCCGTCACCCTTGTTCCCCATTCCCCCAGCCCCCACCCCCATCAACCCTCAGTTTGTTCTTTGTATTTAAGAGTCTCTTATGGTTTGCCTCCCTCTCTGTTTGTATCTTATTTTTCCTTCCCTTCCTCTATGGTCATCTATTTAGTTTCTCAGATGTGGGACTTTCTGTAAAAGGTGGTATCTAGTCTTATTTCCCTCAATCAGTTTTTGAGAAAATAATTCATTTGTGACAATTGTCACATGACAATTGAAATAATTCTGCATTTGGTGGATGCACGACCAGTTAATATACTTAATAAAATATGTTCTTTTGCAGACTTGTCAAAGCCCAGGTTACTTGTAGTCACTTATATTTTCTTTGCCCATGCTTCCCTTTGATGAAATAAAAGTTCCCTTGTATCTTTTGATTGCATATCTGAAGTCCTGAAGTAAGTGAGGAGTGCTTCTTCTCATGCTGCACCCACTAAGAATAACATGGCTTTGTCATTAGGTTAAAATCCTCAGTAAGATCATATCCTATTATGAGCATCGCTAGTCAGGACTGGAGGGCCCTAATCTTTCACACACAAAAAATTGTTGTCAACAATTTTAGCCTGATGTGCTTTTGAACTGAGCTTAGGAGTGAGCATTTTAAAATATTTCTATTTAATAAGTATAAATGCTGGTTGGCATTGGTTGCCAGATTTAAAATGTGGAAGAGAAAAAAAATTTTTAAGAAGACATTTTGGAAAAATTGGCCTAGATGTTAAAGAATCTAAGAGTCCCTTGGAAGGGGGAAAGAAAATTGTTCAAACAATGTCTTTGCCCTAATAATTTAACCTTGCTTTCTACCAGCACCAGACTCAAGTCACCGTGACTAGCATATACACTTTTACTTTCACTTGTATGAGCATTACAAGCTAATTGGTATGTCGTCAGTGTGTTCTTTAACAAGTGTCCCTCTGGTCATATATGTTCACTAACTCTTCTAGTAAAGACACAATTTGTGTCAGGAGTTGATGTATCATTTGTGGTTTTATCAAATTAATTATGTAGAATCCAACTATACATTTATTTTGTTTTAAAAATATTCAGAACTCCTAATAGGGATGTATTTATCATTTTAAATTGTCATTTTTGTTTTATTTTTTATGGAGATATAATTGACATACACATTGTTATTTTTATCAAAAATACCTGTTTTGTCTTGGCTTGGCTGCAAATATGGAACAATTTTATATGGATGCTTTTTTTTTTTCCTGCGTGTGATAACACTATTAACTTAGGCTGCTGAAATGTTTTGGTACATTTATATTGACTAAAATAATGCTTCTCTTTTGTATTTTAAAACCCTTCAAGATTCGGTACCTTCCTTTTCTCATAAATAAAGGTTATAAGAGATGTTTTGCATAAATTTTATGGATATATAATCTTATATCCTAATAAAACTCACTTAAATTTACATAAATGGGTTGTTACATATTGACTATCTATTTCTAATTAGAGAGCTGTTTCATGACTCAGGTCAATGTGTCCATTAGATTGCAAAATACCTCCAGAACAGGAATACTTAATAAATTCTATCTCTTAAACATTATTAAAATAAATCATGGATATTTAGTAAGAACTCTGTTAAAGTGGTGATAGTGATATACATCCACTGAGTCTTGAGACTTAATTGAAATATTAGTTAAACTTTTCAAAATGAAGAGCTTGTTCTACATAATAAAATATAAGCTGCAGAATAATACACCATACTTTTTGCTGCATGTCAACTCGTATTTAAAAGTCCCTGTTTAATATCATAGTGACTAAATATAAATCTACCTATTATGAAGAGGATTCTAGAATAGTTGCTAATCCAGACACAAAATGAAGTGAGGATTTTTTTTAATATAGACTTGTTATGTTCTGTTACATGTCCATGAGAAACACTGGACTTTTTCAGTCGTGGATGGGATTTTTTGAGAGTGCATTACCCAGTAGCCTGTGGCATGGTATTTGGTTTTCTGTGACAGAAAAGGGGGAGCAATAGCAGCTACCTTCATCACCCCCTACCTTCTAGCCCCCCTTTTTATTCGGAACTGGAAGGAAGAACTTCAATGCTCACCGAATTTTCTATCTAGAACACAGAAGGAAGCAGCGCTTTACCTCAGAAAAGTTTTATGAGGATAAAATGAGGTCTTTGTACCTTGAAAGTTCAGACTAACGGAAAACTTTATAATTGCCATGAAATTTAAAATGTCTTTCCTCCTCCCCACCCTTATCCTTCCATTGCCAAACGTAATCGCAGTTTAACTCAGTGAATTGAGCAGAATTAACTCCTTGCAGACCTGACTTCACAGCCTTTTGTTTACTTCCAAAATTTATGATGGGAGAAGATCTTCTGAAAATGTAATGAGAGTTTTATTTCCATATGATAAGGAAAAGGTTAGTGCATTCCTATGCACTATATCATATTTACTCATTTATTTTTTTAACCTATTAATAAATAGCAAGTATTTTTCAATAACTTGTCCATAATTCCTAACGGGATGAGAATAAATATACTAGAATTGACCAGGATTTTCTTTTTCATGTAACCAGGCCTTGAAAATAAAACAAACAAAAAATCCTTCTGAATTTCTAGCACATTTGTGCTTTTACCAAGAATGTAAGAACTGATAGAGAGGGAAGGGAGGGTGGAAGAGCTAGAGTATTTGGTGCAAAAAATTCCATATCAACCTCCTTAGAATTTTTCTCTTTTTGGGAGGAAATGGTTAGGAATGCTTGACGCACACCTAAGGATGAAAATGTACAACAATAGCAAAAACTAAGTGGGGATGGGCATTAGATGTGCACAAACTTTTGCCACAGAATTCTTGCATAGTACCCTGCTTTCTGGCCCATCATAGGCAATTGAAAAACAATTATCGCATAAATAGCAGTCTTGCTAAATCCTTTAAAGTATGACTTAAAATATTTTGACATCACACCTGCTATGTGGAGAAGAGTGGTATGAGCCCTTTATTGTATTTCTGCCCATAACCCACTCGAGATTGGCCATAGTGGCACATACTATTGTTGCAAATCTTGTCACTCTCCAGCTGAGGGCTTTCAGACCCCATGCAGGGCAGATTGGGCATGCCCAGAGGTTAGCGTCTTCGGTGAATAACATATTGAAGTCAGAGGTAAGTTCCTGGCTTCCTGTTTCCCAGGTAGGATAAGTCAGGTATATTCTATATTGTCTCCTACTATTCCCTAGCAAGACAGCTTCCTAAAGCGGCAACCTACTCCCCTACACACCTTTTATTGGCTTCCGCCTGACTTTGTCTCTCACTTTGGCACTCCCTTATTGGTGCTTTCTGACATCAGCTTCCAAATACACTACTAGCGCTCAAACTTTTCTCACAGGGTCTAGTTCTGGGGGAATCCAAACTCACAGAAGTACCTTCTACAAAATTCTGTAGACACAAACAAGGGAAAATTTATAGCACAGATACTGAAGAGATATACTGGTCAAGTTTTTTGTTTATTTGGTTGTTTTACTAATTCCTAGTTTACGTCCTTCCTCTGAGCCTTGGTGATATAACTATTCCATTTCCCCAGGCCACTAAGGATTAACTGTAGTGGAGGTCTTAGGATGAGAGGAATAAACAAAGACAACGGCTCTAATTATTTCACTGTGAAGCAATAGAAGCATTTAGAGGGCTTCATTAATGTGTTTGTGTCAGAGGATAGACTGAAACATGTGGGCTATTCCAGTATTGATCAAAACATAAATGAACATTGCAGACGTGTTAGAGATCTGGATATTCAGCTCAGCTACCTGGGATAGCAGTTGAGCGGACAAATGAGCAGACAGATCCAGCTTCAAAGGGAAGTATTTGCTAATAGAACTCAGTCTACCTCCAGTGCCTCGACGTTATGAAGAAGAAAAAGCTAGGGTGCTTTAGCTTTTCTAACACAGTACATTGTTGCTGTGGGTGACTTGAGGACACAGTTAAAACTATGTGGGCCTCCTGAGCATTCTGGCTAAGATGGTGTGGTGTACTCTACCAAACCATAAAAAAGAAACCTACCCTCTTATTTGAATTTCCAAAGAAAACATTATGATCTCCTTGAAGAATGTCACCACAATTTGGGGCGGGTCTAGATTTCATGCTTACAATCCAGCATACTTAAAAATTCCCCTTAAAAATCAAGTCGGAATATGAAGGGTAACTTTATATTAAAAGCAATTATAGTAAAAGAAATCAATATGTCTTATGACTTTAATATAAATGGTTGCTGCTTCTTGTGTATAAGGAGAACAATAGGATTTTTTCTAAACAAATTGCAGAATTTCATTTCTGAGATTATTTCATCTAAAAATGAGGAACCTTTCAGAATTTCTGGAAGATGAGTTTTCACCTTGCAAATAGACTCCCTTCCAACATGAAAACCTAAAATCCATCATTAGCAGCTGAGTGAAGCTTGATAAACTTTTGCAACTGTACTCAAAATCAGTTGCTTAGTTATATTTAATACTAAAATTATTATCCCATGTGTTTGAGTCTTCTGTAATTTTAATATTCTGATGTTTACATTTTTAAAAATCCTGCTGAAACCCAAATAATAGCAGACATTTATGCAAGTTTCTTTTCCTAAGCAAATCTACATACAAAATAGATTTCCTTATTACTAGTGTTATGGAGATGAGTGAGTCAGGTTTTTACCATTAGTCTGCTTTCTCCAACTAGGCCCTCATCCTAGTAAGAAATTTGAAGTTTGGAAAGGGCGTAGAGAAAAAAATCCAACTTGTGTCTCTGCAGTTATTTCCTATAAAAGTTTGTTATTTTTTAAAATGTTCAGCAAGATTTTATCATTATTTAATTTAACATTTGTTGATCTTAATTATCCAATCTGGGTTCAGAAATGCAAGCCAAATTGCACTCCTTGTCTAAAGAGAGGAAAAAAAAAAAATCCTTCTCCAGCCTCCTGGATACCCTGCGGTCCTGGGCTTTCCGCCAGCCTCCCTGGGGGACTCACTCTGCCACAGTGGCAGGTAGACTCTGGTGTGCACAGAGGCTGAGAAAAGTCTCTCCGACAAGCTGAAAATCAGCCCCAGAAAGCAGCTGCAAACGGGACAATGTGTCCCTGGGCAGTCCGGAGGGTCTAGCCTATCGTAGCCTGCAGGGTGCCATTTGCTGTCAAGAACACCTTTTTTGCCACCTTTGCTCTCAGAGGAGCTTGAGCCACTTCTATTTATAGCTGTGAAGGATGACTTCCAGAGGTGCCTTCGATGGGTCAAACTGGCATTAGAGAATCCAGCATTAGATGCCATAGCCTTGCTTTGTGATGGGTTTTAGGACTCTTTGTGAGGAATAATAATAGCCAGGGCAAACCGAAGGCTGACCTCTCTCTGCTCATGTCTGTCTTGAGCACATTAGGGGTGAGGCTGCCATTAATCTCCATGCCCTTGATCTCATTTCTACAATCTGCAGGGCTGCACGCAACACCTCTAAACTTTTGAGACGGCTTTCTAAACCTTCCATTTTTTCTTTACCTCAGTGTAGTTTACCTTTTGTAATTTTCTTCTCCGAGAGCTGAAGTTTCTTTCCAGGAAGACTAGGGTGGTGTCTTCTCACCTGATGGTCTGGAAATGGTACTCAGGCACAAATGCAGCAAAAGCAAAGTTGTTTTCAGTTATCGAATACCTGCGCAAAGATGCAAGTGATAATTTCTTTAAAAAGTGGCCATTGTAATGAGAAAATAGAAAAGCATAGAGAATCTCTATGCCTTATGTTGAACTTTCTAAGAATTGTCTTACAAGAATAACACACCGCAGGCCTAATTACTTTTTTGACATGAGGGACAAAAACAGAGCACATTCTCTTTAGTTCAGATAAAGAAACCTTGTCATTTAAACGAGGGACATAACAAGTCATAGTACATATGATGTTTGTAATTCATCAAGTAGTTACTTCATCATATACAAAGAAAAAGTCTTTTAATGATTAATAATTATGACTAATGGCACCAAATATTTCCTGTGTGCCCAGGCCCTGTGCTTAGTCCTTTTGTAAGTTTCCCAGTTGATCCCAATAGACTAGGTGATAGATACATTAGCTCCATTTACAGATGAAAGTACTGTAGTTAAGTGACTTGGTTACTTGCATACTTTCTATTCCATACCTTGGAAGTGATCAAGTTATGATTTGAATCCAGATCTGTTAGAATTCTGTGTTGGTGTGATTAATCTCTGTTCTATATTGCTTGCTTTTTTTTAAGGCATACAATGTGATGATTTAATATATGTGTACATTGCAAAAGGATTATCACCATCAAGCTAATTAACAAATCTATCACCTGCATCCTCACATCGATACCTTGTGTGTGTGTGTGTGTGTGTGTGTGTGTGGTGAGAACACTTAAGATCTGCTCTCAGCAAATTTCAAATGTATGATATGGTATTATTAACTAGTCACCATGCTGTACATTAGATCCTTATTTATCTGTATCCTTTCGCTTCTTTTCTTTTTAAAACACAATAAAACTTGCCTTTTATAACGAGGTTGAAGAATTTTCTGGTATTATGAATGTTTTAAGTGTTTCCTCCCATTTATGCAATTCAACATCCTGGGTTATTTTTTAAGACTGTCTGTGTTGCTCTAGATCTAGGCTTTCAGGTTTATGCTAAAGCTGGACGTTGCCATGCTTATGCTCAAGAGTGAAATCCACTTTCCTCTCTTTGGAATATCTTCACCCACCCCAATACATATGAGCATAAAGACATTTTCAAGGCACTTTAGGTAATGTTTCCTGTATAGATTACAAACTGATATGATGTAGCTGTATTTTTTTAGAAAACAACATGTTTTTAAAAAATCAATTGAAAACATTTAATTGGATAAATGGGAATGAAGCAATTCAGAAGTGGGCCTTGTAACAGCATAATGGCTCTTAAAGAAAAATGTTCATCTAGCATCTGCTTTTTAGATTAAAAGGACGACATCCAAGTTTAAATCCATCAATTGCCATAAAATACAGCCCTTACTCTTGAATATCCTAAGCAATGAAAAAGATAAAGTCACATTTTTAAGAAATTTTGGTAATCAGGGCAAAAAGGAAATCATTTAAAAGATTGAAAAGAAAAATGAACTTAAGTCAAAAGGCTGGTATGTATTAAAAGAGAAAAAGCTAAAATGGAAGAAAAAAGTTAAGCCAAGGCCTTCATGTCACTCTTTTTAGACTTTATTTTTAGAACAGTTTTAGGTTTATAACAAAATTGAGAGGATGGTAAATAGTTTTCTCACATATCCCATGCCCCCATACATGCGTAGGCTTCCCCAGTTATCAACACCACTCACCGAAATGGTACATTTTTTTCAAACTAAGGATAAACCTATATTGACACATCATAGTCATCCAAAATCCATAGTGTACGCTATGGTTCACTCTTGGTGTTGTACGTTCATTGGGTTTGGACAAATGCATAATGACATATACCCTTCATTATAATATTATACAGAATATTTTCACCGTCCCCAAAATCCTCTGTGCTCTGCCTGTTCATCTCTACGGCCCCTCTTCCTGCAACCACTGATTTTTTTTTTCATCTCTATAGTTTTCCCTTTTCTGGATTGGCATATAGTTGAAATCATACAGTATGTAACCCTCATCAGATTAGCTTCTTTCACTTAGTAATATGCATTTTGGTTTCCTCCATGTGTTTTCATGGTTAGTGAGCGCATTTGTTTTTAGCACTGAAAAATATTCTGTTGTCTGGTTTTACCACACTCAATTCATTCACCCACCGAAGGACATCTTGGCTTGCTTCCAAGTTGTGACAGTTACCAATAGAGCTGCTATAAACATCTGTACAGGTTTTGTATGGACTTAAGTGTTCAGCTCCTTTGGTTAAATACCAAGGAGGGTGGTTGTTTGATCATATGGTAAGATATGTTTAGTCTTGTAACATACCAGCAAACTGTTTTCTAAAGCGGCATTTTGCATTTTCACCAGCACTGAGTGAGAGTTC